>JAEOAD010000004.1:55380000-55999062 GCA_036365145.1 Orientallactaga sibirica
ATTGGAAAGGAAGAGATCAAGTTATTATTATTTGCAGATGATATAATTCTATACAAAAAGGACCCTAAAAAACTCTACTAGCAAATTGTTAGAGCTAAAAAACACTTATAGCAATGTATCAAGATACAAACAAACACACGAAAATCAGTAGTTTTCCTATATGTTAACAACAAACACACAGAGAATGAAATCAGAGAATCACCCCCATTCACAATTGCAGAAAGAAAGAAAGAAAGAAAGAAAGAAAGAAAGAAAGAAAGAAAGAAAGAAAGAAAGAAAGAAAGAAGGAAGGAAGGAAGGAAGGAAGGAAGGAAGGAAGGAAGGAAGGAAACAAACAAACGAACCTTGGAATAAACCTAACCAAGCAAGTGAAAGACCTCTGCAATAAATCCTTTAAAACACTCAAGACAGAAATTGCAGAAGACACTAGGAAACGGAAAAACATGCTTTGTTCTTGTAATGGAAAAATCAATATTGTGAAAATGCCAGTCTTACCAAAAGCAATCTACAATCCAATCCCCATCAAAATTCAATGGCATTCTTCACAGAAATAGAAAAAACAATCCAAAAATTCATTTGGAAGCACAAAAACCTTGAATATCTAAAACAATTTTGAGCAACAAAAATCAGGCTGGTGGTATCTCCATAGCTGATTTTAACCAATATTACAGAACCATAGTATCAAAAATAGAATGGTACTGGCACAAAAACAGACATTTGGATCAATGGAACTGAATAGAGAACCCAGATGTAAGTCAAGGTAGCTAAAGCCGCCTGGTCTCTGACAAAAATGCCAAAAATACTCATTGGAGAAAAAGCAGTCTCTTCAGCAAATGCTGCTGGGAAAATGATATATATCTGTAGAAGGATGAAAATAGATCCTTATCTCTCTGCATGCATGCACAAGAATTAAGTCCAAATGGATCAAAGACCCCATCATCAGACCTGAAACTATGAAACTGCTAGAGGAAAAAGTAGAGGAAAACCTTCAACATATTGGCATAGGCAATGACTTTCTGAATACACCCCAGTTGCTCAGGAAATAAAATAACTGATCAACCACTGGGACCTCATGAAATTACAAAGCTTTTGTACAGCAAAAGAAACTATGAATAGAGCTATTCATCTGACAGAGGATTGATATCCAAGATAGACAAAGAACTCAAAAAACTAAATAATAAGAAATCAAACAACCCATTAAAAAATGGGTTATGTAACAAAATACAGAGTTCTCAAAAGAAGAAATACAGATGGCATATAAACATCTAATGAAATGTTCTACATCCCTAGACATCAGGGAAATGCAAATTAAAACTACTTTGAGATTCTATCTCACTCCTGTCAGAATGGCTTCCATCATGAAAACAAATGATAATAAATGCTGGCAAGGATGAGGAAAAAGAGGAACCCTCCTACACTGTTGGTGGGAATAAAATCTGGTACAGTCATTGTGGAAATCAGTGTGGATGTTCCTGAGATAGATAAAAATAGATTTACCATATGATACAGCTATACCACTCCTAGGTATATATCCTAAAGACTCGTCTCACTGCCTTAGAGATACTTGCTCAATATGTTTATTGCTGCTCTATTCAAAATGGCTAGGAAATGGAACCAGACTAGATGTCCCAACTGGTGATTGGATATGAATGTGGCACATTTATACAATGGAGTTCTACTCAGTGGTAAAGAAAAATAAAATTATGAAATTTACAGGGACATGGATGGATCTGGAAAGGAAAATCCAAGTAACCCAGGCCCAGAAAGCCAAATATCACATGTTCTCTCTCATATGTGGATCCTAGCTATAAATGATTGGACTTCTATGTGAGTTGGAATGAAACTTAGTAGCAGGGAACAGTAAGCTAAAAAGGGGATATAAAGGAAATAGAAAGGGAGGGAGGTAGGACTTAATAGGATGGCATTGTGTACATTTAAGTAGAAGAACAGATTAATGGGGAATGGAAAAGCCTAAGTGAGGTCAAGGGAAGAGACTGAGTAAAGGAAAGGTGGAGGGAGGGCTAATCAAAATATAAGAGGCTATAAATAAGTCATATGGAAACCTACATTTCATGGGAATATAGTCTCTAATGTCACAACTAAATTCCCAATGTTCTAAGGGAGTAAGCTTTGACTTCAATATATTTTAATGTACTTTTGATCTTCTTAATGTTCAATGAAATGTTATACTCATTTCTCACTATGTAATCTATGTTAATTAACTATGTACATATTTAGTCTCTGTATTCATATAGAAATCAAATTAATAGCCAAATTATATTATAGGCTATAATTTGGCCATCACTTTTACCAAACTTTAAGAAAATTCATTCTGTGCTACTAATCTCAGATTTTTCTGTACTCAAATAGTACTTGCCATGGTATAAGAGGAAATCTAATACACAAAGTTCCCTGAGTGGACTTGAAAATAGAAATGATGGACTGGACAAGCTCACACACAAGAACCTAGAGAAATGTCATTGATGCCCAAAATTTTTAGCTTCAGCTGAAAATTATTCCATAAGGGCATTAAATTATTTTACTGAATTAAGACTTGTTACTTTGATAGGAATTTTAAGTTAATTTTTTAAATTTATTTTTATTTACATTATTCTAATTTTAAATTCATAGTGGTGATGGTGACTCCATTATCCTTCTCCCTGTCCTCCCTCTTCCATAGGGACCCTCATCAATGGGGAATGTGGTTCACGCATTGTGAGGGTAATCAAGAGCTATGGGGGACAGGACAAGTCTCTGTGCATAATGCCCCAACTTGTGGCTCTAACATTCTTCCCACCCCCTCTTCTGCAAATTTCCCTGAGCCACATTGGGGTCATTTTAGCTCTACTTCAGTGATGAGGTTTTGGGAGCCTCTGTGTCTCTGGATATCTGGCTTAGTAGGAGTTAGATGTTCTCTGTGTTTATCTCCTTCAACCTTTTTCTGGTGTCGTGATCCCCAAGAACACTGAACTCTTGCCCTTCCCCCACATTACTCTATGGTTTCAGCTGGGGCCCTGGTGAGGTGTGATTGGCTGATCCTCCCTTCAGGTTCATTGTCCATCTGAAAAAGATATGCAAATTCTCCAACGGAGAGAGAAGTTAATACTAGATATATGGGATGGCCATAGATAGCTTGGAGGGAATTTTATATAGGTAGGCCCTCTTCTAGCCCGCATTTGGTGGTACCTTGATTGGAGACTATGTGCATTTTTTGTACATGGTTTTAACTTATTTCCCAGTTCCAGCAATGAGTTCCATTCCACTGAGTGGATCAATTAGCCAAATCAAGAGCCGTTGGTTGCCCACCATGGCTGTGTGCCACTACTGCACTTGTTTGAGCATTACGTCAGGTTGTTTCTTGCTGGGTATCTTAGACTGGAAGTTGTTTGGACCAATGTCGGCCATTTTCCCCCAGTTGCTCGTGTAGCACCCTCTGGCACTAGAGTAGCTAACTGTCTGGGGACTGACCCTCTTCCAGATTCTGGCCAGGTCTCTCCAAGTTTGGTCTCACATGTGTATGCTATCTTTGACAGTAGGGTCTTACCATTAACCTTTGGTGGGTCATCAAGAACTCTGACAGAAATCTGTCTTTTGGGGAAACCTTGTAGGTGTCTCGGGTCTACAGTTCATTGTGAAAGCTAACCCTGTGCTGGTACTGCGTGTTATAAGTCAGCGCCTAGGAAGGTGAATGGAGAAAAAGATGATATAAAAGAGAAAGTGAGTATAGAGAGGCGATGGAGAGAAAGAGAGAGGGGGAGAGAGAAGAGAGAGAAAAGCAGGAGAAAATTAAGGTTGGTCTTCATGATGTTTTCTCCAGTTTCCTGTGGTTCAGGTGTTCCCTCTGCGGGACTGCTGAAGGATCAATGTTTTAGCTGGTTGTTCAGAATAAAGAGTTTTATAGTATCATTTCCTTTTGGGTCCCCATTTGTATCCCCCCACCTTGTTCTCCCTCCCACCCTCTCGCTCCCTCCCACCATCACCCTCCCTCCATACCCACCCTCCCTTTTGTCTGGTCCTCAGAGTGCTTATTAGGCTTGACAGCACCTCTGGTGGATTCAGGTTAGGGGCGACAGATAAACGAGACCATGTGACAATTATCTTTTTGTGATTGGGTGAACTCACTGAATTTTGGGCAGTATGGTGATACAAGCCTATAACCCTAGTACTCATAAATATGAGGCAAGAGGATCACAGGCTTAGTAACAACCTGACCTATGCAAGTTCAAGGCCAGCCTGAATTACACTCTCAAAACATTTTTTTTTTTTTGAAGATTAGTATCTACCACAACTCCACTGCTTTCTTCAGAAAATAAGAATGTTTAAAGGAGTCTGGGAGCCAAGGGTGCTCAGGAAAGGGCCTACCAGGAAGAGTCTGAATAAAGAAACTAAATGGAAATGTAGCAAAAAGAAGGGTGAAAGGTCCAAATACATATTTGCTTTAACTTATGATTCTTCCAAGAACCTGCTGTGCTTACTGCATATTTGTCTTGACTGCTAGAGTCTTGAATTAATGAGCAAAAAACGGTTGTGCCAAAAAGGAAATATATTACAACATGTGACAAGGCCTTACTTTTGAGTGTAGGGTGGTAACCAGTAACCACTGTGGAGTCATGAATGAAAAAGTTTATTTTCTAAATACTATGATTTAGAAATCCTAATTACTAGATAACCAATAATCCTCACATATTTTCACAACTTTCTGATTTATGAAAACCAATCACTACATTACATTACCAAAATGTTAAGCATACTTTTGGTGCCTGTATATGTGTTTGTGCATGTGAATATTCATCTGTGTGTAGGTACATTTGGAGACCCCCCCACACACACACACATACCAGTTTTCACTGCCAGCACTGGGATTACACACATGAACCACTACACCTTGATTTTTTATGTGGATATTGGGATCAAACTTAGACCCTGATAGCAAACACTTTACCAGGCATCTACCCAGCTTTAAATATAACTTATGCTTTATCTGTAAGTCAAAGAATAAAGCAAACATAAAAGCACCGAGACAGATGCTTTAGTGTATTAACACGCAATTAAAAAATATTTTCCTTTGAATCAAATAAAGTTATAAAACTCAATTTGTTCAAACACACTATAAAATGTAAAGTAGTTTTACCTAATAAGTTTGGAGAACTAAGAAACAAAGATAATGTAATCATTTGCAATCTTCACTATTATCCTTAGAATTAATGGATCCCATATTCTACATAAGATATCCATTTAGAAACTGTATTTGGAGTGCAATCACTGTACCAAGCAATATTTTTTACACAAACACACAGAAAGATGAAAAAAAATATTTTTACTTTAAGGCTAAATAATTACATTACAATAGACAACAAAAGGTCTTTATGTAAAAAAAAAACTCTTAATGAAAATTAATGCCCAATATTTCTAATGTAGAATTTTTAATCTCAGTTCTAGATAAGATAGAAAAAGGATAGTTTATCCTTGGTGCCACTATTTAGTTTTTACTTTGAAACAAACTTTTAAAAAAATTAGTAATTCTTTTACTTTACTATACCCATGTTCTTATATCTTTATCACTGAATGAAATAATTACACAGATATTTATGTATAAGTAACAAATATAAATACATTGATAAAAGGATGAACATTGCTTACCATGTTTTTAGTGAGTAGACAGTACCAAAAAATGCTGGAGAGAAAAGAAAGCTAGAGGACACACAACTCTTTTTTCTAGCTTACCTTTCTCTACCTTCTTGTTAGGGACTAACTCCTTTGTCCCTAAGACCTTGTGCCTTATTATAGTCCTTGGTTGTCCATTCTCATCACCATACAATATCCTTCTGAAAGGCAGGTATGGTGCATTTCTTGATCCTCTCCAGCAGATGCCTGATAGTTACTAGATGAAAGAATTTGCCCCTGCTCTGGTGCAATTTCCAAAAGACTTCTTAATAATAATGATATCTTTAAATACACAATATTAAGAATAACCTTCTCTCCAGACTTAATTATTTGCTGTGTAGTAGCTTTCTTTGTAAATACTTGGGTTGTTCTTCACTTTTCTTCTTATTAGAGAAAATTAACTAGTGACCTTTTGTCATTTTAGCCTGCCCAATTATTTTTATACTTTGGAAATTGAGATAATTCTTATATTTTCTGCATAAATGTATTTAGTATTATTTAAAGTTATTGTACATGATAGCTAGAATGGCATGGAGAAAAGTAGAAAATTGGTTATTGCATAATGGTTAAAAAACAGTTAAATCAAAATGCTTGAGATCAAATAAAAACTTTACCACTTAGGATTTGTGCAAACTAAAATTATTTAGTCTTATTAAAATTCAGTTTCTTCATCTCTAAATTAGGTTTGATAAAGACACATAATTTCAAATCATTGTGATAATTATATAAGGCAGCATATATTTAGCCCAGAGTCTGAAATACAGTAAATTTTCAACTATTGGTAATTACTGTTACTTTTTACCTGATCTATCCAGAATTAATTAAAAGAACCATTTACCATAACTGAATAAATAAATAAATCCTGGCTGATATTCATACTGAATCTACCAAAATTGTGTTGCCCAGGTTATAGGCATGTTAATTTCAACTCAGTGTCTGTTGCAATTAGCCTGTCTAGGACATGCTTCCCTATGGAGTCCATATGCAAACTTGCTGATTAACACACATGTCATGAGACCCTCTTTGTTGGCTCCTTTTTGTTCCCTCACCCCCCATGTCTTGCTATATAGCCTGACTTTAAACTTAAAATTCTTCTGGCCTCTTGTTACATTTCATAATCAGCATCTCGGGGGAATAATTGCTGTTTCTGATGAGCTCCATGAAGAATTCTACCACATACTTTATTTTAAATATTGTGATTCTAAGCATTCAGCCTAAATTTGTAAAAGTCCACTAGCCATGTCTTTCAATAATATCAGAGAAAGGACACACAAGGAAACATGTCATTTTACTTATTAAACTTCTGTGATCCAAGAATTTTTAATCCCTAAAACTATGAGATAGGTATTATTTTTATCATTTACAGTTAAAGAAATTGATCAAGCAGATCATGCACCCTGTTTAAGATCATACATTTAAGTAAGTAACAAAAATGTTTCCTCTTTTTGTATTTAAAAACTTTACACCCAGATAACTATTACCCTCTTCTTTCAAGTCCTCATCCAAGAGCTTCATCAGCCCAAAGGAAAGATGACCTAGCTTTCTACCTTCAGCTGAGACTATGTCCTTCACTATCACTTCAAGACATTTTCTCAGAAACTTCCCTGTATAAGCAGAACAGAAAAGAGAACAGGGAGAATTTAAACAGACTAAAGAGGGGTGAAGCTAACTCATTTTGATCATATAGGAAAAAAAATATTCATATTAACCATAGGTAGAAAAAAACCAAATGCCTGTTAACAGGTAAATTTAAGGAAAATTTGACATATTTGTACATTAGAATGTTATTCTGCCTCAAAAAGAAATAGAAATTTGAGGCGTGCTACAGTATAAATGAATCTTGAAAATATCAGGCTAAGTCAAAACCATTTCCATTGTTAAGATTACAATCTAGCCAGGCATGGTGGCACACGCCTTTAATCCCAGCACTTGGGAGGCAGAGGTAGGAGGATCATCACGAGTTCAAAGCCACCCTGAGACTACATAGTGAATTCTATGTCAGCCTGAGCTAGAGCGAGACCCTACCTCGAGAAACTGAAAAAAGAGAGAGAGAGATTAGATTATAATCTAGCAGGTGGCTTGGGCATTAATATACTTTCACAAACTGTTTACTTATAAATTAAAGAACTTGCAGAGTCATTGATAAAGCAAGACTTGGAAGATGTAGAGGTCAGATAAAATTTCAGTTTATTACCCATATCAAATCTCTAATCTTGTAAGGAAAACCCTACTACAAAATCACATTTTTACTTTTTTTATTAGTTATGTACATAATGTGACTACATTCATATTGGAGCCATCAAAAGCCTCCTCCCTGTCCTCCCCTCTCCAAAGCGACCCTCTCATTGGGGAATGTGGGTCGTGCATTGTGGGGGTAACCATCAGTTATGTGGGAGAGGCAATGTCCCTGTGAATAATGAGCCAACTTGTGGCTCTAACAATCTTTCCTCACCCTCTTCCGCGAATTTCCCTGAGCCATTGTTATTTATTTGCAAATAGAGAGGGATAGAAGAAAGAGAGGGATGAAGAGAGAGAAAATGGGTGCACCAAGGCCTCCAGCCACTGCAAAGGAACTCCAAACACATGTGCCACTGTGCATCTGGCTTTATGTGCATACTGGGGAATCGAACCCCGGTTGTTAGGCTTTGCAGGCAAGTGCCTTAACTGCTGAGCTACCTGTCCAGCTCCAAAATCACATTTTCTATATGTATACTACACTCCAAAAACATACAGAGAAAAATAAGGCTCTCAACTTAAAGTAGAGGCAGAGATAGGTATGACATTAAAAAAACTCACAAGCCTAAGATTGTGGAGTTTTGTATTAGCATAATTTCATTGTTTCCCTCTTACATTAGGTCTGCATTCTTGAAACAAAAATGGAAAAATTGAGAGGCAAAAATAGCTACCATGACAGGACCAAATGATTAAAAATGGGCTGAGGAAATGGCTCAGTGCTTGCCCTACAAGCATGAAGGCCTGAGACTGCCTGAGTTTGATTCCCTAGCCACAAGATATGAAAATATCTAGATGTGACCACACATGCCTGTAATTCCATTCCTTTGAGACCAGATATTAGCTGGGGCTTGTGAAAATTGCAGCTTCCAAGTGAAAAAGACTCGATTTCAAAGAAATACACAAATGAGTGATATAGGAGGACATCTGCCATTCTCCTTTTGGCTTCCACACATTTGCATGCCCATGGGCATACACCACACATACTAACACACACACACACACACACACACACACACACACACACATTAAAAAATAAAAAAAATCTTACATGTTAGTAGGGGAAGTATAGGAATAATTATGAATGCTCTGCAAACCAAAAAGTCATGTGGTCAGAGGTGTACAATGGATTATAGTGGTTCCTAAAGGAAGTAGCTCTTAAGAACAAGGAGCTTGTTCAATCAGTGTGAATGCAAGGATCAAAGTAATTCAGGATTTTATCTAACAGCAGGTCCGTCATGTTTGTGAACGGAGAGAATTAAGGTTGGAAATCTGATATACTTAAAGAAAGGCCTACTGGACTAAGCTCAGAGGACTCAGAATGAATAAGCAGTGTTACACTAGCTAACTTGGTTCTCATCGCTAGTGAAGATAATTGACACATTCTTGTTTCAGAATTCTGTGAGTGTCTCATCTAGATGGATTAATGCCACATGATGATTAAGTCTTTAGCAGTTCACGACTGATGAAATGGTGACAACAAGAAATTAGATGACTCATGAGCATAAATGTTGGCAGCCAACTGCAGAGAAAGACTGTGAGTCTGTTGTTTCCTATGATAGTTATAAATGGATTAAGGTGGATGGTAAGTGATAATGAGGATTTGAAATAAGTGGCATTAATTTCAAGCGACGTGAAGAAGAGGCTGAATTTGATATTCTTTAAGAACACATTGTTTCCTTTTTTTTCTTTTTTTAATTTTTTTTATCTTTCATTTATTTATTTGACAGATAAAGAGAAAGAAAGAGAATGGGCATGCCAGGGCCTCCAGACACTACAAATGAACTCCAGATGCATGCACCCCTTTGTGCATCTGGCTAACATTGGTCCTGGGGAATTGAACCTGGGTCCTTTGGCTTTGCAAGCAAATTCCTTAACTGCTAAGCCATCCCTCCAGTCTGAGAACACATTGTTTCTTTAAGAAAAGCAATGCTTCTTAAAGAAAAACTGGCCAATTAATCCTGGCTTCTTATTGAACTGAGCAGAATTGAGAAAATGAAATGTTGCACAGTCTATTACCATTACATTAATTTATCCTTTAAAAATGTTAACCATGACTCTTGCTTGCTATGTATCTGCACTATCATAACCAGTGTTTAAATTCCCATATTCACATAGATTACTATGAAGGCCTTCCAGGTGATTGTACTGGCTCTACTCTTTTCTTTAAAATAAGTTATAGACTACTATTAAAATAATATCCCTCACTCATTTTACAATGCATCCACATATCTAAATATCATAAAATGCAAAGTATCTGGTGATTATACTTTAATAAAGCAGTAATAATTAAATACTATTTCTTAAAAATTGTTTTCATCATATTACACTCCCATTTAAAGACCTGTAATAACTTTCTCACCATTGATATCAGACTCTTTCTGTCAGACATTCAAGCCTCTCCAAAATCTGCCCTCAGACAACCTTTTCAACCTTTATAACCATATTCTTGACCATGATCTATACACACCCATCAAGTACTTCTAACATTGGCCACATTTCCCATATAACCTCCCCTCTAGTTCATTTTTCTCCTTTTTCCTGTACATGTAAATCCAATCCTCATGTTTTTGCTGTGTATACTATGTATTATAAATACATTATACTATTCATTTATTAAAATCCTATATATATAACATCCTACATCCTATTTCTATAAAAAAGTATAGCTAAATGTTCAGCTTATTAATATATTTATTTACTGTCTGCTAAGTATAGCAATCCCATCCACAAGTATATCATAATACTGCACAGAAAATGTTTACTAACTCTAAAAGCACAATGCTTACATATATATGTGAGAGCACAGAGGAAAGGCAATTAAAGTAGACAGAGGTGAATCAGCAATGTCTTCTTAGTATAAGTGAACCTTCACCAAAATCTTTAAGGCAGCTGGGCATTGTGGCACACACCTTTAATCCCAGTACTTGGGAGACAGAGACAGGAGGATTGCCGTGAGTTCAAGGCCAGCCTGAGACTACATAGTGAATTCCAGGTCAGCCTGAGCTAGAGTAAGACACTACATTGAAAAAAGTCTTAAAGTCTTTAAGGAAAAGAAACACAAGGGAAGACACCATATGTTAAGACATCATAATGAATTCCAAGAAAATAGTAATAATTCAGAACTTATGGTAATCATATGTATACCTATAAGATGTGGCAGGACATACAGCCAGAAATACAAACTATAGTATGTTAAAGTCTCATGTGGCAAGTTAAAGAGTTTTCATTTTACTCCAAAAACAGCTGAAGAATTTTAAGTAGGAAAATGACTTAAAAATTATATCCAGATTTTAGGAAGAACATTCTCATGAAAGAATGAATAAAGAAGATCCAAAATGAAGGCAAAAAGACCACTTTGAAGGCAATTTTATAAAACTATACTACACACACATACCATCATATACAAGTAAGAATGCAAATTGGTGAAAGCACTGAAAATTATTGAACAGTGATGAGTTAACAAAATGCATTCATGTCCTATGACCCAATAATTTTATTCCTAATTATACACCCAAGAAAAAAACCTTCATATGTCTATTAAAAGGCAATTTAAAAGAATTTCATATCATCTGCAGCCATCTTAGTCAACAACAAAAATAACCTAATGTCCATTAGTAGAATATAAACTAGTATTTTCATATGAAATGATACTACATAAAAAAGGGAATTAATTCTGTAAGTACTAATATAGATAAGTTTCACAGGAATGATAATAAGAATTTGGATTCTAAAATCTTCAATCTGCAATGACTTCAATGAGTATGAAACTAAGAATAGATAAAACTTTTCTATGGTGATAGACATTGGAATAGCTACCATTGAGTGAGAGAGGGGATTGACTAGAAAGAGATATGAGAGTCTTCTTGCATGATGGAAAAGTATATTTTCATCAGAGTAATGGTGATACAGGTATATGTTTATATAAACACTCACTTAATGTATTCCTCAGAGTAATGTGTTTCATTTACATATAACTCAATTAAAAATTTCACAGTGTCTGTCTTCCATTTAGACATTAATAAAAGCAATTTTTCTGGATTTTTTTCAAGTCACTTTGGAAATGAATCAATAAGCATGAACCTTTTATGTGTATAAAATATCTTTTCTTTTTTTAAAATTTTTTAAACTTTTATTTATTTGCAAGCAGAGAAAAAGAGAGAGAGAGGAGACAGACAGAGTCAGGGCCTCTAGCCACTGCAAAAGGCTGGGTGTGGTGGTGCACGTCTTTAATCCAAGCACTCGGGAGGCAGAGGTAGGAGAATCACCATGAGTTTGAGGCCACCCTGAGAATACAGAGTGGATTCCAGGTCAGCCTGGGCAAGAGTGAGACCCTACCTTGAAATACCGAAAAGAAAAAAAAAAGACAAGACACATGTGCCCCCTTGTGCATCTGGCTTATGTGGGTCCTGTAGAATTGAGCCTGGGTCCTTAGGCTTTACAGGTAAGTGCTTTAACCACTAATCAATCTTTCCAGCCTCTAATATATCTTTTCTATTAATAGTAAAGATGAACAAGATATTAAGTACGTCAAACACATTCTCTGTCTCTTAAGAGGGATTCACGTATCTTTAGAATTCAATTCAATAGTCTATTTCCATTTTGTACTTTATCTCCTCCCTATTTCTCAGATTCATTACCTAAGATAA
Source organism: Orientallactaga sibirica (assembly GCA_036365145.1). Taxonomy (NCBI): domain Eukaryota; kingdom Metazoa; phylum Chordata; class Mammalia; order Rodentia; family Dipodidae; genus Orientallactaga; species Orientallactaga sibirica. The sequence continues at coordinate 55,392,546 of JAEOAD010000004.1, forward strand.
GAATCCAGATTAACAAAAAAAAAGTAAAAATAAATCCTGGTGTGGTGGCACATGCCTTTAATCCCAGCACTTGGGAGGCAAAGGTAGGAGGATTGTCATGAGTTCAAGACCTCCCTGAGACTACAGAATTAATTCCAGGTCAGACTGGGCTACAGTGAGACCCTACCTCTAAAAACTAAATCAAAACAAACAAAAAAAGAATCCAGATTAAGACAGATTGGATCCTCAGAGGAATTCATTTGGGTTTAAATGAAGTTAGATTGTGTAGAAATATATACTTTCTCTAAAACGAACATTTTAAAATATTCAGTAAAATAGAAATCAAAAACTTAAGACAGAGGAATGGGTGAATATTGTAAGCCAAAGACTTCCCATCAAAGCCATATGAAATTAAGAGTCCATAATCAGGCCAGATGAGGAAAAGGAGAACAATATGATTTCAAGAAATTCTTGCTTTTCTGAATCCATGATAACATCCACGAGTAATATTCTACTGCCAAGGTAAGAATATGATACCGAGGGACAGAAAGTCCCATGTAGAGTAATGAAACTGTCCAGTTTATTTATGCTTTATTTTGCTAGCTATACAAACTCTTGTCATCACCTATTTCTCTGTGCACCCTCTTTCTCATATATAGAAAAAGATAATAATTCATGTGGTAGGTTGATTCAGGTGTCCCCCATAAACTTAAGTGTTTTGAATGCTAGTTTCCCAGTTGATGGAGATTTGGGAATTAACGCCTCCTAGAGGCAGTGTATTGTTGGAGGCAGGCTTATGGGTATTATAGCCAGTTTTGCCTTGCCAGTGTTTGGCACATTCTCTTGTTGCTGTGGTCCATTTGTTGTTGGCCAGGAGGTTGATATCCACCCTCTGCTCATACCATCATTTCCCCCTGCCATGATGGAGCTTCCCCTCTAGTCTGTAAGCCAAAATAAGCCCTTTCTTCCTCACAAGCTGCTCTTGGTTGGGTGATTATGCCAGAAATGCAAACCTGACTGCAACAATTGGTCATATAATTTAGCTGATAGAATTAAATAAGATAACTGATGCAAGGCACTAAGATAGTAACATAGTGCATAACAACAGCTTGATACATATTTCTTAACACTACTTAACCAAATGTAGAGATCTGTGGAAGGTGTGTGGATGCCATTAAACTAAATTAAATATTTCAGGACTGAAAAATTGTGTACCTTAAGAATTTGATGGACTTCCGGTCAAGATGGCATCTGCCAACCAGGAGCTTCAACTCCCTGGCCAACAGCAGGCAAGATCTGTGGGGTTTCAGTGTCAGCAGGTCCTAGAAGACTTCCAATGGAAGGGCATGGAGGAGGACGGTCGGGAATCCACTGATTCCGAGGTCCCAGGTAGCCCACTAGACCCCCAGACCCCCTCAAGCAGCCATCCCAGCCACCACGCTGCATACCAGGTTTGCTCGGGTGCTACTTACAGGCTCTCCAGATCAGAGCCAGGTGCTTCTCATCTTTCCCTACTCCAACCAGCTCTCATTCCTCCATCCCTCCCTTTGCCTGACACCAGGACCACTGTCCCAGCCGCTGCCCTGCTGCACCACCTTGACCGTGCCATCCCAGCCCCCACCCTGCTGTACCACTGGGACTGCGCCATCCCATGCCTCCACCCAGGATCACCACTGGAACTATGCCATCCCAGCCCCCACCCACTGCACCACTGGGACCTCACCATCCCATTCTGCCTACCCCAATACCCACCACAGGGCCCATGTGTACCATCACCCACACAGCCATCTGCCAATTGATCAGTGCCTTCCTATCCCCCTGCCCGCCACCTGCCTCACAGACCATACAATTTCCAGACTCTTCTCCCCACCTTGCCACCAGGTCTCGAAGTATCCACCAGGGCCATGCTGATTCCTCCCACCTGAACAGACAGGCCCCCTTCTCATCAAAAGTCTAATCTAATCAAACATAAAAGGAAAAGATCAACTGAAGACACTGCAAGGGTAAACAACAGCTTCCTCCTAAACTAAATAAGAGTCCCACACTTTGATGGGCAGGCCACAGCACAAAAGGAACAACAGGAAACATCAAATGTAAGGAACCCCAAAAGGTTGCCTAGTCCCACAATGGAAGTCTCTAATAGAAAAGACAACAGGATTAGAAACCCAAAATGAAGACACAAGGTATGTGCATGACAATGAGAACACATTATACCCAAACGCATGAGACACAAAGAAGATAGTTCTAAGGGGGAAATTAATAGCACTAAATGCCTTCATAACAAAGACAGAGAGAAAGCCTAAATCAATAACCTAACCATCCATCTAAAGGCATTGGAAAAACAAGAAGATTCCAACCCAACAAGTTCCAGGCAGAAAGAAATAAGGTCAAAGCAAAAATTAATGAATTGGAAACTAAGAAAACAATTAGGAAAACTGATGAAGAAAAAGCTGGTTCTATGAAAAAATAAACAAGATTGATAAACCCCTGACCAATTTGATCAAGTTTAAAAAAAGGAGACATTTCAAATTAACAAAATTAGAAATGAGAAGGGAGAGATAACAACAGGCATAAGTGAATTTGGAAAAATCATCAGGAATTACTTCTGAAACCTCTAGTCCACAAAGCTGGATAATCAGGAAGAAATGGATAAATTCCTGGACACATACAACCTACAAAAACTAAACTCAGAGCAAGACTTATCTCCTAAACAAACATATCACACTCATCAAGATTGAAAAGGTAATCAAAAACCTCCCCAGGGCTGGAGAGATGGCTTAGCCGTTAAGGTGCCTGCCTGCTAAGCCTAAGAATGCTGGTTCCAATCTCCAGCGGTTCCAGTCTCCAGGTCCCACGTTTAGCCAGATGCAAAGTGACGCAAGGGCACAATGCCACACTTGACCACAAGGGGGTGCACACATCTGGATTTCATTCACAGCAGCTGATAGACTGCTGGCGTGCCCATCTCTATCTGTCTCCCTCTCCCTCTCTGTCTGTCTGTCTCTCTCTCCAAAAATATATAATAAAAATAAATTTAAAATAAAAAAACCTCCCCAAAAAGAAGAGACCAGGACCAGATGACTTCTTAGCCAAATTCTGTCAAACCTTCATTATAGAACTGAAACAATTTTTTCTAAAACTGTTTCACATAATCAGAAAACAAGGAAAGCTCCCCAACTCCTTTTATGAAGGTAGTATCACCTAATACAAAACCAGACAGAAATACAAGAAAAGAAAACTATAAGCCAATATCTCTGATGAACTTAGATACAAAGATCTTGAACCAAATCCTCATAAACCAAATTCAACAACACATCCAAAGCATTATCCACCTTAATCAAGAATGCTTTATCCCAGCAACCCAGGAAAGATTTGACACATGGAAATCTGACAATGTAACACACCACCCAGATAAGGTTAATCACAAAAACCTTAAAAAAATAAGGTTAATCACAAATGATCATTTCAATAGATGCAGAAAAGGCCATTGCCAAACTAAAACATCACTTCATGATCAAAATGTTGAAGAGAATAGTCATGGACAGTTTATATCTCAACTAAATAAGGCTATATATATAAAGCACCTAAAGCCCAAATAATACTTAATTGGAAAAGCCTCAAGGAATTTCCATTGAGATTAGGAACAAGAAAGGGGTACTCATTCTCACCTCTGCTCTTCAACATAGTACTAGACATCCTAGCCCAAGCAATAAGATAGGAGAAAGAAATAAAAGGGATACAAATTGAAAAGTGTAGCAGACAGCTTCAAATTCGCTGAGATGAACTTCTAGACCAGGCACTTATGGAGGAAGGGATATTATTTATTGAAGCTTACAGATCCAGGGGAATTTCCATAATGGCAGGAGAAGCAGCCTGCTCTTACAGGACCAGGCTAGAAAGCAAAAGCCACATGCCAAAAGCCACATGCCAAAAGCCACAACTCAGGAACTCCTATTGGGCACACTTTGCATATCTTTACAATGGAATCTCCAACCCACCACACCACCTTAAAATCTGCCCAATGACATTGCCTCCAGTAAGGTAGCTGCAGATGCAAACAACAAATTAAGAAAACACTGAATATATTGGGGACCATATATTCAAACTACCACATTCCACCCCTGGCCCCCAATAGATTTAGCCCCTGGCCCCCAATAGATTTATAACTATCACACATTGTAAATTGTATTCAGACCAATTTCAAAGGTTCTCACATTCTTGACCAACTTAAGATAGTGAATCTTGTAAAATCAAACAAGTTAAATACTTTCAACATGTAAAGGCACAGAGTAAACATTTTTTAAATATATAAGGTATAGCAAGGAGAGACTAGAACAATGCAAACTCAACCACCATCAGCAATCATCAAACTTCTGCAGTTCAAGTTCAATAAAACCTTAGACTGACAGTCTCTAGGTTTTCCAATTTCGTCCCTCCAACTGGGTAGTGTAGCGAGGGAAAACTTTTATCTCAGACCAACAGTGCACTCCATGGTAGCCCTTTTGCACATTCCTGGTATATCCAAAACATCTTCAGGTCTCCATGCAAACCACGGTCTATCTTCCAAAGGCTCTTCCAACCTATTCCTAAGGGTCTTCATGCCCTGCCTCATGCTGCATCTCAGCAGAGGCTCCTGGAACAGTGTGCAATTCATCACCACTTTTCATGCTTCCAAAATTAATACCAGGTGTGCAGGACACAGCCATATTCTTAATCCAGAGACAAAATAAATCATAGCCATGAAAAGCAGGTTCCTTCTCCAGTCAACCCTTCCCAAAAGAGTTTGCAATTCTAAGTCTTTCCTCAGGCATCCTCTCCATTTTTTTAATGTAAAGCAGTCGGACCACCTTCCTTCCACCTTTCTTAAGATTGCTAATGTGTTTCACAATAGCAGCTCCAGTAACCTAAAACCAGTCTCAGTGTGTCTAATTTTTAACTTGCTTGAGGTTTTCCAGCTTAAAATCTTAAATATCTTAGTCCAGTATCTTTAGCCAAGCACATCAGTCCATTACAAATTTGACCTTGATCAAACTCTCAGGGCCTGGGCAGCAGAACACAGCCATCCCTTATGCTAGTAACCCAGTTCCAGCAAAGTCCTCTGAAGTCTTTCTTTCCCCTTAGAAAGTTCATAAGCCAAGCCTTGAAGTTCAATACTATTTGCACTTACCATTCTCAAACTCTCATCAGAATAGCCCATAATATTTGGCTTACCACTCCAGAAGGCATCTTCAGTTGCAAGCACCAAGCCCATGCCTGTTCCTCCAAAACAAAGGTTCCAAAAGACAAATATCCACATGGTCAGGTTCATCTCACCCCACACTCCTCAGTACCACTTCTGTAGCAGACCGCTTCAGGTTCACTGAGATGAACTTCCAGACCAGGCACAGTTATGGAGGAAGGGATATTATTTATTGAAGCTTATAGATCCAGGGGAAGTTCCATATTGGCAGAAGAAGCAGCCTGCTCTTACAGGACCAGGCAAGAGAGCAAAAGCCACATGCCAAAAGCCACAACTCAGGAACTCCTAGTAGGCACACTTTGCATAACTTTACAATGGTATCTCAAACCCACCACACACCTTAAGATCTGCCCAATGGCATTGCCCCCAGCAAGGTGGCTGCAGATACTAACAACAAACTAATAAAACACTGAATATATTGGGGGCCATATATTCAAACTACCAGAGAAAGTAAGAAATCAAATTAGCCCTATTTGTAGAGAACATGATCCTATAAATAAGTGACCCAAGAGCCTCCATATCAAAACTCTTAAAGGTGATTAATTCCTTCAGCAAAGTAGCAGGATACAAAATTAATGCACAAAAAACAATAGCCTTTCTTTATGTAAAGGACAAAGATACAAAGAATGAAATTAACAATGACATCCCCTTTTCAATACAAAAAATAAGATAAAATACCTTGCAGTAACACTAACCAATGATATGAAAGAAATATATAACAAAAACATAAAACACTCAAGAAAGAAATTGAGGAAGATTTCAGAAAATGGAAAGACCTCCCGTCCTCCTGGATAGGTACAATTAACACTGTGAAAATGGCAATTTTACCAAAAGCAATACACAGATTTAATGCAATAACAATAAAACTACCGGTATCATTCTTCACAGAGATAGAAAAATGATCTCAATATTCTTATGGAATGGCAGCAGGCCTGGATATCTAGGCATATCTTCAGCAACAGAAACACCTCTGAAGGCATCACTATACCTGATCAAAAGCTATATTACAATGCCATAGTAACAAAAACAGCCTGGTACTGGCATAAAAACGGGCATATAGACCAATGGAACAGAATTGAGGATCGGGACTTTAGGTCAAGTAACTACAGTTACTTGATCTTTGACAAAGGCCCTAATAATATAGACTGGAGAAAAGACTGCATCTTCAACAAATGGTGCTGGACAAACTGGATAACCAAATGCAAAAAAATGAAACTACACCCACACTTCTCCTCATGCACAAAAAACAAGTCCAAATGGATCAAATACTTCAATTTAAGACCTAAAACTCTTCTGGAAGAAAAAATAGAAGGAACTTTCCATGAGACAGGAGTGGGTAAAAGCTTCCTTAACAAAACCCTAGTAGCTCAGGAACTTAAATAATCACTCAATAGTTGGGATTTCATGAAGCTGAAAGTTTTTTCACAGACAAACATAACATAAACAGAACCACTAGATGACCCACAGAATGGGAGAAAATTTTTGCTGGCTATACAACTGACAGAGGCCTAATTTCTAGAATCTACACAGAACTAAACAATAAAAAAAAAATCAAACAACCCACTCCAATAGTGGGGCAGAGAACTGAACAGGGATTTCTCCGAGGAAGAAATACAAATGGCAAACAGACACTTAAGAAACTGTTCAACCATAGAATAATTGGGGAAATAAGCGAGAGTGCTGCTTTCTCAGTGAACCTGATATCAGCAGAGGTGTAAAGGAGATAGACACAGAACACTCAACCCCTACCAAACCAGAGATCCAGAGACACAGACTCCCATGACCTCATCACTGAAATAGACCTAAAATGAATCCGGCATAGCTTAGGGAAATTCACAGAAGAGGGGGCAGAAAGAGTGTTAGAGCCATAAGTTGGGTCATTATGCACAGACACATGGCCTCTCCCCCATAACTGATGGTTATCCCCACAATGAAAGACCCATAATCCCCGAGGGGGGAGGGCAGGGAGAAGGCTAACGATGGTACCATCATGGCCCTGTGCATATTATATAGACAACTAATAAAAATTATTTTAAAAATGAAAAAATAAAAAGAAACTGTTAAACTTCCCTAATCACCAGGGAAATGCAACGTAAAACAACTATGAGATTCCACCTTACCCCAGTAAGGATAGCAAACATTAAAAATATCAAATGAAAACAAATGTTGGTGAGGATGTGGAGAAATAGGAACCCTCATTCACTTTTGTTGGGAATGTAAGCTGGTACAACTACTATGGAAAGCAATGAGGAGACTCCTAAAAAGGTCGAATATAAAGTTATCAACAGACCCAGTTATGCCCTAAGAATTTACCCTAAAAGAGCCATGCCTCAGTTCAGAGATACTTGCTTCAACATGTTTATATCTGTTCAATTCATAATAGCTAAGAACTGGAATCAACCCAGGTGCCCATCACTGGATGAATGGATAACCAAGATGTGTTATATCTACACGATAGAATTCCACTGAGCAGTGAGAAAAAAATGACACAATGAAATTTGTAGAAAAATGATCAAACTTGGAACAGATCATACTTGGTGTACTCACACAATCACTCATCATATGATCTTACTCATCTGTGGCTCCTTACCTGGATCAATCTGAAATGCTGACATGCTTAACAGGCATCTAGAGGCCTGGACAATAATGAGGGCAGGGCTTCAGGGTAGGGTAAGGGAGAGGGGGGAACCAAAACTGAACCCAAATGGAACTGATACCATAAAATCCTATATCCTGGAAGACTAAAAGTTTTAATTCTCATCAGAACCTGAAAAATAGCACCTGGAGAGGGTGAGATGAAGCCTAACCTTCAATTTCTGCTCTTTCTTTCTTTCTTTTTATTTCTTTTTCTTTTTTTTTTTTTCTTGCTTTCATTTTCCTATTTTCTTTCTTTTTCCTTATCGCTGGCCTGTAACTTCCAGTGCCAGGGTGTGTTTAATACCTGCAATGAGCTATTAATCAAACAGACCTACAAGGTTTCTCAAAATAAGACAGACTTCTATCAGAGCACTTGATTACCCACCAGAGGTTAATGGTAAGGCCCTACTGCTGAAGACACCATATTCTGTCAGTACAGAATATGGAGAAACCTGGCTGGAATCTGGAAGGTAGCCAGTCCCCAGACAATTAGCCCATGTAGTGTTAGAAGGTGCTACATGAGCTACTGGGGGAAAGTGGCCAACATCTGCCCAATCAACTCAAAGTCTAAGCTACTCAGAAGCAAGAAACTTGACATGATGCTCACACAAGTGCAATAGTGGCACATAGCCATGATGGGTAACCAACTGCTCTTGAATTAGTTAACAGATGTGCTCACTGGAAAGGAACCCATATCTTGAACTGGTAAACAAGTCAAAATCATATCCAGATAATGAGTTTGCTCCCACTAACAAACCTTGGACTACAAGAGGGTCTACACCCATTAAATTCTCTCTAAACTAATAATGGCTATCCCATTTAACCTGTGCTTACTTCACTCTCTGTTGGCAAATCTGCTTCTCTTTTTCAGATGGAAGCAGGACCTGAGGAGAGAAATGACCCATTGCACTTCCCCAGGGTCCCAGCTGAAACCATAGAGGAATTGAGGAAATGAGCAAGAGTACTGCTTTCTCAGTGAACCTGATATCAGCACAAGGGTGAAGAAGAATGACACAACACTCAACACCTACTAAACCAGAGATCCAGAGGCTCCTAAAAGACCATCAGTGAAGTAGTCTTAAAATGCACCCAACATGGCTCAGGAAATTTCATGGAAGAGAGGGCAGAAAGAATGTTAGAGCCGCACATTGGAACATTATGCACAGAGCTATTGCCTCTTCCTCATAAGTGACAGGTGCCCCCACAATGCATCAACCACAATCCCCATGGGGATGACTGGCATCCTCAATGAGAAGGATTCCTTTGGAGGGGAAGCAGGGATGAGGAAAAAGATGGTACCAACATGTGCTGTTTACATACTGAGTATGTCCATAACTAATAAAATATAAAATAAAATATAACAAAAATATTTTTCAATGAATTAGATAGATGGTTAAATTTACTTGTTATCTGAGCACCTGAGCAGAGCTACCAAAAACAATCACAGTAAGAACATGGGCTGCTCCCATGGCAAAATGTATGCTATACTGTCACTTCACACAATCTTACTAGACACTCAGCCCAACAGCAATCCCACTGATAACAGAAAGCCAACTTCAAGCACCTAAAGGAACCACAGACAAGTACGTAAAGGTGTTCTGAAGACCCATTCCAGAGGCTTCTGCAACAAATGACTGCAGCAATCTTCAAACCTCCAGATCTACAATCCCTAGCAAGACACACCACTGACAAGCCACCTCCATCTCATGAGAGCCACAGCAGTTTCCTGACAAAGATTGAGCTACAGCCATCCCATTAGCAGTAGTCTTCAGAGACAACCCACATGAGGAAGCATCCCAAAATGTCCAGAGAAGAGGGCATTGTCCACTGTAAAACAGGCTACATGGGGCCTAAATGGATAAGGGCTTGCTAGTGTGTGTAGGCAGAAGGTAGATGCCTCCTGCCAGCAACTACAGGCAAGCTTATCACCCCAGCTAATATCATAAAATTCTCAGGTGAGCAAGACTTTCACATTCCTCCAGCCCACACAAATCCCTGCCTGGTGGAGCTTGAATCCCATATCCTCAAGTGCCAGTTTGTATCAGGCCAGGAAACAGGACTACACAGTCTGAGAACTGACAAGAAATCTACTACAGAACTCTCAAACCTAAACAACTCATTTACCACTTGCTGGCTCAATCTGGTGGATCTGCAGCTCTATCATGACAAACTGTAATCCCAGTGGAGGAAGAAAGGACATTTACCAATATAATGACAAGTTCCTCATCCTTATCCCTTGTGATTTGGGTGGTTTTATTTATTTACTTTTTTTGGTTATTATTGCTGATAAGCTTAATTATTCTATTGCTTTATTTTTCTTCCTTCTATTTATTTCTAATTTTTCTCAGATATCCAAACATATTCTCAGCAAAAGAAACACCTCTGGAGGTATCACCATACCTGATCTAAAGCAAGGGTACAAATCCATCATAACAAAACAGCATGGTACTGGCATAAAAATAGAAATATAGACCAATGGAACAGAATTGAAGACCCAAACCTTAGGTCAAGTAGCTACAGCTACTTGATCTTTGACAAAGGTGCCAATAAAGTAGACTAGAGAAAAGGGAGCAATGAAGAAGCAGAGGAAGAAATACAAATGGCTACCACACATCCCTGACCATCAGGAAAATAAATGCAAATTAAAACAACTATGAGAGTCCACCTAACTCTAGTAAGGATGCAATCATTTAAAAAAAAAAAAATCAAACAACAGGGCTGGAAAGATGCCTTCATCTTAAGCCTAGGAATGCCTATTCAATTCTCCAGGTCCCAGGTTTAGCCAGATGCAAAGTGATGCAAGGGTGTAATGCCACACTTGCCCACAAGGGGGTTCACTTGTCTGGAATTTGTTCACAGCAGCTGAGAAGCTGCCGGCATACCCATTCTCTATCTGTCCCTCCCTCCCTCCCTCTCTCTCTCTCTCTCTCTCTTTCTGACTCTCCAAAAAATAAAATCAAACAACAAATGTTCGCAAGGATGGGGGAAAAGTGGAACGTTCATTCACTGCTGGTGGAATGCAAACTTTTACAACCACTATGGAAATCAATTTGGAGATTCCTGGAAAAGATGAATATACAACTATCAATAGACCCAGTTATTCCCCTACTGAGCATTTACCCTAAATGCTCCACACTTCACTACAGTTATTTACTCAACCATGTTCATAGCTGCTCAATTCATAATAGTTAAGAACTAGAATTAACCCATTTGCCAATCATTGGACAAATGGATAACAAAGTTGTGGTACATATACACAATGTAATTCTACTCAGCTGTAAGCAAAAATGATACAATGAAATTTGTAGGAAAATGGATGAACTTACAACAGATCATACTCACCAAATACACACAATCACAGAAAGAAAAGTGCCACATGTTGTTACTCATCTGCAGTTCCTAACCTGATCAGCTTGAGTTCCTGGCATAGTGAATAAGCAACATGAGGCCCAGATAATAGGGATGAAAGGTATGGATGGGAGAGGAGGGAGAAAATAAACAGAAAACTAAACCCAAAATTACCTGGTACCATAGAAACCTTCATCTTTAAAGGTAGACTAAAAGTTATAACCCTTATCAGGAGTATAGAGGGAGCGCCCAAAGAGTAGGGCCCTGGGGAGGGCGGGATGAAGCCTAACTTTAAAAAATGTTGGCTCTGACCTGTAATTTGCAGTACCAGGAGTAGGTGATATCCACATTAAGGTCTCAAGCAGAGAGACCTATATGGTCCCAAGAAAGGACAGGCTTCTGTCAAAGCACATGATTACCAATCTGAGGTAAAAAATAAGACCCTATTGCTGAAGACACCATATGCTGCCATCACAGAACATGGAGATACCTAGCTAGAATCCAGAAGAGAACCAGGTCCCAGAGAGTTAGCCCTTCTAGTGCTGGAAAGCACTACATGTATGTGGTAGTTTAAATATATTGCCCCAATATATTCAATGTTTTATTAATTTATGGTTTGCATCTGCAGTCACCATGCTAGAGGTAATGTCACTGGGGGCTGGTCTTAAGATGTAGTGATGGTTTGAGATTCCATTGTAAAGATATGCAAGGTTTGTCTAGCGGGAGTTCCTGAAGTATGCTGTGTACCTTTTTGGCTGTACCTTTGCTCTGTGTGCTGTGTGGCTGGTTGGCTTCTCTCTCTCTGCTTGGCCCTGTGAAGGTAGGCCACTTCTCCTGCCATTATGGAAGTTCCCCTGGATCTGTAAGCTTCAATAAATAATATCCCTTCCTCCATAACTGTGCCTGGTCTGGAAGTTCAGCAAACCTGAAACTGTCTGCAACAGTAAAGTGGTAACGAGGAGTATGGGGTGAGATGAACCTGACCGTGTGGATATTCATCTTTTGGAACCTTTGTTTTGGAGGAATGGGCATGGACTTGGTGCTTGCAACTGAAGATGCCTTCTGGAGTGTTTTTAAGCCAAGGTTTTTTTTGTTTTGTTTTTTGTTTTTTAAGCCAAGTTTTATGGACTATTCTGATGAGAATTTGAGAATGCTAAGTGCAGACAGTATTGAACTTCAAGGCTTGGTTTATGAGCTTTCTAAGGGGAAGGAAAGACTGCAGAGGACTTTGTTGGAACTGGGCTACTGGCATGAGGAATGGCTACGTCCTGCTATCCAGGCCCAGAAAGTTTGATCAAGGTTAAATTTGTAATGGACTGATGTGCTTGGCTAAAGATATTGGACTGAGAGATTTAAGATTTTAATTGGAAAACCTCAAGCAAGGTAAAATTAGAGGCCACTGAGACTGGTTTTAGGTTTCTGGAGCTGCTATTGTCAAACACATTAGCAATCTTAAGGAAGGTGGCCCAACTGCTTTACATGAAAACAATGGAGAGGATGCCTGAGGAAAGACTGTTAGAAATGCAAACACTTTTGAAAAGAGTTGACTGAAGAAGGAACCTGCTTTTCAAAGCTATGATTTATTTTGTCCCTGGATTAAGAATATGGTTGTGTCCTGCACACCTGGTATTAGTTTTGGAAGCATGAAAAATGCATGGAGTGGTCATGAATTGCACATGGTTCCAGGAGCCACTGCTGAGATGTGGCATGAGGCAGGGCATGAAGACCCTCAGGAATAGGCTGCAAGAGCCTTTGGAAGATGGACCGTGGTTTGCATGGAGACCTGAAGATGTTTTGAATATACCAGGACTGTGCAAAAGGGCTACCATGGAGTGCAGTGTTTGCATGGGATGAAAGTTTTCCCTGGCTATTCTTCCCAGCTGGAAGGGTGGAACTGGAAAATCTGGGGACTGTCAGTCTAAGGTTATATTGAACTTGAACTGCAGAAGTTTGATGATTGCTGATGATGGCTGAGTTTGCATTATTCTAGTCTCTCCTTGCTATGCCTTATACCAGTTAAAAATGTTTACTCTGTGCCTTTACATGTTGAAAGTATTTAACTTGTTTGATTTTACAGGAATCACTATCTTACATTGGTCAAGACTATAAGAACCTTTGAAATTGGACTGAGTACAATTTACAATGTGTGATAGTTATAAATCTATTGGGGGCTAGGGGTGGAATGTGGTAGTTTGAATATATGGCCCCCAATATATTCAATGTTTTATTAGTTTGTGGTTTGCATCTGTAGTCACCTTGCTAGAGGCAATGTCACTGGGGGCCAGTCTTAAGGTGTGGTGGTGGGTTTGAGATTCCATTGTAAAGATATGCAAGGTGTGCCTAGCGGGAGTTCCTCAAGTATGCTGTGTGCCTTTTTGGCTGTACCTTTGCTTTACAGAGGGATTTAAGGACAGCCACAGTAAAATACACTCTTCTTCCAAAAAGTTAAAGTGTATAGGTTCTTATTGGCCATAGCAGAGAAGCAGGAGAGACCAAGATCTACCAGAAAGGAGTAAACTGGCCAGAATCCTGTGGAGGCACTTGCAGCCCATGCAGATGCTTGCACCCATCTAGTCCAGAGCCCAATTGCAGGAGCAAAGACTAAACAAGGAGATTTTCCAACCTCATCAAACCTGAAGGGGAGACAATGGAGATCAGATAAGGAGCTACTGAAAGGGATATAGGTGGGACCAGCTGAGCAGTTTCAGTATTACTCCAGGATTCCTGCACTCTCCCATCTCCCAACCATAAGAACCATGAACCTCCAGAGAACACATTTAGCCCCAGGCAGCAGGGCATCCAGCATACGTGATCAGAGCACCAGCTCCACAACACTGCACAGAGGGATAGAATTGGACTCTAAGCATTGGTGAGATTGGAAGCCACCTCAAAGGGTAATGAGGCCAGCTGGAAAAAATACAGGCACATAGGCCTGCATTGGATGTTCTAATCTCTTTTTCCATGTCAGGGAAGGTTATGGGTTACATATTCATGGTTGGCTTTTGAATATTGTTCAATATTGTTACCTTTGATGCTTTCAGATCCATAGGGCCTTTGTCTTTTTCTTCTGTCATTATTGGGGCAGGGTATGATTCAGACCCAGGCTGACCTGTAACCCATTTCAGAACAGAAATCTCAACCACCCAGCACACAGGATTAAAGGTGTAGAGCAACACACACCCTTAGGGATTTTGGCTTTATAAGGTTGTACGTTTCAATCCCCACATTTGAATACCCTGTGCTGGTTTTTAATTTAATGTGTTTATTGCTCAGTTGAATTTTAGAATTTTGCAGTAAATTGCTCCACCCAGCCCACTAGAAAACTTGAGTAGCAGGCAAAAACACCTAGTGTAGCAGACAGCTTCAGATTCGCTGAGATGAACTTCCAGACCAGGCACAGATATGGAGGAAGGGATATTTATTGGAGCTTACAGATCCAGGGGAAGTTCTATAATGGCAGGAGAAGCTGGCCTGCTTTCACAGGACCAAACAAAGAGACCAAAGCCACAGCACACTTTGCATATCTGAAGATTGAAATCCTAAACCCACCAACACACCTTAAGATCCACCCAGTGACACTGCCTCCAACCAATTGGCTGTAGATGCAAACTATAAACTAATAAAACACTGAATATATTGGGGGACAACTATTCAAACTACCACATTCCGCCCCTGGCCCCCAATAGATATATAACTATCACACATTGTAAACTATATTCAGTCAAGTTTCAAAGGTCTCCACAGTCTTGACCAACTTAAGATAATGAGTCCTGTAAAATCAAAAAAGTTAAGTACTTTCAACATGTAAAGGCACATAGCAAACATTTTTTTGTGTGTGTGCACACACTGTACCAGCCTTTATTTTTTATTTTTATATTTATTTTTTATTTTTTGCAGAGAGACACAGAGAGAGACAGAGAGAGGGAGAGGAAGACAGACAGAGATGGGCGTGCCAGCAGCCTCTCAGCTGCTGTGAACAAAATCCAGATGCGTGCACCCCCT
The DNA here is from genome assembly GCA_036365145.1 of Orientallactaga sibirica. NCBI lineage: Eukaryota > Metazoa > Chordata > Mammalia > Rodentia > Dipodidae > Orientallactaga > Orientallactaga sibirica. The sequence goes on from JAEOAD010000004.1 coordinate 55,407,751, forward strand.
TGTGGTCAAGTGCGGAATTGCGCCCTTGTATCACCTTGCATCTGGCTAAACGTGGGACCTGGAGATTGGAACCCAGTTCTTAGGCTTAGGAGGCAGGCACCTTAACTGCTAAGCCATCTCTCCAGCCCCAGAGTAAACATTTTTAACTGGTATAAGGCATAGCAAGGAGAGACTAGAACAATGCAAACTCAGCCACCATCAGCAATCATCAAATTTCTGCAGTTCAAGTTCAATATAACCCAAGACTGACAGTCTCCAGGTTTTCCAATTTCGTCCCTCCAGCTGGGCAGAGTAGCCAGGGAAAACTTCCATCCCAGACCAACATTGCACTCCATGGTAGCCCTTGCACAGTCCTGGTATATTCAAAACATCTTCAGGTCTCCATGCAAACCACGGTCCATCTTCCAAAGGCTCTTCCAGCCTATAAGGGCCTCACGCCCTACCTCACTCCACATCTCAGCAGCGGCTCCTGGAACAGTGTGCAATTCATGACCACTCCATGCATTTTTCATGCTTCCAAAACTAATACCAGGTGCACAGGATACAGCCATATTCTTAATCCAGGTACAAAATAAATCATAGCCATGAAAAGCAGCTTCCTTCTCCAGTCAACTCTTCCCAAAAGAGTTTGCATTTCTAACAGTCTTTCCTTAGGCATCTTCTCCATTGTTTTCATGTAAAGCAGTTGGGCCACCTTCCTTAAGATTGCTAATGTGTTTGACAATAGCAGCTCCAGTAACCTAAAACCAGTCTCAGTGTCTCTAATTTTAACTTGCTTGAGGTTTTCCAATTAAAATCTTAAATCTCTCAGTCCAATATCTTTAGCCAAGCACATCAGTCCATTACAAATTTAACCTTGATCAAACTCTCAGGGCCTGGGCAGCAGAATGCAGCCATCCCTTATGCCAGTAGCCCAGTTCCAACAAAGTCCTCTGCAGCCTTCCCCTTAGAAAGTGCATAAGCCAAGCCTTGAAGTTCAATACTGAGCATTCTCAAACTCTCATCAGAATAGTCCATAAAACTTGGCTTACCACTCCAGAAGTGTCTTCAATTGCAAGTACCAAGTCCATGCCTGTTCCTCCAAAACAAAGGTTCCTAAAGATGAACATCCACATGGTCAGGTTCATCTCACCCCACACTCCTTGGTACCACTTTCGTAGCAGACAGCTTCAGGTTCACTGAGATGAACGTCCAGAACAGGCACAGTTATGGAGGAAGGGATATTTATTGGAGCTTACAGATACAGGGGAAGTTCCATAATGGCAGGAGAATCTGGCCTGCTCTTCACAGGACCAAACACAGGAGCAAAGCCACAGCAAACTTTGCATATCTTTAGATTGAAGTCCTAAACCCACCATCACACCTTAAGATCTGCCCAGTGACATTGCCTCCAGCCAAGTGGCTGCAGATGCAAACTATAAACTAATAAAACACTGAATATATTTGAGTGCATCTATTCAAACTACCACACCTAGTATTACTTCTGCATTTGTATTGAAGCATGAGAGCTATACTTGGAACCTTAAACTCCTATCCTGAAGTTACATAAAGTTGGATTTCCAAGTCTAAGAGTTCCACAGGTAGTTAGAAAATTCAAGCATTAAATCAGCTCAGGATGCAAAAATTGCTACATTGCAATACCAGTAATACAAAGAATCAAGATAGTACAACTGAACCAAAAATTATAAATCCATAAGAAATGACCCCCAATGAGACTGTTTCAGATTAAATGCCTGACAAAGATTTCAAAAAAATATTTTTTAACTATACTCAAAGAAATCAAGGGAATCAAAGAAAAAAAATAAAAGAATTGAAGAAAACAAACTCCTGAAGGAATTCCAAGGGAACACAGAAAACCAGCTTAATGAAATAAGGAGGTCATTACAAGACATGAGTAAGGAAATAGAAATAATAAAGAAAACTCAGGCAGAAAATCTAGCACTGAAAAATATAGTATGTCAAATAAAAAAAAATCTGTGGAAAGTCTCACTAGTAGAATGGATGAAGGAGAGAACAGAGTATCTAAACTAGAAAACCAGGTGGCAGGTCTAATACAGTTCAACAAAGAGAAAGATAAGCTAATAGGAAGGTATGAATAGGAATTTCAAGGTATTTGGGACACTATGAAAAGATCAAAAATAAGAAATCAGAGTATAGTAGAAGGAGAAAACCTTCACTCCAAAGGCATAGTAGGTGTTTTCAACAAAATCATACAAGAAAATTTTCCCCAAACTGGGAAAGAAATGCCAATGCAGATACAGGAAGATTTTAGAACACCAAACAGACAAAACCTAGAAAGAACTTCTCCTCAACATGCTATAATTAAACTATTAAACATACAAACCAAAGAAAATATATTGAAGGTAATTAGAGAGAAAAAGCAAGTCACCTATAAAGGCAGCCCATCAGGATCACAGCAGATTACTCACCACAAACATTAAAGGCTAGAAGGTTTAGAATGTCGTATTCCAAGTTGTGAAAAATAACAACTGTCAACCAAGATTACCTTGTCCCACAAAGCTATCTATGCAAACTGAAGGAAAAATAAAAACATTCCACAACAAACACAGGCTAAAGGAATTTATGACAACTAAGCCAGCTCTACAGAAAATACTTGAAGGAATCCTTCCCACTGAAGAAAAAGCAAAGCACATACATGATGAATCAAGCAAAAATAAACCATACTCAAATAACAGTTAAAACAACAGAGTAAAGAGAAATCAGAAAGCACTATAAAACAAGAAGAATGGCAAGAATAAACACATACCTTTCAATAATAACTCTTAATATCAATGGCCTCAATGCCCCAATCAAAAGACACAGACTTGCAGACTGTATTAAAAGGCAGGATCCTGTTGTTTGTTGCCTCCAGGAAACTCATGTCTCAATAAAAGATAGACACTGTCTTAGGATAAAAGAATGGAAAATGGTATTTCAAGCAAATGGGACTAGGAAACAAGCAGGGGTTGCTATCCTAATATCTTACAGGATAGACCCCAAACCAACATTCATGAGAAAATATAAATAAGGTCACTTTATATTGATTAAAGCACATTTCAACAGGAGGACATCGCAATCCTAAATGTATATGCACATAACATGGGGGCTCCCAATTTCATTAAAAAATACTATTAGACTTAAGGTCACACATAGTACCAAACACAATTGTATTGAGTGACTTCAATACCCCACTATTATCAATTGAGAGGTCATCCCAGAAAAAAATAAACAGAGAGACATCTGGATCAAATGATGTCATGGAAAAAATGGACCTAACTGATATATACAGAACATTCCATCCAAACACTACAGAACATACATTTTTCTCAACAACACATGGAATATTGTCCAAAATAGACCATATATTAGGATACAAGGCAAATCTTAACAAATATAGGAAAACTGAAATAATCCCTTGTACTCTATCTGACCACAATGGGATTAAACTACAAATCAGCAACAAGAAAAACTACAGAGCATACACAAATTCATGGAGACTAAACATTACAATATTGAATGATGAATGGGTCATTGAAAAAAATCAGAAAAGGAAATCAATAAATTCATAGACTCAAATGGTTTTGAGAATGCAATATTCCAAAACTTTGGGACACAATGAAAACAGTCCTAAGAGGGAAATTTATAGCTCTACGTGCCAACATTAGCAATTAGACAGTTCACAAGTAAACAATTTAATGCTTCACCTTAAGGCCTTGGAAAGAGAACAAGGCAAACCAAAAATCAGTAGATGGGAAGAAATAATAATTAGTGCAGAAATTAATGAAATAGAAACCAAAAACAAAAATCCAAAGAATCAATGAAACAAAGAGTTGGTTCTTTGAAAGAATAAATAAGATTGACAAACCCTTCACAAATCTGCCCAGAAGAAAGAGGGAAAAGACAAAAATTAATAAGATTAGAGATGAAAAAGGCACCATTACAAAAGATACAGACGAAATTCAGAAAATCATAAGGACATGCTTTAAGAATATATATGCCTCTAAGTTTGAAAATCTGAAAGTAATGGTTGATTTCCTTGATTCATATGACCTACCAAAGTTAAATCAAGATGAGATAAACCATTTAAATAGACCTATAACAAATACAGAGATCCAAGCTGTTATAAAAAGTCTCCCAACTGAAAAATGTTCAGGCCCAGATGGACTCAGTGGTGAATTTTACCAGATCTTCATGGAAGAACTAACACCACTGATTCTCAAAATTTTCCATAAAATAGAAAAGGAAGGAATTGCACCAACCTCCTTCTATAAAGCCAGCAACACCCTAATACTAAAACCAAACAAAGACAGAACAAAAACAGAAAATTATACCTCCCAGGCCTGAATTCCTTGTTTAGACAGTGTGGGGGTGGACACAGAGGTCTGGAGTGTATAGGCCAGTTGCATTTATGGACTCTTCCCACCTTCAGGGCCTTGTAAGTCTGAGTTTCTTGCAAGAAGTAGGCCAGATCCCTGCTCTCTTGCTCCTACCAGTCTCCTGATCCTGGTAGGTCCCATTGTACCCTGCTTGGGGAGGCCTGGTCCCTGTGTGATTTGTCAAATCAGGCCTTTTGCTCTGGTATCATGACTGGCCACTATGTACCAAAATCCCTGTTCACCTGAGTCAGACAGTAAATGAGCCAAAGGATAAAAACTTGCCTCAATAAAACAGTCTTCCTAAAATGGGTAGACAACAAAAGCCAGAAAACTGAGAGATCTCCATCAAGGATGCCTAGTCCTACAGTGGAAGCCTCCAATGATATCATAGAGAAATTGACAAAAATACATTCCCAAAATGAAAACACAACAACCAATGACATGCTGATAAAAAAAAATGCTGAACTTGAAGCAAACTATCAAAGAACCAACAATCGTATCAATGAAATTGAACAGAATCGTCTCCTAGAGCATTCAGCTTTTGACAGTAGGCTGAACCTGATTGAAGAAAACATTATAATGCTCCAAAGATATATGAATAAATTGAAGGTAAGTCAAGAAATGGAATACCTCAACAACCAGTTGATTAAGACTTGATCAAATGCAAGAATGAACTATAGGAAGCATCAAGAAAAACAGAACTCAAATTGGAATCATAACTCAAAAAGAGATGGACATGATGCAAAACAACACAACAGAAAACAAAAATCAAATAGAAATTATAAAAACCTGTCTAGAACCACTCACCAACAGAGTTACTCATGTGGAAGACAGAACCTCTAACCTGGAAGATAAGACAGAAGAAATTCATCAGGAGGCCAAAAACTTTGCTAAGTTGAAAAAAATCAAGTGAACAAAATACAAGAGAACTGTGGAACACCCTAGAAGGACCAAATATCCAGATCATGAGTATACCAGAAGGAGAGGAAATCCTGACCAGAGGCATAGAGAACATATTCAACAAAGTTATTAAAGAAAAATTTCCAAATCTCACAAAAGAGAGGCCCATCCAGATATAAGAAGCCCACAGAACACCAAATAGACAGGACCAAAGACGAAACTCTCAAAGAAACATCATAGTTAAAACTCTTAGCAATGAAAAAAAAAGAAAGAAAGAAAGAAAGAAAGAGTGTTAAAAGTAGCAATAGAGAAGCAATTCACAACATACAAAGGCAATCCCATCAGAATTAAATAAGATTTCTCAATGGAAACTCTGAAAGCCAGAAGGGCCTGGAATGGAACACTTCAAAGTCTGAAAAGCTATGGCTTCCAACCCAACCTACTTTACCCAGAAAAAAATATCCCTCATAATAGACGGTGAAAGAAAAAAAACTTTCTATGAAAAAACTCAACTCGATAAATACAAACCAAACCTACAGAGAATACTTGGAATACTCCAAACAAAACAGTCAAACAACCAATCTCAAGAATCTACAAGAACAGATCACAATAACCAAAATAAATCAGGCTCAAAACAGTACAGAACACAAGAAAGCACCAAACCCCATAAAACAACTGATCATGGCAGGGGTTAATTCAAACCTCACAGTAATTACCTTAAATATTCATAGTCTTAACTCACCATCAAAAGACACAGGTTATCAGGATGGATCAAAAAACTAGACTCTTCTATCTGCTGTCTTCAAGAAACCCACCTCACCATTATCTTTATTTATCTTTATTTCAGGGTGAAAGGTTGGAAAAAAAACAAGAAGTTGTTGCTATTTTAATATCTGATAAAATAGACTTCAAACCAAAAGTAATCAAAAAGGACAAAGAAGGCCATCCTACTTGTGAAGGGAACAATCCAACAAGAACACATCACAATCATAAATATATATGCACCAAGCACAGGTGCACCACGGTTTATAAAACAAAATCTACCTCGACAACAAAACAGAAATAAACACCAACACTATCATAGTCAGAGACTTCAATACTCCAATATCATCAATAGACAGATCATCCAAGCAGAAAATCAACAGGAAAATAATAGACAACATCATAGATCAATTAGACCTAACAGATTTCTACAGAACTTTCTACCCCAACTCTACAAAGTACACATTTGTCTCAGCAGCCCAAGGAACCTTTTCCAAAATTGACCATATATTAGGCCATAAAGTGTGTCTTCATAAAGTCAGGAAAATTGAAGTAACATCCTGCATCATGTCAGACCACAATGCTTTAAAGCTATAAGTAAACAGCAAGAACTCCACCAGCTCCTAGAGACTAAACAATACACTTTTAAACAATGAATGGGTCATGGAAGAAATCAAAACAGAAACTTTAAAATTCCTAGTATTAAATGATAATGAAAACACAACCTACTAAAACTTATGGGACACAATGAAGGCAGTCCTAAGGGAAAAAATTCATAGCACTAAATGCCTTCATTACAAAGAAGGAGAGATCCCAAATCAATAACCTGACTGTCCACCTAAAGGCACTGGAAAAACAAGAGACTCGAACCCAAAGAGCTCCAGATGGAAAGAAATAATCAAGATTAGAGCAGAAATTAATGAATTGGAAACTAAGCAAACAATTAGAAATATTGATGAAACAAAGAGCTGTTTCTTTGAAAAATAAACAATATTGACAAACCCCTGGCCAAATTGATTAAGCAAAAAAAAAAAAAAAAGAGAGAGAGAGAGAGAGAGAAATAGAGATGTCTCAATTTAACAAAATCAGAAATTAAAAAGGAGAGATCACAACAGACATCAATGAAATTGGAAGAATCATATGAATGTATTTCCAAAACCTCTACTCCACAAAATTGAATAATCTGGAAAAAAAATGATGAATTCCTAGACATGTTCCACCTACCAAAACTAAACTCAGAGCAGATTAATCTCATAATCAAATCTATCACATCCATGGATTTGAAAAGGTAATCAAAAACATCCCTGAAAAGAAAAATCTAGGACCAGATGGCTTCTCAGCTGAATTCTATCAAACCTTCATAGAAGATCTGAAACCAAATTTTCTCCAACTGTTTGGCATAATGGGAGACCAGGGAATCCTCCCTGACTCCTTTTATGAAGCTAGCATCACCCTAATTCCAAAATCAGACAGAGATGCAATGAGGAAAGAAAATTATAGGCCTATATCCTTAATGAATTTAGATGCAAAGATCCTGAACAAAATTCTCACAAACCGAATTCAACAACACATCAAAAGAATTATCCACCTTGATCAAGTAGGCTTCATCCCGGGGATACAGGAATGGTTGAACATATGGAAATTGGTCAATGTAATACATCACATAAATAAACTGAACCATAAGAACCACATGATCATCTCAATTGATGCAGAGAAGGCCTTTGACAAAATACAACATAACTTCATGCTCAAAACACTGGAAAGAATAGGCATGTGGGGTTTATATCTCAACACAATAAAGGCTATAAATAAAATAATAAGCAAAGCTCCTAAAGCCCAAATAATATTTAACAGGGAAAAACTCAAGGAGTTCCCACTGAGATCAAGAACAAGATGGGGTTCCCACTCCCACCACTGCTCTTCAACATAGTACTAGCCCAAGCAATAAGACCAGAGAAAGAAATAAAAGGGATTCAAATTGGAAAGGAAGAAGTCAAATTAGCTCTATTTGCAGATGACATGATCCTATATATAAGTGACCTGAAAGTCTCCATCTCAAAACATCTAAAGGTGATAAATTCCTTTAGCCAAGTGGCAGGATACAAAATCAATGCACAAAAGTCAGTAGCTTTTCTATATGCAAAGGACAAATATACAGAGAAAGAAATCATTGAGGCTGTTCCATTTTCAATAGCAACAAAAAAAAAATTAAATACCTTGGAATAACACTAACCAAGGATGTGAAAGACCTGTATAATGAAAACATAAAGTCACTCAAGAAAGAATTAGAGGAGGTCTTGAGAATATGGAAAGACTTCCCAAGTTCTTCGATAGGTAGAATTAATATTGTGAAAATGGCAATTCTACAAAAGCATTATACAGATTTAATGCAATACCAACAAAAATACCAGCATCATTCTTCACAGAGATTGAAAAAACATCTCAAAGAACCAGGTATAGTGGCACATGCCTTTAATCCCAGCACTCAAGAGGCAGAGATAGGAGGATTACCATGAGTTCAAGGCCACCCTGAGACTACATAGTGAATTCCAAGTCAGCCTGGACTAGAGCAAGACTCTACCTCAAAAAAAAAAAAAAAAAAATTCAAAATTTGTATGGAATGGCAGAAGGCCTCAGATATCCAAACATATCCTCAGCAAAAAAAAAAAAAAAAAGTAAAATAAAAACACATTTGGTGGTATCACCATACCTGATCTAAAGCTATATTACAAAGCCATAGTGACAAAAACAGAATAAAAATATAACATAGACCAATGGAACAGAATTGAAGACCCAGACCTTAGGGCAAGCAACTACAGCTGCTTGGTCTTTGACAAAGGGTGCTAGTAATATAGAATGAACAAAGAAGCAACTTCAACAAATGGTGTTGGACAAGTTGGATAACCATATATAGAAAAATGAAATTAGACCCACTCATTTCACCATATACAAAAATCAGTCCAGATGGATTAAAGACCTCAATATAAGACCTGAAACTCTTCATCTACTGGAAGAAAAAATAGGAGGTGCTTTTTGTGATATAGCACTGGGAAAAGACTTCTGAACAAAACCCCAGTAGCCAAGGAAATTAAACAAGCACTCAATCAATGGGATCTCATGAAGCTAAAAAGCTTTTTCACAAACATACCATAAGCAGAGACAATATATTACCCACTGAATGGGAGAAAATCTTTGCCAGCTATACCACTGACAGAAACCTAATATCTAGAATCTTTAAAAAACTTAAAAAACTAAAGAATTAAAAAAAAAATCAAACAACCCACTCCAAAAGTGGTGCAGAGAACTAAATAGGGAGTTCTCAGAGGAAGAATTACAAATGGCTAACACACACAAAATAAAATGTTCAACATCCCTAACCATTAGGGAAATGCAAATTAAAACAACTATAAGATTCCACCTTACTTAGTAAGAATAGCAAACATTAAAAAAAAAAATCAAATGAAAAGCTAGGTGTGGTGGCTCAAGCCTTTAATCCTAGCACTTGGGAGGCAGAGATAGGAGGATCGCTGTGAGTTCGAGGCCACCCTGAGACTCCATAGTGAATTCTAGGTCAGCCTGGGCAGGAGTGAAACCATACCTTAAAAAAAAAAAAAAAATCAAATGAAAACAAATGTTGGTGAGGCTGTGGAGAAATAGGAATACTCATTCACAGTTGGTGGGAATGTAACCTAGTGCAACTGCTATGGAAATCAATATGGAGACTCCTGAAAAGGATGAATATAGAGTTAACAACAGACCCTGTTATTCCCCTGCTGGGCATTTACCCTAAAAGCTCCACATCTCAGTTCAGATATATTTGCTCAACTATGCTTATAGCTGCTCAATTTATAATAACTAAAAACTGGAATCCACCCAGGTGCTCATCATTGGATGAATAGATAACCATGATGGAATTCTACTCAGCAGTAAGAAAAAAATGACACATTGAAATTTGTAGAGAAATGGTCTAACTTGGAACAGATCGTTCTACGTAAACTCACACAATCACAGAAAGACAGCCATCACATGATCTCACTCATCTGCATGACCCACAATACCCATTGGGTTGAACTGCTTTCCCAATGAGGGAGGCCTCTTCAGAAAAGGGTCAGGGAGGAGGGAAAGGATGGTACCAACATGTGTTGTTTACATACAAAGTATGTCCATATCTAATAAAAATTTTAAAAATTAAATTAAAAAAAGAAAGTTACAGACCAATCTCCCCCATGAACATAGATTCAAAAATTCTGAACAAAATATTGGCAAACAGAATACAAGAATATATCAGAAAGATTATTCACCCCAACCAAGTAGGCTTTATCCCAGAGATGCAGGAATGGTTCAACATATGCAAATCAATAAATGTAATACACTATATAAATTGACTGAAGGACAAAAATCACATGATCATCTCAATAGATGCAGAAAAGGCATTTGACAAAATCCAACATCTCTTCATGGTAAAAATCCTACAGATACTGGGAATGGAAGGAACATAGCTTAACATAACAAAAGCTATTTATGACAAACCTACTGCCAACGTAATACTAAATGGGGAAAAACTTGAAGCTTTTCCACTAAATTCAGGAACAAGACAAGAATGTCCACTGTCCCAACTTTTATTTAATATAGTACTGGAAGTCTTAGCTATATCAATAAGGCAAGAGATATTCATAAAAGGGATTCAAATTGGAAAGGAAGATATCAAATTATCATTGTTTGCAGATGATATGATTCTATATATAAAGGACCCTAAAGACTCTACCAGCAAACTGTTAGAGCTGAAAAACACTTTTAGGATACAAAACAAACACACAGAAATCAGTAGCTTCCCTATATACTAACAACAAACATGCAGAGGATGAAATCAAGGAATTTCTGCCATTCAGAATTGCATCAAAAAAAATGTACCTTGGAATAAACCTAACCAAGAAAGTGAAGGGTTTCTAGAATGAGAGCTTTAAAACACTCAGGCAAGAAATTGCAGAAGACACAAGGAAATGGAAAGACATCCCATGATCTTGGATTGGAAGAATCAATATTGTGAAAATGTCAATCTTACCAAAAACAATCTACATATTTAATGCAATCCCCATTAAAATTCCAATAGCATTCTTCATGAAAATAGAAAAAAATCCTAAATTTCATTTGGAAGCACAAAGAACTCAAATAGTCAAAACAATTTTGAGCAAAAAAAAATAAGGCTAGTGGTATCACATGCCCAATTTTAGGCAATATTACAAAGTCATAGTAATAAAAACAGCATGGTACTAGCACAAAGACAGACATGTAGATCAATGGAACACAATAAAGGACCCAATGTAAATCCAGGCAGCTAAAGCCATCTGATTTTTAACAAAAAAAACGCACAAAATATTCACTGGAGAAAAGATAGCCTCTTCAACAAGTGGTGATGGGAAAATTGGATATCTTATATGTAGAATGATGAAAATAGATCCTTGTCTTTCTCCATGTACAAGAATCAAATGGATCAGGTACCTTAATATCAGACCTGAAACTATGAAACTGCTAGAGGAACAAGGAAGGAAACCCTTCAGCATATTGGAATAGGCAATGATTTCTGAATATAAAGCCAATTGCTCAGGAAATAAAACCACTAATCAAGCACTGGGATCTCATGAAATTACAAAGTTTTTTTTTACAGCAAAGGACACTGTGACTAGAGCAAAAAGACAACCTACAGAATGGGAGAAAATCTTTACCAGCTATATATCTGATAGAGGACTAATATTCAGAATATACAAAGAACTCGAAAAAATAAAACAATAAGAAATCAAAAATCTCAATTTAAAAAATGGGCTATGGAACTAAATAAAGAGAATAAAGATGGCATAGAAACATCTAAAAAAGTTTTCTACATCCTTAGTCATCAGGGAAATGCAAATTAAAACTACTTTAAGATACCATCTCATTCCTGTCAGAATGGCTATCAATCATCAAGAAAACAAATGACAAGAAATGTTGGCAAGGATGCAGAAAAGAGGGAACTCTTCTACACCATTGGTAGGGATGTGATGTGGTACAGCCATTGTGGAAATCAGTGTGGAGGTTCTTGAGACAGCTAAAAATAGATTTACCATATGATCCAGCTATAGCACTCCTAGGTATATATCCTAATGACTTTTCTCACTACCTTAGAGATACTTGCACAACCATGTTTATTGCTGCTCTATTCACAATAGCTAGGAAATGGAACCAGCCTAGATGTCCCTCCACAGATAATAAAGATGTGGCACATTTAAACAATGGAGTTCTCTTTAGCAGTAAAGAAAAATGAAATTATTTTTCATTATGAAATTTACTGAGAAATGGATGGATCTGGAAAGGATTATACTAATTGAGGTAACCCATGCCCAGAAAGCCAAATGCTGCATACCCTCTCTTATGTGTGGATCTTAGCTACAAATGTGTAGCTGAAACCAAAAGTCAGTAGCAGAGACCAGTAAGCTAGAAAAAAGCTATAAGGGAAGGAGAAGAGGGAAGGAATTAAGGGGATTATATATATAGAAGAACAGATTACAGGAGTGGAATGGCCTAAGCAAGGCCAGGGGAAGACATTGAGTAAAAGAAGTATATGGGAAGGTCAATCAAAATTCAAACTATTCTGAATAAGACATACTTTTGTGGATAATCACACATCCAGAAGTCATAGATAGTTACTAGATAATTTTCAGTGCCAGGGATGGGATACCTTCCAGTGAGTTGTTGGCCAGGGAGATCCCTGTTGCCTTTAAAACATTACAGGCTATTGCCAAGGCCCTTGGTTTCCCATGAGAATCAGATGCTAAGACCCTATTGCTGAAGACTTCAGATGCCTGGGAAGTAAGATCACTGAAAAATCTAGCTCTGACTCAGCTGAAATCCTCCTCCCTGTAGAACAGACAACTGAAAGCTGGAAACATCTGCACTGCATGCAGCCCTATGGTAGACAGAAGTCATCAGCACTGAAAACAACAGACAGTGGAAGCCTCAAGTTTGGGGAGCCAGGCCAAGTGACCAAACAGGTGCAATAGTGGCATTCCTGCTCTAGGGGAAACCAACTGCTCTCTTATTGGACTGGAGAACCACTCTATAGGAGGGAATATATACCTGGTACTGAAAACTTAATCAAAAGCTTATGGCAGGGGAGCTCATGAGCCTTAGGGGTATAAAGCATGCTCTTATCTGGCTAACTGCATATATTATGCTCACCAAACTGCCCAGGAAGCCTTACACTTAATGTTCATATTCATATATTAATGCTACTCTCACTTTTGGCTAGAGAAGCTTCTCTTTACAAATGGCGGTGACCACTAGGATGACCCAAACAGCAACATAGTGTTGAGAAGTGATGGATTAGTGTCCAGCACTATAACACTCTATCACATAACTCTATCACTATAACACTCTATCACCCCCTCCAAGGCTCAGGGTCCATTGCAGAAGAGATGGTGGAAAGAATGTAAAAGCAAAAGGATGGGTATGTCCAGACAGAAACTAGCCTCGATATCCTCTACTTCACAGTTCCTAGCAATACCTTCACAAGGTCCTTATAATAGGAGAAAAAGACGATGACATCAAAATAAAAGAGTCTAATGGAGAGAGGGAGGGGATATTATGAAGACTGGAGTTGTAAAGGGAAAGTGAAGGAGGGTAGAGAATTATCATGGTTTATTATCTGTAAGGATAGAAGTTGTCAAAATAAAATTACAAAATAAAAAATGGAAACTAAAGGACTAGATTAAAAAAACTGATTCAACCAACAAAGGTGTTCAAAACGTACTATGAAAGTATGGGAATCAAACTACCAAGGAAATGGAAGTAGCAAACAAGCAGGAATGTCTATCCTTAAATCAGATCAAGTAGACTTCAAACCAAAACTACTCAGAAAAGAAAAAAGGAACATTTCTTTTTAATAAAGGGAATTAATCAAGAAAATATTTGTAAATGTTTATGTACCAAATATTCAGCTCCTAGTTCATAAAACAAAAACTAAAGAAAACATTAGTCCAGAAACACTAATAGTGGGAGATTCTAATACCCCACCTCAATATCCAGACTAAAACTCATCAAAGAAACTTAAGAACTAAGCCTTACCATTGATCACTTGGACCTAATAGACATATACAGAATAATTAACCCAAGAGATAAACAGGAAATTGTTCTAAAAGCTCATGAAACCGTCTCAAAACTCAATACATAATCATCCAAAAAACAAATCTCAGCAAATGCAAAATAAAACTGAGGTGATGCTCTGTATCCTACCAGATCACAGTAGGAAAAAAATTGAAATCAGCAAAAAGAGAAAAAAAAATCACAAATTCTTGGAGAGTGAACGCAGTTTGAATGAAGAATTGATTATTGAAGGAATCAAGAAAGAAATTAAAAAATACTTATAAATTTAAATTGATAATGCAACCTAGCAGGCTCTTAGGGATAGAGCCAAGTGAGTCCAAAGAGGAAACTTTATACATATACATACCAAGAAATCAAAGCTATTTTAAATTAAAACATAACAATCAACCTCAAGGTGCTAGAAAAACAGCTACAAACCAATCCCAAACCCAGAAGATAGCAGGAAATAATAAAAGGGCAGAAAATAATGAATTAGACATAGAATTAATCAAAGAGTTGGTCCTTAAGATTGATCAACATGTCACTGAACTAAAAGAATGAGAGAGAAGACCCAAATTTACAAAAATAGAGACAAAAAAGGAGCTGTTACAACAGAGCCCAATGAAACCCCAAACATCCTTAGAGAATGGTTTGAATACCTATATTTCAAATAAATATCTGGGAAACCTAGAAGAAATGGACAAATTATATATAATATAACCTGCCAAAGTTTAAAATAGAGGCAGCAGTAACTTAAACATACCCATTGCAAGCAATGGAATTGAAGCTATAATTAAACCTTCCCTAAATAAAAATACCAGATGTATTCCCTGGGGAAATTCTATCAAACTTTCAAAGATGATCTAACACCAACTCTTCTCAAGTTGTCCCACAATATAGAAAGTGGAGGACTACTTTCAAATTATGAAGCCAGTCTTACTCTGATTGCTCAACCAGATAGACACAACTATATATATATATATATATATATATACCAATTTACATGAAGAACATATAGATGCAAAAATTTTCAAGATTCATGAACAGTTTAAGCAGATTATCCATCAAGACCAAGTGGTATTCTAGGGATGTAAGGTTGGTTGTTTCAATGTATATAAATCAGTAAATATAATACATCACATACATAAAATTACAGATAGGATTAACATGGTCATCTAAATTGTTTCAAAAAGGCATTTGACAAAGTTAAACATGTCTTCCTGATAAAAGTTCTGGAGAAAGTTGGAATAAATGGAATTATCTGAAAATAATAAAAGTCATATATGACAGACACATGGCCTGCAATATAATAAGTGAAGAAAAACTGAGACCATTTCCTCTAAAAATAGGAACAAGATAAGGATGCCCACTCTTGCCAATTCTATTCAATATTGTGCCTGAATCCTGGCTAGAGCAGTAAGACAAGAAAATATAAATGGAATAAAAGGAAGTAGCCAAACTCTCCCTAGTTGCACACAGCAAGATTTTATACTTAAGAAAATCAATATAACCTAGAAAAATACTCCTAGAATTAATAAACTCGTTAAAGTTGCATTAGACAAAATTAACACACGTCAGTAGTTTTCATATACAGCAATAATGATTTACAGAGAAAGAAATCAAGGAAAATATCATTCACAGTGGTTACCAAAATATTAAATATTTAGGAATAAACATAACAAAAAATGTGAAAAATGCCTACAGGGGAAATTTCAAGACACTAAAAAAAGAAATCAAAGAGTACACTATACAATGGGAAGACCGTCTATGCTCCTGGATTGGAAGAATTAACACTGGTAATGACCAATTAAAATGACAATTCCCATCAAAACTCCAATAACTCCTCACAGAGCTAGAAAAAAATAGCCCAGAAATACATATGGAACCATAAAGGACCACAAATAGCCAAAGCAATCCTAAAGAGAAAGAACACAACTGTAGGTATCCAATATCCCATCTCAAAATGCACTCCCAGACAATAGTGATAAAGATATACAAAGCTTTGGACCAGAATAGAGACCCAGAAACAAATCCACCTGATTTGGCCACCTAATCTTTCACAAACAAGCCAAAAATACTCAGTAGAAAATATACAGCCTATTTATGAAATGGTGCTGGCAAAACTGCATATATGCCTGTAGAAGAATGAATTATAATCACATCTCTCTCCCTGTACAAATATTAATTCAAAGTGGATCAAAGACCTTGATCTAAAGCCTAAACACAGAAAGGCTACAGGAAAAGATAGAAAACACATTCTAGGATATAGGCAAGCAAGTTCTGAACAGAAATCCAACAGCATAGGAAACAACATCAAGAATCAACAAATAGACCTATAAAATTCTCTCTAACAATAATAATGGCCATCCCATCTATCTGGTGCTGACTTCTCTCTCCGATTGAGAAACTGTTTCTCTTTTTCAGATGGATGCTGAACCTGAGGGGAGGATCAGCCTATTGCATCTCACCAGGGCCCCAGCTGAAACCATAGAGTAACCGGGGAAACGGGCAAGAGTGCAGCTTTCTCGATGAACCTGACACCAGCACAAGGCTAAAGGAGATAGACATAGAGAATACTCAACTCCTACTAAACCAGATATCCAGAGACACAGAGGCTCCCAAGACCTCATCACTGAAGTAGAACTAAAATAAACCCAACATGGCTCAGGGAAATTTGCAGAAGAGGGGGTGGAAAGAGTGCTAGAGCCACAAGTTGGGTCATTATGCACAGAGACATTGACTCTTCCCCATGACTGTTGGCTACCCCCACAAGGCACGACCCACATTCCCCAATGAGGAGGGTCCCTTTGGAGGGGGGAGGACAGGGAGGGGGCTATCGAAGGCACCAGCATGAATGTAAAATTAAAATTAAAAAAAAATTAAAAGTGTCTGCACATCTATTTATTGTAGTTCTATTTACAATAGCTAAGAATTGGAATCAGCCCAGTTGCCCATTGACAGATAAGTGATGATGAAAATGTGGTACATAAACACAATGGAATTATATTCAACAGTACAGAAAAATAAATTTGGCAAATTTTCAGGGAAAGAATCATATGAGTAAGGGAAGTGACCCAAACTCAGAAAGACCAGAATCATATGTTCTCTCTGATATGTGGGTCTTAGCATCTAATATATAGATTAGATGATAGATAGATAGATAGATAGATAGATAGATAGATAGATAGATGATAGATAGATTGATAGATATAGAGACATACATAGATAGATGATAGATGCTAGATAGATGGAAAATGTGAATTAAACCTAATGAAGATAGAATAAGCAAAAGTGAATATAAAGAAATGAGCTTGAAGATGGTGGAAGGAAGGACAAAAGGATATATGTGATACAGGAAAGAGGAGAGTGGAAAAGAAGAAGAGTGATCAATAAGACGTGGGGATGGGATTCAAAAGAAAAACCAGGGCTAGAGATGGCCATGAAAGCAGTTAGGGCACATCAATGCAAAGGCAAAGGACCCAGGTTTGATTCCGTAGAACCCATGTAAGCCAGATGCACATGGTGGTGCATGCATCTGGAGTTTATTTGCAGTGGCTGGAGGCCCTGGCATTTCCATTCTGACTCTGTATGCCTCTCTTTCTCTCTCTCTCAAATAAATAAAAAAATTCTTTAAAAATTTAAAAAAAGAAAAACTGAATTGTACTTAAAAATGCCAGAATGGCTGGGCGTGGTGGCGCACACCTTTAATCCCAGCACTCGGGAGGCAGAGGTAGGAGGATCGCCGAGAGTTCGAGGCCACCCTGAGACTACATAGTTAATTCCAGGTCAGCCTGGACCAGAGTGAGACCCTACCTCGAAAAACCAAAAAAACAAAAAACAAAAAAAAAATGCCAGAATGAATCACTAAATTTCAGTATGCCAAGTAAAAATTAAAATTAATTTGTGATAATTTACAATTTTGAATTATTTACTATAGTGAGTTACATAAGGCTATTTTCATGTACATATAGAGTGTACCTTAAGAATATCCCACCATACCTTGGTGCCTCACTTTTATGTCCTTCTCCTTCCCATTAACCCTCTTTATTCCCTTGATAGTTGCACTTCCACTTTCTTGTCATTATTTCACTAAAGACTTCAAATACTCTTTTTGTTTGTTTGTTTTTCCTTTATTAGTTATGTACATACTCAGTGTGTAAATAGCACATGTTGGTACCATCCTTAGCCTCCTGCCCCCTCCTAAGGGACCCTCCTCATTGAGGATGCCAGTTATCCCTATGGGGATTGTGAGTTGTGCATTGTGGGGGCAGCTGTCAGTTACGGGGAGGAGGCAATGTCTCTGTGAATAAGGTCCCAACTTGTGGCTCTAACAATCTTTCTGCCCCCACCTACTTCCATGAATTTCCCTGAACCCATGTTGGGTTTGTTTTAGGTCTACTTTAGTCATGAGGTCTTGGGATCCTCTGTGTCTCTGGATCTCTGGTTTGGTAGGACTTGAGTGCTCTCTGTGTCTATCTCCTTCATCCTTATGCTGATACCAGGTTCACCATGAAAGCAGTACTCTTGCTCATTTCCCCAGATAAATGGATAGCCATTATTAGTTTAGAGAGAATTTAATAAGTATAGTCCCTCATGGAGACCAAGATTGATGGGAACTTGATATTGGAAAACAAACTCATTTTTTGGATATGATTCTGACTTGTTTCCCAGTTCCAGGTATGGGTTCCATTCCACTGAATGGATCCATTAGCCATTTCAAGAGCAGTTGGTTACCCACCATGGCTGTGTGCCACTATTGCACTTGGGTGAGTATCACGTTAGCTGGTTTGCTGCTGAGTATCTTAGACCACAAGTTGCTTGGACAGATGTTGGCCATTTTCCTCCAGTAGCTCATGTAGCACCTTCTGGCACTAGACAAGCTAAACTGTCTGGAGACTGACTCTCTTCCAGATTCCAACCAGGTCTCTCCATGTTCCATACCAACAACATATGGTGTCTTTGGCAGTAGGGTCTTACCATTAACCTCTGGTGAGTAATCAAGTGCTCTGATAGCTAGCCTGTATCCCAGTATCAGGATGTGGTTAACACCCACAATGAGCTATTGATCAGAGAGATCTACAAGGTTTCCCATAAGAAAGACTTCAAATATTCTTCATAGAACAATGAGCTAAGCATGAAAGAGAAAAGCCAAGATCTATCATGCTTCTCCTAAATAATTTTTTAAAGAAGCAGTGTATGCTTGACATGGTTTTCATGAATTTTCAGTAAAATTGTTTTTAAAAAATAACTATTTTATATTTAAATAAACTACTTTAGATTGAAACAAAATTTAGAAATTTTTAAAGAAAATATAAGAAAAATCATGCTAAAAATCCATTATAAAAAATTCATTATTAAAGTGTAGAGTTCTTTGGGGCTATTAATTGCTTAGAAATGATCTAGTTAGGTCTTAAGAAGGAACCTCAAAGAGGTTAATGGCTTTGCATAAAGTAAAATAGTTAGGAAGTGTACTATAAATAGTTTAATTTTATATTTTATTTTAAAATATCCCATAACTGTCTTCAAAAATAAAAACAAACAACAATAGAACTTATTTCTTGATTCTTGGAAAAATTATTTTTTAAAGGTGCCAAATCTGACATGCATTCTGTGAATCTTTGTGTGCCATCCTGTGCTAGCTAACACTTTGTGACCTCTCACCTAGGCAGACATTGTGTGAGCAGGTTTTTAGGACTGTACTCCTTCCATCAGAATGACAATCACTATGATGAAGGTCATCTGTAGATTCTTTGGAAAATAAATTACAAAAATAGAATAGCTAAAAACTTATGAGATTTCAAGAAGGCCTCGAGAGAATAATTAAGTCTGTGACCAAGGAGGAATTGGTCTCTTAGTACACAATGCAAACCCTGTCCTTACAGGCCACTGTCACACAAAATTAATTATAGCTACAATGAGCTGGCTTGATTGCCACTTCACAATTCTAACCCCAAAGTGTTTTTTATTTTCTTAATGTCATTGAAATTGCATAGGTCTATTATTAAGAAGTTTTTATTAAAGTCTCATTAAGCAGCTATCACTTGAAAAGAGAAATGGAAAAATGTTTGCACATTTTGATAAAAGTCTTGTTTAAAAGTGTTTGGTTTGGCTGTTTTTTTTTTTTGTTTTTTTTTTCAGTGTTTGAATTAACCTAACAAAATTAATTCCCTTAGTTCTTTATGTCTGTTCGGGATTGACCATAAGCCCTATAAAATCAAGAATCACTTCTTATAGACTGCTTTCTATAACACACACACAATAGTCTGCATCAAATAGGCACTTGATATATATATTTGGAAAGGAAAAAGAGATGATTTTCTGTCTTGGTCAGGGTAAAAAAAACTATATACATAGTCCTTTGCTTGATTTGAATACCATCTATTTCCCATCACATTATGAAAATCAAAACACTGCAATAAAATTCTTGTTTTTTCTTTCACTGTTCTAGTGAACAGGGTTTTCAGAAAGAAAGAAAACTCTATTATGCAGAAAAATTTCTATGCAAGGTTTAGCAGCAGCATGTTCCTAACAGGTACCATATTAAATGTACTATCAATAATATTCATAAAGTTATGATATAGAAATTTTATCCCATTTTACATTAAAAGTCTGTTTCAAAGAGGATAAGGTATTTTCCAAAAGTTACACATATAGTAGTAGTAAAAGATCTTGGTTTCAGATTAAGACCTGCTTCAAGCCAAATTCTACATCATTTCAATATACCATATTGCCTCTTTAGGAGATGATATTCAAGTAATGAGGCTTACATACATGTGTTTTTAACCACTTCATCTGAGAATGAACATAATCATTGTGTTGAAGCATCTATTTTTAAATATATTTATTCTTTTAAATATCAGCTTAACTCATTCTAATTTTTAAAATGCAGTATTACTTAAATGTTTTATTTCTGAGTCTTTTAACATTTTAATATTTTAAGTTTATTTTATTTATGTGAAAGAGAAAATAAAAGGCAGAGAGACAGAAAGGGAGAAAGAGAAAATGGGTACAACAGAGCTTCCAGGCACTGCAAAGTCCAGACACATGTGCCACCTTGTGCATCTGGCTTATGTGGGTACTGGGGAATCAAACCTGTGTCCTTAGGCTTCTCAGGCAAATGTCTTAACTGCTAAAACTATCTCTCCAGCCCTAACCCTTTAATTTTTTTGTTTGTTTTCTGAGGTAGGGTCTCATTCTAGCTCAGGCTGACCTAGAATTCACTATGGAATCTCAGGGTGGCCTCGAACTCACTGCAATCCTCCTACCTCTGCCTCCCGAGTGCTGGGATTAAAGGTGTGCGCCACCACGCCCGGCCCCTTTAATTTTTATATGGACTTTTAATAAAATAAAGAAGCAAAGGAATGTTGTTCATTAAATTTGTCAAAGTAGCTAATAGTCATCACTATTAGGGCAATCATACCAATATATTACAACTTTTATAGTATTATAAAAATGTTCATGTAGCCTTTTCCCCCTCTACTTCCAGCCATTTATGTAAAACTAATGCAAATTGCTCTTTTTTAAAATTACTATTAGCATTGATAGTCATTATTACAAATTGATTCAGGTATTTATCAGACACGGTGAGTACACCTTTGACATGATGCAAGTGGCCTTTGCGGCAACTCCATCATTAGCTGGAATGAAGGTATAGATCTTATTAGGAACAAACACCTGACCAGAAGCAACTTATGGAAGGAACAGGGTTTAATTCAGTTTACAGTTCAACAGGGTAAAGACTATTGCATCAGAAAAGGCATGGCACGCCAGAGCAGGAAGTCATAGTCACCCTAGGAGGCAGGAAGAAGAGAGAGGGAGAAGACGACATTGGGCTGGACTATAAAATCTCTGATTCTAACCTCCACTTACACACTTCCTCCAACAACGTTCTACATCCTAGAGGTTCCAAACTTTCCTGAACAGTGCCATTACATGAACCTATGGAAGAAACTTTACATTCAAACCACTAATAGCAAACACTAATGCTCTATGTGACTTAGTTCCTAGAAACAGTATGGCCCCGGGGTCATGCAATATACTAGAAGAGTTCAGGTACAATATCTGACTCTTTCAACATCCATGCAAGAATGGTTTCTTAGTTATTCCATCACTTCATCAAGAATGTTAACTGAAAGGTTAATCTATCAGTATAATAATGCTAATAATAGTTATAATAATTATTATAATTTAAATTTAATTTATAAATTTAATTTAATTTAAAATAATAATATAATAAATAATAGTTATTATCTGCTAATAATAGTGCTTTTACATGCTCACATGACATAATATTTGGCCTGAGACTCATAAAGCACCAGAACTGGTTTGACCTTTATTTGATAACCTAAAAAATAACTGTCCTCATTTCCAGAACTGCACCAGATCAAAATGCTTTGATTTTTTTTTGCCCTATACCTCTGAGCATTCATTTTTTTAAATAGCCAAAGTAACTATAATTAAATGAAAAAGTAATAAACATCATGGAATTCTTTATACTTAAGTAAGTATAAAATTAGAATTTTGATGCAATTTAGAATAATTTAAATGATATTAGAATTAGAACAAAAGTTGGGATCATGATATTGATGCTTGTGATTCATTTGCTAAATTATGAATTTTTTATAATATTATTTTACAGGACAAAATTTATAAATAAAAAATAAATACAGCTGCATAAAACATTTCTACATCAGGGGATGAGTAGTTGACTCAGCAGTTAAAGGTGCTTGCTTGTAAAGTATGCTTGTCTGGAGTTCAATTCCTCAGCACCCACATCAAGCCAGACAAAAAGTGGTGCATGCATCTGGCATTCATTTGCAGTGGCAAGAGACCCTAGTAACTAACACACACACACACACACACACACACACACACACACACAACGAAAATAAATAAATAAATTTTAAAAATAAAATGGCAAAAAAATGATGCACAAAGTCAACAATGAAAAGGAACAAATTAGTCCAAATCATTTAAATCCTATTTTATCTCTAAAGAGTCAACAGGAGCTGAGTGTGAGTTTGAGTGTAGTGGCACATAGCTACTATTCCCACATGTGGAAGGCTGAGCTGGGAGAATGGTGCAAGATTAAGACCAACCTCTGCTACATAGTGAAATTCTGTCTGAAAATAAAAGAAAGAAAACAGAGGATCAGAAAAAGTAGAGGAGGGAAGGGTAAACAAGGAGGAGAGAAGGGAGGAGAAAAAGAGGCAAGCAGGGCTATTATGAATAAACAGTTTGGTGCATGTAATTTTACTTTCAAAAGCCACTAGGTCTATAATGAGCTGACAGCTCTGTTCTTCCTGGCCATACTTCTCAGCTTCTCACGTGTCCTACATTCCTATTGTGTCAGCTTGCCTACCCTCATTCTCTGTTATTCCAAATATCATTCAAGAGTAAATGCTTAGCTCAGATGTCACTGTCTTGATGAAACATTTCCTAATATACCCAATCAAAATTAAATAATCTTCCCCCAAACATCAAAATATGTTATTTTCCTACCCCTTAAGAATCAATTTTATTCTGCCTTGAAGATTTAGGAGGATTTTATTTTCTTGCTCAATTGCAAATACCTTGGAATCAGATAATGTTTAGCTGTCCATATGTCTCCTAGTACCTAGGACTATGACTATAAGTTCTATAAAATTCCCTACACGCAGGAATGTTAAAAAGATTTAACACAATTTAGTTTCAGAAAATTTCTGAATTTACATTACAGTTAAAATTGAAATATGTGATTAAAAAGAACAAACAGTTCCTTGTACAAACAAATAAAATCAACTAAGTTTTTCAGTGTATTAGTGATGTCATAAAAATATATGAAGGTGGACAACTTATAAACAAAGAATTCATTTCTCAAAGTTCAGAGAGCTAGGAAGTCCAAGGTTGAGGCAAGGATTGGCTTAGTGATTGGTGAGGACCTAGTCTGCCTGTTTCTACCATGGTATCTTATGGTTGTATCCTCTGAAAAAGATGTTATGTGTCTAACATGGTGGAAGGGTCAGAAAAGAATGAGACCACAACTTCAAGCACTTTTACAAGGGCCTTAATAAAGCCATTCATCACTCTTGTGATTTAATAACCTTATATAAACCTCTCCCCTTCCCACTACTATTGCATTGATTATTGTTTCAACATGAATTTAGGGGGCACATTCAGATGACAGAACTGGTATTTGCCAAAACTATACTAAGACAAAAGATATACTAAGGTATAAGATAAAGATATACAGGTACATTGTACCTGTACAGCACCAAGTTCTAAGAAAGAAAAATACAATGAAATATTAAATGTTTCTTGCATTCAAAGGACACTACACAAGAATTATACATGTGACTCAGATTAATGCAACATGATCTTTAAATGGTAACAATGGCCTATTACATTTTAATTACATAACAAAGAGCTATATAAGAGCAAAGTTTGATGTGGACCCTGTAAAATTTTATTTTCTGCTAGCCCAAGAAGAAACTATGTGAGCAAAGACGTAGAAGTAGACATACTCAGAAGAAATAAGGCATAACTTTTGCAAAACTGAGGAAGAGAAGTTGGGTTGAACAAAATTATAAAAACATTTGCAGAGAAAATTAATTGTGTGGCCTCTGTTATCTGGGAAGAAGAGTTACTTGGGAAGTATACTTCACAAGACAAAATCTACCTGGACCTGCTATGTAATCTCACATCCTTGGGAGGCTAAGGCAGGATGATTGTAAATTCAACATTTGCTTGTATAGAATAAATTCAAGGTCAGCCTGAGCTACTTAGTGATATCCTGTGTCAAAATAAGCTGTTATAGCATGTATGGGGCCGGAGGTTCAATCCCTAGAACTTCCACAGAACAAAAACAAATAAACAAGAATAATTCCACTAAATCTAGGAAAGATCAGAAGGAACTCATACTCACAACATGAAAGGTAGGAAGAGTAGATGGATAAAGAACTCAATATCCTTGCCACATTGCCATATTCATTCTAGAAATGTAAAGCCACTCAAAGCAAGTTGACTTATAACCCAGAAGGTTTTTCAAATTAATAAGCTAGAGAATGAGCATTTCTTTCCCTCATATTCAATATCTATAGTATAATAAATGCTCTGTAAATGCTATAGAAGGAAGCAAAGAAAGATAGGGCAAGAAAGCTTTAATAGTAATAATTTAAAAACATCTTCCACAGAAAATTAAATATTGTGAATGACCCTATAGACTAAAATAATGGCTGTATTATTGATTACTGTGCACCAAGTATTGTAATAAGCACTTTATGTTAATTAATGTTAATTAACTCACTTAATCTTCACAACTTAAAATAGGAATATAAACAATGTATGGATACAAAAACAGAATCAGAGGAACAGCAAGACACTTATAAACAGTAAACAAGTTGTGTTAGTTTAACTCAGGTGTCCGCCATAACGTTATGTGTTCTGAATGCTAGGATACTAGTTAGTGGCAGTTTGGGAATTGTAACTTCCTGGAAGCAGTGTATTATTGTGGGGTAGAGGTGGGGGCTTATGGGTGTTATAGCCAACTTCCCGTTGCCAGTGTTTGGCATACTCTGCTGCTGCGTTATCTACCTGATGCTGGCCAGGAGATGATGTCCACCCTCTCCTCATGTCATCATTCTCCCAGCCATCATAGAGCTTTCCCTTAAGTCTATAAGTCAAAATAAACCCTTTCCTCTCATAAACTGCTCTTGGTTGGGTTCTTTGTACAGTAACATGAAGCTGACTAAAACAGTAAACCGGTACCAAGAAGCAGGGTGGCTCATGCTAGAAACCTGATTATGTGGCTTTGGCCTTTTGGAACTGATTTGTAGGAGGAAAGAGGAAGATTTTGAAACCTTGTCCTAAAACACACTATGTACTGCTGTAAGCACAGCTTGATGGACTATTCTGGTCAGAGTTGAAATATCTGAAAGCAGTAAGAACTATGGACTGTGAGGTTTGGCTTATGAGGGTGAGAAAAAACTTTGTAGGGACTGGGCTAGAAGTAGTTTGTGTGAGAGGCTTCTGTGTTCTGTCTGCCTGCGTCTGGGCAACTTGGGCAAGATTGCATTGCATAGAAATGGACTGGTATGAGCAGAAGGTTATGGCACAGAAAAAATTAAATCTTTGGGTCGAAACTGCTGCCCATTCAGCTGCAATTGTTTGACAGATTACAACCATTACTAAATGAGGGTAATAAAGTGCTTTGACAGAAGCCTGTCATGTTTTGAGACAACCAATGAGATTGGGACAGCTGACCTGCATTAGGACAACAGGAAGAATGCAGACTCTTCTGAAAGGGAGACTGAATGCTAAAGGAGTGTCTGGTTCTTCATAGTCTGCTTTATTCCCCCATGGATTAATGAGTTGGTAACCCACCTGGTATTATGGAGTATAACAAATGCAGGATAGAGAGGGTCATTGAATTTGCAACATGGTTTTGTATTTTGGAAATGGCCATAGGCAATGTGAAGCAGGCTTGTTGGATTACCTGTGAGAAGGCCCAAGGGAGCCATGAGGATGAACAATAGGTTACAGTGGAGACCCAATGGAGATGCCAGGACTATGGGATGGCTGCCAAGGAGAGCTGCTGGCAATGGATGAAGTTTTCCAGGGCTATGCACAGCCGAGCTAGAGGGGCAGAAATGGAACTCCAGAGACTTGTCACTGGTTTAGAGTTATTTGACTTGGCGCTACAGAATTTGATGTTTGCCCTTTTTGTTTAAATCTTGTATTGGTTCAATTTTTCCCTGCTATTCCAAATGCCATGTTTTGCGGTGTGAATGTTTATTCTGTGCCAGTATGGCTTTTTTTTTTGGGAGGGGGGTATTATAGCTCAGTTAAAAGACCTTGAAGTATGGGGATGTTTGATCATCATTGGAATTTATTAAAAACTATGGGTACTTTTAAAGTTGGACTGAATGCATTGAATTTTACACTATGTATGTTTGTCAGTTTTGGGGGGCAAGGGGCAAAATGTGGTGTTTTGATTCAGGTGTCCCCTATAAACTTATGTGTTCTGAATGCTAGGTCCCTAGCTGGTGGCAATTTGGGAATTGGAGCTTCCTGAGGCAATGTAATGTTGGGGGTGGCTTATGGGTTTTATAGCCAGCTTCCCCTTTCCAGTGTTTGGCACACTCTCCTGCTGCTGTTGTCCACCTGATGTTGGCCAGAGACGATGTCCACCCACTGTTCAGTTCATCATGGAGCTTCCCCTCTAGTCTGTAAGCCAAAATAAACTCTTTCTTCCCACAAGCTACTTCTGGCTAGATGTTTGTTGTAGCAAGGAGAAACTAACTAAAACACCAGGGAACCAGGATTGTAGAACTATTTAGTTCAGACCTTGCATTTACAATTCTGAAAAGCAGGTCATGGTTTCCTTCAGCTTCAGTTATCTTCAGAATATATCAATTTATGGCTGCATAGTGAGTGTCATCATTTCCACTGAATCGTCCACTTGAAGATTTGGATTATAATGTTAATTATGACCCAACTCAGTGCATTTTATAGAGAAGCAGTAACAATTAGCATCTTTAAAATAAAAATAACATACCTTCCTCTGCCTATACCACAGAGTGAGTACGAATCATGTTTTATTTTTTAATTAATATTTTTGACAATTTTATACATGTGTATATGTTGATTATATTTACTTCTCCCACTCCTGCTGAACTCCTTCCCTACCACTTTGATGACATTTTTTTGTGACCTACTGAGTTGAATTAGGGTTGCTTGCATAAGGATGGATAGGGTATTATTTACCAGAGCATGGGCAACTTATAGTAGTGAAACCACTAAATAAAATGTCTTTCCTGTCCTAGCAACCATTAACTGCCAAAAGTTCTTTGGGGAGGGTTGGGGCCTCATGAGTCCCTTGACCTTCCATGAAGGAATGTTAATAGGCCAAATATATTGCCCATTTAGCACAAGTAATAACAGTCCCTGTGAGGTCATCTCATATCCTGAAAAGATTTCTACAGCACTCTCCCTATTCTCTAACTTTTGCTTTATTTCTGCTTCTTCAGTGATTTTTCTCTAGCCTTGAAAGGGGTTACATGGATGTCCTACTTAGGGTGGAGCACTCACAGTTCCTTATGCTCAGTACCTTGATGAGTTTTGAGTCTCCATAGTAACTTCTAAAGAAACTTTTCTGACCAAAGCTGGAAGCAAAACTAATTTGTGAGCATAAGCATAATATTTAGAAGGCAATTTGGAGGACAACATGTCCATTTAGTCAAACATTAGTAGTATTTTCCATCTAGGACCTATGACCACCCCAGCCATGGGCTTTTGATTAGGTTTTCAGTACCAGGTATGAATTTCCTCTCAGGAAGTGGACCTCTGATCTGATCAGAAAGCACATGGTTACCCCAGTAGTTATGTATCAGTTATAACATCTTGTCTGGCTGATTAATTATGGTATTAATGTATCTTGTGTTTCTATATCACAATTACTATGAATTTAATTTTTCAAAATGTCCATCATTATAAAATGATTTCTAAATTTAAATGTTATGCATATTAGCATTATGTATGACAACACCTGTGCCAAATTAATTACACCAAAAGTAACAATGCCACATTTAATCATAAAATTTATCTTTTTAGATGTAATTCAAGAAATCACTGATCTGTACTATAAGTGTCTATATATGTATAGAGAGACACTAAAATAAATCTATGAGATCATATGAATTATCAGGTTCTTTCTTTATTACGTTTTTTACGTGTGTGTGTGTGTGTGTGTGTGTGTGTGTGTGTGTGTGTGTGTAGACATGTGAAGGTCTCTTGCCATTGCAAATGAATGCACTTTTGGCTTTATGTGGGTAATTTGGGAATTGAACCCGCCAGCAGGCTTTGCAAATGCGTGTCTTTAGCCACTGAGCAATCTCCCCAGCCCTACAGTGTTCTTCAATAAGAAATATGCTGCAAATCCTTTGTGATCTCATAAACCCAATTTTGTGACAAAAACATTGTATTAAGTTTGTTTCTTTACACATTCAAAAATTCAGACGTAAACCTATCAGGCTAGAAACAGAGTTTTATCTATTATGCCAGAGAGTCTGGTACAGTTGTACTGTTTGTACCCATCATTTCAAATGATATTTAGTAGCTAATTTTTCCCAGATACCAACAGAAAGCAAGCTTCAACATGTGGCTATAAATGAATTTTTCTAAAAGAGGGAGAAAATCTTATCCTCAAATTTCTTAACATAAAGCATGAAAAGGTAGAAAATGATAGCATGACAGAAAGCACACATAATGGTAAATTAAAGCATTTTATAGAAGAAGTAGAATGGGGACAGGGAGGAAGGAAAAGATGGCACCAACACATGATATATCTATACAAAATATTTTCTTAATTTAAAAAATAAAACAGCTAAAAAATGCAGCCTTGGTGGTCTCTGAACAAACTGACTGTGAGAAACAAGGATAATGATAAATTAATCCATTTAGAAATCTTCTTTAAAATACTTCTCTAAAAAGAGAGAAATTGTACAGATTCATACTTCTTAGAATAAAAAACAATGCACTCCAAAAGATTATATTATAACATGAATTTATTCCAAGGGAATGAAAAATATATAAAACATATTATGGATTCCTTACTTAAAATTTAGTTTATAAAGAATATCTTCAGATGTGGAAAAATGTTAAGGTAAGTAAAACACTACCATCTAATAATTTAATACCCTCCTCAATGTAGTTAGAAAGTGATCATGGGTTCTCTGCTTGAATACTTCTAGTGATGAGCAATTCACTAGCTATTAAGCTGTCTGCTCCATGTAAGAATGAACTGTTCCTCTTACTATTCCCTCTCTGGAGTTTTGCCCTCTTGAAACACAGAGTAGATTTAATTCTCCTATTTTAAGCCCTCCAGTTAATTTCAAATAGCTTTCAGACCCTCTCTGAATTCTCTCTTTTCTAAAATTTTCTTGGTTCCTTTCCCCATTCCAGGTGGTATGTTTGCATTTTTTTTATCTTCACTCTCTTTCAACTATATTGCTCTAGAAACATAGTTAGACCAGAACACAATTCAGGAAAATCTGACATTTCCCATACTAACTGGTGTAATACTTTAAAACTTTTGTAGTCAGAATTATTTATCACCTAACATACAGGCTGTAAGTGTAATGTTTCTATTTCTAAAACATGTACAATATTAATTTTAATAATGTGCTTTTGGAAACTTTAGGATTAGTATACAAATATAGAAGTAAGTCAAGTTTCATTTCATAGATGTAATCCTAGGTATGTGGGAGGCTGGGACAAAGAATCATAAGTTCAAGGCCTGCCTGGACTATAGAGAGAGTGCTTGGGCAACTTAGTGAGACTCTGTCTCAAAACTGAAAAAAGAAGATTAGGGATATAGTTTAGTGACAAAGCACTTATCTACATTTTTGAGGTTCAATCCCCAATATGGAAAAATATATATTATGGAATAAATTTATATCCATTGTCATGTCCAAGTATTGTAGAAATTATATATTATTCCATTAACTTTTAATATTTTAATTTTTTTAGAGAGACACAGAGAGAGACAGACAGAGAGGGGGGAGAGGGAGACAAATAGAGAATGGGCACGCCAGCAGTCTCTCAGCTGTTGTGAACAAAATCCAGATGTGTGCGCCCCCTTGTGGGCAGGTGCAGCATTGCGCCCTTGCATCACTGCATCTGGCTAAACGTGGGACCTGGAAATTGGAACCACTGGAGATTGGAACCAGCATTCTTAGGATTAGGAGGCAGGCGCCTTAACCACTAAGCCATCTCTCCAGCCTTCCAGTAACTTTTAAGTTAAAGGGATATCCAATCTCTTGATATGGTGACATGGTGATATTGTCACTTGAAAATGTACTGTGCTACATTTATAGCTACCCTGGGATGTGGGTCATGGTCCACAGGATGGGCATACCTATAAGCAATAAGAATGGTTTTACTCTATTTAAGTGCCTTATTAGCCCATTTGGTTCTAGATAATTTCAAATTGTTTTGAAAAATTAAATCTAAATAAAAAATCTGCACCCAAATAAATATATACATTTATTAGCTTATAGTTATGCATCACACTGGACATATAGCTGAAATGGTTTGTAGGGATGTCACAATGTGTTCCTAGAGCAACTTGTGTAGTGATACATTAAACTTTTCTTCTTTTTGTACATTCAAAAGGAACTAAATTTTTATGTCCAATAAACTTCTTCTTAGGCTGATTAAACTTTACTGCAATTATTAATTAGCTTAGTTTCCCCATTACAGTCTAAACTCATTGAGGGCATGGTAATGGTTTTCATCTGTTTCACCGGCATCTATTAACAAAATCTGAAACACAGTAATATTTACTAATGCTTTTGGGTTGACTCACATAATATAACATTAGATAATTGGACAATATATCCTACTTTTCCAGTAGCAGTGAAAAAATGGAGGGGGGGTACGATTAGATATAAACAACCAGATGTAACTTTAAGATAAGATGCATAAAATTCTCATATCTATAGATTCCCTAGTACAGTGGTAAATTAAATGTTTCACATTAACATGAGTGCATAACTTGTATGCTTACATTTATCAATATATCAGTAATAGCTACAGTTATTACAATGAATACTTTTTCTGTAGTTTTATGTCAATTTTTCATGTAAGATATGTTTATTCCCCATATCTTACAACTAACAAAGAATTTGCAGGCCAACCCAAAGTGTCAAAAGGAAACAAGTCTATTTATAGAAGATAAATAAAAATCATTGTGACTTCTGGGTAAGATGGCCCAGGGAGGGATTTCAGCAAAACCACAGCAAAATACACTCTTCTTCTGAAAAGTGCAGGAGTATAGGTTTTTCTTAGATGCAGCAGAGAAGCAGAAGAGACCAAGATCCACTAGAAAAGAGGAAAATGGCCAGAATCCCACTGAGGAGCTTGAGGCAATGATCCAAAGTGGCCCTAATCCACACGATCAATAGACCCCCACACCACCCACCAGGGCACTGAGCAGCAGAGACAAAAGAAGGGGATTTTTTCCAACCTCATTAGCCTCCTTGAAGAGTTAAGAAATCTAAAGAACCATGAACCTCCAGCATTGAGCACCCAGTGGCAGCTCATCCAGCACAGCTGAACAGAGCTCCAGCTCCACAGTACAACATGGAGGGATCAAGGTGGGCACTGAGCATTGGTGAGATTGGAAGCCACGCTAAAAGGTAATGAGACCAACTGACATCTCTTCTCTTGCCTGAGAGGCAAGTTCACTGAGAAAGCAAGCTGGTATGGAGCAGAAAACCTTCTCCCTGTAGACCAGCCAACTGAAAGCTGGAAAAAGCTGCACTGCATGCAGCCCTATGGGAGACAGAAGTCATCAGCAGTGAAAACGCTGAACACTGAAAATTCAAGTTTGGCCATACAGGCCCAATGACTGAACAGGTGCAATAGTGGCATGTCTGCTCTTGGGGTAACCAACTGTTCCATAATTGGACTGAAGGCCCTCTCTATGGGAGGGAATACATACCTGGTACTGAAAAACCTAAGCAAAAGTCTATGGCAGGGGAGGTCATGAGCCTTAGGGGTATAAAGCCTGTGCTTGTCTGGTTAAATGTATATATTATTCCCACCAAGCTGCCCTGAAAGCACTACACTTAATGTTCATATTCACATATTAATGCTACTCTCACTTCTGGTTGGAGAAGCTTCTCTTTTCAGATGGGGATGACCACTGGGATGACCCAAAAGGCATCATAATGCTGAGAAGAAGGGATGGAGGAGTGGCCAGCACTGAAACACCTCTGTCATACCCTCCAAGGCTCAGGGACCATTGTGGAAGAGGGGGCGGATAGAATGGAAGAGCCAAAGGAAGGGTATGACTCTTTAAAATACAACTGCCCAAACAGAAATTGGCCTTGATATCCATGACCTCGCAGTGCCTAGCAATACCTTCACGAGACCCTCATAATAGAAGAAAAAGATGATGACATCAAATTAAAAGAGAGACTAATGGAGAGAGGGAGGGGATATGATGGAGATTGGAGTTCTAAAGGGTAATGAGGGGAGGGGAGGGAAATATCATGCATTTTTTTTGTATGTAAGTATAGAAGTTGCCAATTAAAAAAAAAAAGGTAACAAGACCAACTGACCAAAAAAATGGTACATAGGCCTGCATTGGAAGTGCTAATCTCTCTTTCCATGTCAGGGCAGATTACGGTTTACATATTTTTGGTTGGCTTTACCATTTTCAAATAAGCTGTACTGGCAGGTTGAATACTGCTGCCTTTAATGCTTTCAGATTTCTAGGGCCTTTGTCTTTTGCTTGTGTCATTATTGGGGGCAGGTACTGATCCAGATCCAGGCTGACCTGGAACCCAATTCAGAACAGAATTCTCTACCTCCTAGCTAACAGGATTAAGGGTGTAGAGTAACACACAACCTTAAGGATTTTGGCTTTATAAGACTATCTGTTTGTTTTAATCCCCACACTTGTATACTCTGTGCTGGTTTTTATTGAATGTGTATATTGCTCAGTTGAAGATTAGAATTTGCCAGTAAATTGTTCCATCCAGTCCACTAGAATACTTGCTTAGCAAGCAAACTCAACACCTAGGATTACTTCTGTGGTTGGATTGGGGTAAAAGAGCTATACTCGGCATCTTAAACTCATATCCTGAAAGTATATAATGGTATCGCCACATCTAACAACACTGAAGATAAATAGAAAACACAGGCATCAAATCAATTCAGGTTGCAAAAGTCACTATATTATAATACAAGAAACACAAAGAATAAAGACAATGCAATCCCACCAAAAAGAATCAATGAAACAAATAGTTGGTTCTTTGAAAGGATAAACAAGATTGATAAACCTTTAGCAGATCTGACCAATAGAAAGAGAGAAGAGACAAAAATTAATAAAATTAGAGATGAAAAAGTCACCATTACAACAGATACCAAAGAAATTCAGAAAATCATATGGACATACTTTAAGAATATATATGCCTCTAAGTTTGAAAATCTGAAAGAAATGGATTTCCTTCATTCAAATGACCTACCAAAATTAAATCAAGATGAGATAAATCATTTAAATAAACCTATAACAAGTATGGAAATCCAAGCAGTGATAAAAAGTCTCCCAACTAAAAATGTCCAGGCACAGAAGGATGCACTGGTGAATTTTAGCCAACATTCATGGAAGAACTAACACCAGTGCTTCTCAAACTTTTCCACAAAATAGAAAAGGAAGGAATTTTACTGAACTCCTTCTATGAAGCCAGCATCACCCTGATACCAAAACTGGACAAAGACAGAACAAAAAAAGAAAATTACAGACAAACCTTCCTCAAGAACATGGATGCAAAAATTCTCAACAAAATATTGGCAAACAGAATACAAGAATATATCAGAAAGCAGGCTTTATCCCAGAGATACAGGGATGGTTCAACATATGCAAATTGACAAATGTAATATATAAATGGTCTGAAGGACAAAAATCACATGATCATCTCAATAGATGCAGAAAAGGCATTTGACAAAATCCAACATTCCTTCATGGTAAAAGTATTACAGAAACTGGGAATAGAGGGAACATATCTCGACATAATAAAAGCTATTTATGACAAACCCACAGCCAACATAATACTAAATGGGGGAAAACTTGGAGCTTTTCCACTAAATTTAGGAAGAAGACAAGGGTGTACACTTTCCCCACTTTTATTTAATATAGTACTGGAAGTCTTAGCTATAGCAATAAGGCAAGAGACACTCATAAAAGGGATACAAATTGGAAGGGAAGAGATCAAATTATTATTACTTGCAGATGATATCATTCTATACATAAAAGACCCTAAAGACTCTACCAGCAAACTGTTAGAGCTGATAAACACTTTTAGCAATGTAGCAGGATACAAAATAAACATACAGAAATCAGAAGCTTTTCTATATGCTAACAACAAACATACAGAGGATGAAATCAGGGAATCTCTCCCCTTCACAATTACCTAAAAAAAAAAAAAATACAATACTTTGGAATAAACCTAACCAAGGACGTGAAGGATCTCTACAATGAGAACTTTAAAATGAACACTGAAGCTAGAAATTGCAGAAAACACAAATAAATGGAAAGACATCCCATATTCTTCGATTGGAAGAATCAATATTGTGAAAACGGCAATCTTACGAAGAGCAATCTACACATTTAATGTAATCCCCATTAAAATCCCAATGGCATTCTTCACATAAATAGAAAAAACAATCCTAAAATTCATCTGGAAGCACAAAAAACCTCAAATTGCCAAAAAAATTTGGGGCAGCAAAAATCAGGCTGGTGGTATCACCATACCTGATTTTAAGTTTTATTACAAGGCCAAAATAACAAAAACAGCATGGTACTGGCACAAAGACAGACATATAGATCAGTGGAACCGAATAGAAGACCCAGATATTCATCCAGGCAGCTACAGCCATCTGTTTTTTGACAAAAATGCCAAAAATATTCATTGGAGAAAAGATAGTGTTTTCAACAAGTGGTGCTGGGAAAACTGGATATCTGTATGTATAAGAATGAAAATAGACCCTTCTCTCTCTCCATGCACAAGAGTCAAGTCCAAGTGGATCAGGGACCTTGATATCAGACCTGAAACTCTGAAACTGCTAGAGGAAAAGGTAGGGGAAACCCTTCAACATATTGGCATAGGCAATGACTTTCTGAATATAACCCCAATTGCTCAGGAAATAAAATCACTAATCAACCACTGGGATCTCATGAAATTAAAAAGCTTTTGTACAGCAAGGGACACTGTGAATAGAGCAAAGAGAAGGGGAGAAAATCTTTGCCAGCCATACATCTGACAGAGGAGTAATATCCATAATATAAAAAGAACTCAAAAAACAGAACAATAAGAAATCACACAACCTGGTTAAAAAATGGGCTATGGAAATAGAGAGTTCTGAGAAGAAGAAATACAGATGGCATATAAATGATTAAAAATGTGTTTTACATCCTTAGCCATCAGGGAAATGTAAATTAAAACTACTTTGAGATTCCGTCTCACTCCTGTCAGAATGGCTACAATCAAGAAAATGAATGATAATAAGTGTTGGTGAAGATGTGGAAAAGAGGAACCCTTTTACACTGTTGGTGGGAATGAAATCTGGTCCAGCCATTGTGCAAATCAGTGTGGAAGTTCTTGAGACAGATAAAAATAGATTTACCATATGATCCAGCTATAGCACTCCTAGGAATATATCTAAACTACTCTTCTCACTACCTTAGAGATACTTGCACAACCATGTTTATTGTTGCTCTATTCACAATAGCTAAGAAATGGAACCAGCCTAGATGTCCCTCCACAGATGAGTGGATAATAAAGATGTGGTACATTTATATAATGGAGTTCTATTCGGCAGTAAAGAAAAATGAAATTATGAAATTCTCTAGGAAATGGAGGGATCTGGAAATGATTATACTAAGTGAGGTAACCCAGGCTCAGAAAGCCAAAATCATATGTTCTCTCTCATATGTGGATCCTAGTTACAAATGTATAGACTTGTATGTGATTTGGAACCAAAAATTGGTAGCAGAGGCTAGTAAGCTAGAATAAAGTTATACGGGAGGGAGGAGAGGGAAAGACTTAAGGGGATGGCATTGTATATATGAAAGTAGAAGAATAGATTACAGGCAGGGGAAAGGCCTAAGTGAGGCCAGGAGACGAGAATGTGTAAAAGAAGGGTGGGAGAAGGTCAATCAAAATTCAAGATATTCTGAATAAGACTTATGTAAACCTACTTTTTTGAATAATGGAACATCCAGAAGCCATAGATTGTTACCAGAAATTTTTCAGTGCCAGAAATGGGATACCTTCCAGTGAGTTGTTGGCCAGGGAGGCCCCTGTTATCTCCAAAACATTACAGGCTATTGCCAAGGCCCTTGGTTTCCCTTGAGAAACAGATGGTAAGACCCTATTACTGAAGACCTCACTTTCCTAAGCAGCAAGGTCACTGCAAAATCAAGCTGGTGCTGAGCAGAACACCTTCTCCCTGTAGACCAGCCAACTGAAAGTTGGAAAAAACTTCAATGCAACTGTATGGGAGACAGAAATCATCAGTGGTGAAAACAGTGGACACTGGAAACCTCAAGTTTGACCAGACAGGCCAAATGACCGAACAGGTGCAATAGTGGCATGTCTGTTCTGGGGGAAACCATTGCTCTCTAATTGGAATGAAGGCCCACTCTATGGGAGGGGAAACATGTCTGTTACTAAAAAAAACTAATCAAAAGACTATGTCAGGGAGGTCATGAGCCTCACAGGTATAAAGCTTGCTCTTGTCTGGCTAAGTGGAAATATTATTTCCACCAAACTGCCCTGAAAGCACTACACTTAATGTTCATATTCATATATTAATGCTACTCTCATTTCTGGTTAGAGAACCTTCTCTTTTCAGATGTTGGTGACCACGTGGATGACCCAAAAGGCAGCATAGTGCTGAGAAGGATCAGAGGAGTGTCGAGTACTGCAACATCTCTATCACATCCTCCAAGGCTCAGGGTCCATTGCGGAAGAGATGGAGGAAAGAATGTAAGAGCCAAAGGAAGGGTAGGTCCTGAAAAAGCAACTGTCCAGACAGAAATTGGCCTCCATATCCATGACCTTACAGTGCCTAGTACTACCTTCACAAGACCCTCATAATAGGAGAAAAAGATGATGACATCAAATTAAAAAAGAGACTAATGGAGAGGGATATGATGGAGAGTGGAGTTCTGAAGGGAATAAATTATAGGAGGGAAGGGAAACATCATGGTTTATTGTCTGTAAGTATAGAAGTTGTCAATTAAAAAAACATATATATATATATATATAAAACCAGTGTATTTTATAATTAAATGGTTCATCGCCTTTTAAGGTCATTAGCATGAACAAGTATATTTACATAATTGTTTCTTTCAAGTTATTATTAACTAGAATATGCATTTCAATAGCTTGATGGAAATATAATGTATATTCAAATAAATATATCAAATCTTTAATTTCTTTCATATGAAAAGTTTCAGTCTTTATTATTTGAGAAATGCTAGCTCATGTATTATTCATAATATCTAGCCAGATCTGTTATATCAGGTGTCAGATTAAATGAGGAGGTAGAAAAAGCTGAGTTTATACAAAGTGTTCATTAAATTTGGTGAACTCATTAAAGTATGTTAATTAGGTAATAGACAAAAGAACTTGGTATTTGGTAGAGATTGGGCACTGTTAATACCTTGCTTTGTGCTAATACCTTGGCTGCAGTTTTCCCCCCTTAATGAGCACAGGGAAAATCTGATTATTCCAAATGCAGAAAAAAAAATCACATGTGTTATGTGTTGGAAAAATTGCCCCAGGTGACAAAAGGAAACAAATACCAAAGGAGCTGGCACTTTAACAAAAAGGGTATCATTTCAAAGGTTCTAAAATTTGCTTTGATACAATTTTCTGTCATCAAAAATCAGCAGGTTAAATTTGGTATTATCAAAATAATTTATTGATAGCAATTATTTTTGACTAACAGATTTTTAATCTCAATTCATATTGTTCTACATCACAAATACCTCATAACTTTTTAATACTTAGGGGGAGTAGTTAATGTTAAAAATTTTTAAACCTATATATATATATACTATATATATATATATATATGGTTTCAACAAAAGATGAGCTGCATTTTAACATGAACATAGCAACATGGATATTCATGGACCATAAAAAATGTACTGAAGAGTTGAACCTCTGGGCCAATTCTAGTTTTATCTAGCTGTCACATGTATTACCACTGAAATCACACAAGTGAATTGTAAGGACTCAGAGTTCACATAAATGTTTCTTTGCAAAAATGAGGTTTGTTCTTAAATACTTTTAGTCATTTATTTGCAAGGAGGGAGAAAGGGAAAGAGAGACAGACAAAAAGAGTGGGAGAGAGAATGGGTGTGCCAGAGTCTCTTGACACTGTATACAAACTCCAGATGCATTCCCTACCTCGAGCATCTGGCTTTACATGGGTACTGGGGAATCAAACCCAGCCTGTCAGGCTTTGCAGTATGCACTTTAACTATTGAACCATCTTCCCAGCCCAAAAAAATAAATGTCTCTTTCCAGGCATCCAATATCTTGAGATTTGGCCTTTTTTTTTTTTTTTTTTTTTTTTTTTTTTTTTTTTTGAGAATCAAACATTCACAAGTATCTAATCCTATGTCTTTAGCCCCCAATTGAAATCCTAAGAACCCAAAATAGTAAAAACCAATATTGAAATATGCTTCTTCCCCCACAGGATGTCACCTATCTTGGTTTTTGGGTTTTACTTCTCATTGTTTTCTTTTCATAAAAACAGTTACCACTTCAAGCACAATTTAACTTCATAAACAAAATGATCTCACTAAGATTAGAAAGAAAATGTCATCTTTAGTTAGTGATCCAGAACACCACAGCTTCTCCATTAAAATGACATTATCCTACATTGTCATCATTAAACTATACAGCCTCTCCTGAAAACTCAAATATGCTTGCTAAAATAAAGCAGCCTTTTTTTGACAAATTAAAGTGCATGATTATTTCATTTATCATCAATTCCAAGGGGAAAATATACTCATTTTAAAGGCTTACCACAGTAGTATTTAGCAAAAGCTGCTGCTATTTTTGGAATGAGCTCATCTTTCATAGCATGACCTCAATTACGCCACTGCAATTATGCTTACAAAGTATATTTTTCAGATTTTAAAATAAGTCCCATATTAAATATGACACAAGATTTTTTTCTAGGAATGTATGTCAAATTTTAATGGCAACATACTCATTGACATAAAAGAATGGGAGGTACTTTTACACCTTACAGTGTTTCTTAAAGCATCAAAACATAATGTAAAAAAATATACACTCACTAAGAAACCCACATTTACATATTAGTAAAAATATGAGAATCAGCTATACTAAAAGCATTAACTTTGTCAGTAAAAACAATTATAGAACCATATAATTACCTAATCTTTCATCAAAGAATACTCTAAAAAATTACAAAGACAAAGGTGGAAAAAAACACTAAATTTAGACAATAAGAAGTAAATGTTTTCCACATATGAATAGTGTCATTCTCTTTCAAAAACCTTAATATTTGGGGCTGGAAAGATGGCTTAGCAGTTAAGAGCTTGCTTGTGGAGCCTAAGACCCTGATTCAAGGCTCCATTCCCCAGTACCTACATAAGCCAGATGCACAAGATGGCGCATGCATATGGACTTCGTTTGCAGCGGCTAGAGGCCCTAGTGTGCCCATTCTCTGTCTGTCGCTCTCAAATAAATAAATAAATAATTTAAAAAATTTAATAATTTAAAAAAATATTCCACCCATTGATGAAAAAATGTACTACACATCTAAGTAACATAATTTAACACAGCAATTAACATTTTAGCCTCTAAAACTAGCCTATTCATTGCTCCATATTAATTTTTATGAGATGGTCATGGAAATATATAAAATCATCATACATTTCATTATGAAAATTCTATTGCATGGAATATCAAAGATTGTAATCAGAGTTGGAATCCCATGCTGTTTATTTCTAGATTGTCAATGTCTTATACAATACATCCACTACTAAAAATAGTTCCTAAGTGTAGCCTATATTTCACAACTGTAATAAAGCAAATCTAAATGAGGGGTACGCCTCAAGATAATGTTACTTTGTTTCAGAAAAAAAATTACTAATTAAAAAACAAATATTATACATTGTTTTAAATATATAAAAATTCAGGGCTGGAGAGATGGCTTAGTAGTTAGGATCTTGCCTGTGAAGCCTAAGGACTTAGGTTCAATTCCTCAGTACTTACATAAGCCAGATGCACAAGGTGGCACTTGTGTCTGGAGTTCGTTTATTAAAAAAATTCATATAATTATGAAATATATAGTATCCACAATATACACAAATATAAATATAGTTTTTTTTCAAACCAGCTGCTGTTAAAAATATTATGACAAAATCATATTATCTCATCAATATTTCTGGAAAAATAAAAAACAAAACACAATCCAAATTTTTATTAGTACTCTAATTTTGTAGTGCTACACAACACAGATCATACAATTAAAAATAGTGTCCTGTTTCCCCTTGGGTACTGTGCACTCAAATGAGATAATATGAACAGTAGAAGGATATAATCTCTCATCTAATTTATAAAAGCAAGTTATCAAATTACTTAATGGGGTCCCACATTGCACATAGCTGAGCACATAAGTCTATATACTCTGAACAAACTGCCAGGTACACACCTATTTTTCCTTTCACTCAGGAGTTAAAGGTAAATAGGTTGACAACCTACCACATTAGGTAATGAGAGAGGATTATGACCAAAATACATCACATAATTGCATGAAAAATATCAATTAAAAAGATTTGAGGCAATTCTGGGACTACATAGTGACTTCTAGGTCAGCCTGGACTAGAGCTACCTTGAAAAAAAAAAAAAAAAAAAGGAAAATGAAGTTTTGAAAAAAGAAAAGAAATTGATCCAGTGGTCAAGAGGGGGTACATTTCTAATGTTACCATGTGTCAACACATGACTAGCATTTATTTAGCAGAGTATGCTAGACTCTTCAAATAGAGTGTCATATTCAATCCTCACAACTTTGTAAAGTGGAGTTATTACATTTTTATTTTATGCATGCAAATACTTCTAACTGAATAGATTCTAGAACAACTCAGAATGGTAGCACATGCCTATAATTCCAGCACTAAGGTTGAGGGAAGAAGATTGAGAGTCCAAGGTGTCTAAGCTACAAAAAGCTAAGAGTTTGTGATGTAGTCTGGGGATAGATAACTTGATTAGCATGATATGAAATCTAAGAAAATCTAACATATATTGGAATTCCAGGACAGGAAGTAAACAAACATTTGAAAATATAATTGGGAACCATTTTCAAACACCAAAGTCACAGATTCAAGCAGTCCACACACATTTTAAATAAGGAAGAAAATATATATATTAAAGCTTTGCAGAGCAACATATAGATCTATAAATGTATGTCAAGACTGGCTATCTTGTAAATAAAATATTTATCATATGAAAGTTACACATGGCTTGCAGAAAAAGAAAATAAGAAAAATTATGGTATCACTATAACTACAAAAGAAAATATGTGATTAACAAGTAAAAGGTTGCTTTTTTAAATTTGATTGTAATAAAAAATAAAGAAATTAATATTTCTAAATCTATTTCATATGCCAGATACTATGCTAAGTATCTCTAAAGTTTATCTCATAATTTTCTTGAATACTGTACAAAATAGTTACAATTATTCATATATACAATAAACTGCAACTCACAGAATAAAAAATACTCAGAACTTTTTATCTTTCTATCTAGTGTTTATACAGACTAAGGACAAAGGAATATTCACAGAGGAAAATCATTTTGTTCTACAAGACTGAAATTTTGTTTCCATTTTTAATACTATAGCTTGTCTCATTTATTAAGCCACATTTTAATTATTATAAACTAATTGAGCTAGGAAGATTAATTATCAAATATTTTTTGTATATTATATGAAATACTAAATAATCTATCAAATTATAGGTCTTTTCAAGTTTTACTGTGTATTTTGATGTTCAGAACATTATTTTTATCATAACAAAATGTTTAAATCAATTTTTATTTTGAATTAACTTGTTCATCATGTAAAAAAATCAAAATAATTAAGAAACCTACACTAAAGAAGGCACATGTATTTCACAATATAGCTATAAGTTTTTAAGGCTAAGCATAATTTTTTTTTAATTTCTAGAGGAGAATTTCTAGTTCTCAGGCCTAAAGTCTATGAAGTTAAAATATTAGGCCACTTAGGAAATTTAAAGTGAGAAGTAATACATACACCAAACATGCTTTAAGTTATCATATATGTTCAAAAATACATTATTCAGTTTTGTATTAGTTATAATTGTATTTTTTAAATATTTAACTTAAAAGTTTATATTTTAAAAAAGTGAAAAATAATTGTTAAGTAGCGATCATAATTGTTACAGCTATA
The DNA here is from genome assembly GCA_036365145.1 of Orientallactaga sibirica. Taxonomy (NCBI): domain Eukaryota; kingdom Metazoa; phylum Chordata; class Mammalia; order Rodentia; family Dipodidae; genus Orientallactaga; species Orientallactaga sibirica. The sequence continues at coordinate 55,450,905 of JAEOAD010000004.1, forward strand.
CTACCATCCTCATTTTAAAGCAATCATGTAATTGGTAAGTTATACCACTTTCATATTCATTGCTTGTGAATATTGTAAGTTAAAATGCTTTTTACTGTGAACAAGTAAGTCATTCACTATTTAGTATTCTTCTCTCTAAAATAAAATTAGATAGTAATACATTAAAAATATCTTAGTATTGAAATACTCCATCCTGAAAGGAGGAGGGATTAAGAAGTTCAAGTCTAGGAGAACTGAAATTTGAAAGATCACAGACCAAATCCCAAGGTCTGGGAGTGGTAAACAACTGGTGAGGTGCAGAGTTTGACAAATGTTATGTACAAATTAAACATATCTCTTGGGGGTTGGGTGGGGGAGGAGACACAGGAAATCAAATCTGAGAAATTCTTACAAGACCTCTAGGTAAGGATATATAAACAGAATATAACTGCTTGGGGATGAACTCTCCTATTGAGCTGTAGTATGCACAGGAGCTACATGTAGGTTATGCAGTATGCTCCAGAGATGCATCTTTAACCCCTTTGTAAGAAACCTTAATAAACTTACTGGTTCACCCAAACTGGGTTTGATACAATCATACTTTGGTGTTTCACTCCTCCATTACCATCCCTCTTACCTCTCCTCTCTCACTAAACCTCTCTTCTTTCTTTTGGATCCTCATTCTGCTTTCATACCTAGTTTATCTTTATTTTGACCCATGACTCTAAATTACAGTTTCAAATTGAAATTTTAAAATAGTCACACGTTGTTTTTCAGCCATTAGATGATCAAGAAACAATTGTAAATAAAATCACAATTGGGAAATGGCATGTGTGTCAACTATTTTAGACTACATAAAAATTGGGTCAGCCAGTCTAGAAGTCAATTTTCTAGTAAAATTTTTATGTAATTAGGCAACTCAGTATTCACTTAAGAAAACATGTATAATTTTTCATGGGGAAAACATTTAAAACACACAAAAATGTCCATTAATAAGGATATAATTATACATGAAATATACAAACAAACATATATATTGCTAGACCACATTACTTCTTAATAAACAGTAGTATAATCCATTTTAACAACACTTACATTATGTATTGCCTGTGAGTACTTTCAAGCCTATAAGCATACTCACCAAAACAATAGCAATTAATTCTGAGTATGGAGGAGTCCAGCACTCACAGTGGTGAACAACTGAAATCATAGCCTCTATACTTTTTCACAAGTAGACTATATTTATTTAAATTTTTAGAAAATTCTTATTTTAAAAGAATGGTTTGGTCCTATTTATTAATTACCAGAAACTTAGAAATAATAATATCCCACTAGAGAGATGGCTCAACAGTTAAAGGTGCTTGTTACAAAGCCTATCAGCCTAGGTTCAATACCCCAGCATCAACATCAGTGAGAAGCAAAATGGTGTATGCATATCACATATATACACACAATTTAAAATATTCCAGTAAATATCACTAATTCTTTCAAAGTTTTTAATAAGGAGATACTAAACTTATATGAGAAACTAGAATCAAGTGAGCCAAATCTTTATCACTAAATAGCATATTTTCAAAACTATTTCAGTGCTAAGGAGATACAGTGGATAAAGCACTTACCATATAAGCACAAGGACCCAAGTTCAGATCTCTAGCACCCAAATAAATGCTTGATGGACACTGCTGATCACTAGTAATCCCAGTGCTGGGGAGGAAAAAACAGGAAATCCCAGAGGCAACCTAACTAGCTCTGCTAGCTAAATAGAACTAGCCTTGGTTTCAAGCAAAAAGAACCTGCCTCAGTATATAAGAAGAACAAGTAAGAAAGATACCCAACATCAGTATCTGCCCTCCACATGCATGCATGCATGCACATGTGCACACATGCCCATGCACAGGAACATGCATGCACACACACTACACACCACACATTTGAATTATGAGTAAGAAAATGAGGCCCTGACCACATGAGATCTCTCATGGTTATATAACTGGCCTGAATTTATCTATTTTTCTGGAAATAACACTGCTTGTTCTACTTTTGTGACAGAGATGCAGGGTAGTCAAAGAAACAGAAATCAAATAATAAATACAGTAATTTTTTTAAGGAAAAAAAAGAACATTGACAAAACAGTCACTGTACTGTTTTGTCAAAAACACTACCATCATCCCTGCAGGAAGTCCTGACTATCATAAAGAAGTGGTCAATGAAGCCCAACTCACTCTCTTTTCTAACCAACTTGTCTGGTCTATGTGGCATTAGGATGACAGACACATTTAGAATGTACAAATTCCAGAAGAAACTACCTAGACTCAAATTTTGGGGAAAATAAACCTATAGGGTAAATGATTTTTTTAAAACTATAAATTTTAATAAACTTGTGCAAATTCTTTTATTTTTATCTCAGAAAATCTAGGTTTCACTTTTTGTCTATAAGAACACAAAAAGGATCTAAAAATAAAAGCCTTCCAGTCAAGATGGTGTCTGCCTAACCACATGTAAGCTCCCAGGGTAATACCAGGCAAGATCTGTGAGGTTACAGGGTCAGCAGGTCCTAGCAGACCTCCCATACAAGAGAGAGGAGGAAAAAAGTAGGGAATCTGCTCATTCCCATTGGCTGGTGTAGCCCACTAGACTCCTAGACCCCATCCCAGCTTCCACAACCCAGATCAGGTTTGCTCCTGAGCTACCTGTACACTCAGCAGATCCTGACCAGGGGCCTCTTGCCTTGCCTCCCACCGACTGGGCCTCCTCCTTCCCTCTCACACCTTTCCTGCCTTCCTCCTTCCTTTCCCCCACACTGGGGTCTGCCCCACCACCTGCCAACAGAGCCATGCCATCCCACACCCCCATCCTGCCACATGCTTCCAGAACCATGTCATCAGGACTGAACCATTGAATCCACACTGTCCCATCCTCCCATCTCACCACCAGCCTCCAGGACCACATAGTCCCATCCCCCTGCCCTGCCACCTGCCTCCAGGACCAGGCTGTCCCACTCCCCATCCCCTTCCCACCAACTGCCACTGGGACTGTGCCTTATACTCTCCAGGCCCCACCATCCTTCACCAGGTCCATGCCATCCTCATTTTGCAGCCTGCCATTGGGTATGCACCATCCCCTCTCACCAACCCACCACCAGGTCTCCACATCTCCACTTGGCCAGGATTCCTCCATCCTGAGTACACTGCCCTCCCCCACCCCAGTCATAAAAAGTCTAATCTAGTCAAAATAAAAGGGAAGAATCACTGAAGACACTTCAAAGGTAAACTACAGCCTCCTCCTGAATTAAATAAGATTCCCTCACTGTAATGGGCAGAACACAGCACAAAAAGAACAACATGAATCATTAAATGGAAGTAACCCTAACAGAGTTGCCTAGTCCCACAATGGAAGTCTCTAATCAAAACAGAGAAGAAACAACAGGATCAGAACCCCAAAATGAAAACACATGATATGTGACCCTGACCAAGCATTTGGCAAAACTTACAGAAAATCTACAGAAGACCAACAATTGTGTGAATGCTGTCCTCACTAGGTTGTACCTAATAGAAAAAAATCAGAGAGTCTTTCAAAGATTGTTAAGTGATCTGAAGGAAAGCCAAAGAAAAAGGACCTCAATAATAAGCAGGCTAAGCTCAATAAAGACATGAATAATTGCAAAGATGAACTCCAAGAAGCATTAAGAGAACCAGAAAATGACCTGAAAAGGGAACTCAACAGAGGGATGGTTACTGTACAGCAAAAGGAAATAGAAAACACAAACCAAATTGAATAAGTCCAAACTTCTTTAGAAGCCCTCAAGAACAGAGTCATTCATATGGAGAAGAGACCCTCAGAACTGGAAGACAAGACAGAAGAAACAAAGTTCATGAATCCAAAAACTTGAATAAGTTCAAAATTTTTAGTGAACAGAACATGAGGAAACTAGGATACCCTTAAACATCCCAACATTAAGATCATTAGTATGCCAGAAGGTGAAGAAATTCAGACCAAAGACATGGAGAATTTATTCAATAAAATTATTGAAGAAAATTTTCCCACCCTCTCAAAACAGAGTCCCATCAAGATACAAGAAACTAATAGAACTTAAAACAGACTGGACCAAAGGAGAAACTCTTCAAGACATATTATCATTAAGACTCTAAACAATGAAAGCAAAAAAGAAAGTCCTAAAAGCAGCAAGATAGAAACAACACATTGCATATAAAGGTAACCCCATCAGAATTCCCTCAGACTGAGCCAGGCATGGTGGTACATGCCTTTAATTCCAGCACTTGGGAGGCAGAGGTACAAAGATCGCCATGAGCTTGAGGTCAACCTGAGAATACAGAGTGAATTTCAGATCAGCCTGGGCTAGCGGGAAACCCTACCTCAAAAAATAAAACAAAACGAACAAACAATTACCTCAGACTTCTCAGTGGAAACCCTGAAAGCCAGAAGGGCCTGGAATGGGACACTGCAATGTCTAAGAACCTATGGCTTACAACCCAAACTACTGTACCCAGCAAAAATATCCCTCATGATAGATGGCAAAAGAATAACTTTCCAGCCAGGTGTGGTGGTGCATGCCATTAATCCCAGCACTCGGGAGGCAGAGGTAGAAGGATTGCCATGAGTCGCCATGAGTTCACACAATAAAAGTCAGCTCTACAACTATATGAACACAAATCCAAACCTACAGAGTACTAGAGGTAATTCTCCATGCAGAAGAGTCAAACAAGCAATTTCAAGAGCTTACAAGAACCAGACCACAATAACCAAACCTAGAGAAGACTCAAAGAACTACAAAGCCCAAGAAAACACTAAAGCCTATAAGGCACCACAATATGGCAGGGATTAAATCAAACCTCACAGTTATTAGCCTAAACATTAATGGACTTAATTTACCCATCAAAAGACACAAGTTAACAGGGTGCATCAGAAAAATAGACCCTGCAATCATCTGTCTTCAAGAAACCCACCTCACCATAAAGACAGACACCTCCTCAGGGTAACAGGGTGGAAAATGATATCCCATGTGAAAGGAAATAAGAAACAAGCAGGTGTTGCTATACTAATATCTGATAAATTAGACTTCAAACCAAACATAATCAAAAAGACAAAGAAAGCCACTTTGTACTCATCAAGGGAATCATCCAGCAAGAGAATATCACAATCATCAATCTCTATGCACCAAACAGAGGTGCACCACAATTCATAAAACAAAAGCTACTTGACAACAAAAGAGAAATAATCACCAAAACCATCATAGTTGGGGACTTCAATACTCTACTATTATCAATAGATAGATCATCCAAACAGAAAATTAACAGGGAAATAAGAGAGTTCAACAAAACTATAAATCAACTAGATTTAACAGACATCTACAGAACATTCTACCCAAAATTCAGATTACACATTCTTCTTAGCAGCCATGGAATCTCCTCCAAAATAAATAATATACTGGACCTTAAAGCCTGCCACCAAATATTTAGGAAAATCAAAATAATTTCCTGCATGATATCAGACCACAATGCTGTAAAGTTAGAAATTAACAAGAGATGTGCCAGGAACTCCATCAGCTCCTGGAGGCTGAACAACTCATTTTTAAACAATAAGTGGGTAGTAGATTAAATAAAAATGGAAGTTGTATAATTCCTAGTATTGAATGACAATGAGAACATATCATACCAAACTTATGCAACACAATTAAGGCAGTCCTTATGGGAAAATTCATAGCACTAAATGCCTTCATAACAAAGACAGAAAGATCCCAAAACAATAATCTAACAATCCATCTAAAGGCACTGGAAAAACAAGAAGAATCCAACCCAAAAAGCTCCAGACAGAAAGAAATAATCAAGATAAGAGAAGAAATTAATGAACAGGAAACTAAGAAAATAATTAAGAAAATGGATGGAACAAAGGACTGATTCTTTGAAAAAAATAAACAAGATTGATAAACCCCTGACTAATTTTATCAAGCAAAGAAAAAGAGGCTTCATATTAACAAAATTAGAAATTAAAAAGGAGCACAACAGACATAAGTGAAATTAGAAGAACCATCAGGAATTATTGCCAAAACCTCTACTGCACAAAACTGGATTCCTAGACACATACCACCTACCAAAACTAAACTCAGAGCAGATTAATCTCAACTAACCTATCAAACTCATTGAGATTGAAAAGGTAATCAAAAACCTCCCCAAAAAGAAGAGTCCAGGACAGATAGCTTCTCAGACAAATTCTATCAAACCTTCACGGAAGAACTGAAAAGAATTTTTCTCAAACTGTTCCACATAATCACAGAACAGGGAAAGCTCCCCAACTCCTTTTATGAAGTTTGTATCACCCTAATACTAAAACAAGACAGAGAGGGCTGGAGAGATGTCTTAGGGGTTAAGGCACCTGCCTCCTAAGCCTAAGAACACTGGTTCCAATCTCCAGTGGTTCCAATCTCCAAGTCCCATGTTTAGCCAGATGTAAAGTGACGCAAGGGCGCAATGCCCACAAGGGGGCGCACGCATCTGGATTTCATTCACAGTAGCTGAGAGACTGCTGGCACACCCGTTCTCTGTCTCCCTCTCCCTCTCGCTCTGTCTGTTTCTGTGTCTCTCTCCAAAAATAAATAAAATAATTTTTTAAAATTTAAAAAAAAAAAAAAAACAAGACAGAGATACAACAAGAAAAGCCAACTACAGGCCTATATCCCTGATGAACTTAGATGCAAAGATCCTGAACAAAATCCTCTCAAACTGAGTTCAACAACACATCAAAAGCATTATCCATCTTGATTAAGTAGACTTTACCACAGGAATACAAGGTTGGTTCAACATACAAAAAAGCAATGTACAGATTTAATGCAATACCACTAAAAATACCAGCACAATGGCCGGATGTTGAGGCACTTGCCTTTAATCCCAGCACTAGGAGGATCATGAGTTTGCGGCCACCCTGAGATAGCATAGTGAATTCTGGGTCAGCCTGTGGTAGAGTGAAACCCAACTTCAAAAAACAAAACAAAACAAAAATCCTAACATCATTCTTCACAGAAGTAGAAAAAATGATCTCAAAATTCATATGGAGTGGTAGTAGGCCTCAGATATCCAAGCATATCCTCAGCAAAAGTATCACCTCTGGAGGCATTACCATTCCTGATCAAAGGTTTACTACAAAGCCATAATTTAAAAAAAACAACAACATGGTACTGGCTTTTATGCCATTTGTTGCTTTTGTTGAAGATCAAGTAGCTGTAGTTACTTGACCTAAAGTCTATATCCTCAATTCTGTTCCATTGGTCTATATGCCACTCACAAAATAGGACAGAGAACTATATAGGGAGTTCTCAGAGGAAGAAATACATATGGCAAACTCACACTTAAGAAAATGTTCAATATCCCTAATCATCTGGTAAATGCAAATTTAAAACAACTATGCGATTCCACCTTACCCCAATAAGAATAGCAAACATTTAAAAATCAAATGAAAACAAATGTTGGCAAGGATGTGGAGAAATAGGAACCCTCATTCACTGTTGGTGGGAATATAAGCTGGTACAACCACTATAGAAAGCAATATGGAGACTCCTAAAAAAGTTGACTATAGAGTTACCAACAGACCCAGTTATTCTCTTAAAAGTTCCATGCCTCGGTTAAGAGATATTTGCTCTACCATAGCTGCTCAATTCATAATAGCTAAGAACTGGAATCAACCCATTTGCCCATCATTGGACAAATGGATATCCAATATGTGGTATATCTTCATGATGGAATTCTAGTTAGCAGTTAGAAAAAATGACACAATAAAATTTGTAGAAAATGGTAGAACTTAGAACAGATCATCCTCAGCGAACTCACACGATCACAGAAAAACAATCATCTCATCTGATTTGCAGCTTCTAACCTGAATCAGCTTGAGATGCTGACATACCTAATAGGCATCTCGAGACCTGGACAGTAGGGAGAGTAGGGCTTGAAAGGGGGAGGAGGGTAAAGGTGGAGGGGCATACAAAACTGAATTCAAATGGAACTGGTATCATAGAATCCTATCTCCTGGAAGATAGACTGAAAGGTTGAACCCTCAACAGAACCTGAGGGGGAGCACATGAATTGAGGGGCCCTGGAGAGAGTGAGATGAAGCCTAACCTTAAATTTCTCCTGTTTTTTTTTTCTTTCTTTCTTTTTTGTATTTTCTTTCTTTTAAAAAATATTTTATTTATTTATTTGAAAAAGAAAGAGGGAGGGAGGGAGGAAGGGAGGGAGAGAGAGAGAATGGGTGCACCAGGGCCTCCAGCCACTGCAAACGAATTCCTGACACTTGCACCCCCTTGTGCATCTGGCTAACATGGGTCCTGAGGAATCAAACCTGAGTCCTTTGGCTTTGCAGGCAAATGCTTTAACCACTAAGCCATCCCTGTAGCACTCTCTTTTTTTTTTTCTTTCTTCTTTCTTTCCCCTTGGCACTGGCCAATAACTCCCAGTACCAGGAATCAGTTAACACCCACAATGAGCTGTTGATCACAGAGATCTACAAGCTTTCCCAAAACAAGTCAGACTTCTGCCAGAGCACTTGGTTAACCACCAGTGGTTGTTAACACCCTACTGCTGAAGATACCATATGCTGTCAGTACGGAATATGGTGAGACCTGGCTGGAATCTGGAAGAGAGTCAGTCCTCAGACAGTTAGCCCATCTAGGGCTAGAATGTGCTACATGAGCTACTGTGGGAAAGTGACCAACATCTGTCTGAGCAACTCAAGGTCTAAGCTACTTAGAAGCAAACAACCTGATGTGATGCTCACACAAGTGCAATAATGGAACACAGCTATGGTGTGTAACCAACTGCTCTTGGATTGACTAACAGATCTTCTCAGTAGAAAGGAACACATATCTAGAACTAGGCAACATGTCAGAATCATATCCAGATAATGAGTTTGATTTCCAATATCAATCTCCCACTAACCTTGGGCTACAAGAGGGTCTACATCCATTAAATTCTCTCTAAACTAATAATGGTTATCCCATTTAACATGTGCTGACTTCACTCTCACTTGGAGAATATGCTTCTCTATTTCAGATGGAAGCGGGCCTGACGAGAGAAACGACCCATTGCTCTTCATCAATGCTCCAGCTAAAACTATAGAGGAATTAGGGAAATGAGCAAGAGTATTGCTTTCTGAGTGAACCTGATATCAGCACAAGGGTGAAGGAGATAGACACTGAGGACACTCAACACCTACCAGACCAGAGATCCATAGGCTCCTAAAAGCCCATCACTGAAATAGATTTAAAACATACCCAACATGGTTCAAGGAATTTTGCAGAAGAGGGGGTGGAAAGATTGTTAGAGTTACAAGTTGGAACATTATGTACAGAGACATTGCCTCTTCCCCATAACTGATGGGTACCCCCACAATGAACAACCCCCAATCCCCATGGGGATGACCTGCATTCCCAACAACAAGGCTTCCTTTGATGGGGGGCAGGGATGAGGGAAAGGATGGTACTAACATATGCTTTTTATATATTCAGTACGTCCATAACTAATAAAAAAGAACATTAAAAAGAATGTAAAAATATATAGCTCCCTTTTCTTTCTTATATAATTTTCTGCCCTAACTCTACCTCTCAGTATAGTTATTACATTCTGATTGATGCATTTCAAATTTGTCTAAAAGATAAGTTATTTTTTCTTTAGGTTGGGGCACTATAAAATTTTAGGATGGGGGCTAGAGAAATGGCTTATCTGTTAAAACATTTGCCTGCGAAGCCAAAGAACCCAGGTTCAATTCCCCAGGACCCACATGAGCCAGGTGCACAAGGGGCACATGCATCTGGAGTCCGTTTGCAGTGACTAGAGGCCCTGGTGCACCCATTCTGTCTTTTTTCTATTTCTCTCTCTCTCTCCTTGCAAATAAGTAAATAATAGAATGGATGACCATTCCACCTTAAATATTTTTATACATGGGTCTGGAGCTAGAACTCAGGTCCCATGCTTGCCATGTGGCCATCTTCTCAGCCCCAAGAGTTTCTTTGTTTTCTTTTTGTGTGTGACCATGTGTTCCTATGGGCACAGATATCATGGCATGGTGGAAGACAGAGGACTACTTTCTGGTCAGCCTTTGCCTGTCTACCTCCTTGGATTCAGGGTTTCTCTGGATTCCCACTATGCTGTTCTTTGCTGGTTTCCCCAGAGCTTTAGAGAAAATCTCCTGTGTTTGCCTCTCATCTCACCACTAGCTTCCATGTGCTACGATTACAAAAACCTACTACAGAAACTGGCTTTTTAATGGGGTCAGAGAATCTGAGGTACTCCAGCTTGAGTGGCAAGGGTTTTTATCCACTGAGCCATCTCTCCAGCGAGGAGTTCATTTATTAATTAAATAAATTTGGACATTCTAATTTGGTTTTCCAATTTATTTCATACTTTAAATATCTAATTTTTACTAAATGTTCTATTTTTCAAATATCTTACTTTTTATTTACTTATTTGAGAGAGAAATAGAAAAAGAGGGAGGGAGAGAGAGAGACAGAGAGAATGGGCATGCCAGGGCTTTTAGCCACTGTAAATGAACTCCAGATGCATGTGCCACCTTTTGAAGCTGGCTTAAATGGGTCCTGGGGAATTGAACCTGAGTCCTTTGGCTTTTCAGGCAAGCATCTTAAGCACTAAGCATAAAATAACATCAAAAGTAGCTTTTATTTGTAACTATGTACACATAAAATGTCCCTGTGCATTGATTTGGACATCTAGGTTATAAACTAATATTCTTTGGGTTTAAATCTCCTCTTCTAATTGGGACTTCAAAATAAATGTAATCCTTGACAATTGTCATGAAAGACTGAATCACCTGAAATTAGTGTGTTCAATCATTGGAAGAACCACAATACTATTAAACAAGATTAGCATGTAAGTGTTACTACCTATGTCCTTACAAGAGACTATCTCAGGAATTAAGTTCAAAGTGAAATTAATTTGATTTCTCCAAAAGGGAGAGAAACCACACAGGTTTTTGTTAATAATCTGTAATTAAGAAGATCCTGTATAATCATAACAAAAAGAGAGAAGGTTGATTTTTTAATGCCTTTTCTAAAATCTCTGAGAATAAAAGATATGTCATTGGTACAAAAATAGTCCCTACTTAAGAACTGCGAATAAATGAAACTGTTACAATTTATGCCGTCATAAACCTCTTGCTGACTAAGATAATGAAAAGTCCAGAAACAATACATATAAAAATTAGGTGCAGCCGGGCGTGGTGGCACATGCCTTTAATCCCAGCACTCGGGAGGCAGAGGTAGGAGGACTGCCGTGAGTTCAAGGCCACCCTGAGACCACATAGTTAATTCCAGGTCAGCCTGAACCAGACTGAGACCCGACCTCAAAAAAAAAAAAAAAAAGGTGCAAATAAAGATTTCAATAAATGTGAAATATATTTACATCTCAGTAGCTAGGCTTTCCAAGAGCATGTGTCAGTATATAATAGATAAAAAATATCTGTGGAACTAGTTGTGTTTAATTTTGAAGCAATTGATTTAACTTATAAAGGAGAAATCATTTCTCAGTTAAAGTTTTAATCAGGAGTACTGATTGCAAAATATAGTTGTACTTATTTAGACATTTAAAAACATGTTCTCATTTCTCTTTGATTCACACAGTTCTTTCCAATCCACTAATAAGATAGGCAAGGATAAATTTGTGCTTTAATGTGTAACTATGAAAACTTCCACACTATCTAGAATAATAATCAGTACTGTGAAATTATTAATTTAGCCTGATATTTTCTACTTCACAGCATCAAAATAGCTTCAATTCATTTTGATACACCGTTTAAACTAATAAAAACAAGGCAGAAAGAAAAAAAACTGTGTTCTTTTGTTTTTACAATCATAAGAGTCAAGTTGTTTAAGGTATTGCAAATTTGACCTGTTTGAACTGAAGAACATCATAGTGAAATCTAGCTGGTTTACTGGGATTAAGCCATGGAGTCTAAGCAGAGGACTCTAAACTGTTATTATAGCCATGAACTAACTTGAGTTTTATGCATGTCTAGCCTGAAGCTGGACGTGACTCTTAGGGAAGTTTAATCAATGTGCCTGCTTAGCTGCATTGTAAATATACCACAAATAACACAAACTTTCCCATCAAAGCCACAAGTACCAGAAGCTATACACTTTTATTTAATATTTTATGTATTTATTTATTTATTTATTTATTTTTACTTACTTACTTACTTACTTACTTACTTACTTACTTACTTATTTGAGAGACAGAATGGGCATGTCAGGGCCTCAAAACACTGCAAACTCCACACACATGTGCCACCATGTGCATTTGGCTGATGTGGGTTCTAGAGAATCAAACCTGGGTCCTAAGGCTTCACAGGCAAGCACCTTGACATCTAGGCCATTTCTCCATTTAATTAGGCCATTTAATTTTGTACTAAATTTTGGGTGATTTTAAGTTTTTCTCAAACCTTTTCAAGCATAATTTATTATAAACTAAAGTAGTCATGTGCATATTGAATTATGCTATCACCTTTCTCTTGAGAGTTTTGCATATAATACAAGTTCTCAAAAGTAAACATGACTTAAGGTGAGGTTTCCAAGAATACACTCTCAGCATTTGGTAAATGTCCACTGCTCATTATTTTGACTGGCTCTCAGACTTATGTAAAGTTATTTCACTTTGTTTTCAATTTGAGTGTTCAGCCAACAGCAAATTCTTTGGCAATATTATATATTTTTTTTAAAGTCTTAGCTTCTTAAAAATACGGAAGTGTCCACACAGTAGTGTTTTCTTGTGCAGACTTTATCCAAAATAACCAAAGATGAACTCCTGTATCTTTATTCATATAATTTAAGCCACTCTAACAACTTTTGAGAAACAAATGTGAAGTTATAAAGTCAATTAACATAAAGTGATAAGTAGTTGGCTTATTAAAATGGGATAAATCAAGATGAGGCTAATAAAAACTACATTTCTTTTCTTCTAAATTATTCTTCATTAAGTTTTTGTTATAATCCATCTTGTCAACACAATATAGGAATGACTATATTAACTATAAGCAGGCATTATCACAATAAGTTTTATATGAAATATATCACTTGTGAACCTAGAAATTTTAGGAAAATTTCTTCCAAAGCCCATAGTTTTGTGGGAGTATCTAAGCATATAAAAGCATATAACATTAAGAAGGAATAATATTGGAAATATTTGAAATATTACTAACATATAGATGGTAATAGAAATGCTTACTTTTTACTATTTGCTTTATAAATAGAATTTACATATTAATATCACATAACCATTAGAACCTTAGAGATAAAAGATAGTGACTTCCAATTCTCAATTGCTTCTGATTTATTAAATATTACTTCTGAACTCAAATGTTCTCTAACTCTCACATAATATAAAAAGCATTTAGTATATTAAGACCCATTTCTTCTTGATTTACAGAACCTTACTATAATTTCAAATAATAATCCAAATGTCCTTTAAAATGTGTTATTAGATAAATTTAATTTTGCTTTATTTGTGTATTCTTCCTATGAAAAATAGTGAATATGAATAAAATTTCTATGAGAACTTCTAAGAATTTTGAAATATAAGCTTATCAGTGTCTAAAAAATATCTGTAGAACAAATAGTGAGATCATAAACACCATTGCAAAGGTGATTAATTTCTTTGTTCAAATATAGCATATTTGATTATTATATGAGCACATGAAAATGTTGAATGAATCTGAAACCTTGCAACAAAACAAAAATTACATAACATCAAATATTTTTATTTATTTAAATATATTAATTCTTTAACAAGAAAAAACAAATTAAAATAAATAGTATGAAATTTTTAAATATTAAACAGCTTTCATTAACTTGCAAGTTACTATTCTTGGTATTCAGTCTTTCATGCCCATGTATCTAAAGCTATTGAAATTTGAGTTCAGTTTCTACATAGATTAACACATGTTTATTATGTGCCAGGCGTAGTGGTGCATGCCTTTAATCCCAGCACTTGGGAGGCAGAGGTAGGAGGAACACTGTGAGTTCAAGGCTACCCTGAAACTATAGAGTGAATTCCAAGTCAGTCTGGGCTAGAGCAAGACCCTACATCGAAAAACAAAACAAAACAAAACAGTTAAAAAACAGAAGGCAAGACTATTTTTTATATCATATATAAGCCAAGATATTAAAAAGGGATAAGGAGATATGCACTGCCATCTTAAACATGAGTTATACCACCCCAAATGCTTCAGTCTCTTAAGGTGTAAACTCAATTTTCTACTTGAGTTAACCAACCTAAATTTACAATAAACAAAAGTTTTCAAATGATTTCAATATAGAATAGAATGCAGCAAATAACAGGAAAGTATTTGAAAATATAAATAGAAAATTATTTAAAAACATTCAAATGACTTTGTTTATACAGACAATATCAGCCCTGCTTTACATAGATGAGTTATAAATATGAGAATCAAATGTAGTTACCAGCCAGTCTCCTGGCAGCCTAAACCTGATAAGCTGTTTTATGGTACATGCAAGAACCAGTGTTTGGAATATATAAAATATAAACCATTTTAGGTAAAAATATATTTTTTAAAATTTTTTATTGTTTTATTTATTTTTGGAGAGAGACACAGAGAGGGAGAGGGAGACAGATAGAGATGGGCGCTCCAGCAGTCTCTCAGCTGCTGTGAACGAAATCCAGATGTGTGCGCCCCTTTGTGGGCAAGTGCAGCATTGAGCCCTTGCATCACTTTGCATCTGGCTAAACGTGGGACCTAGAGAGTGGAACCGCTGGAGATTGGAACCAGTGTTCTTAGGTTTAGCAGGCAGGCGCCTTAACCGCTAAGCCATCTCTCCAGCCCTAAAAATATATTTTTGAACATCAATTTATATTTGGAAACATTTTTTCATTAAAATCAATATGCCACATTATAAGTAACAAATTGAAAAATGTAAAATACACTAAACATTTAGTGCTGTGCATAAATTCAAATTCAAATTAATTTACTTGCAAATTATTTATAGGAAATGGAAATATATGCTCATTCTGAATTAACATTCAACAATGAATGATTTTTCAAATGTCAGCTATCCAAAGTATAGCAGTAGTAAAAAGGTTTTGATCTTTGCCCTCCTCAAGATGACAGTTTCTGGTAATTTCATCGTATAAATAGCTATATCCAGTGGAAACATCAGTTTCTACCAAAATTCTCAAGAAAAGTGATTTAACTACTAAAATAAGCAATTTCCATAAATAGAACATATAAATTTAATATTATCTTTTCTTTATATTGTTTCCATCAGTCCCAGTTAAATTACAAATAATAAAGGAAGCTGTGTATTAAATAAATACAAGGCCACAAAAATGAATAAAATCTGTTATATGATTTCCATGAAAAGATTTCATAACTCAAGACTATTCGTGCTATAATCTAAGCTGGAACCAGATAATCTTGCCTTTTCTATAACAATGTCAGTGCAAGATATAAAAAGCCAGAGATGGAAATACTTCACTTAAAGAAAATATAACATAATTTTGAGTCTTCTTATTTTTTATAATGATTTTATTCTCCCTTTATCATTGCCATCTACACACAACTATGTGATCAATGCAGATTCTTCTTATGCCCAGAATTGGAACTTCATATACCTCACAAAATGGGTTGAATTGTTCTACAGTTCTTTAAACATAAAACCTCTTCTTTAGCCTCTGTATTCTATTTTGTAACTTGTTTTCTGCAAATACATAAATGCTTTTTAATAGAAATGTGAATATGTATTTATAAATTATTTTTAAATGATCATTAAATTATTTTTTATGGAATAACCTGAGTCAATAAGCTTGTGAAGCATTTCCATTCCCTTTCTAATGCCAAAAACATCAATGAATCCACAGAAATTAAGTGGGAGATTAAATCTAAAATATTTTTTCTATTTGAAATCAAAAGGGGTACCTCTGCCAACTAAATATCTTTATGTATTTCCCATTTAAGAGGGACTGAAGCTAGAGCTTCACACATGCTAGGTAAGTACTATACTAGTATACTATACTATATCTATAGTCCTTTATATATTTATTTCAAATTTAATTTTAAGGCAGGATCTCACTAAGTTTCTCAGGCTGACCTTGAACTTACTCTGTGCCGAGGCAGGCACTGAATTTGCAGCCATCCTATCTCAGCCCAATTAGTTAGACTTACAGACTTGAGCCACCAGACCAGGTATAAATGTTAAAGACAGAAAGATAAAATAAGGGAAGCACTATTTTAATAAGTGATACAGGAAATGCTCACCAATGAATGCTAATACCAGAATCCAAAAGCTATGGAAGTAAGAATTTCTATCAAGCTTACAGTTTCATGGAGAAGCCTCATTATGGTAGAAGAAGCTAGCTCACTGCATTATACATCCACATCAGAGAGAGAAAGAACACAAAAAGAGCAAGCTGGCTCTCAATACCCAATAGGTTAGACTAACCAAATTCAAGGTATGCCCAGCAACACATCTCCTCCATCAGACCTCCATATCCCAATGACTTTACTAGCTAGAGACCAGGAAGCATAATACAAACACTTGAGACTATGAAGGACATTTACATTTAAAACACCACTATCACCTCTATAGTATTAGTGACAACCTCAAACACACACTGAGAATAAGCTTTTAAAAACTGACCTTACTGCTCACTTCAGAAGCACATACACTAAAATTGGTATGATATGAAGACAATTACCACGGTATATGTACAAGGATGACATGCAAATTTGTGAAGTGTTTTTATTTTTGCATTATCAACAGACAAGCCCATATAGAAGAATAAATTTCAGGGATAATGAACATCATCAAGATAATAATACCCTCAGACATATATAAAGAAAATAAATTAATGAACATGAATTTAAGATACATTCAGAGAAAAAAAAATCCAATGGGAGAGAGAAAGGATCTCGGATGAAGTCAAAATGCATAGGCAAATTAACAAAATTATAGCAGAAAAGTTCTCAAACCTAAAGAAGTTGATTTCCAAACATAAGAGTTATTTAGAACCCCAAATGGACATGATTAGAGAAGAAGCTTTCCATTATATATCATAGTGAATATGTCAAAGCTACAAAGCAAACAAATAAGACTAAAAGCTGTGCAAAGACAATACAAATAAATCTGAAGACAGGAATATCAGATTAACATCAGATCCTTCATCAATAACCCAGGCCAGGAAAACATAAAATGATTTATTTTAATCCCTGAAAGTAAATATCTGCTAGTCAAGATTACTAAGCCCAGAAAAAATTGTCTTTTAAAACTGATGAGGAAATAAGGATATTTCAAGACAAACAAAAAAAAAATGAAACAAAGCATGGCAAACAAGCCAGCACTGCAGAAAATTCTTAAATGAATACTATTCAGGGAGGAAAAAGGTTAGTCTCATCCATAAGATCACATTAAAGAATACACTCTGGGGCCTGGACAGGTGACTCAATAGTTAAAAGCACTTGCTTGCAAAGTCTGACAATCTGGGCTCAATTCCCCAGTACCCACACATAAGGCCAGACACAACACAAAATGGCACATTCATCTGGAATTCATTTGTAGTGACAGGATGTCCTGGCATGCCCATTATTGCCCTATTCACATATCATATATATGATTATTAAGTCCAATGTGGTAAACTGATTTGTGTCCTGAAACACAATTGATAGGACATTAGTGAAAAATATTGGTGATGTCTAATAAAGAAAATATAATTTATCAATATAAACTTCTTACTTTTGCTACTTATATACAGTTATTTAAGATATTAGCACTAGAGTAAGGAGAATTAAATGTGTATTGAAACCCTATATACTATTTTAAAATTATTATCTCAACATAAAAAGCTGGAAAATAGCCAGGTGTGGTGGCACATGCTTTTAATTCCAGCACTCAGGAGGCAGAGGTAGGAGGATTGCTGTGAGTTCAAGGTCACCCAGAGACTACAGAGTGAGTTGCAGGTCAGCCTGGGCTAGAGTGAGACCCTACCTCGAAAAACCCAAAAATAAATAACAAAATGAATGCTTTCTTTCACATTTAGTTACAATACCTTCTAAGCTATCCTGAAAATCAAAAATTAATTTTATAATTAGGATAAACCACTTTTATTATACTTGCCAAATTATATTATTGGAAGATTAGTTGGTGGCTCATGTCTTTAACCCCAGCACTTGGGAGGATAAAGGCTGAAGTAGGATTATTTCCATGAGTTGAACCTAGCCTGGGCTACAAAATGACTTCTAGGTCAGTCTGAGCTAGAGTGACACCAGCCTCAAAACAAAAAGAATGTCTAGCTGGGAAAAGACATTTAGTAAGAGGGGTAATAGAGAGTAATAAAGGTGAATGTGATCAAAATATATTATATTCATATATAACTTTATATAAAATAAAATTATTAAATAAAAATAAAATAAATTTTAAAGTAACAAAAAATGACCCTCTGAACACCTAGGTAGCTTGTCAGAGTTGTCATATCTTCCATTTAGAACCCTAGGATTGTCCAACTCCAAGTTTCAAGCTCTTAATGCCTACTAATGTTGCTGCCTAATATATCACATATGATAAAGAAGTTCAGTGTACTTGGCCATGTAACAGCAGTACAAGATAATCTAAAATAGACTCTCCTTTGAAAATTCTAGAGCCTATTGAAGAAAAAAATATACATATGTGTATTTATATAAAGGTTAATCACTATATATTATATATACATTATAGACAAATATGAAATAGGTATTAAATAAACAAACTGGACAATGAGTATTTAATTTACTTCCCGTTAGGATTTATTTTCTTTAAAAGTTTCTGTTTTATAGCAAAAATTGGTTTCCCAATATCCCTAATGTCAAAATAATGTTAGAACATATTTTGCTTTTCTTACTTAGCTTTCTTTTTTAGCGAATAGTAATTGTGCAAAATAATGAGATTCATTATATTCTCCTCTATACATATATATGTTTTGATCATAATCACATGCCACTGCTACCATTGTTTACTCTTTTTTGTTTTTAAGATAAAACTTCTCAATCTTTAATGTATATGACAGTCATTCAGATAAAAGAATATTCTTTCAGGGGCTGGAGAGATGGCTTAGCGGTTAAGTGCTTGCCTGTGAAGCCGAAGGACCCCAGTTTGAGTATCAATTCCCCAGTATCCACATAAGCCAGATACACAAGGTGGAGCATGCATCTGGAGCTTGTTTTCAGTGGCTGGAGGCCCTGGTGCACCCATTCTCTCCCTCTCTCTTTCTCTCTCTCTCTCCCTCCCTCCCTCCCTCCCTCTCCCTCTTTCTCTCTGTCTGTTGCTCTCAAATAAATAAGTAAAAAATAAACAACAAAATTTTTTTTTTAAAAAAAAAAAAGAATATTCTTTCAAATCCTCACTTCAAGAGCTGTTCTTTGATATTCTTAACCTATAGGTTTCAATAAGGACTGGAATTTCCATTTTTTCATATACCCTCATGATTCTGATGAAAATGAGCCTCAACTCTAAGGTTTTTAATACTTCTGTTCTTAGGACAAAAAAAAAACTTTAAAATTTCTATCTGTCAGAAGTACTATCAATCATAAAAATAATTTTTAGCATTTTTTAAATCCAGTTCTTACTTCTGAGCAAACCAAAAACCTTTGCATTGGCTTATTACCAAAGAGGCTTAAATAACAGAAATTCACCACTTAAGTTATAAAACAAACAATATACATCTAAGAATAATGAGATGAGTTTCATAAGTAATCCCTTCTGTGTGTTGTTGTATACCTCATGCTTTTTATAGCACTTGCCCTCTGAGGTTTGACTATGACATCCCCTTTTATATTGAAGCCTTATTAGTCAAAAGAAAAAAAATTAGGAATAAATATCCTTTAAATAATTTTGGTTTCTTAGAGTTAGGAAGAATAAGAATTACAAGTAAAAGTTGGAAGCATTCCAGCAATCTAACACATTCAATATGCAATTACAATGTTCTGCTTTGAAATTTAGTTTTAGATTCTTAAGAGTATAATTTTTATGATTAATGATCAAGTCTTACTAATTCTGGAACAGAGGCTTTGTTATCTATTCAAAACTACACAAAGAATCTTTGTCTATAATACATTTTCACTCTATCCAACTGAGGTTGATTAGTCACCATATTTCCCCTCTCTGAGGAGGAGTGTCAGGAATATATGAAATGCTATGCAAACGGACTTCAAGAACTGTAATTGTAAGCTGGATATACAGTTCACTTGACATACAGCTCTCAATAAAACTAAAAAACACTATCGAAATAATTAAATATCTAAATGAATGGAAAAGCAGTCCACATTAATGTTTTGGAAGATTCAACATTGTCAAGATGGCAATTTTCCCTATATTGATCTTTAAATTCAATGAAATTCTCAACAAAATCCTTACAAGGTTTTTAATAGAAATTGACAGGCTGGTCATAAAACTTATAGTAGAAAAAATTGGTGACTTTGGAAGAGTTCTTAGATTTGAATTAAAACATAATCAAAGGAGGAAAATTGATAAATTGGACCACATCAAAACATAAAATCTTTCAATTCCTGTTCCTCCTTCACTATCAGTCTTTTTCTTTAATCAACCAGCAATTATTAAAATCAAAAGTAATATTGTAAATTTGATGCTACAGTACTTTGCATAGCAGGCATAGCCAACATCTTATTACTCTTGCTGTTACTCTTAAACTAATACAGAAGCCATGTCTGGCATCTTGAACTCCTACCTAGAGGATATAAGTTCTGATGTAGACACCTAAGAATACAGCCGATAACTAGAAAACCCAAGCATTGAAATAACTTGAGTTTCAAAAATCTGTTTGCAATAATAATACAACATACACAAAATATCAAGATAATATAATTCCTCAAAAAATTATATATCCAACAGAATGAGACTGAATTCAGTGAAATGCCAGAGAATTCAAAAGAACGATTATAATAAGTATGTTCAAAGAAGAAAAGTCTCAGGCACAATGGTGGAAGCCAGGCATTGGTGATGCACACCCTTAATTCTAGTAGTCAGGAGACAAGATATAAACCAAAGTAAAATATGATAGATTGAAACTGTGAAGTTATAAATTCTGGCTTGATAAAATTCAGGACAGAGAAAAGGAAAACGAGTAGTAGGAAACAGCTGAGCATGTTGGTGCATGTGTTTAATCCCAGTACTCAGGAAGCACAGTTAAGAGGATCATTGTGAGTTCAAGGCCACCCAAGATTACATAGAGAATTCCAGGTCAGCCTGGGATAGAGTGAGACCCTACCTCAAAAACAACAAAAATGAAAACGGACAAGGAGGAGAAGGAAGAGGAGGAAAAAGACAGGGAGGAGGAGGGAAAGTCACCACCAAAGGAATCAAAGAAGAAACAAGCTCTTGAAGGAGAACAAGAAAAATCAACTTTATGGAATAAGGAGGTCAATACAAAATATGATTAAGGATACAGAAATACTGAAGAAATACCAACCTGAAATATTAGAAATGAAAAGCAAAGTAAGGTAAATTAAAATCTGCAGCAAGAATGGATCAAGGACAAAACAGAATGTCTGAGATAGAAAACAAGATCTAAAATATTCCAACAAAGGGAAAGAAATACTAATAGGAAGGTATGAGTGGGAATTTCAAGACATTTGGGACAATATGAAGATATAAAACTTAAGAATTCAAGGTATAGAAGAAGGAGAAAAATTTCAATCTAAAGACATAGTAAGTATTTTCAACAAAATTATAGAAGAAACTCCTCAAAGTAAAGAAAGAACATGCCAATACAGATATGGGAGTCATTTAAAACACCAAACATACAAGACTAGAAAAGAATATCTCTTCACTATAATTAATTTACTAAATACACAGACCAAAGAAAATATATTGAAAGCAGCAAGACAAGACAGAAGCACCTAGTCACCTATAAAAGAAGCATGTCAGAATAAAATGAAATTACTCAATACAAACTTTAAAAGCCAGAAAAGCTTGATATGATGTATTCCAATTTCTGAAAGATAATAATTGCCAACCCAGGCTACTATATCCAGCAAAACTATCTGTCATAATTGACAAGAACTTTCCATGATAAAAACAGGCTAAAGAGGGCTGGAGAGATGGCTTAGCTGTTAAGGTGCTTTCCTACAAAGCCTAAGAACCAATGTTCTAATCTCCAGATCCCAAATAAGCCAGACTCACAGTGATGCAAGCATGCAATGTCACATAGGTGCACAAGGGGACATATGCATCTGGAGTTCATTCACAGAGGCTGAACGCCCTGGTGTGCCCATTGTCTCTCTCTCTCTCTTCAAAATAAAAAAAAAAATTAAAAAGGATAAAGTAATACACAACCACTAAGCCAGCTCTACAGAAAACACTTGAAGAAATCTTTGGGAATGAAAAGAAGAAAAACACATACATGAGACTACAAGATTAAAAGGAAAGATCCTTCTGTCTGTTGCCTCCAAGAACCTTACCTCTGTGTACAAGACAGAGACTACTATAGGATGAAAGGATGGAAAAATGGTATTTAAAGCACATGGGCCTAGAAATCAACAGGACAGTATTCAAGCCAATATTAGATAAAGAGATATTTTATATTGATTAAGGGAACAATCCAACACAAGGATATTACAATTCTTTTATTTAAAATAATCTTATAGGGGCTGGAGAGATAGCTTAGCAGTTAAAGTGCTTGCCTGCAAAGCCTAAGGACCCAGGTTCCAATCCCCAGTACCCACGTAAGCCAGATGCTCAATGTGGTGCTGGCATCTGGAATTCATTTGCAGTGGCTAGAGGCCTTGTCACATCCATTATCTCTCTCTCTCTCTCTCTCTCTCTCTCTTTCTCTCTCTCTCTCTCTGCCTCTTTCTCTCAGTCTCAAATAAACAAATAAAATATTTTTTAAAATAGTTTTATATATTTGCAAGAAGAGAGAGGTAGAATAGAGATAGATATAATAGGCAGGCCAGGACCTCCAGCAACTACATACAGACTCCAGATGCACTTTGTGCATCTGTCTTTACATACTGGGAAATCAAACTCAGGTTGTTAGGCTTTGCAGGCAAGTTCCTTAACCACTGAGCCATCTCTCCAGCCCAGACATTACAAATCTATACATATATACACCAGAAATTGGTACACCCAATTTTATTAAACAAACACTACTAGATATAAAGTCACAGATAACCCCAAGCACAATTGTAGTGAGTGACTTCAATACCCAACTCTTTCCTATTGACAGATCATCCTGGAAAAAAATAAGAGAAACATCTAGATTAAATAACATTAAAGAACAAATAGTCCTAACAGACATTTACAGAGCATTCTATTCAAATGCTGTAGAATACACATTCTTTTCAGCATCACATGGAACATACTCTAAAATAGACCATATATTAGGACACAAAGTAAATCTTAACAAACAGAAAAACTGAAATAATTCCTTGTACTCTGTCTAGTCACAACAGGAATAAACTCCAAATCAACAGAAAGAAAGACGATAGATCATACACAAACTCATAGAACCTAACCAATACACTATAGAATGCTGAGTGGATCACTGAAGAAATAAAGAATAAAAAATTTCCCAGAATCAAATGATAATGAAAACACAACAAATTAAAACCTATGGGATACAATGAAGGCAGTCCAAAGAGGAAAATTTATAGCTTTAAATGTCTATATTAAGAAATTACAGAAGTCACAAATAAATAAATAACTGAATGCTATAACCTTAGGAAAAGAATGAGCCAAACCAAAATTTAGTGGACAGAAAGAAATAATAAAGATCAGGGCAGAAATTAATTAAATATAAAACCAAAAAAAATGAAACAACTGTTTCTTTCAAAGGATATACAAAATTGATAAACCCTTAGCAAAACATACCAAAAGAAAGAGAGAAGAGACCCAAATTACACATGAAAGGACACCATTACAACAGATACCAGTGAAATTCAGAAAATCATAAGGACATACCTTATGAACATACATATTAAATTGGAAAATATAAAAGAAATAATGAATTTTTAGACTTGTATTACCTACCAAAATTAAAGCAAGATACCATAAACCAATTAAATAGACCTTTAACAAGCAATAAGATCAAAGCAGTAATGAAAAATATCTTCCAAGTTAAAAAATTCCAGACCCATATGGATTCATTGGTGAACTATATCAAGCCTTTACAGAAGGAACACAAGCACTTCTCATACTCTGCCATAAAATATAAAAGGAAGGAATTTTACCAAACTCCTTTCAAAAGTCAGCATTACCTTAATACCAAAACCAGATGACAAAACACACAAACATACAAAGAAAACTACAGACTAATCTCCCTCATGACCATAGGTGCAAAAGTTTTCAACAAAATACTGGTGAACAAAATATAGGCACACATAAAAAAGATCATTCATCCTGATCAAATGAGTTTTACTCAGAGATGCAGAGATAGTTCAACATATGCAAATCAATAAATGTAATACACCATATAAATAGATTCAAAGACAAAAATCCCATGATCATCTCAGATTCAGAAGAGGCATTTGACAAAATTCAACATCCCTTTATGATAAAAGTCCTAAAGAAATAGAATTGAAAGAACATCTCTCAATATAATAAAGACTATTTATGACAAACCTACAGCCAGCAGTACACTAAATGGGGAAAATTTGAAGCATTTTTACTAAAATCAATCTACTACAACAAGACAAGGGTGTCTACTTTCTCCACTTTTATTTAATATAGTACAGGAAGTCTTAGCTACAGCAGTAACACAAGAGACAAATAAAGGAGATATAAATAGGAAAGGAAAAAGTCAAGTTGTTGGTATTTGCAGATGATATGATTCTATACATAAGGGATCCTAAAAACTCTACTAGAAAATTTTTAGAACTGGTAAGTGCTTTCAGAAAAGTAGCAGGATACAAACTTAATACACAAAAATCAGTAGTTTTCCATATACCAGTAACAAACATGCTGAGGATGAAATCAAGGAAACACTCCACTCACAATTGCCTCAACAATAAATAATTAAATAAAGTACCTTTTACCAAGTAAGTGAAGGATCTCTACAATGAAAACCTTAAAACACTCAAGAGAGAAATTGAAGAAGACTCTAGGAAATGGAAAGATATCCCATGTTCATGGATTGGAAGAATCAACATTTTGAAAATGTCTATCCAACTGAAAGAAGTCTACAGATTTAATGCAACCCCCATCAAAATTCCAGTGGTTTCTTCACCAAAATCTAAAAATCAATCCTAAGATTTATTTGAAAATACAAAAAAATAACCTCAAATAGCTAAAGCAATTCTGAGCAACAAAAATAAGGCAGGTGGTATCACCATACTTGATTTTAAGATATATTACAGAGCCATAATAACAAAAACAAAATGGTACTAGCACAAAAACAGATGTGTATATCAATAGAAGAGACTAGAAACCCCAGATGTAAACCCAGGCAGCTACATCCACCTGACTTTTTACAAAACTGCCAAGAATATTCACTGGAGAAAAGAAATCTGCTTTAACAAATGGTGCTGGAAAAAACTGGATATCTATATGTAGAAGGATAAAAATAGATCCTTATATCTCTCCATGCACAAGAATTAAGTCCAACACTGAAAATTCAAGTTTGGCCATACAGGACCAATGACTGAACGGGTGCAATAGTGGCATGTCTGCTCTTGGGGTAACCAACTGCCCCATAATTGGACCTGGTACTGAAAAACCTAAGCAACAGTCTATGGCAGGTGAGGTCATGAGCCTTAGGGGCCTAAAGCCTGTGCTTATCTGGTTAAATGTATATATTATTCCCACCAAGCTGCCCTGAAAGCACTACGCTTAATGTTCATTTTCACATATTAATGCTACTCTCACTTCTGGTTGGAGAAGCTTCTCTTTTCAGATGGGGATGACCACTGGGATGACCCAAAAGGCAACATAGTGCTGAGAAGAAGGGATGGAGGAGTAGCCAGCACTGAAACACCTCTGACACACCCTCCAAGGCTCAGGGACCATTGTGGAAGAGGAGGCAGATAGAATGGAAGAGCCAAAGGAAGGGTATGACTCCTTACAAAGCAACTGCCCAGACAGAAATTGGCCTTGATATCCATGACCTCGCAGTGCCTAGTAATACCTTCGCAAGACTCTCATAATAGAAGAAAAAGATGATGACATCAAATTAAAAGAGAGACTAATGGAGAGAGGCAGGGGATACGATGGAGATTGGAGTTCTAAAGGGGAATGGGGGGAAGGGAGGGAAATATCATGCATTTTTTGTATGTAAGTATAGAAGTTGCCAATAAAAAAAAGAAAAAAAAGAATAAGTCCAAATGTATCAAAGATCATAATGTCAGACCAGAAATTCTGAAACTGTTCTAAGAAAAGGTAGGTGAATCAAATCAGCATATAGGCCAGGACTTTCTGAATAGAACTCCAGTCATTCACAGAATAAGACAACTAATCAACCATTGGGATCTCATGAAATTAAAGGATTTTGTGCTGCTTCACAAACACATATACTAAAATTGGAATGATACAAAGATTAGCATGGCCCCTGCACAAGGATGACATGCAAATTGGTGAAGCATTCTATTTTTTTTTTATTTTGCTGCTCTCACAAATCCTAATCCACAACCCCATGGTGAATGTCAGCAATCCCACTGAGGAGGGCTCTCAGTGGAATGGGGCCAGGGAGGACAGAAATGATGGTACCAACACAAACAAAATTTTTATTTAATTTTTTAAAAAGAAGGTTTTAGCACAGCAAAGGACACTGTGGATAGTGCAAGGGGAACACTACAGAATGGGATAAAATCTTTGCTAGCTATATATCTGACAGAGAATTAATATGTAGGATTTACAAAGAACTCAAAAAACTAAGTAAGATGTCAAACAACCAATAAAAATGTGCTATACAACTGAACAGAGTTCTCAAAAGAAGAAATACAAATATACATCTCAAAAACATGTTCTATACCCTTGGTTATCAGGGAAATGCAACTTAAAATCACTGAGATTACCTCTCATTCCTGTGAGAATGGCTATCATCAAGAAATCAAAGGACAAATAATGGTGGTGAGGGTATAGAAAAGAGGAACTCTTCTCCATAGTTGGTAGGAATGTAACTAGTAGAACCATTGTGGAAATCCATGTGGAGGTTCTTGGAACATATAAAAATAGATTTCCCATAGAATCCAGCTACACCACTCCTTGGCATATACCCTAAGGACTTTACTCCTTACTATAGAGATACTTTCTCATTCATATTTATTGCTACTTTATTCACAATAGTTAGGAAATGGAATCAGCCAGATGTCCTTCAAGTGATGAATGGATAATTAAGATGTGGTACATTTACATAATGGACTCTTATTCAGCTGTAAAGAAAAATGAAGTTAAGAAATTTTCAGAGAAATGGATGGATCTGGGAAAGATTATATTAAGTGAGGTAACCCAGGTTTGGAAAGTCAAATGCCACAAGCTCTCCTTCATTTGTAGATACCAGCTTCAAATATTTAGATTTCAATGTAAGTTGGAGTAAAGACAGTCAGTAGAGACTAGGAAGCTATAAAGGAAGAGAGCAGAGGTATTAATGGGATGGTACAGTATATGTAAGTACAGGGGAAGAATAGTGTGGGAAGTAGTCTAAAGGGAAGGGATGGAAAAAAGGGATGGATGAGGGTTAATAAAAAATTGAGATGTTACAAATAAGGCATATGGAAACATTTCTTCACTAGCTAACAATATATATGTTAAAGAGAGAGAATTTTGAGCAGAAGTATTTTGCAGACATTGATAATGTTGTGCCCAGAAGCCACAGATTGTTATTAGAAAAACTTCAGTGAAAGGGATGGGATGCATTCCAAAGAGCGTGGTTGGTCAAAGAGGTCCCTGTTGCCCCCAAAGCTTTTCAGGCCATTGCCAAGGTTCTTGGTTGCCCATCATAACTAGATAAGATGCTATTGCTGAAAACGCCATATGCCTAGGCTGCAGGTCACTGAAAAATTGAGCTGGAAGTGAGCTGGAAGATTCCTCCATATTGAGTAACTTTCAGAATGCTGGAAGACTTACGTAGCCTGTGGGGGAGAAAAGTCAACAATGGTCTTAAACTAGCAGTGGACTCTATAAGCTTTGTGGCTGTCCAACCAGGCCAAATACACCAACTCGTGCAATGGTGTTATGTCTGTTATTAGGAAAACCAACTGCTCTCTGACTAGACTTGAGGTGCATTCTATGAGAGAATTCCAGCCTGGTACTGAAAACCTGATGAAAAGCCTATATGCCTTAGGTCATAAGCCCTAGAGGGGAATTACTAATGCTGTCTGGCTAAATGGATATATTATGCCCACCCAACTTCCCTCTAAATACTTATATTTATGCCCATGCTGCTCTTAATTAATGCTGCTTGTACTTTGGGTTAGAAAGTCCTCTCTTTTCAGATTGACACTCTTTTCAGTGATGGCTAGGGTAACTCAAACTCAAAGTGCTAAGAAGAAGTGACAGTGGAATGTCTTCTGGACACAAAGTAAGTGGCCTTGATATTCATGACCTCATAGTGGTTGATGTTACCTACACAAAACCTGCATAATAGAAGGAAAAATAAATGATGACACAAAATAGGAGAAAGACTAGTTGGACAGAAAGGAAGATTCAATGGAGGAGGGATTTGATATGAGAAAGAAAGGGTATTATACTCGTGGTATATTTCTATTTCTGGAAATTGTGAATCAAAAAGATTTTTAAAAATTAAAAAAAGGATCATCAAAGAAGGTGTATGAGTCAATAAGCACATGAAAAAATACTTAACATCCTTAGGAAAACACATCAAAATCACAGTAGCACACCAATTCACACACTTATTAGGAAAGCTTTGTCAGGACTAACAAAGCCTTCAGATCTCAGTTCAGTCCTGCCCAGCAACCACACACTCTCGAAGCTAAGTGGCACATGCATCTGTAATACACAATGCCAATGACAATAGGAGATGGAGCTATGCCTGGAAATATTTTGCTAAGTGAACATTTGTTAACTAATATTAACAATATCTTCACAAAGTATAGATTTTGTAGTTTAAAAAAAGTTTGACCAATATGTGTATGTCTATGCATATGTGTGTGTGTGGTTATTTTTAATTTTTATGAAAACTTTATTGCCCTTTTCTTATGCATATAAATATAGCTAATAAGCCAGGTATTGTGGCACATGCCTTTAATAAAAGCACTTGGGAGGCAGAAGTACAAAGATTGCTGTGAGTTCAAGGCCAGCCTAAGACTACATAGTGAATTCCAGGTCAGCCTGGGCTAGAGAGAGACCCTACCTCAAAAAAACCTAAGTAAATATGGATGACATAAGCATTTTTCAGATCCTAGGGTCTCTCCCAAGGAACAATAAAGGAAAACAATATCTTACTAGGTAGAGGGTGCATCTTTTTCACATAATACATAGCATAAAATTCACTGTTGTAAATTTAAAGATATATTTATTATCTACTTATTTGAGAGAGAAAGAGGCAAACAGAAAGAGAGAGAGAATGAGAATGGGTTCTGCAGAGTCTCTTGCCATTACAAAAAGAACTCCAGTTGCATGCACCACTTTGTGCACCTGTCTTTATATGGGTATTAGAGAATCAATACCCAGACTGTCAGACTTTGCAAGTGTCTTTAACCGCTGATCCATTCCTCCAGCCCCAACTACTGTGAAATTAAGCAGTTATTAGTATATCCATAGCATTGTATACATCACTATCATATAATTTCAACACATTTCTAAGACCACCCCCAAATAAACTCTGTACCTGTTAGTAGGCACTCCTTATTACCTATCCTCCAGCTCCTGGACACCACCAATTTATTTTGTGTTGCTAGGATTTGTGGATTCTACACATTTCTTGTAAGTAGAATCATGTAATGTGTGCCCAACAATATATTTCATAATATCTTATGTCACAGTAATTCTATATTTGATTAAAACATTACTTTATAGCAGCATACTATTTTATTTTTAATTATCTTTGAAAGAATGAAGTTACATTTTAAATATTTTTATTTATTTATTTATTTATTTATTTATTTGAGAGAGAGTAAGAGGCAGAGACAGAGAGGGTGAGAGAGACAGAATGGGTGCACCAAGGCCTCCAGCCACTGCAAATGAACTGCAGATGCATGCACCATCTTGTGCTTATGTGGGGAGTTGAACGTGGGTTCTTTGGCTTTGCAGGCAAGCACCTTAACTGCTAAGCCATCTCTCCAGCCTTGAAGTTACTTTTTAAAATTTATTTATTTATTTATTTATTTGGTTTTTTGAGGTAGGGTCTTGCTCTAGCCCAGGCTAACCTGGAATTCACTCTGTATTCTCAGGGTGGGCTCGAACTCACCATGATCCACCTACCTCTGCCTCCCAAGTGGTAGGATTAAAGGCAAGCGACACCATGCCGGGCTGAAGTTACTTTTTAATTAGAGTAAATTTCAAATTCGAGCTAAGTACTAATTAGCTGTGTGAAACTAAGTAATTTACTCATTTCTCTGAGCCTCAATTTCTCATTTGTAAGGCTAGAAAACATTAGCAACCTTTCAGGATTATCATGAGGATTTGAGATATTTTACCTATAATCTGAAATAATATCTATTATTATTTCACAAAGGTTGCCTAATTATCATTTTAGTTTGTCATTCAAATGTGCTGCTATGCTAAAACAGGAATTATTTAACAATTTAAAGAATGATAAACTGAGAATCAAAATATTCACACTAGGCTGAGCTCTGATATTAACTAGCATAAATGGCACATTATTGGTTATATCTTATGTCTCTGATTTTCAGTTTTATCATCTATAAATTTGAGAATTAGTCTAAATTCTATCCTTTAGTTGATGTCTATAGTCCTCTTATCAAAATATAAATAAAGGGCTGGAGAGATTGCTTAGTAGTTAAAGCACTTGCCTGCAAAGCCAAATGACCCAGGTTCAAGTCCTCAGGTTCCATGTAAGCCAGATGCACAAAGTAATGCATGTGTCTGGAGTTTGTTTGCAGCCACTGGAGGCCCTGGCATGCCCATTCTCTCTCTCTCTCTCTCTCTCTCTGTCTCTCTCTCTCTTTCTCTCAAATATATAAATAGGGCTGGAGAGATGGCTTAGTGGTTAAAGCGCCTGCCTCCTAAGCCTAAGAATGCTGGTTCCAATCTCCAGGTCCCACATTTAGCCAGATAAGAGGTGACACAAGGGCGCAATGCCGCACTTGACCACAAGGGGGGCGCACACATCTGGATTTCATTCGCAGCAGCTGAAAGGCTGCTGGCGCGCCCATCTCTATCTGTCTTCCTCTCCCTCTCTGTCTCTGTATCTCTCCAAAAAAAAAAAAAGAAAGAAAAAAGAAAAAAATATATAAATATATTATTTTTTAAAGGTTCTTTCTTGCAAAGCCTACTGGCTTGGGTTCAATTCCCCAGGATCCACATAAAGCAAGATACACAGGGTAGTGCATGTGTCTGAATTTCACAGTGGTAGGAGACTGTGGCACATCCATTGATGTTCTCTCTCTCCCTCAAGCCCCCTCAAATAAAAAAAAGTATTTTTAAAATAACACAATTCCCCAGTACCCACATAAAACCAAATGTACAAAGTAGCACATGAATCTAGAGTACATTTACAGTGGCAATAGGCCCGCGCATACCCATTCTCCTCTCTCTGTAAATAAATAATAAAAATATTAAAAATATAAATGAATCCATCTATTGAAAAAAAATTTGAATAATTCTTCAACATAAAGTATGAGTAGTTCACTGGTGTTTTCTATTAAACCTTTGAGGAAAAATTGTACCAATTCTCTACAACCTCTCACAGAAAATAAAAGGAGTCTAAATATTTTCAGTCCAAGAGGCCAGTATTACCCTAACACCATAGGCAAATAAATGGAAGAAAAAAATGAAGAATGAGATGGCTTAGCAATTAAAGCACTTGCCTTTGAAGCCAATAGACTCAGGTTCAACTCCCCAAGCCCCATGTAAGCCATATGCACAAGGTGGTACATGCATCTGGAGTTGGCTTGCAGTTGCTAAAGGCCCTGGTATCCCCATCTCTCTCTCTTTCTTTCTCTCTCTCTCTCTCTCTCTCTCTCTGTCTCTCACTCTGACCCTTTCTCTCTCTCAAATAAATAAATAATTTAAAAAATGAAGAATGACTACCTATCAACATCTCTCATGCACATGAATGTAAATATTCTCAAAAAAAGTTAAAAATGAAGTCAAATAATGTATTAACAGACGATACACCACAGTCAAACAGGTTCATAAGGCTGATTCAACATTCTGTCACATAAATAGCTAAAGAAGAAAAATCACATAATCATGCCAATACAAAGAAAAAGCATTTGATAAAAATCTAATTCCCTTTCATGATTTAAAAATAAACATTGAACTAGAGACAACTTTCTCAACTTAATCAATAACATCTACAAAATTCTCACAGCTAATACCATACTTCATAATAAGAAACTGAAAGCTTTCCCACTAAGACAAAGATGTCACTTCTAACCACTGCTTCTGAACACATTATATATTACTTTCATTTAAGTAATAAAAACAGGAAAGAAAAAAGAATATAGAGTAGTAAGGAAATATAAAGTTGTCTTTGAAGACAACATAATTATTTATGTAGGAAATCCTAAAGAATAATAACTGAAAACCCTCATGAAAATAATTTTTAAAAGCAAAGTTACAAAATATAAGGTTAATGTACAAAAATCAAATGCTTATCTACAGTCCAGCAATAAACAAGTAGAATTTAAATTTAATATGTATTATTATTTGCATTGACACCCCCCCAAAAAGTATTTAGATATAAATTAATACAAGATATATTAAATCCATGCACAGAATGGAGAAATACCCTATGTCAGTGTGAACATTCAATATTGTCAAGATATCAGTTCTTCCCAACTTGATATACAGATTCAATGCAATCACATGCAAAAGAAAAACATGTAAATATCAGTAAACTGATTCTAATGTTTATGTGACGAGGAAATAATCCATAATTGCCAGTACACTATGGAAATAAAAGAACAAAGCTAGAGGTCTGATACATTGACTTGTTGTAAATATACAGTAATAAAAACAGTGTAGTATTAGTGAAAATACAAGCAAATAGATCAAGAGAACAGAAAAGACAGATGGAAGTAGACCCCCAGACATACAGTAACCAATCCTCAACAAAAGAGCAAAAGCAGTAGACAACATTATAAGCTTTTCAACAAAAGATTAGACTATCTGGACATCCACATGGGAAAAAAGTAAATCAATCTAGACACATGCTTTACATATATAACAAAGCTAACTCCAAGAGAATCACAAATTAAATTTAAAATGCTAAACTGTAAAACCCCTAAAAGATAGCTATGAGAACATCTAAATTACAAAAGGTTTGACAGATGACTCTCTAGATATAACAGCAAAGACACATCTATGAAAAGAAGTATTAATAAATAAGACTTCATTATAATTAAAAGGCTATGCTCTGTAAAAGATACTGTGGAGATAATAAAAGGGCAAATCAAAAAATGAGAGAAAATATTTACAAAAGATGTATCTGATAAGGACTATTATACAAAAAGCTCTCAAAGCTCAACAATTTTTTAAGTGCAAAAACAGACAACCTAATTAAAAGTAGGACAAAGATCTTAACATACACATCACAAAAGATATAAAAATAGCAAATAGGTATCAAAATTTACCTAAGGAGGGACAAGAGAAAAGGAGGGAGGGGGAATACACAAAACTAAAGATCGTATGAATAACTACTATCGAAACTTATTCCTTTGTTAACTAATTAAAAGACTTTTTTTAATTGGAGATATTTTGGGTGGAAGTACCCTGCTGGGGTGAAGAAAGCTTTATTCTGAAACCATAGGTCATTGCAGGTAAATCCCAGTGGCAGAGATAGGTCATGACCCCATCTCCACCACAGTGAGCTCAGGGCATCCCATGAGGCTCCCAAAACAATGCAAGTCATTGCTAACATACTTCTAAAATATTAACTCTGCCTTTGAACTGATTTCACATCATTGTTAGATATACATATACATATATACTCTAATATATCTATCTCAAAAGCTTATAGCAATGATAAAATATTTGGAGAAAAGTGGCAGTCTCTCAAATAAAAGTCAGTTTCCCAGACCTCACATAGAAGCCAGAAGACAGGGTGGGCTTTTGTAATCCCAACACATGGTGAGATTGGAGGTAGAGATAAGAGAATTTCCCTGAAGCAAGCAGACCAGTCAGCCCAGCAAATCCAATGGTGAGAGGCCCTCCCTCAAACATGGTGGAAGGTGAGAATGACCACCCAAACATTGTCCTATAATCTCCACACAGGCCCCGTGGCATGCATATACCTGCCCTCACACATAACTTCACTTATATACACACACACATCATACACACATATTCCAAATAATAATAATAGTTGTTATTATTATTGAATCCTATTTTAGAATTATATAATGAACTCCACCAAGAAAGAATTTTTGTCTATTTTGTTCATTGTTGTTTCCCCAGCACCAAAAATATGCCTGGGTAAGCATAGGCTTTAAAAAGTAAATGGACCTTCTGGATTTGCATGTTCCACAGCTTCAAACATAATAGTCAGTTGCTATAAAACTAGGCTATACTCTGCTCCCTGAAGAGTGAGTGCCCTAACCCTTAGAGTAGTTAGGACCTATAAAACGTAATGATGGATAGTCTAAGCAAAGGAAAATGATGTTGAATCTTCATAAGAAAGACTAGAGAATAGGAAACAATAGACCCTCATCCACCAAACCATTTAGATGCCCTTTATGCTAAATGGTGGTAATCCTTAGGACATACAATGACAATAATTTCTTTTTAATATTTTAATTATTTATTTATGAAGAGAGAGAGAGAGTATAGGGCCTCTAGTCACTGCAAATGAACTCCAGATGCATGTTGTGCTTCTAGCTTTATAGGTGGGACTAGGGAATGGAAATATGGTCGTTAGGCATTGCAGGCAAGTGCTTTAACTGCTGAGCCATCTCTCCAGCCCCCAAAATGATTTCTTGCTTAACTGATATCAGAATTAGCATATTCACTCACTTGACATACCCATTCTTACAACTTTTTTGATGTCTCACTTATTTATCTACTTCTAAGTGCCTTGGTCCCCAACCTACTCTCAGCTTTTAACATCTTTCCAGTTGGCTTTCCAACCATATGTACTTTCCACAGTGATAACTAAATTACTCCACTTCCCACCTCAATTGCTTGGCCTTTTACAGTACTATTTATTTTTTCCTCTTTAGTAGACAGTACTGAAAATCAACATTCATAAGAAGCCTACATCTAGAATTCTATATTTCTAACAACAATAAAAATATCAACTATCTTTTATTGAATATCTATCTAAATGTTGGAAACTTCACATAGTTTATTTCATTTATTTATCACCAAATTTCCAAAATGTATAGCACTCCCTTTTCATTTCTCAGTTGTAGAATCAGAGGTATACCTTTTCCAAAGTTATAGAATAAGTAGCTGTGCTAGATCCTATGGAATGTTTTCTTAAAGAATATGCCATAGTGTCTCTCAGATAATTATTTTCAAGGTCATCTGATCAATTTGCTGAGACAAACCCCAAAACAATTTCTCATTTAACAACATAAAAATCCAAGCCTATGAATTGATTGTACTAAGCTAGGTTAAAAATTTAATATAAAACCATTCAATTATTCCTTATTTTCAAACTAGGTTTAGAAGACCTGTATTATAGTCTTGGCTTCCTTACTATGTGACCTTAAGCATGTTACTCAGACTTTATGTGCCTCAATTTTCTCATCTTTAAAATAATAATAAAATTTACCTTATATAGCATTACTTGTTAAAAACAACAAAATCCAAAAAAGCAATTGGAGGAATTGAGAAAAACTACACAAATGTAAAATTGAACTAAAAATTCATTGTGCTTTCTAATTTCTGAGGCTTATTTTCTTATAATATTGCTAATGTGGTCCTGTCTTATTACTTATATGTACTTCTATTCTGTACTAGCCATTACCTCCATGAAACTCATACTTATAAATCTAGCCTTCAAAATTTTCCACCAAACTTGTTGTAGACTTTCTTTTCTAGCCAAACTCCGATGTTCCTTGCTCTTTTGAGCCACAATTCAGTTGCCCATCTAGCCCAGTAATGTCATTTATTTCTAAATTCCTCCAGATAATCCTCATTTGGTCTTAAATTCTTTAACTGCTCCCAACAAGTGACAATCCATAAGCCACATCAAACTGGCTTCAGCCTGTTTTTCTAGGACAAATTCCAACCCCCACTCCTTTCTGCCACAAAAACAGAGTGGGATTTTTCCCTTTATATATAATCATTTCTGATTCTCCATCCTGTAATTCCTAGATGTAGTTCCTCCATGTCATCTACAGAACAAGTTTGTGAGTGTCATTAGCACTATGCATGCTTAGTAACCACAGAACCCTAATTTATGCATAGGTTCAAGTTTGGGAAGATGCACAAATCTTTTACTCATGTTTGTGTAATAATTCCACTTTGACACCACACAAAAATGGCTTCACGTTTAAGTAGGCAAGCTAATTGAGATGCTTGCTTTTTCCCTTCTGTGGCAAAGCCCATGCCCTTAATTTAGGCTTCATTCATTTTGGTTAGTCCGGTGTTTTTCCCTTGTATCTGCTCCCTCCCGGTTCAAACCTGGCGTCCTGAGGAGCACTGGGCATGCTCTGTAGCCACAGCTGATCGCGGGATGCAGCATTTGAGCCCGTGAGGAGCAAGGTAAAGCCAGTGGCCCAGAATTTACTCTATCCTCCTACAGTGTCATGGTATCCATTTGATTTAATCGTGTCTTCAAAGGTTAGACGTGGACGGTCCCTAGGTCTGCAAGTGGCTCACCAGCTGACAGCCTGGGGTCTAATTTGGTGCAGGGCAGGATTACTGCTGTTCTGAGCTGTGATCGTGCTGATGACGGCTGGAAGCTAGCGTTTGGAATCTGTGCGACACAAGTAAATACCGAGGTTTTTTTTTTTTTCCCCCATTCTTTTTTTTTTTTTTTTTTCCTATAAAAACAGCAACATCAGCTGCCCAGATTAAAAAAGATGTTGCCGGGAGTCCAAAGTCTGGGAACCAGACAGATTGTGTAAAAGACAGGCAAATCAATCACTTATCCAAAAATTAAATCTGGGCAGACGACTTAAGGACCAGGAGAGAAACAGATGGAGGTTTCCAAATGACAGTTCAGGAACCTTTCAGACACTCAAATATGAATCCTGTCCACAGAGAATGCATACCTTCAATATACATGAATCACGGCACATCCCTCAGAGACAGAGACTGAATAATATCTCTCTCTCTCTCTTTCTCTCTCTCCTTGTTCCTCGTTTCTACAGACTAAACCTCTAGAGCTGCAATAGCAGCAGATTCTCTCACTTTCTGCCTGAGGATGAAGCACGGAAGGAAATATATCAGGGATTGAACGGTATAAAAGAGAGCTGCTTTGCAGGGGCTTGAGCCACCACTGCAAAGCCTGAAACAGATAAACAGGCAGCAACAGACAGAGAGAAAAGCACACAACTGCCCCTGCTGCTAAAATCTAGCCAAACAGCAACAAACATGAGACATTTCATCACCATAGTGCATCCATATTGAGAAGGGGGAAAAAAATCATGTGCTTTGCTTTATGCATTTCAGTCTCCTAAGATGGGAAAAGACCCCTTGCCATATGTCCTGGGAGCCATCCACCACCCCAAAAGTACACTTCCAGTACCTAGCCAGCACACGACTTGCCTGACAGGTTTTGCAGCAAAGCCGCTAATCTATTTGACAGCAGGTTGTCTCTTACCGTAGGCAGCAGAGGCTCCATTTGGGCTCCCTGATCCTTAATCTCCATGTTCTGTAATGCTTCCTCCGGAATAAGCACCTTGCTCTGCAGTGTCTTTGGTGTCTTACACTCAGCCCTGCACTCGCTCTGCTTAGTATTCTGATCAGGTAGCTCTGAAGCAGGAGGCAATTGCACACTCCAACTCACCAGAGTCACATGGCTCCTACTCACTCGGGCTGCTGGCCAGGTTTTTCACAGAATGCCTTGGATCCCTGGGCCAGTAAGAGAGATCCCCCAAACCTTGTATCACTGCCCACAGCTGGTTGCTTATTTAAAGTACAGCCTACAGTACTGCAAGTGGAATAAGCATTCAAAATTTCTACCTGAGATGCTAACTTGCTGTACCATCGAGTTCAAGCTGGCCTCCAACTAGCTCAGTTTGATTTTGACACCTTGAGGCACTTCATTCAAACAGCAAGAGAAACAGTTGAAACAAGATGAAGTTAATACAAAAGGCTTAATGGGTGTTCTGCTCTGAGTACCTGACATCTTTTAAAACAGGTAAGATGACCTCAGAATTAATATGTCAGACAGAATGAACTTCAACAAAAGAAATCAACATAGGAGTCACTGACACAGTAAAAACTAAAGAAATATTTTCAATATTGGAATTGTGAGAAACTTAGATAAGTCCTACACTTAAAAATAAAATATATTTTATAACATCTCCCAAAAGAAGGAGAAAGGGACAGAAAATCTTTAGTAGTAATGATTAAGATACTAAAACATATTGAAAAAACAGTGAACCTGACAAACAGTGGTCCAACCATGTCCTCCGTTGCCTTCAGTCTTATGAAAAATGAATATGGGGTAAAATAATGCATGGCTATACATATTTCTTGAAGTTAATTATGGATCTATTTTTTTATAGTGAAGATCAACCCCAAGGCGTTGGACATGCTAGGCAAGTCTCTATCACTGAGCTATATTACCAACCCTTGACCTTTTGAGACAGAATCTCAGTAAGTATCCAAGCCTGGCCTCAAACTCATGATCCTTCTGTCTGTATCTCCTGAATGTTGGGATTATAGGCACGCACCACCACGCCAGGCTATATCTATTTTAAGTAATGAAATTTATATATCACTGGACCTCAGACTAAGAATATGAAAGTTACAAATAAAATAAGTAAACATCTTCCAGAAGCTAAAAGATGACTAAAAATATGGCAATAATTTATCTCAAAATTTTTTAAAGTCACCATATTTTTAACCTTTAATCAACAGGAGTGAATATTAAATCATATAAACACTATACTAGAATTTTCCAAAAATGCTCACTGTAGGTAAAATTATAAATAATGTTTACCTGTTTTCATCATTGATTTCATTCTTAAAATAAGCTTGTACTGTTTTATTTTGTGTGTGTGTGTGTGTGTGTGAGAGAGAGAGAGAGAGAGAGAGAGAGAGAGAGAGAGAAGAGGCCAAAAGATGACATCATATGTTCTTCTATATCATTTTTCTGCCAAATTTCCTTGAGACAAGGTCTCTCACTTAGCCTAGAACTCCTGTTTTGCAGCTAGACTAGCTGACCAGCAAGCTTCAGCAATCCTCCTGTCTCCACCCACTCAGTGCTGGGGTTACCAGTGTGTGCAGCTTTTTACATGGGTGCTGAGGATGGAACTCAGGTCCTCGTGGTAGTACAGTAAACACTCTTACTCACTGAGCCATCTCCCTAGCCCATTCATTGTCATGTAAGAAAATATTTGTTTAATCAATAATGATCAATATATGTAAATTACTTTGTACATAGGACACTAAAATGATATGAGGAATTAAATAATAAGATATTTTATTAGGAATTTACTGATTGAGGGCTAAACTTGACTTCTGCCACAAATGGATGAATGCTCCTTTCCCATTCAAATAATCATAACCAGTAATCACAATTTATTGAAATAAAAATGATAAAATGTCTTTAGAAATATTATCTCCAATAAGTAATACTAAATGTAGCAGACAGCTTCAGGTTCACTGAGATGAAGTTCTAGACCAGGCACAGTTATGGAGGAAGGGATATTTATTGAAACTTACAGATCCAGGGGAAGTTCCATAATGGCAGAAGAAGCTGGCCTGTCTTCACAGGACCAAACACAGAGAGAAAAAAAACTACAAGCCAAAAGCCACATAGAACAGCACACTTCAGGAACTCCAGCTAGGAACACTTTGCATATCTTTAGATTGAA
The DNA here is from genome assembly GCA_036365145.1 of Orientallactaga sibirica. Classification (NCBI taxonomy): domain Eukaryota; kingdom Metazoa; phylum Chordata; class Mammalia; order Rodentia; family Dipodidae; genus Orientallactaga; species Orientallactaga sibirica. Next base: position 55,490,973 of record JAEOAD010000004.1, read on the forward strand.
ATCTCAAACCCACCAGCCACACCTTAAGATCTGCCCAGTGACAAGGGCTCCAGCCAGGTGGCTGCAGATGCAAACTATAAACTAATAAAACACTGAATATATTGGGAGACATCTATTCAAACTACCAGACTAAATCATTCCATTTATATTTCTTTTCAATTTAAAATTGTGACTATCACATGTGAAAATAAAAACTAAATTGTATTTAAGTTGCATTGAATCAATGTTTTTCTGCATGTATTAAGAAATCACAAAGGTTCTTTGCTGGAACCATCATTGACTGCTTACTCTAGCCCAGAAGTACCAATGTAACAGGACTCAGCCAAGGTTGGAACATCAGACTTTTTTTTTTAAGTTAGCATACAGAGATTTAGATATCATTCGTAAAATCCAAAAATAAAAATAAAAATGAACAAATTGTATTTGAAAATGCCAGATGTTTTATTTCTAAAAATTAAAAAAAGTCCATTTTTCTATATATTTATCACTGACCCAGAATATCAACTATTTGACTAGCAAAAATAAGGAAGAAAATATTATCTTCATTTAATGTGCCATCTATATCTTATAAAATGTCTTAGAATTATACCCAAAACCTGAGATAATTCATCCACATACATACTAAACAAGTCTCAATGAAGAAGATAAGTATAAAACTGAGAATAGCTAGAAAGGAAATCTTCACTAGATTGTACAATTTTTGTTTTAAAAGAAGCCACAAATTTCCACAGCTCAACTTCTTCATTGATTTTCAAACCCTGGAGGCCAAGATAAACAAAAGAGAAAAATAAATCCAAACCTCATCAAGAAACCCAAGATTTATGAATACTTGTTATCTGTGCATCCTTGATGGGGAAGAAGAGATGAATTACTTGGGAATATCCTTTTTGAAAGCTGCTTCAATAAAAGTTCTTTGGGCACTAGATGATTAAAAAAAAAATGGTTCCTGTTCAATATAGTCTTATTTAGAAATCATTGAACTTCTATTAGAACCCTTTACAGCCATGATTTTAAATGTAACTTTAAGTATTGCAAGACAAAATTTGTCCAAGGAAGTAAATGTTCTACACACACTGCAAAAATGACACAATCTGATTTTCATCCAGTCCGTGCTGCTATGTTTGGGGTATTATGCTTACTGGTGTTATTTTTCCTGTAATACTCAGAAATAATGAAGCGGAATTTTCCTCTCTGAAGAATAAAATAAAAGTAGGAATAGGCCACAGGCCAATAATACAGAAAGGAATTACAGAAAGCACTGAACAGAGGAGCCAGCTTCCTCTCCAGCTGCCCATGTCCTGACCAATAGGAAAGGAACACAGCCACCATGGTGTGCTTCCTTCCTTGAGCCATCCGGCATCCTGGGACTCAATTTTATCTAAGCTTTCATGGGTACAAGTCAGTGTGGATTCAACGTACTTTCATTTCCTGCCTCCTTTTGGTATTTTAAGCTCTGAGAATTAAGATAGTCACATTAATACAATGTTTAGCTTAGAGAAGAGGTCATTTAATATTGATTATACAAAATTGAAGAAAACACTGGGTACTAAAGGTTACAGCCAACACTGATATTGTAAAAAATAATAAATAAATAAATAAATAAATAAATAAATAAATATAAAAAAATTATTTTACAGTGTTGATTTTTTCAGTATTGTGTTTCTGGCTTAGTTTTCCCAATATTTTTTAAGTAAAATATTTGAACATTAGGTTGGCAGTGACTTTTAAATATATTTCGCTAATATTTCAAAAATTACTTGTTTTATATATGATAATGCATCACAGTACTATTTATATCATTAACTTATCGTGATCTATCGTTATCCTTAGGAACCACCACAAAGTTTCTGAACAGATTTGAAAGATACATCAATCCTAAAGTATTTAGTTGAATTTGACCAACTTAAGAAATACAAAAAAAAAAAATTCTTGATATTTCTTTGATAATAGCTGATTTTCTCTACCCTGAAATTGGAACAAGGACATGATTTTCACTGTTGCCCTAATTTATCCCTAAAGAGAAACTCATGTATGGCCTACTCTCTAATTTGAGGGCCAAAGGACAGCATCTTAATCAAATTTAACTCAATTCCATAAGAACGGAGGACCTATCATGCACTAGCAACTATATAAAAAGAAGATATGGGCTCTGCAGTAAAAAGGTAATGACAGTTTAGAGTATAAATAACATTTGACAAAGAACTGAAAAATGACAGGTGTACTAGAAAATGACTTTTAATTGCATTTTTTTCACCCCTCCTTAAATTTGAAACCCTTAAGAGATTTATTTTGATGGGGAAAAAATCTTCAACTTTTCTATCTTTGTTATATAAACAAGAAGTATATGCATGCCTCAACTTATTACTTCTCCAATTATCGCCTTTAAGTCTCATTATCACTGCCTTTGCTAAATAGTCTTGAATGTATCGTTTCTATTTCTAACTTGAAATGATATCACATGTACTACAGAATTAATCTTGTGGCAAAATAACCCTTATCATTTCTATACAAGATTATGAAGTATTGCACCAAAATCAACATTATTCAGGACATTTCAGTGTGAAATTTACTATAATTTTCAAATTATAATTAAGTAAGAAAAATCTGTGTTTACGATGGAGTTTGCACTCTGTCAAAGAAAGATAACAATTGTCATATAGGAATAAGGGAGAAATATCCAAACTGTAACATGTCTCAGCATCATCATAAGTAACAAAACTATTACTGAATAATGTATATTAAAATACATTTTATATATGATGTTCAGGGAAATTTTACATGCTCTTGCATTAACAAGCAACCTGAATTTTTGTTTTTATTTTACTATAATTTTCAGAGAGTTCCAAAATATGTCATTATATTACTTACAAGTCTGGGATGTTTTTTTCCTAAGGGAAAGAAAATCTCATCTGAAAAAATAATTTTGACAAACAATAAAATAATTTTAGTTCAACACCTGTAGGCCCAGATACTCTGGAGGCCGAAGCATGGCTTGGGTCCAGAAGATCTGGGCTATAATGCACTATGCTGATAGGATGTTGCCACTAAATTCAACAGCAATATGTTGACCTTCCCAGAGCCAGGGACCACCAGGTTTCCAGAGAAGTGGTGAACTGGCCTGGGTCAGATAAAATAATCTTATGTTTACTTTTCTATTAGTCACTTCAATAAAGAATTATGTGTTTTCTGGCATGCATTGATACCTTTCTCTTTAGGAGACCGAGGTAGGAATATTGCTGCATTCACTGAGACATAATGAATTCCAAGTCAGCCTGGGCTAGAGTAAGACTCTATCTCAAAAAACCAAAATAAAAATAAAAACTTGGATCTACAAGTTCTAAAATCATACCCAGGTCTTGATACTTTTGAGGAGTCAGAAACTTTATAGAATGCCCTTCAACTTGAGTTTGCCAAATATTTCCTCAGATTACTGAGCATATGTTGGGGATGGTGGCACATGGTTTTAATTGTAGCACTTGGGAAGGTGAGTCAAGATGATGGAGAGTTCAAGGCCAACCTGGGCTGCCCAGAAAGACATTGTCTAAAAAGAAGTGAAAATTTTAAAGGATTATACTGAGGTTTTGGATTTTGAGAAATATTATAATGATGTTAGATCCTTCTAATCACATTATATTAATTACATGTCAACATAAATTATTCATGGGTGTTAACTTTGATCTTTTAAGATAACCAACATATTTTACCACTATAATCTTTCTTATGTTTCATGAGACTAATTCTAGTATATTGTCAAACTCCTATTTTACTTATCAAAACTATAGTTTATCCAATGATATAATAGGGTAAGTCTAGTGGCTGATCCTGGACTTTTAAGTAATGGAAAATGTATAAGATGTAGGACCCAAGATCAAAGTACAAATCCTGTGTCTACAAACCTGCTGATTTTAAGTCACAACCTCTGTCAGCCTTAATTCCTTTGCTAAAAAATGGGTATAAAAATATATAAATAAAATGTCATTATTTCAATGTAGTACACTGGGCTTGGGGGTTAAAGAGAGTAAGGGAGAGGAGATGATACACATTTCAGATAAATCTGTAGAATTTAAAGGTAGAGATAAAAATGACTTATTCAGAATAGTAAAGGACCATGAAATAGGGACACCCCCCAAACTAACAAATTGAATATATACTCTCCATACAAATAAAGGCACTATAGAAAAATTTTTTAATTTTTCAGAATGCTATAAAGATAAAAACAAGTTAGTCATGATCTTACCAACTAGAGATAGTCACCATTAGCATTTTAGCATGTATTGTTAGGAGATTTTTCTTTGATTATGTTAAAGGTGAAAGTTTAAATTTGTACTTCTGACTTTCATTACATTTAACCCAATTGTGTTAAGTTACAAATATGAAAAGGGAGTCCTTATTTAATAAATTTTCAAAATTCCATCTTTTATTACTACTATGATCGATCTGTGGTTGGGAAGATGCCTCTGTGCTAGAAGATGCATGCTTGCAAAGCCTAATGGCCTGAGTTTGCAGTCACACAAAGTGGCACACATGTCTGGAGTTCCACTGGAGTGGTTGGAGGCCCTGGTATGCCCATCCTCTGCCTCTGTCTCTGTTTGTTTCTCTCAATTAATTAAAAATTTTAAATAGTTAAAAAAAAAATTATCTGTCCTATTTCACCAACGTTACATCAAGAATGAGGGAAAGGGCCAGAATGATGGCTTAGCAGTTAAGGCATTTGCCTGCAAAGCCAAAGGACCCAGGTTCAATTCCCCAGGACCCATGTTAGCCAGATGCACAAGGTGGCTCATGCATCTGGAGTTTGTTTGCAGTGGCTGAAGCCCCTGGTGTGTCCATTCTCTCCATCTCTCTTTCTCTCTCTCTCTCTTTCTCTCTGTCAAATAAACAAATAAAAACAAAATATTTTTTAAAAGAATGAGGGAGAGTTTCAACCTCTAGTTGGGAATTAAGCACAATTTCTCTCTACTTTTAAATTCTTCAGATTTATCTGACGTGTCTATCATTTTCTTTCCTTTTCTGTCTTCAACTCAGAGTCCAGGCTCAACTAAAGGAGAAAAAGCACACAGCATTTCTTAGAAGTACACACTGGCAATAATTGCTTACTCATTTCTATATCATCTCTTCCTTACCAGAGAATCCTTTGATATTAACATCCCGAAACCTCATCTTTTCCTGCAGTGCTTTTATTTAGAAACAATACCCATCTCGATTTAGTCTTCTGAAGCTCAGTTGTATTTGCTGTAGCATCATCCATTCCTTGGACATCCATTAAACACCAATGAATAAATGAGGAAATGCAAGGTATTTGCTTAAATAAATGTAAACTTTGTTAGATAGAAAACATTATCTTGTTCCAATGTTGGTAAAATAGGACAAAACTGAACAAGTAAAATTTGAACTTTTTATCTGGTGAGAATATTTTTTTTGAGGCAAGTGCAACAGACTGGCTGTGGAAGTTTAAATAGATGCCCCCCAATACATTCAGTGTTTTATTACAGTTTGTAATTTCGATCTATAGCCACCCGAGTGGAGGAGGTATCACTGGGTGGATTTTAGGGTCCAGCCCTAAGGTGTGGTGGTGCATTTGAAATTCCAATCTAAAGATATGCAAAGTGCCTAGTTCTATCTGGAGTTCCTAAGTGTGCTATGTGGTGTGACTTGCTCTCTCTCTCCCTCCCTCTCTCTTTTTCTCTCTCTATATCCTTGGTCCTTCAAGAGGGGGCCAACTTTTTCTGCCATTATGGAACTTCCTCTGGATCAGTAAGCTTCAATAAATCCCTTCCTCTATAATTGTGCCTGATCTGGAAGTTCTTCTCAGCCACCTGAAGCTATCTGCTACAGAAATTGGTACTAGAAGTAGGTAACAAGAATCTGACCCTGTAGATTTTGGTCTTTGCAAACTTTTGTTTTGGAGGAATGGGCAAGGACTTGGTACTTGCAACTTCTAGAGAGATAAGCCAACTATTATGGAATAACTGAATTGGGAGGCTTGGCTTATTAATTTCCTAAGGGGAAAGAAAGACTACAGAGGACTTTGTTGGAAGTAGGGTACTAGCATAAGGGATGGCTGCATTCTGCTGCCCAAGCCCAGTGAATTTGATCAAGGTTAAATTTTTAAAGGACTGATGTGCTTGGCTAAAGATATTGGACTCTTAGATTTAGTGTTAAGTTGAAAAACCTTAAGCAACTTAAAATTACAGGCACTGAGATGGTTTTAGGTTACTGAAGCTACTATTGCCAAACATATTAACAATCCTGAGAAAGATAGCCAACTGCTTTACATTAAAACAATGGAGAGGATACCTGTGGAAATACTGTGATAAAAACAAAAACTCTTTTGGAAAGAGTTGACTGGACAAGGAAACTGGTCTTCAAGGTCATGATTTATTTCATCCCTAAATTAACATTTCAAAGATAAGCTACACCTTTCTCCTGAATAAATAAGATTCCAATACTATGATGGGCATACCACACACAGTGCAAAAGGATCAACAAGAGGTTCCTGCACCAGTCAGTGGGACAGTGTGCGGGGAGGCCCTGTCCCTGCGTGGGCTGTGGAATCAGGCCTTTTGCTCTGGTATACTGACTAGCCACTTGGTACCAACATCCCTGTTCAACTGAGACAGAGGGTGCATGGGACAAAGCATAAAAACTTGCTTCCTCTTCAATAAAATAAGGAGTCTCCCTAAAATGGGTAGACAACAAAACACAAAAGCCAATGAAAGTAAGAAAACTGACATATCTTGACTAAAGATGCCTAGTTCTACAATGGAATCCAATGAAATCATAGAGAAATCAACAGAAATTCATCCTCAAAATGAAAACACAACAAGCAATGAGACCCTGAACAAAAGAATCATTGAACTGGAAGCGAACCATGAAAGAATGAACAATCATAGCAATGAAATTGAGCAGAATTGTCTCCTAGGCATTGAGCTTTTGACAGTAGGCTTAACTTGATTGAAGAAAACATTAGAACCCTCAAAAGAAATATGAACAAATTGAAGGTGAGTCAAGAAATGGAAGATATCAACAACTGGTTGATTAAGCATAATGAAGAAATGATCAAATTCAAGAATGAATTCCAGGAAACATTACTACACTTAATGTTCATATTCATGTACTAATGCTACTCTCACTTCTGGTTAGAGAAGCTTCTCTTTTCAGGTGGCGATGACCACTGGGATGACCCAAATGGCAATAAGAAGGAGGAATGGAGGAGTGTCCAGCACTGAAATATCTCTATCATACCCTCCAACACTCAGGGTCCACTACAGAAGAGGTAGCAGAAAGAATGTTAAGAGCCAAAGGAAGGATACCACTCCTTACAGTGCAATTGCCCAGGCAGAAATCGGCCTCAATATCCATGACCTAGCAGTACCTAGTAATACCTGCACAAGACCCTCATAATAGGAGAAAAAGATGATGACATCAAATTGAAAGAGATACTAATAGAGAGAGGGAGGGGATATGATAAAGAGTGGAGTTGTGAAGGAGAAAGTAGGGGAGGGGAAGGAAATATAATGGTTTATTGTCTGTAAGTACAGAAGCTATCAATAAAAACAAAATTAAAAAAAAAAAGAAAATCAGAACTAGAACTGAAATCATATCTAAAAAAGAAGTAGACACAATGCATAATAACACAATGAAAAGAAAAATCAAACAGAAATTATAAAAGCCTCTCTAGAACCTGTCACCAACAGTTACTCATGTGGAAGATAGAACCTCTGACTGGAAGACAAGACAGAAGAAATTTATCAGGAGGCCAAGAACTTCACTTAGCTCAAAAATCAAGTGAACGGAATACAAGGAAACTGTGGGATACCCTAAAACGACCAAACATCTGGATCATAGGTATACCAGAAGGAAAGAAAATCCAGGCCACAGGCATAGAGAATATATTCAACAAAATTATTGAAAAATTTTTTCTGAATTTCTCAAAAGAGAGGCCCATCCATATATAAGAAGTCCACAGAATGTTGGGCACTATATAAAAGATTCTGGCCTAGAGGAAATGGATACACCTGAAGTAAAGTTTCAAGCACTGTCTCTAACTTCCTGCTGAGCATGACACAGCACCTTACATGGCTGATGCAATCCTGCCCTCCCTTGCACCACCCCCACACCCTCTAAACACTCATTGGAGGGTTATACGCATGCTCTCCTCGTGGACAGCTCATGTCTCCATAGTGTTCCTCACAGACTACCCCCTCATGATAAGTACGTCACTGACCTTTATGACTATTGGCTCCCCAGCTGCTACCAGGGAAACTCCCCTGGAAAACCCCTTTCTTTTTCTGTGGTTTTTCCCTAAATATACCTGTCTTGATATGCAATAAACGAGATCCTGCTTCGACAGCCTCCCCACTCAGTGTGATGTTTGTTTCCTCTGGCACCTAGGGGGAAAGGCTGAGTCATCGACACTCATCATCCCACTCAGCCCCAAGGAGGGACCGGCTGCACTGGTCCCCCTTCATGACAGCCCTACCTGCCAGAGGGTCCGACAGACTGGTGCCCAACGTAGGGCTCGAAAGGTACAACCCCCCGTGGGAAGAACGCTGTTTGGGTAATCGGTCAATGGGTGTGTGTATCCCATCTCCTTGCCATGGGACAGTCTTCTGCTAAACCAGATTATGCTCTGGAATCACTCTGTACTCTTCTGAAGAGTTGGGGTTTAAACCTTTCTGACTCCCAGGCTACACAGGCCTGGTAATGCCTTGTTAAATTGGCCCCCTGGCTACCAGCCAATCTCTTTGATTGGGACACCTGGGACCATGTGGAAACCCTGGTCTGCCGAGCCCACATAGAACGCAGAGAAATCCCTCCTCTTGGAGTCCTCCCCACTGTTTCCACGCTGAAGGGCTGCTTCCCCCCTCACCTAACAAACAAAGACAAAAGGGGAACTTAACCCTGAAACACCGCAGCCTGACGATAACGAAACAAAAGGGCTGTCCTTACAAGCCAAGACACTTGAGATTAAAAAGGACTCAAAAGCCCTTAAATCCAAGGAAAATAAAGCCTTATACCCCTCCCTGGACCCTTTTGATAGTGCCCCCTGGCCCTTGGGGCCCCCAGCAACGCCCTCTGAGGAGGTAACCCTGCCAAACCCCCTCCTACAAATCCTTTTGCGTCTCCCTCAGTTCCCCCTTCGTACTCTCTTGACAGGACTTTAGAACATGAAACAACTTTCGCTTTCCCCATAAATCTCGACTCTGGTGGCAATTGCCCGGCTGCCTGGTACCCATGGGAAGCAAGCGACTTAAAAGAATTTAAAAAGGCAGTTTCTGAGGATGGCCCTAACTCCCCTTGGGCAGAGACCATCCTCCAATTACTAGCTCACCACCCATGTATTACACAGGATTGGAAAAATCTTGCAAAAGCTGTCCTTTCAGGCCCCCAATTTATAAAGTGGTGCACCTTTTTCCAGGACGAATGCCGCTTTCAAGGTGAGAGAAATCGGGCTGCCCAACCCCAAATCCCCATAACATATGGGATGTTTGCGGGAATAGCTGATGGATATTCCATGGGCCTACAACAGGCAGCCTTACCTGACCCTTATCGAGACCAGGTGTGCATATTGTGGCTGGCAGCTTGGAAAAAGCTAGATGAGGGGCCCACTGAACCACCTATATCAGGCATTACTCAGAAGGCCCATGAAGATCTTCCTACCTTTATAGAAAGAGTAGAAAAGAGCATCCAAATAAAGTCCCCCCCCCCCCCGGGGAGTTAAGAGATCAATTTACAAAAATGCTAGTTTGGGAAGGGATGACTAGTGACCACCGCCTTGCCTGCGCTGGGCTAAAAGATAAGTCTATGAGTAAGTGGATAGTGGCCACCAAGGACATGGGTACTGTAGCTCATAAAGCCCGGCTCATGGCCTCCGCTATTCAAGATGCTTATCGCCATGATCTAGCTGCCATGGTTTGTGCCCTCCAGACTCCTCAAAATAAAACCGCAGCTTGCTTCGGCTGCGGAAGACAAGGGCACTTCAAGCAAGACTGCCCAAATCGTGTAGGGCCAAAAGAGCCCCGCGGTACAAAAAAACGAGCCTGTTCCTCCCCGTATACCTTGCCCCAAATGTAAATGAGGATTTCATTGGGCTAAAGATTGTAGATCCAAGACAGACATTCAAGGAAAGCCTTTAAACTCCCCACGGGGCCCTCTCCAGCCCCGTTAAATAAGGAGAGAAGACCCCTGAAGGCCTTTTGGACTGTTCCCATTGTCCCTGGCCTACACCCTAAGATCAGAATGACTGTGGGCAATAAGAGCTTCCTATTCCTCATTGATACGGGGGCAGACAGAACTGTTAACAGAAAAGAAGAGGTTCCGCACTCCTGGAAGCTAATTCCTGGCCCACCCCTACTTGGAGTAGGAGGCCAATCCCATTCATGGGAAACTGACACCTGGCTAACTTGGAGGAGACCTGAAGGGGATCAAGAAGTCCGCCCCCTTGTGGTTATCGGGCTTACTGCCAACCTCCTTGGACAGGACATACTTGGGGATGCAAAGGCCTTTATTACCACTGATCATAAGGCATTTTATGATGACCTACCTACTGGACCAGGAGGAATTTGAACAATTTGAGGAAGGCAGGGAATGTCATCCAAATTATAGAGATGACCCTCATTTTGAACAAATATGCAAAAAATGTACTCAGGATCACCCCCAATCCTAAAGGCCACTGCTCAGCCCCCGGTCCCTAAAATTCAATGGATACCCAGGGACCCTGTATGGGTTGAGCGGTGACCAATACCTACCCCTAAGTTACAACAACTTCATATACTTGTTGAACAACAATTAATGTTAGGACATGTGTGGCCTTCAACAAGTCCTTGGAATTCTCCTGTTTTTGTTATTAAAAAGCCTAGTGGCTCTTGGAGACTTTTACATGACTTAAGAAAAATAAATGAAAAAATGATACCTTTTGGGACTCCCCAGAGAGGGCTCCCCTGGATCCCAGCTATTCCTAACACCCATTACTTAACCATTATTGATATTAAGGATTGTTTTTTCTCCATCCCCTTGCATCCAGATGATATAGAAAAGTTTGCCTTTTCCATACCCTCCACAAATTTTCATAGGCCTGACTTGAGGTTTGAATGGACAGTCTTACCTCAAGGCATGGCTAACAGTCCCCCCATTTGTCAGTACTACATGTCACATATCTTTTCCCCCTTAATGAGCCATCCCAGTATACTATTTTATATCTATATGGATGATATTATTTTAGGCTGCTCTGACCCAGCCGGTCTCCAAGATCTTAGGACCAAATGCCTTACTATTTTACATGCCAATGATTTTAAGGTAGCTCCAGAAAAGATTCAAACCATCTCCCCTTTCAAAATTTTGGGCTCCATGTTATCCCTTGATACTGTCTCTCCAGTCAAGCCCCAGCACCATTTTCAAGAATCCTATACATTGCCTCAGCTCCAAAAGTTATTGGGGGAAATTAATTGGATGAGGCCTTGGATACCCATAACTACTGAACAACTATCCCCCATGTTTGACCTCTTAAAGGGCCTGATTCTCTCCTCTCAGATAACCTTGTCTCCTCATCATAAGCAAATTCTACACAAGGTTCAACGGGCTATAGATACTGTGACCCTAAAAAGGTTTGACCCTAACCTACCCATCTCCCTCTATATTTTCTCCAGGGAAACATTATGCACTGCGCTGCTGGCCCAGGAATGTGACCCCATCCACTGGATCCACCTCTCAGTCGGTGGGGTCCCAAGAGTCTATTCTTTGACCAACCAGCTTGCCAACTGTATTATCAAGGGCAGGGACACTTCTGTCCAGTTGTTTGGCACGGAACCTCACCTTATTGTCACCCCCTTAAAGACAGCAGACTTCAGTTGGCTTCAGAGAAATAACAGGGTTGCTATAGCCCTCGAGGGTTTTCTGGGTACAATAGATTGTCATTTTGGTCCTCATAAATGGATGAGCTCTTTCTGTAGGTTGGAATGGAGACCCCCCCAGGCTCTTTCTGTCCAAACCCAACCCTAATTTTCTTACCGTGTTCACTGATGGAGGATGCTTGGGAGCTTCCCTAGTTGTTTACCCTCCTTTGAAACAGGAACAAGAGCCTATGCCCATAAAGTCAATCTCCCATGAGGTCGAGGGGTCAGCACAATTCAAAGAGCTGTTTGCTGTCATTCTGGCATTGGACCCCAAGCAGACAGGACCAAAGAAGAAACTCTCCAAGGAACATCATAGTTAAAACATAGTTTAAACATTGAAAACAAAAAGAGAGTGTTAAAAGCAGCAAGAGAGAAACAACTCACTACATACAAAGGCAATTCTATCAGAGAGGCCTGGAAGGGAACACCTCAAAGTCTAAAAAAACATGGTTTCCAACCAAAGCTATTCTACCCCACAAAAGTATCCCACATAATATATGGTAAAAGGCATACTCCATGACATAGGACTGGGAAAAAACTTCCTGAACAAACCCCCAGTAGCCCAGGGTCTACACCCTTTAAATTATCTCTAAATTAATAATGGCTACCCCATTTAACTGGTGCTGACTTCACTATCCATTGGAGAAGCTGCTTCTCATTTTCAGATAGCAGTGGTACCAGAGGAGATAAATGTCCCAGCACACTTCACTCTGGTCCCAACTGAAACCACAGAGGAATTGGGGAAATGAGCAAGAGTGCTGCTTTCTTGTTAAACCTGATATCAGCACAAGGGTGAAGGAAATAGATTCTGAGGACACTCAATACCTACCAAACCAGAGATCCAGAGGCTCCTAAGAGCCCACCACTGAAGTATATTTAAAATGCACCTAACATGGCTCAGGGAATTTTGCAGAAGAGGGTTCAGAGAGATTGTTAGAGCCACAAGATGAGAAATTATGCACAGAGACATTGCCTCTCCCCCATAACAGACTGATGTCCCCACAATGCAGCTTCAAACAGAAAGAAATGACCAAGATAAGAGCAGAAAATAATGAACAGGAAACTAAAAACAATTAAGAAAACAGATGCATTAAAGAGCTGATTCTTAAAAAAAAAAAGAAAAGAAAAGAAAAGAAAAGAAAAGAAAAGAAAAGATTGATAAACCCCTGGGCAATTTGATCAATTGAAAAAAAGAGACACTTCAAATTTAAAAAAATTAGAAATGAAAAAGGAGAGAACACAATAAACATAAGTGAAATTGGAAGGATTATCAGGACTTACTTCCAAAATCTCTACTCCACAAAACTGGATAATCTGGAAAAAATGGATAAATTCCTGGACACATACCACCTATCAAAACTAAACTCAGGGCTGGAGAAATGGCTTAGTGGTTAAGGTGTTTGCCTGCCAAGCCACAGGATCCCGGTTCGATTCTCCAGGACCCACGTAAGCCAGATGCACAAGGGGCACATGCACCTGGAGTTCGTTTGCAGTGGCTAGAGTCCCTAGTGTGCCCATTCTCTCTGTGTCTGCCTCTCTTTTCTCTCCCTCCCTCTCTCTCTCTCTCTCTCTCTCTCTCTCTCTCCTTGCAAATAAATAAATAAAATATATAAAAAAAAAACTAAACTCAGAGTAGACTGATCTCTTAAACAAACCTCTCATACCCATTAAGATTGAAAAGATAATCAAAAACCTCCCCAAAAAGGAGAGTCTATGGTTCAGATTGCTTCTCAGCCTAATTCTATCAAACCTTCATGAAAGAACTGAAACCATTTTTTCTCAAACTGTTCCACATATTCAGAGAAAAGAGAAAGCTCCCCAACTCCTTTTATGAAGCTAGTATCACCTAATACAAAAACCAGACAGAGATACAAAAAGAAAATAAAACTAAACTATAGGCCAATATCCCTGATGAACTTAGATACAAAGATCCTAAACAAAACCTCACAAACCAAATTCAACAACACATCAAAAGCATTATCTACCTTGATTAAATGGGCTTTATCCTAGGAATGCAAGGTTGGTTCAACATATGGAAATCTGTCAATGTAATACACCACATAAATAAGCTAACCACAATAGCCACATGATAATTTCAATAGATGCAGAAAAGGCCTTTGATAAAATACAATGTCACTTCTTGATCAAAATGTTGGAGAGAATAGGCATGGACAGATTATATTTCAACATAATAAAAGCTATATATAAAGCACCTAAAGCCCAAATAATACTTAATTGGGAAAGACTCAATGAATTCCCACTGAGATCAGGAACAAGATAGGGTTCCCACTCTCACCTCTGCTCTTCAATATTGTACTAGAAGTCCTATCTCAAGCAATAAACAGGAGATAGAAATAAAAGAAATACAAATTGGAAAGGAAAAAGTCAAGTTAGCCCTATTTGCAGATGACATGATCCTATACATAGGTGACCTGAGAGCATCCCTGTCAAAAGTCTTAAAGGTGATAAATTTCTTTAGCAAAATAGTGGGATACAAAATCAGCACACAAAAATCAGTAGCCTTTTTATATGCAAAGAACAAAGATACAGAGAAATAAATTAGCAACACTGTCCCATTTTCAACAGCAACAAAAAATAATAATAAAATGCCCTGGAATAACACTAACCAAGGATGTGAAAGACATAGATCATGAAAACATGAAAACACTCAAGAAAGAAATTGAGGATGACTTGAGAAGATGGAAAGACCTTTCATGCTCCTGTATAGGTAGAGTTAGCATTGTGAAAATGGAATTCCTACCAAAATCAATGTACAGATTTAATGCAATAACAATAAAAATCCCAGCGTCATTCCTCACAGAGATAGAAAAAAATGATATGAAATGACAGCAGGCATTATCCTTAGCAAAAGGAACACCTCTGGACGCATCACCATATCTGATATAAAGCTATGTTACGAAGCCATAGTAACAAAAACATGGTACTGGCATTATAACAAAATTATAGACCAATATAACAGAATTGAGGATATGGACTTTAGTTCAAATAACTATGGCTACTTGATCTTCGATGAAGGCCCCAATAATGTAGACTGGACTAAAGACAGCATCCTCAACAAATGGTAATAGACAAACTAGATATGCAGAAAAATGAAACTAGACCCACACATCTCACCACCCATACAAGGCAAGTCAAAATGGATCAAAAACCTCAATATAAGATCTGAAACTCTTCTACTACTGGAAGAAAAACTAGGAGGAACATTTCATGATATAGGAATGGGGAAAGACTTCCTTATCAAAACCCCAGTAGCTCAGGGACTTAAACAATCACTCAACCATTGGGATCTCATGAAGCTGAAAGTTTTTTCACAAACATACAATAAGCAGAGCCAATAGATTGCCCACAGAATGGGAGAAAATTTTTGCTGGCTATACAATTGACAGAGGCCTAATTTCTAGAATCTACAAAAAAGTCAAAAACCTAAACAATAAAAAATCAAACAACCCACTCACAAAGTGGGGCAGAGAACTGAAGAGGGAGTTCTCAAAGGAAGAAATACAAATTGCAAACACACACTTAAGAAAATGTTCCATATCCCTAACCATCAGGTAAATGTAAACTAAAACAACTATGAGATTCCATCTTACTTCACTAAAGATAGCAAACATCAAATGAAAACAAATATTGGCAAAGATGTGGAGAAATAGGAACCCTCATTCATTGTTGGTGGAAATATAAGGTGGTACCAACCACTATGAAAAGCAATATGGACATTCCTGAAAAAGTTGACTATAGAGTTACCAACAAACCCAGTTATTCCCTTACTGGACATTTATCCTAAGAGCTCCATGCTCTCAGTTCAGAGATATTTCCTCAACTATGTTTATAGCTGCTCAACTCATAATTATTGTAATTCATAATAGAATCAACCCAGGTGCCTAATATTGGATGAATGGATAAGCAAGATGTGGTATATCTACACGATGGAATTCCACTCAACAGTCAGAAAAAAAATAACACAATGAAATTTGTAGTAAAACGGTCAAACTTGGAACTGATCATACTCAGCAAATTCACACAGTATCAGAAAGACAATCACCCCATGCTCTCACCGATTTGTGGCTCCTAACCTGGATCAGCCCAACATGCTGATATACCTAATAGGCATCTAGAAGCCTGGACAATAGGGAGGGTAAAGGTGGGGAGGGCACAAAACTGAACTCAAATAGAACTGGTACCATAAAATCCTATGTCCTGGAAGACAGACTAAAAGGTTGAGCCCTCATCAGAACCTTAGAGGGAGCATCTGAATAGAAGGGCCCAGGAGAGGGTGAGATGAAGCTTAACCTTAAATTTCTCCTGTTTATTTTTTTCATTATTTTTTCTATTTTCTTTCTTTTTCTTCTTTCTTTTCCCTTGTTGCTAGCCTGTAATTCCCAGTACCAGGATGTGGTTAACACCCACAATGAGCTGTTGATCAAAGAGACCTAGAAGATTCCCCAAAACAAGACAGACTTCTGTCAGAGCACTTGATTACCCACCAGCAGTTAATGATAAGACCCTACTGCTGAAGACACCATATGCTTTCCATACGGAACATGGAGAGACCTTGATGGAACCTGGAAGAGAGTCAGTCCCCAGACAGCCCATCTTGTGCTAGAAGGTGCTACATGAGCTACTGGGGGAAAGTGTCCAACATCTGTCCAAGCAACTCAAGGTCTAAGCTACTCAGAAGCTAACAACCTGACATGATGGTCACCCAGAGGCAATAGTCACACACAGCTCTGATGGGTAGCCAACTGCTCTTAGATTGGTTAACAGATCAGCTCAGTGGAAAGGAACACATATCTTGAACTGGGAAACAAGTCAGAATCATATCCAGATAATGAGTTTGCTTTCCAATATCATCAAGCTCCTACTAATCTTGGGCTAAAAGAGGGCCTATACCCATTAAATTCTCTTGAAACTAATAATGCTTATCCCATTTAACTGGTGCTGACTGCACTCTCCATTGGAGATACTGCTTCTCTTTTTCAGATGGAAGTGGGACCTGAGGAGAGAAATGACCCATTGCACTTCACCCTGGCTCCAGCTGAAAGCATAGAGGAATTGGGGGAAATGAGCAACAGTGCTGCTTTCTCAGTGAACCTGATATCAGCACAAGGGTAAAGAAGGTAGACACTGAGGACACTCAACACCTATCAAACCAGAGATCCAGAGGCTCCTAAGAGCCCATCACTGAAGTAGACTTAAAACAAACCTAACATAGATCAGGAAATTTCATGGAAAGAGGAGGAAGAAAGATTGTTAGAACCACAAGTTGGGACATTATGCACAGAGACATTGCCTCTTTCACATAACTGACAACTGCCCCCACAATGCATGACCTACAATCTCTATGGGGTTTACTGGCATCCCCCAAAGTAAGGTCCCTTTGCAGGGGGTCAGGAATGTGGGAAAGGATGGCACCAACATGTGGTGTTTGCATACTGAGTACGTCTATAACTAATAAAAAAAAGAATATGGCTGTATTCTACACATTTAGTGCTGGTTTCCGAAGCATAAAAATGCATAGAATGGGCATGAATTGCAAAAGGTTCCAGGATCCTCTGCTGAGATGTTAGCATGAGTCAGGGCTTGATGAGCCTGATAGACTGGCAAAGGTATTGGAAGATGGACCATGGTTTGCATGAAGAGCTGAAGATTTTTGGATATACCAGGACTATGCAAGGGCTACCATGGAGTGTACTGTTGGCCTGTGATGGAAGTTTTCCCTGGCTACTCGGCCCATCTGGATGGGTGGAATTGCAAAATCTGGAGACTGTCAATCACTGATTATATCAGACTTGAAGTGCAGAAGTTTGTTGTTTGCTTGGTGGTTGTTAAATTTAGATTGTTCTGGTCTCTCCTTGCTATGCCTTATAGCAGTTGAAAATGTCAGACTTCCGGGTAAGATGGCGGCATAGGAACCACAACAAACCAGATCAGGGAAGGATTTAAGCAAAACTACACTCTTCTTCGGAAAAGAGTGGAATATTTTTTTTCTGGGAAACAGCAGAAAAGCAGGAGACAGCCAGAGTACCACTTAGGAGATTGTGGCCCGACCCACGGCAGCCCACTCCACAGCAGCTCCAAGCCATGGCCCCAACCCACGGCTCCAAACTGCCACCCAGATCAGCTGAGCCTCTGCCACCTCTGCTGCCACCGCCACCCAAACAAATAAAAAAAAAAAAAAACGGGGACTTTCCAACCTCATCAGTCTCCTCACAGAGCCCAAAGATCGAAGAAAAGTGTGCTGAGCTACTGAAAGAGATACAGGGGAACAGTGTGAGCTACTACAGGCTTCCTGAACTTACCCATCCCCCAGCCATCAGATCCCCAGTGAATTGGAAGAATTAAGCAACTAGCAGCAGCCCTGTACCCCATCACCAACACCAGAACCAGCACAGCTGAGCCAAGCTCCATAGATCAGGGAAGGAAGTGGGCACTCAGCATTGGTGAGTTTGGAAGCCACACCAAAAGGTAACAAAGGTCTGCATTGGAAGTGCTAACCTCTCTTTCCAGGTCAGGGCAGGTTATGGGTTACATATTTGTGGTAGAACTTACCATGTTCAAATAAGCTGAATATGAGGTGTTGAATATTGCTGCCTGTAATACCTTTGGATTTAAAGGGCCTTTATCTTTTCTTCTGTCATTATTGGGGGCAGGGTCTGATTCCTAGCTGACAGGATTAAGGGTGTGGAGCAAACACACCCTTAGGGATTTTGACCTTATAAGACTGTTTCAATTCCCACAATTGTATACTCTGTGTTCATGTTAATTGAACGTGCATTTTGCTCAGTTGAAGTTTAGAACTTGCTACTAAATTGTTCCACCAGTCCACTACAATACTTGCTTAACAAGCAAATTCAACAGCTAGGAATACTTCTGAGGTTGGACTTGGGTACAAGTGCTACACTTGGCACCTTAAACCCATATCCTGAAAGTATATAAAGGTGGATCACCACACCTAAGAACACTGCAGATAAATAGAAAACCTAAGCATCAAATCAATCCAGGATGCAAAAGTCACTACATTATAATACAAGAAACACAAAGAATCAAGACAATGCAATCCCACCAAAATTACAAATCCATCAAAATTGTTCACCAATGAGACAATTTTAGATAAAATTCCTGACAAAGATTTCAAAAGAATGATGATATCTATACTCAAAGAAATGAAAGAAGAAATAAAAGAAGAAATGAAAGGAATCTGAGAAGAAAACAAAGGAATTAAAGAAGAAAACAAACTCTTGAAAGAGATTACAGAAAAACAGTTTACTGAAATAAAAAGGTCATTATAGGACATGAATAAGGAAATAGAAATATTGAAGAAAAACCAGGCTGAAATCCTAGCTCTGAAAAACACATTCAGTGAAATAAAAAACTCTGTGGAAAGTCTCACAAGTAGAATGGATGAAGGAGAGGACAGAATATCTAAACTAGAAGACCAGATGGCAGACCTATCACAGTCCAATAAAGAGAAAGACAAGCTAATAGAAAGGTATGAATGGGAACTCCAAGACATGTGGGACACTATGAAAAGATCAAACATAAGAATTCAAGGTAGAGCCGGGCGTGGTGGCGCATGCCTTTAATCCCAGCACTTGGGAGGCAGAGGTAGGAGGATTGCCATGAGTTTGAGGCCACCCTGAGACTACATAGTTAATTCCAGGTCAGCCTGGACCAGAGTGAAACCCTACCTCAAAAAACAAACAAACAAAAAAAAAAAAAAAGAATTCAAGGTATAGCAGAAGGGGAAGAATTTCAATCCAGAGGCTTAGTAGGTGTTTTCCACAAAATGATAGAAGAAAATTTTCCCCAAATTGGGCAAGAAATGCCAATGCAGAGACAAGAAGCATTTAGAACACCAAACAGACAAAACCTAGAAAGATCCTCTTCTCACCATGTTATAATTAAACTACTAAATACGCAAACCAAAGAAAATATATTGAAAGCAGTTAGAGAGAAAAAGCAAACGACCTTCAAGGGGAAACCCATCAGGATCACAGCAGACTACTCAACACAAACTTTAAAAGCCAGAATGGCCTGGAGTGATGTATTCCAAGTTCTGAAAGATAAAAACTGTCAACCAAGATTACTTTATCCTGCAAAGCTATCTATCCAAGTTGATGGATAAATAAGGACATCCCACAACAAAGACAGTCTAAAGGAATTTATGGCAACTAAACCAGCTCTACAGAAAATACTTGCAGGAATAATTCATGCTGAAGGGAAAGCAAAACACACACAGCAGGAAATAGGATAAAAGAAACCATACTCAAATAACATTTAAAACAAGTGAGTAAAACAAAAACTAGGAAGAACTACAAAACAAGAAAAATGGAGAGATGAAATACATATCTTTCATAGACAGACTTGCAGACTGGATTAAAAAGCAGGATCCTACCATCTGTTGCCTCCAGGAAACTAACCTCTCATTAAGATAGAAACATTCTTAGGGTGAAAGGTTGGAAAAAGGTATTTCAAGCAAATGGGCCTAGGAAACAAGAAGGGGTTGCCATCCTAATTTCTAACAGGATACACTTCAAACCAACATTAGTGAGGAAAGATAAAGTAGGTCACTTTATACTTATTAAAGGAACACTCCAACAGGAGGACATCACATATATGCTCCCAACACGGGGGCCCCCAATTTCATCAAACAAACACTATCAGACTTGTCAGATATATCTCCTAACATAATAGTGGGTGACTTCAATACCCCACTCTCATCACTTGACAGGTCTACCCAGCAAAAAATAATCAGAGACGTCTGCATTAAATGATATCATGGAACAAATGGACCTGACAGATATAGAGAGAACATTCCATCCAAATGCTGCAGAATATACATTCTTCTAAGCAGCACATGGGACATTCTCTAAAATAGATCATATAATAGGACACAAATCAAATCTTAACAAATAGAGGAAAATTGAAATAATCCCTTGTGTGCTATCTGACCACAATGGGATTAAACTGCAAATCAGCAACAAGAAAAACTACTACAGAGCATACAGAAATTCATGGAGACTAAACAGTACTTTATTGAATGATGTATGAGTCATTGAAGAAATTAAAAAGGAAATCAAGAAATTCATAGAATCAAATGATGATGAGAATACAACATACCAAAACCTTTGGGACACAACTAAACAATTTAATGCTTCACCTTAAGGCCTTGGAAAGAGAAGAACAAGGCAAACCAAAAATCAATAGATGGGAAGAAATAATAAAGGCTAGAGCAGAAATTAATGAAATGGAAACCAAAAAAACAATAAAAAAAAAATCAATGAAACAAAGAGTTGGTTCATCGAAAGGATAAACAAGATTGACAAACCCTTAGCAAATCTGACCAAAAGAAAGAGAGAAGAGACAAAAATTGATAAAATTAGAGATGAAAAGGCAACATCACAACAGATGCCAAAGAAATTCAGAAAATCATACGGACATACTTTAAGAATATATATGCCTCTAAGTTTGAAAACCTGAAAGAAATGGATGATTTCCTTGATTCATATGACCTACCAAAATTAAATCAAGATGAGATAAACCATTTAAATAGACCTATAACAAACACAGAGATCCAAGCAGTCATAAAAAGTCTCCCAACGAAAAAAAGCCCAGGCCCAGAGGGATTCACTGCTGAATTTTACCAGACATTCCTGGAAGATCTAACACCAGTGCTTCTCAAACTTTTCCATAAAATAGAAAAGGAAGGAATTCTACCGAAATCCTTCTATGAAGCCAGGATCACCCTGATACCCAAACTGGACAAAGACAGATCAAAAAAAGAAAATTATAGACCAATCTCCCTCATGAACATAGATGCAAAAATTCTCAACAAAATACTGGCAAACAGAATACAAGAATATATCAGAAAGATTATTCACCCTGACCAAGTAGGCTTTATCCCAGAGATGCAGGGATGGTTCAACATACGCAAATCCATAAATGTAACACACCATATAAATAGTCTGAAGGACTAAAATCACATGGTCATCTCAATAGATGCAGAAAAGGCATCTGACAAAATCCAACACCGCTTCATGGTGAAAGTATTACAGAAACTGGGAATAGAAGGAACATATGTCAACATAATAAAAGCTATTTATGACAAACCTACAGCCAACATAATACTAAATGGGGAATAACTTGAAGCTTTTCCTCCAAATTCAGGAAGAAGACAAGGGTGTACACTTTCCCCACTACTATTTAATATATTACTGGAAGTCTTAGCCATAGCAATAAGGCAAGAGACACTCATAAAGGGGATACAAATCGGAAGGGAAGAGATCAAATTACCATTATTTGCAGATTATATGATTCTATACAAAACAGACCATAAAGACTCTACCAGCAAACTGTTAGAGCTGATAAACACTTTTAGCAATGTAGCAGGATACAAAATAAACACACAGAAATGAGAAGCTTTTCTATATACTAACAACAAACGTACAGAGGATGAAATCAGGGAATCTCTCCCATTCACAATTGCCTCAAAAAAAAAAAAAATACCTTGGAATAAACTTAACCAAGGAAGTGAAGGATCTCTACAATGAGAGCTTTAAAAAAACTCAAGCGACAAATTACAGAAGACACAAGGAAATGGAAAGACATTCCATGCTCCTGGATTGGAAGAATCAATATTTGAAAATGTCAAGCTTACCAAAATCAATCTACACATTTAATGTGATCCCCATCAAAATCCCAATAGCATTCTTCACAGAAATAGAAAAAACAATCCTAAAATTCATCTGGAAACACAAAAAAACTCGAAAAGCCAAAACAATTTTGCGCAACAAAAATCAGGCTGGTGGTATAACCATACCCGATTTTAAGTTATACTACAAAGCCATAGTAACACAAACAGCATGGTACTGGCACAAGGACAGACAGGTAGATCAATGAAACAGAATAGAAGACCCAAATATTAATCCAGGCAGCTACAGCCACCTTATTTTTGACAAAAATGCCAAAAATATTCATTGCAGAAAAGATAGCCTCTTTAACAAGTGGTGCTAGGAAATCTGGACATCTGTATGTAAAAGAATAAACATAGATCCTTGTCTCTCTCCATGCATAAGAGTCAAGTCCAAATGGATCAGGGACCT
The DNA here is from genome assembly GCA_036365145.1 of Orientallactaga sibirica. NCBI lineage: Eukaryota > Metazoa > Chordata > Mammalia > Rodentia > Dipodidae > Orientallactaga > Orientallactaga sibirica. The sequence goes on from JAEOAD010000004.1 coordinate 55,513,990, forward strand.
TAATATCAGACCTGAAACTCTGAAACTGCTAGAGGAAAAGGTAGGGGAAACCCTTCAACATATTGGCATAGGCAAGGACTTTCTGAATATAACTCCAATTGCTCAGGGAATAAAACCACTAATCAACCACTGGGACCTTATGAAACTACAAAGCTTTTGTACAGCAAAGCACACTATGAATAGAGCAAAAAGACAACCTACAGAATGGGAGAAAATCTTTGCCAGCTATACATCTGACAGAGGATTAACATCCAGAATATACAAAGAACTCAAAAAACAGAATAATAAGAATTCAAACAACCCAGTTAAAAAATGGGCTATGGAACTAAATAGAGAATTCACAGAAGATGAAATACAGATGGCATATAAACATCTAAAAAAGTGTTCCACATCCTTAGCCATCAGGGAAATGCAAATTAAAACTACTTTGAGATTCCATTTCACTCCTGTCAGAATGGCTACCATCAAGAAAACAAATGACAATAAGTGTTGGCATGGATGCGGAAAAACAGGAACACTTCTACACTGTTGGTGGGAATGTAATCTTGTCCAGCCATTGTGGAAATCAGTGTGGAGGTTCCTGAGACAGCTAGAAATAGATTTACCATATGATCTATCTATAGCACTCTTAGGTATATATCCAGAGGACTGTTCTCACTACCTTAGAGATACTTGCACAACCATGTTTATTGCTGCTCTATTCACAATAGCTAGGAAATGGAACCAGCCTTGATGTCCCTCCACTGATGAATGGATAATAAAGATGTGGTACATTTACACAATGGAGTTCTACTCAGCAGTAAAGAAAAATGAAATTATGAAATTTGCAGGGACATGGATGGGATCTGGAAAGGATTATACTAAGTGAGGTAACCCAGGCTCAGAAAGCCAAACATCACATGTTCTCTCTCATATGTGGATCCTAACTACAAATGTATAAACTTGTGTGTGAACTGGAACCAAAAATAGGTACCAAAAACCAGTAAGCTGGTAAAAGGCTATAAGGGAGGGAGGAAAGGGAAGGACTGAAGTGTATGGTATTAGCACATATGTAAGTAGAAGAACTGATTACAGGGAGGGGAATAGCCTAAGCGAGGTCATGGGAAGAGAATGCATACAAGAACGACAAGGGGAGGGTCAATCTAAATTCAAGATATTGTGAATAAGACTTATGTAAAATTACTTTTTTGAGTAATGACACATCGAGAAGCTGTAGACTGCTACTAGAAAATTTTCAGTACCTGGGATTGGATACCTTCCAGTGAGTTGTTGGCCAAGGAGATCCCGGTAGCCTCCAAAACATTAAAGGCTTTTGCCAAAGCCCTTGGTTTCCCTTGATAAACAGATAGTAAGACCCTATTGCTGAAGACATCTCTTGCCTGAGAGGCAAGGTCACTGAGAAAGCAAGCTTGTGCTGGTAGTTTGAATAGATGGTGCTTGTGGTAGTTTGAATATATGTCCCCTAATATATTCAGTGTTTTATTAGTTTATAGTTTACATCAGCAGCCACCTTGCTGGAGGCAATGTCATTGGGTGGATCTTAAGGTGTGATGGTGGGTTTGAGATTCCATTGTAAAGTTATGCAAAGTGTGCCCAGTAGGAGTTCCTAAAGTGTGTTGTGCTATGTGGCTGGTGGTTTTTCTCTCTCTTGCCTGGTCCTATGAGAGCAGGCCTCTTCTCCTGCCATTATGGAACTTCCCTTGGATCTGTAAGCTACAATAAATATCCCTTCCTCCATAACTGTGTCTGGTCTGGAAGTTCATCTCAGCGAACCTGAAGCTGTCTGCTACAGTCCCCAATATATTCAGTTTATAATTTAGATCTGAAGCCACCTCAGTGGAGGAGGCATCACTGGGTGGATTTTAGGGTCTAGCCCTAAAATGTGGTGGTGAATTTGAAATTCCAATCTAAACATATACAAAGTGCCTAGTTCCACCTGGAGTTCCTAAAGTGTTTCCTGTGGTGTGGTCTCCCTCTCTCTCTCTCTCTCCCCTTGGTACTTGAAGAGGGAGCCAACTTCTTCTGCCATTACAGAACTTCCCCTGGATCTGTAAGCTTCAATAAATCCCTTCCTCTATAACTGCCTGATCTGGAAGTTCATCTCAGCAACCTGAAGGTTTCTGCTACACTGGCCTTTTTTTTTAATTCAAAAGAAAGAGAAAGAGAGAAAGAAAGAGAGATAATTGGCATGCCAGAGCATCAGCCACTGTAATCGAACTCCAGACACATGTGCCACCTTCTGCACATGTGTGACCTTGCATGCTTGCATCACCTTCTGCATCTGGCTTGTGTGGGACCTAGAGAGTCGAACATGGAAAAGATCCTTAGGCTTTGCAGGCCTAATTGCAAAGCCATCTCTCCAGCCCAAGAACATTATTTTTGATTTAAGTATGTAAATATAGTGCCACATCTCAGGAACACAATCATATCATAAACAGAAAATGAGAAACAAAGACTGTTTTTTTCCATTTAAGTACTTACTGAATAATTCCTATAAGCCAAATTTGTACAAGGCACTGGAAAATCAAAACAAGTATCCCAAGGAGACCATAACAAGAAAAGGAAATGAATAATCAGACATACCCAAGAACAGTGTGATAAGTATATAAAAGAGATAAAGAGGGAACCTTCAGACCTGGGGAAGCCAAAGAAATTCAGAGAACACTTGCTAGAGGGAGATGATACTTAAGATAAACTATAAAGCATAGGAAAGGATTTCCTACCTATATGTATAAGGCAAAGGATAACATTGCTAATAGGTCCAGGGGCATGTGGAACAGCAATCATTATTACTGGGTCCAGTGGCATCTACAAAAGTAGAGAAAGCATTACTTTGTTCACATCACATAGACAGAAATACAGCTTTTGCTCAATGCAGAGTTCAGAAGAAAGGATAACATGAGATTTGTTAGTTTTTTTCTGATGATTGGTCTGCTTTTATTTCTGATTTAGAGTTCAAAGTTAGTAGCTTCTAAAGAACATTTAAAACCTAGCACAACCAAAAAAAATGCTTAAATTTATCATAAATGTTATAATAACTTAATATTAAACTATAATCAAATCAGAAGCATGTTTTATCATATGATGTTGAAAATTTTAAAAATTAATGTAATTTATATAACCTTGAATCACACCTTCAAAATATAGATGTTATCCTCATAAATTAATAACTTCTTCATCTATTATAGCAGTGTTTAGCTAGATTCAGTAGAAATAACTTCATATAAGTATAAATTTTTTAAACCAGAAAACAGTTTTCAGGAAAGCCATGTAACTTGTTAAAAAGTAGTTACTAAAGTTAATTCATAGTCAATTTATATCGGAATAACTTTAGATGGTTTTGAGACTCTTAATTCATAGCCCCATTATCTAAAGATTCTAATCTAGTATATTGTAGTAAGAACAAAGATTTTATATTATAAATTAGATATTACTATATGTGACCTGTGTGTCACTTATTCAAACTGAATTTGCATATGCTCTGTTACTCAAACAATAGCACTTATCTTCCTAAAAGAAAAACTCCTAGTTTAAATGTCAATAATTACTTAGCAAACAACATACAACACTATATAGGATATAGTTGAAATGAACTACTATGTTATCTACTTTCTAGCAACAAATATTTACCATGTATTTAGTGATAACAATGTCGGGTATTATATCAAGTGTTTTCTATAATTAGTTAATGTATCCTTCATGCAATTGTAATAATATATTTTTGTTCATTTATAAATTCCAAAACTGCAGCAGAGTGAAGTGTAATAACTTGCAAGTAGAATTCAAAATGAGAAAATCTGCCCTAAAGCACTTATATTTTGCATTATGCAGTAATTGATCATGAATTTGTTCAAGTTGCCAGATAAAATTTTTGCCCTAATTCTAATTAGTAAGAAATTACTAGAAATTAATTAGAATAAGAGCTCCTGATAACAACTCAGCATTGATCAGAAAGCATTTTAAAAATAAACTGGGGGCTAGGGAAATGGCTTAGCAGTTAAAACATTTGCCTGTGAAGCCTAAGGACCTCAGTTTAATTCCCCAGGACCCACATAATCCAGATGCACAAGTGGGTGCATGGGTCTAGAGTTCATTTGTAGTGGCTGGAGACCCTGAGGTGCCCATTCTATCTCTCTATCTGCCTCTTTCTCTCTCCCTCTCTCTCTCTCTCTCACATATAAATAGATAAATAGATAAAAAATTAATTAATAAATAAATAAATAAATAAATAAATAAACTTGTGCTGGAGGGATGGCTTAGCATTAAGGCATTTGCCTGCAAAGCCAAAGGACCTCAGTTCAATTCCCCAGTACCCACGTAAGCCAAATGCACAAGGGCATGCAAGCATTTGGAGTTCATTTGCAGTGGCTGGAGACCCTGATGTACCCATTCTCTCTCTCTCTCTCTCTCTCTCTCTCTCTCTCTCTCTTTCCCTCTGTCAAATAAATAAATATAGAATAATTTAAAAAATAAAAATAAACCTAATCAAACCAAAGATATAGTACTCCTATCACTAATTATGCATGCAAATGCTGCTTAATTTATATTTAGCCTTCTTCAAGTTCATTCAAAAAAGATTGAGGACAAAGCATGTGATGCTGTTTCTCGATAGAAAATAAGTGGAGTGATAACTCCTGAATCAGGGTGAGAAATCCTGCCATGGTGATGACCTGAGCCAGGTGGTTTGTCTTTAGTCAAACACAAAATATGTTTTCCCCCTGTTTTCCATGGTTCTTTCTGTAAATTCTGATTTAGTGTTAAAGACAATGGAATGTTTATCCACTTGTCATTTTGCTAAAGACAAAAATGTTCATTTTTTAAATGTACATAAAATGCCTCTCATGTGTCATACACTATGCTGAACTATAAAACAAGAGTAACATAGGCTTTGCTAAAAGGAAAGACCAGTGGTAGAGTACTTGTCCAGCATGTGTGAGGCTCTGAGTTTGATTCTCAGTACTTGAGGACTGAAAGAAGAAGAAAAGAGAAGAAAGGAAAGAAGAGAAGAGGAAAGTCGAGGAGAGAGGGGAAAGGAAAGGAAGGCATGGAGGGAGGGGAGGGTAAAGGAGGAAATAGAGGGGAAGGCAAGTCAAGGAGAGGAGAAGGGAGGAGAAGGGAAGGGAAGGGAAGGGAAGGGAAGGGAAGGGAAGGGAAGGGAAGGGAAGAGAAGAGAAGAGAAGAGAAGAGAAGAGAAGAGAAGAGAAGAGAAGAGAAGAGAAGAGAAGAGAAGAGAAGGAAAACAAATAAATTGAAAAATGGACTCAGGAGGAAGAGGTAGAGGATTGCTGTGAGTTTGAGGCCACCCTGAGACTACATAGTTAATTCCAGATTAGACTGGGCCAGACTGAGAACCTACCTCAAAAAAGAAAAAGAAAGAAAGACAGAAAGACAGAAAGAGAAAAGAAAAGAAAAGCAAAATGGGCTTTGCATTCAGAAGGGTCACAGAGTTCCCATGTGAATGTGAATCAGTTTCTTGAATTCCTGATGTCTCCGTTTCTATAAAATTAAAATATTAAAAGAACTAATTTAGTATTGTTCTGAATATTAGACAGCTAAGTAAATAAAGGACTTAAAATATTGTCTAATAAGTTCTAATTCCTCAACAAATAGTGGTTATTCTTATTACACTGGGTCAGGTGGCTAGATGTCCAAATGCCAATAATAAGATAATTGGAAATGGGTTTGGAACTAGAAAAATGTCTAAGTATGAATGATGTCTCTATAAGAAGTTATACACTTAGTGCCCAGTGTGGTGGTGCACACCTTTAATCCCAACACTCGGTAAGAGGAACACCGTGAGTTAGAGACAACCCTGAAACTACATAGTGAATTCCAGGTCAGCCTGGACTAAGAGTGAAACCTTACTTCGAAAAAAAAAAAAAAAAAAAAAAAAAAAAAAAAAGTTATACACACTTAGAAGAACTCAAGAAATAGCTGCTCAAGGAGACACCAACATTTCAAGTCCTTGATCCAGTCATTTTTTTCAATAAATTAAAACATTTCCAAAGTCTTCATAAGTAGTTACATAGCCTTTGCAACTGTTTTTATTTCTATAACTCTAGTAATGCTCTATGTTGGTATGTCAATTTTCCTTTTTAAAAAGTATATAATATTCTGTAGAATAAGACTAGGGGTAGGGGCACCCAAGTAATTTGTAATTGGTCCTGAGGCCCACTCCACAAAAGAAAATTCATATCTGGTACTAAAAACCTAGTGAATGTGATAGGTCCTAGGAGGGAAGTTACTATTTTTGTTTGACTAAATGGATATGTTGCCCATCATATTGTCCTCTAATGTGTTTATGTAATGCCCATTGTTTATTGCTACTCTTACCTTCAGTTGAGAGCTTATGTTTATAATCAGTGATGACTATTGTGGAGACTCAAAACTTGTCACAGTGCTGAGAATGGCTTGCTGAGTAGTCGGTGCTAAATGAAATGTCATGCCCTTCAAGGCCCAGAGAACACTGAAGAGAAGGAGGCAGAAAGTATGTAAGAGCCAAAGGATAGGGAAAAGTACTTCAGAATGATATCTTGTTGACATGAAGTGACTGTTGGATTGATGATTTCATAGAAACTGTCTTTAGCTGCACAAGATCTGAATAATATTAAGCACCACAACATTCTGTCATGGATGATGAAGGAATGTAAAAACAAACAACAAAAAAAGACATTAAAACAAAAGAGGGACTAGTTGGAAAGGAATGGTTTAGTGTGATGAGGGCAGGAGGTAATGGGATGGAATTATGAAGTAATTATATTCATGTGTCATAGTCAGCTTCATATTTCTGGAATGAACCTTCAAACCAGACACAGTTTATAGGAGGAATAGAATTTATTGCAGGTTTATAGATCCAATGGACATTCCATAATGGTGAAAAAGAAAACCTACCACCAAAGCAAATGCAAAACCAGCAGCCAAAGAGCAGAAACCCAGGCAGAACTCAGACTGTACTCTGCATATCTGAGGCTGGAACTGAGATATGCTCCCACTTACACCTTAGGGTGGACCTCACGATACACCGAATTACACCTCCTCCAGCCAGGCAGCTGGAAATCTAAGATACAAGCTTTAATAAACTCCTGAAACTATTGAGGGACATACAAACTACCACAACATACATGAACTTTCCAATTAAAATAATTTTTATGAAGACTATAGGGCTATATACATATAAAGTACTTTCTGACACAAGTATCACACAAATATAACAAAAAATGACCAAAAGTGGATTTCAAAAAGGTGTCTATTGGGCTGGAGAGATGGCTTAGCAGTTAAGCGCTTGCCTGTGAAGCCTAAAGACCCCTGTTTGAGGCTCGATTCCCTAGAACCCATGTAAGGCAGATGCACAAGGTGGTGCATGCATCTGGAGTTTGTTTGCAGTGGCTGGAGGCCCTGGTGTGACCACTCTCTCTGTCTGTCTCTCTCTCCCTCTGCCACTCTCAAATAAATAAATAAAAATAAACAATGTTTTTTTAAAAAGGTATTTGTCATTTTGCATTAGTCTGATGGCATTACTTCCCATAGTCTCACCAAACACTTGGTTACTCAACATAGATAAAATGTAAGATCCTATTGCTAAAGACACCACAGGCTGCCATACCAGGGCACCAAGAGACCACATGGGAACTGAAAGGAAAGCCAACCCTCTCCTGATAAACCCTCACGGTGCTGGAAAGTGCTAGGGTAGCTACTATGTGATAGTTATCACCCACAGCATGAATAAGCAGGAGACCCTGCAAACAATGCAACCCACCAGACAGACAAGAAGCTCACCCTTGTGCTATAGGGACACATAGCCCTTGTGGGTAACCAACTGCCTCTAATTGGACATGAGGCCTGCTCAGTGGGAGATAGCTCATAACTGGTGCTGCGAACCAAGTCAGCATCTCACAAGCAGAGAGAAGCCCCCATTGTTCTCTGGAAAAGCTGAGTGGGTATCCTTATCAAAATGTCTCTCAAAATTATATGCATACAGGGGCCTGGAGAGATGGCTTAGCAGTTAAGTCTTGCCTGTGAAGCCCAAGGACCCCGGTTAGAGGCTCAATTCCCCAAGACCCACGTAAGCCAGATGCACAAGATGGCACATGCATCTGGAGTTCGTTTGCAGTGGCTGGAGGCCCTGGCGCACCCATTCTTTATCTATCTGCCTCTTTGTCTCTCTCTCTGTCTGTCACTCTCAAATAAATAAATAAATAAATAAATAAATAAATAAATAAATAAAAAATAAATAAAAAATAAAATTATATGTATGCATCCCTTAATCAAAGCTGCTCTCACACTTGGATATCTATTTTATTTTACTGATGATGACAGAGAATACTAGGGAGATCAGAGATCCACCAATTCAACAAAAAAAAATTATCCAACTGCTCACCAAGAGGTGTGCCACCTCTACCACATTTACTGGGGTCCAGGAGAAACTACAGAAGATGTAGCAGTGTAAGTACTCCCAATCCAAGCCTGAAAATCACCTCCAGGGAAAGAGCAACAAACACTGAGATGAATTGAAACATATCATAACAGAAATATAGAAGCTATAGAGAACACAACACTAAAAACACAGCTAAAACACCCAAGGCTCAGGGATTGTTGCAGGAAAGGGGATGAGAAGATTGTAAGAGCCACAGGGTGAGTAGAAATATCCTGAAGTACAGTGCCCCACCCCCAATAAACTGCAGCCCTACTTACCCCAGAGTGAACACCAAGGATTCTACTAAGGAGAGCCTTCAGGGAATAGAAGACCAGGGGTTAGGGGGTACAAGACAACAACCTAGTAAAAAAAAATTCATATACATATATATGCCTATTTTTTTAAAAAAAATTTTTATTGTTTGTTATTTATTTTTGGAGAGAGAGACAGAGATAGACAGAGAGGGAGAGGGAGACAGAAATGGGCACGCCAGTAGTCTCTCAGCTGCTGTGAACGAAATCCAGATGCGTGCGCCTCCTTGTGGGCAAGTGTGGCATTGCTCCCTTGCCTCACTTTGCATCTGGCTAAACGTGGGACCTGGAGATTGGAACAGCTGGACATTGGAACCAGCATTCTTAGGCTTAGCAGGCAGGCGCCTTAGCTGCTAAGCCATCTCTCCAGGCCTATATGCCTATTTTTTAACATTACTATCTTTACTTAAATTATTAGAAAGTGCTTCTTTAGTGATGTTTCCATTCCACCTTAGAGACACTGAAAGAGAATGCCTGAGCTTCCTCAAGAAATTCAATGATATTTTTCAAGCCTAAAACAAGAGAAATCACAATTACAGGGATGCTTAACCTGTTAAAGAGGAGGGAGGAAAAGAGGGAGGGAGAGAGGGAAACAATGTAATAGTTGAGACATTGTTGGATTGAGAATAGTATGGAAAGAGAGGAAAACAACTGGTGTAAAAGTGGTTGTGACACAACACACTACTGCTTCATTCAACTCTGTTTCCTCTACATGCATTTGTACAATTTGGAACTTGGTGTCATTGGACCATTCTAGAGCAATTCTCAGATTAATAAAAAGAAATATCTAACACTGAAATATTCTATTCAAATCCAAGTAAGGTAAAAATCACAAAAGCAAGAATATTTATAATTTTTATAATAGTTTGTTGTTCTTATGTAAGTATGATATTCTTTTTTAGAAAGTCATATCTAGGCTGGAAAAATGGCTTAGTGGTTGAGGTGCCTAACTGCAAAGCCAAGGACCCAGGTTCTCTTCCTCAACACCTACATAAGCCAGATGCACAAGATGGTGCATGCACCATTCATATATATATTCAGATCTATTGAAAACAAACCTATTTAGATTACTACCAACTTTACTAGTATAAAGTCATACTAATTAAAATGTATTCATTTTCAAGAAATTATTTAAACTGTTTATGTGCCAGATGTTTATGTTCACTGTCCTAGAAACAGATATAGCAGGGAAAATACTGTTGAAAATTCTACTTTGGAAGAAAAAGAATGAAGCAAAGAGTAAAGTGGGAGATGAGTAAAACATGTGATATGTGAGATGAAAAGCACAATGCAGAAAAGCAAAATAAGTATCTGAATTTCCAATGTTAGGGTATCTCAAGAAGACCTCACGGGTGGGAAATCTGAATAAGGTTTTTAAAAAAGTAAGGTGGTCGACAGTAATGCTACCTAACAAAATCAGTTTTCCACACAGAGAACAAGTGGAAAGAAAAGAGGTGAGCAAAGGAGAAAGCAGAGAGCTCAAGAAACTAGATATGATGAAGACTCAAATCAGGTGAAAAATAGTGCAAATGTGAATGTGTTTCATAAGAATAGAAAACAGTTATCTGTTGAAGGGTATAGTGTGGAGTATAAAAGAAAGATAGAAGTCAAGGATGTTGGTAAGATTTTGGCCCAAGCAAATGGAAAGACAACATTTTCATTGCCCCAAACCATTGACTTCTGAGAACTGTGCTTATATTTAGTCACAAGGAAGTTATTGGGGGAATTTTATGAGTACAGTTCAGAGAGTGGCAGAAGGAAATTTGAGAAACAAGAGAGTGGAATAGTGCACACTGCAGAAGGTTAGAAAAGAGAAGCAAAACAGGGCAGAGGGCAGTATCTGAAGGACAAAGTGAGCTTAAAAATATCAGTTATTGTTTATCTTGCAATTACATGAAGGATCTTGTCTTTATAAATTATTTCATTATATTTCATTTGCATTTCCATTTAACTTCATCCCTGTGGGTTAGTAAAAGAATGAGTGGATTCATTCATGTCAAAATAACAACAGTGTAACGATAATGTCTCAAAGCAATTAATTATAAGATTGCATATAAAATAAACAGCAAATCTTTTCATCAAAACAGAAAGTGGAATGTTCACTGGGGAGTTTAGTGACTTGATCAGCAATAAATTAAAGTTATTTCCTTTATTAAAATCCATGATTACATAAGAAGTGCACAAATATTTTTAAACTGTATCATGGTATCACTTCTCTCTGTGGTCTGGAGACAGGAAGCAAAGAATGCCATTCAGCTGAATGAGTGAATGAATGAATCATTATGGTAAACTAAATAGAATTCCCAGAGTCAGGTAAGGACATTAGGGGTAACAACAATGAGGCTCTCTTCATAAGGTCATGGAAGTTTTTGCTGGTATTTTTTTTTCTCACTAAGAGGGAAGAAGATATTGATTTGGAACCTCATGAAAAGATTCCACTACAATCTGTCTATGACAGTATGAACTAAGTTTATCCATACTATTCCCTGCTTTACCAGGCCTATCATGGTGCTGACTGCCTAATAAAACTTTAATATTTTATTTTTTTATTTATTTGAGAGAGAGAATGAATAATTATTCTTAATGAATAAGAATGAAAAATTAAAAAATAGTTAAATGAATAGCATGTGGATCCTATGATGCTATATGAGAAAAATCACAGATAAAATTGTGTCAAATAGATTACCTGTACAAAAAAAAACTACTACATCTAACTCTACTATGCATTTGCAGAACACTTCAAAGAATAGATGTATCATCTGCTTTTCATCTAAATAGATACTATTACTAATTCCATTGATCTTTCTGGTGAAAAAAATTAATTTGGATCGGTGTGTTTTAGTAAAATCACTATTAGGGGTTCCTAGTGGATGCTATTCTAAAGAATAAGTATAGACAGAACTATGTTCTGAGAGAACCATCATAGAGAAAACTGAAGACACCAAAAGCAAATGTGTATGTTAATATTGAAGAATCTAGATGTGTGCTATTTAAACAATGTACACTGGTATTAATCTTTAGCTGGTGTCCTTCTAGAAAAAGAGAAAATTTTTCCTATATTTTGTTGTTAATAACATGACATTATGACTAAATAGCAGAGACATTTTAAAGTAGAATATTCGATATTTCAATTGCTCTTTTCCAAGTAATAAAAATCAGATCATCCCTGTAGGTGAGAAGGTTTAGCTAACATGGATGTCTTAGAGAAAATTAAAATGGAAAGATTTCTGTCAATTATGCCAGGGTGGTCTTTAAACTGAGCATGAAAGAGCTTGTCTGAACCAAGAGTTAGGATCCTAGGCACAGCAATCTAATAAATTTCTCATTTGTGGGAATTGTGTTTGTCCATATAATGCCACATGGGAGCAAAATGATGTGAGGAAAATGACTTGGAGAATTAGTCATCAGTATATTTCTAGAATAACAATGATCAGAGTGTTAACTGGTAGAGAGCACAAAGAACCAACAAAACAGATTAATGGTACATAAGTCTTCCTTCAGTAGTCTCACACATTAATCAGGTGGGAAAATCTAGCAGAAAAAAAAAACCTATACTATCTGTGGGATGGAAGCTTGTAGCCAATGTTTTGTATATAACGTAAGTAGTCTCTCATTTTGTCTATCCAAAGACAATTCCTTTTTCTTCTGGAAAATGTACCAGCCAACTTTATGGCTAGCAATATTTGGTATAGGGATGGATATCTGATCCAATATATTAAAATCTGTATATTTCGTCTGTGTCATTAAACTTGACACAAGTCAGACCTGTTCTCCATGCCTCTTTAATGGACAAAAATTAAGAAAGATCATGTCGCCCACTTTGCTGTACCCTCTCGAGCCGAGCACATCCCCCTCCTACAGCATCCATGGGCAGAGCGATGGTGGCCAGGCTGGGGCTGGGCTTGCTGCTTCTGGCTCTGCTCCTACCCACGCAGATTTATTCTAACCAAACAGCTGTTGTACCAGTTATAAGTAACTCCTCCCAGCATACCTTTGCTGCCCCGAGTCCAACTAATGCCACCAGCAGAGGAAATTACAATGCCCTGCAGTCAATAGCTGGTCTCCTTGCCATCTCGTTCTCTCTTCTACAACTCTGTTAGAGAAACCCAGGCCAAGAAACATCTCTACTTCCCCATCTTCTAACCCGAATAGCAACTGCAAGTCCAATGTGGCAAGGAAGAAACAGGTCTGCATCACACCTCCTGATTCCCCACCTACGGAGAACACCGAGATTTCAAATTTTATTGGTTCAAAGGACATGTTGAAGGGGTTGACAGAGGCTGAATGCCAACGTGAAATCTACTAGAGTTCTATGTACAAGATGAAGAGAGATACCATCCAAAATTAAAGATGGGATTTGCTTGAGTGTGGCTTAAGAAATATGGACCCTTTAAAACTCTACTTTGAAATCAGGAATAGGTTTTTATCTAGAGAGAAGGATGGGGCCTGGAATGGAGATTCAGTTTTCATTTGGTTCATTCAAATCTCTAAGGCCATGAAACAGTTAGGCAATATTAAAAGCTTCCATGGTTCTATTTATATGTGTACATTTGAAGGAATGACAAGATGTTAACTGTAAGTCCTCAGTGTACCATTTCAGCATTGTTAATTTAATATGATAAAACTCTAGATAAAGTTTCATTGTTAAGCTATTTCTGTTCTCTTTGGAAATGAACTTTGTCCCCACCTTCTTCTGCCGCTTTAGATTTGACATTTATGTAGTAATTGACATGTGCCAGGCAATGATGGATTGGAATCCACACCAAAATGCAACCAATAAAGCTTTATAAAGTCAAATGGTAGATAGGCTTTTCCCATTACTTGTAATCACTCGACAGGAGGCCCAGGTTCATTTAGTTAAATGGATTTTAGAGAGTAGAACTGAATTGATCTCAACTAATTTCAAAATGCTGCTTTTATTTCTGCATATGTTGAGTACTTTTCACAATTTAGAGTATGGTCTGTAAGGAAAGTAAAAATCACAGATCTTGAAATTTGAAAGGCAAATATGTGAAGAAGCCAAAACTTAAAAAACAAAACAACACAAACATTTGGGAAGTGCAGGATGGAAGCTAATTTGGATTACATTCACAAAATTTTTATACTCTTTCTGTAAATACTTTTTTTAATGAAAAAAAAATAATGGATCAGAATAGCCACATTTGGAATACTTTCTGTTATCAGTTAATATTTTTAGGTAGTTTGAAGTTGCTCCGAAGCCTAAAAGAGGGCTTGATTTCCCCAGTCAATTTTTTTTTCAACTTCCTTGATACACAGAAATCTTTTAAAATAGTCATTCCCGGAAGCAGCTCTTTTGTTCACATGGTCACACACTGATGCTTACGTGCTCCAGAATCTAATATGGCCACAGTAGTACTGATAAGCAGAGTTAGTTTTTCCATCTTTAGGAACCTCCATGGGAACAACCTGAAGCTACTGTGTGTGTGAATGAACACTCCCTCTTGCCTCATACCTGACTGCTGCACATCTATTTGGACTGTGTATTGTGTTTGTGTATTTATGCTTTGATTCATAGTAACTTCCCATGTTATGGAATTGATTTGCATTGAATACAAACTGTAAATAAAAGAAATAAATGGCAAAAAAGAAAAAGAAAAAGATCATATGTCTATCAAAAAAATTCCTGCAAGAGGATGAATTCAAATTATTAACTGGGATCTGTTCTTACATGTCCATAATCCTGGCAGTCAGGAGGTAGAAACAGGAATAGTTTTGTAAGTTCAAGGTCAACCTGGTCTCAGAGTGAGTTTAGGCCAGCAAGGGCTAATGAGACCCTGTCACAAAATATTAATGAATGAAAATAACCAAAAACAAATGTAATGATTGACAAATGCTAAGTTTCCCTAAGATCTAGATACAATCCCAGCACTTCCTGTGGTGGTTTGATTCAGGTGTCCCACATAAATTTAGGTAATCTGAATGCTAGGTTCCCAGCTAAAGATTTGGGAATTAACACCTTCTGGAGGCAATGTATTGTTAGAGGCAGACTTATGGGTAATTATAGCCAGTGTCCCCTTGCCAGTGTTTGTCACACTCTCCTGTTGTTGTTGCCCACCTGATGTTCATCAGGAGGTGATGTCCACCCTCTGCTGGTGCCATCATTTTCCCCTGCCATCATGGAGCTTCCCCTCGAGCCTGTAAGCCAATATAAACCCTTTTATTCCCACAAGCCTCTCTTGGTCATAGAATTTCTGCCAGCAATGTGAACCTGACTGCAACACTTGCCAACCCGAGTTTGATTCCCCAGTACCAACATAAAGCCAGATGCACAGTGAAACATGCATCTAGAATTCGTTTGCAGCTGCTGAAGGCCCTGGTGTGCAAATTCTATTTTTTCTCTCTCTCTCTCTCTCTCTCTCTCTCTGCTTGCAAATAAATAATAAAAATATTTATAAAGATTCTTGCTGAATAGAAGTCTTTACGGAAGTGTCACATCATTTTATTGTCACATACTGGCAAGGTCTAAAAAAATACTAATTATATTTTGGTAGGAAAAATTGCTCAGAGAAATGTTTTACCATTCAAGTCTAAAACACAGTAAATAGGAATGCTAAAATTTAAATACAGGTATTCTGATCTCCAAACCAGCCACATTTCACTGCCCTATGCTAACATTACTATATTATGGGAATGTTGACAGTTACTAGAGTATTTATAAAATAAATCTCAAACTTTTAACAACTGATAAATTAGGAGTTTGATACAAGTTCTTTACCTAACAAATGGGCTATTCTTACAAACGTGTTTACATTTCTGTTCTACTTTTTTTTTTTTTCGTTTTTCAAGGTAGGGTCTCACTCTAGCCCAGCCTGACCTGGAATTCACTATGTAGTCTCAGAGTGGCCTCAGAGTCACGGTGATCCTCCTACCTCTGCCTCCTATGTGCTGGGATTAAAGGCATGCACCACCAAGCCTGGCTTGTTTTACATATTTTAATAAAGAATTTATGTTACACAGAATATGTGTCCTGCAATGTTTGTACTCACTTAACAAATACTTGTTTAGTGTAAGAGTTCTGTGCAAAGATAAAACCCTTAAACAAGCCAGGCATAATAGCACACAACTCTAATCCCAAACCCCAGAAGCAGAGGTAGGAGGATCACTGTGAGGTCAAGGCCACCCTAAGACTACATAGTGAATTCCAGGTCAGCCTGGGCCAGAGCAAGACTCTACCTAAAAAAAAAAAAAAAAAGGTAGGGCTGGAGAGATGGCTTAGTGGTTAAGGTACTTGCCTGAGAACCCTAAGAACTCATGTTTGAATTTCCAGGTCCCACATAGCCAGACACACAGTGATGCAAGCATGCAATGTCGTATGTGCACACATCTGGAGTTTGTTCACAGTGGCAGGAAGCCCTGGTGTGCTCATTCTCTCCCTACCTCTCCCTCCCTCCCTCCCTCCACCTCTCTCTCTCCCTCTCTCTCTTTCTCATAAATACATAAGTAAAAATATTTTTTAAAAATCACAAACAAAACTAAAAATATTTTTAAAAGAGTACCACAGGGCTGGGGCTAGAGAGATGGCTTAGCACTCAAGGTGATTGCCTGCGAAGCCTAAGGACCCATGTTCAACTCTCTAAATCCCATGTAAGCCAGATGTACAAAGGTGAGGCAAGTGCAAGGTCACACATGCCCACTAGGTAGCAGAAGCGTGTGGAGTTCAATTTCAATGGCTGAGGCCCTAGAGTGCCAAGTCTCAATCTTTCTTCTCTTTCTCGCTAAAAATTTTTTTTAATTTTTTTTAAAAGACTATCACAAACAATGTTCAAATAAAGTTCTTGGGAGACATATTTCCTAATTTCAAAAACTATAATTAAAATATAGTAGTAGTAAAAACAGACTGGACAAAAAGGTAAATTTAACAACATTGAAAGTCCTGAAGTAAACCTTTACATTTAACTTCAATAGATTTTTTAAAATATTTTTATTTATAAGCAGAGAGAGCCAGGAAGAGAAGGGGTAGCAGGAAGAAAGAGAATGAGTGAGTGCACCAGGGCCTCTTGCCACTACAGATTCCAGATGTGAGCACCGCTTTATGCATCTGGCTTTACATGGGTACTGGGGAATTGAACTTGGTCAGTAACTTCTATAAATTATTGTAAGCCAAACAAGAGTACTCTAATAGAAAAAGAGCCCATAAAAATAGGTCTAATAGACAGAAATGCAAAAATCCTCAACAAAGTTCAACAGTAAATTTAAAAAGACAATCGTGGTTGTCTCAGCAGTACTTATTCTAATATGGGAACAAGACAGTAAATATTAGTATGGCCCCTGTATAAGGCTAAACACAAATTTGTGAAATCTTGTATATTTAAAATTTTTTTAACTACTATGATCAAGTACAATTTTTATGAAGGATGCAAGTATTGGTTCATGGTATTAACAAAATGAAATACAAAAACTATTTCATCTCTGACACTTGCCTTCATAAACAATGCAGACCTATCACACAGGAAACTAAGAATTACCTACACAGTAGCTGATGTGGCGAGTTTGCCAGAAAAACAATAATTATGTAAAAAGGCTTTTAACTAGTATCCTTTATTCAATAATGAATATGCTCCCAGACTTTGTTTTTAAACATTTTTACTTACTCATTTGCAAGCAAAGAGAGAAAATGAGGGCCAGTTAAGATGGTGGCATAGGAACCATGCCAAAAGAGGCTAGGGGGAAAAAAAGCAAAAACAAACAAACAAACAAACAAAAACCAACAGAATACACTCTTCTACTAAAAAGTGAGGTGTATAGTAAATTACAAATGGCAGCAGAGAAGTAGGAGAGATCCAGAGCATCTGGAGCCCACAGAAGTGGGCAGAAGGGGCTCCACAGCCACAGTGAGTTCTGTGCCCCGGCAACTGCCAGGCTCCAGCTGAGCCACAGGATTATAAAGTCAGGTGAGGGGATTCTCCATTCACACCAGCCTCCTCGCCAACTCAAAAAAACGTGGAAGGAGGACGGCAGAGACCAACGGAGTGGCTTGTGAGGAAGAGGATCACGAGGACGAGCAGACAGACTTCAGATGCCATTCACAGCCTTCCCCTCCCCCACCGCCAGCGCAAACGCAGGCACCAGAGACCCGGGAAAGAGACCTCACCTACCCAGCATCCAGCACGGCAAAAGCAGTGACCCACAGATGCAGCTAGCTTTCCTGAGCCCAAAACACAGCAAAGAAGGACCCAAGCAGCCTTACAGCATAGCTGAGACCAAAACCATCCCAAAAGGTAATTTGGATTACACCAGGTTAGTACCCACCAAATAAGCACGGTCACATCTGAGACTCATAAATAAGCTATATTTTGGGTTGCTCATCTGTTGCTTCCTGATTTGTACTGCCTTTGTTTCCTCTTCTGTCAATCATTGGGAAAGGGTCTCACTTGGTCACAAGCTGACCTTGGAACGTTCTACAGACCAGAAATCTTAGGATCCCAGTTGACAGGAGTAAGGTGTGGGCAACACACATCCTTAGGGACTGTGATGGTATTAAAGGATCTGTTTGTCATAACACCTACATTTGCACAAATACTCTGTGCTGTATTTCATTGAATGGGTACATTGTTTAGTTAAATTTTTTAGAATTTGACTGTATTCTGTTTCATTCAGCCTACTTGAATACTCTCATAGCAAGCAAACCCAATACCTAGGGTCACTTTTGTGATTACTCTGAGAATCTTAAGAGCCATACCTAGCACCTCAAGCTCCTACCCTGAAGATATATAATACCAAATTGATTGACACGTCTAATATTACTGCAGATAATTAGAAAACCCAAGCATTAAATTAATCCAAAATGCAAAAATCTCTACATTATAATACAAGAAACACAAAAAAATCAAGACAATGTAAATCCACCAAAAAGTATTAATGTATCAGAAATGATGTTCAGTGAGACTGAATTAGAGGAAATGCCTGAGAAAGTTTTCAAAAGAATGATTATAAATATGTTCAAAGAACTCAAAGACAAAATGAAAGGATTCAAAGAAAACACAGAAAACCAATTTAATGAAATAAGGAGGTCAACACTAGACATAAATTCAGAAATAGAAAGAATAAAGAAAACCCAATCGGAAATACTAGCAATAAAGAGCACAGTCAGTGAAATTAAAAACTCTGTAGAAAATCTCTCTAGTAGAATGGATGAAGGAGAGAATAGAATATCTAAACTAGAAGACCAGATAGCAGATCTAATACAGTCTAGCAAAGAGAAAGACAAAATAGGAAGGTATGAATGGGAATTTCAAGATATTCGGGACACTATGAAAACATCAAACATAAGAATTCAAGGGATAGTTGAAGGAGAAGAATCTAACTCCAAAGGCATAGTAGGTGTTTTTAACAAAATCATAGAAGAAAACTTCCCCCAAATTGGGAAAGAGATACCAATGCAGATACAGGAAGCCTTTAGCACACCAAACAGAGAAAACCTGGAAAGAACCTCTTCCCGCCACATTATAATTAAACTACCAAACATACAAACCAAAGAAAATATATTGAAAGCAGCTAGAGAGAAAAAGCAAGTCGCCTACAAAGGCAAGCCCATCAGAATCACAGCAGATTACTCAACACAAACTTTAAAAGCCAGAAGGGCTTGGAGTGAGGTATTCCAAGTTCTGAAAGATAAAAACTGTCAACCAAGATTACTTTATCCTGCAAAGCTATCTATCCAAATTGATGGAGAAATAAGGGCATTCCACAACAAAGACAGGCTAAAACAATTTATGGCAACTAAATCAGCTCTACAGAAAATACTTACAGGAATCATTCATGCTGAAGAGAAAGTAAAACACACACAGCAGGAAATAGGAGAAAATAAACCATACTCAAATAACAGTTAAAACAAGTGAGTAAAGTGAAAACAGGAAGAACTACAAAACAAGAAGAATGGTGAGAGCAAATACATACCTTTCAATAATAACTCTTAATATCAATGGCCTCAATGCCCCAACCAAAAGACACAGACTTGCAGACTGGATTAAAAAGCAGGATCCTACCATCTGTTGCCTCCAGGAAACTCATCTCTCAATAAAAGATAGAAACCTTCCTAGGGTGAAAGGTTGGAACAAAGTATTTCAAGCAAATGGGCCAAAGGAGAAAACATGGGTTGCTATCCTAATTTCTGACAGGATAGACTTCAAACCAACATTAGTGAGGAAAGATAAAGAAGGTCACTTTATACTGATTAAAGGAATACTCCAACAGAAGGACATTACAATCCTAAACATATATGGTCCTAACATGGGGGCTCCCAGCTTCATCAAACAAACACTATTGGACTTAAGGTCAGAGATATCTCCTAACACAATAATAGTGGGTGACTTCAATACCCCACTCTCATCACTTGACAGGTCTACCCAGCAAAAAATAAACAGAGACACATCTGCATTAAATGTTATCATGGAACAAATGGACCTAACAGATATAGAGAGAACATTCCATCCAAATGCTGCAGAATATACATTTTTCTCGGCAGCACATGGGACATTCTCTAAAGTAGATCATATAATAGGACACAAAGCAAACCTTAACAAATACAGGAAAATTGAAATAATCCCCTGTATGCTATCTGACCACAATGGGATTAAACTGCAAATCAGCAACAAGAAAAACTACAGAGCATACAGAAATTCATGGAGACTAAACAGTACATTATTGAACGATGTATGGGCCATTGAAGAAATTAAAAAGGAAATCAAAAAATTCATAGAATCAAGTGATGATGAGAATACAACATACCAAAACCTTTGGGACACAATGAAGGCAGTCCTACGAGGGAAATTTATAGCTCTAAGTGCCTATATTAAGAAATTAGAGAGTTCACAACTAAACAATTTAATGCTTCACCTTAAGTCCTTGGAAAGGGAACAACAGGCAAACCAAAATTCAGTACACGGGAAGAAATAATAAAGGTTAGGGTAGAAAATTAACCAAATTAACAAAAAAAATTTTTTAAAAATCAATGAAACAAAGAGTTGGTTCTTTGAAAGGATAAACAAGATTGACAAACCCTTAGCAAATCTGACCAAAGAAAGAGAGAAGACACAAAAATTGATAAAATTAGAGATGAAAAGGCAACATCACAACAGATGCCAAAGAAATTCAGAAAATCATACAGACATACTTTAAGAATATATATGCCTCTATGATTGAAAACCTGAAAGAAATGGATGATTTCCTTGATTCATATGACCTACCAAAATTAAATCAAGATGAGATAAGCCACTTAAATAGACCTATAACAACCACAGAGATCCAACAGTCATAAAAACTCTCCCAACTAAAAAAAGCCCAGGCCCATATGGACTCACTGCTGAATTTTACCAGACATTTCTGGAAGATCTAACACCAATGCTTCTCAAACTTTTCCATAAAAGAGAAAAGGAAGGAATTCTACCGAAATCCTTCTATGAAGCCAGCATCACCCTGATACCCAAACTGGACAAAAACAGATCAAAAAAAGAAAATTACAGACCAATCTCCCTCATGAACATAGAAGCAAAAAATCTCAACAAAATACTGGCAAACAGAATACAAGAATATATCCCAGAGACGCAGGGATGGTTCAACATACACAAATCCATAAATGTAATACACCATATAAATAGTCTAAAGTACAAAAATCACATGGTCATCTCAATAGATGCAGAAAAAGGCATTTGACAAAATCCAACACCCCTTCATGGTGAAAGTATTACAGAAACTGGGAATAGAAGGAACATATGTCAACATAATAAAAGCTATTTATGACAAACCTACAGCCAACATAATTCTAAATGGGGAATAACTTGAAGCTTTTCCTCTAAATTCAGGAAGAAGACAAGGGTATACACTTTCCCCACTACTATTTAATATAGTACTGGAAGTCTTAGCCATAGCAATAAGGCAAGAGACACTCATAAAGGGGATACAAATCGGAAGGGAAGAGATCAAATTATCATTATTTGCAGATTATATGGTTCTATACATAACAGACCCTAAAGACTCCACCAGCAAACTGTTAGAGCTGATAAACACTTTTAGCAATGTAGCAGGATACAAAATAAACACACAGAAATCAGTAGCTTTTCTATACACTAACCACAAACGTGCAGAGAACAAAATCAGGGAATCTCTCCCATTCACAATTGCCTCAAAAAAAAAAAAAAAAAAAAAAAAAAAAAAAACCTTGGAATAAACTTAATCAAGGAAGTGAAGGAACTCTACAATGAGAACTTAAAAAAACTCGAGTGACAAATTGCAGAAGACACAAGGAAATGGAAAGATATCCCATGCTCCTGGATTGGAAGAATCAATATTGTGAAAATGTCAAGCTTACCAAAAGCAATCTACACATTTAATGTGATCCCCATCAAAATCCCAATAGCATTCTTCACAGAAATAGAAAAAACAATACTAAAATTCATCTGGAAACACAAAAAACTTCAAATAGCCAAAACAATTTTGCACAACAAAAATCAGGCTGGTGGTATAACCATACCCGATTTTAAGTTATACTACAAAGCCATAGTAACAAAAACAGTGTGGTACTGGCACAAGGACAGACACGTAGATCAATGAAACAGAATAGAAGACCCAAATATTAATCCAGGCAGCTACAGCCACCTTATTTTTGACAAAAATGCCAAAAATATTCATTGCAGAAAAGATAGCCTCTTTAACAAGTGGTGCTAGGAAATCTGGACATCTGTATGTAAAAGAATAAACATAGATCCTTGTCTCTCTCCATGCACAAGAGTCAAGTCTAAATGGATCAGGGACCTTAATATCAGACCTGAAACTCTGAAACTGCTAGAGGAAAAGGTAGGGGATACCCTTCAACATATTGGCATAGGCAAGGACTTTCTGAATATAACTCCAATTGCTCAGGGAATAAAACTACTAATCAACCACTGGGACCTTATGAAACTACAAAGCTTTTGTACAGCAAAGGACACTGTGAGTAGAGCAAAAAGACAACCTACAGAATGGGAGAAAATCTTTGCCAGCTATACATCTGACAGAGGATTAATATCCAGAATATACAAAGAACTCAAAAAACAGAATAATAAGAATTCAAAAAACCCAGTTAAAAAATGGGCTATGGAACTAAATAGAGAATTCATGGAAGATGAAATACAGATGGCATATAAACATCTAAAAAAATGTTCCACATCCTTAGCCATCAGGGAAATGCAAATTAAAACCAACTTTGAGATTCCATTTCACTCCTGTCAGAATGGCTAGTGTTGGCATGGATGTGGAAAAAGAGGAACACTTCCACACTGTTGGTGGGAATGTAATCTGGTCCAGCCATTGTGGAAATCAGTGTGGAGGTTCTCGAGACAGCTAGAAATAGATTTACCATATGATCCAGCTATAGCACTCCTAGGCATATATCCAGAGGACTCTTCTCACTACCTTAGAGACATTTGCACAACCATGTTTATTGCTGCTCTATTCACAATAGCTAGGAAATGGAAGCAACCTAGATGTCCCTCCACAGATGAGTGGATAATAAAGATGTGGTACATTTACACAATGGAGTTCTATTCAGCGGTAAAGAAAAATGAAATTATGAAATTTGCAGGGAAATGGATGGATGTGGAAAGGATTATACTAAGTGAGGTAACCCAGGCTCAGAAAGCCAAACATCACATGTTCTCTCTCATATGTGGATCCTAACTACAAATGTATAAACTTGTGTGTGAACTGGAACCAAAAATAGGTACCAGAAACCAGTAAGCTGGTAAAAGGCTATAAGGGAGGGAGGAAAGGGAAGGACTGAAGTGTATGGTATTGCACATATGTAAGTAGAGGAACTGATTACAGGGAGGGGAATGGCCTAAGCGAGGCCATGGGAAGAGAATGCATACAAGAACGGCAAGGGGAGGGTCAATCTAAATTCAAGATATTGTGAATAAGACTTATGTAAAATTACTTTTTTGAATAATGGCATATCTAGAAGTTGTAGACTGTTACTAGAAAATTTTCAGTGCCTGGGATCGGATACCTTCCAGTGAGTTGTTGGCCAAGGAGTTCCTGGTAACCTCCAAAACATTAAAGGCTTTTGCCAAAGCCCTTGGTTTCCCTTGAGAAACAGATAGTAAGACCCTATTGCTGAAGACATCTCTTGCCTGAGAAGCAAGGTCACTGAGAAAGCAAGCTGGTGCAGAGCAGAAAACTGTCTCCCTATAGAACAGCCAACTGAAAGCTGGAAAAAGCTGCACTGCATGCAGTCGTATGGGAGACAGAAGTCATCAGCAGTGAAAACAGTGGACACAGAATATTCAAGTTTGGCCATACAGGCTCAATGACTGAACGGGTGAAATAGTGGCATGTCTACTCTTGGGGTAACCAACTCCTCCATAATTGGACTAAAGGCCCTCTCTACGGGAGGGAATACATGCCTGGTACTGAAAAACCTAAGCAAAAGTCTATGGCAGGTGAGGTCATGAACCTTTGGGGTATAAAGCCTGCTCTTGTCTGACTAAATGTATATATTATTCCCACCAAGCTGCCCTGGGGGCACTACACTTAATGTTCATGTTCACCTATTAATGCTACTCACTTCTGGTTAGAGAAGCTTCTCTTTTCAGAATGTGATGACCACTAGGACTTCCAAAAGGCAACTTAGTGCTGATAAGAAGGGATAGAGGAGTGCCCAGCACTGAAACACCTCTGTCACAACCTCCAAGGCTCAGGGACCATTGCGGAAGAGGGGGAGGATAGAATGGAAGAGCCAAAGGAAGGGTATGAGTTCTTACAATGCAACTGCCCAGACAGAAATTGGCCTCGATATCCATGACCTTCCAGTGCCTAGCAATACCGTTGCAAGACCCTCAAAATAGAAGAAAAAGATGAGGACATCAACTTAAAAGAAAGACTAATGGAGAGAGAGGGGGGATATGATGGAGATTGGTGTTCTAAAGTGGAATGGGGGGAGGGTAGAGGAGGGGAGGGAAATATATGGTTCTTTTTTTTGTTTTTTTTGTATGTAAATATAGAAGGTGTCAATAAAAAAATCAATTAAAGAAAAAAAAGAAACAAAGAAAATGAGAGGGTGGAAATAAGCATACCAGAGCCTCTTACCACTACAAATGAACTCCAGATTGCATGTACCACTTTACGCATCTGGCTTTATGTGGGAACTGAGAATCCAAACCCAGACCATCAGTGTTTGCAAGCAAGCACCCTTCAACTGCTAAGCCATCTCTCAGCAGCCAGACTCTTTTTTTAAGAAACATTTATTTAATTTATTTATTTATTTATTTATTTATTTATTTATTTATTTAATTTATGGCAAGCCCAACAGAGTGGCCTTTTTTACGAGAGAGAGAGAGAGAATTGGCAAGCCAAAGCCTCCAGCCACTACAATTGAACTCCAGTTGCATGCGCCACCTTGTGTGCATGTGCAACCTTGTGTGCTTGTGTCACCTTGTGCTTACATGGGACCTGGGGAGTAGAGAATGGGTCCTTAGGCCTTGCAGGCAAGTGCCTTGACCACAAAGCTCCAGCCCTTAAACATTTAATTTTATTTTATTTGAGAAAGAGAGAGAGAGAGAGAATTGGTGCACCAGGGCCTTTAGCCACTGCAAACAACCTTCAGATGCATGCACCACCATATGCAGCTGGCTTACATGTGTACTAGGGAATCACACCTAGGTCCTTAGGCTTCACAGTCACGTACTGTGGTAGTTTGAATATATGTCCCCCAATATATTCAGTGTTTTTTTTTTTTTTTAGTTATAGTTTGCATCTGCAATCACCTTGCTAGAGGCAAGGTCACTGGGGGCCCCCGGTCTTAAGGTGTGGTGATGGTTTGAGATTCCATTGTAAAGATATGCAAATGTGCCTAGCAGGAGTTCCTGAGGTGTGCTGTGTGACCTTTTGGCTGTAGTTTTTTGCTCTGTGTGCTGTGGTGGCTGGTTGGCTTTTGCTCTCTCTGCTCAGCTTTGTGAAGAGCAGGCTGCTTCTCCTGACTTTATGGAACTTCCCCTGGATCTGTAAGCTTCAATAAATAATATCCCTTCCTCCATAACTGTGCCTGGTCTGGAAGTTCATCTCAGCGAACCTGAAGCTGTCTGCTACAGTAAAGTGGTACCGAGGAGTGTGGGGTGAGTTGAACCAGACCATGTGGATGTTCATCTTTTGGAACCTTTGTTTTGGAGGAATGGGCATGGACTTGGTGCTTGCAACTGAAGATGCCTTCTGGAGTGGTAAGCCAAGTTTTATGGACTATTCTGATGAGAGTTTGAGAATGCTAAGTGCAGATAGTATTGAACTTCGAGGCTTGGCTTATGAGCTTTCTAAGGGGAAGGAAAGACTGCAGAGGACTTTGTTGGAACTGGGCTACTGGCATAAGGGATGGCTACGTTCTGCTATCCAGGCCCAGAGTGTTTGATCAAGCTTAAATTTGTAATGGACTGATGTGCTTGGCTAAAGATATCGGACTGAGATTTTAAGATTTTAAGTTGAAAAACCTGAAGCAAGTTAAAAGTAGAGGCATTGAGACTGGTTTAGCTGCTATTGTCAAACACATTAGCAATCTTAAGGAAGGTGGAAGGAAGGTGGCCTGACTTGATTTACATTAAAACAATGGAGAGGATGCCTGAGGAAAGACTGTTAAAAATGCAAATTCTTGGAAAGAGCTGACTGGAGAAGGAACCTGCTTTTCAAGGCTGTGGTTATTTCATCCCTGGATTAAGAATATGGCTGTGTCCTGCACACCTGGTATTAGTTTTGGAAGCATGAAAAATGCATGGAGTGGTCATGAGTTGCACACGGTTCCAGGAGCCGCTGCTGAGATGCAGCATGAAGGCAGGGCATGAAGTCCCTGAGGAATAGGCTGGAAGAGCCTTTTGGAAGATGGACCGTGGTTTGCATGGAGACCTGAAGATGTTTTGGATATACCAGGACTGTGCAAAAGGGCTACCATGGAGTGCAGTGTTGGCCTAGGATCGAAGTTTTCCCTGGCAACTCTGCCAAGCTGGAGGGGCGGAATTGGAAAACATGGAGACTGTTAGTCTCTGGTTATATTGAACGTGAACTGCAGAAGTTTGATGACGGCTGATGGTGGTTGAGTTTGCATGTTATAGTCTCTCCTTGCTATGCCTTATACCACTTAAAATGTTTACTCTGTGCCTTTACATGTTGAAAGTATTTAGCTTGTTTGATTTTACAGGACTCACTATCTTAAGTTGATCAAGACTGTGAGAACCTTTGAAATTGGACTGAGTACAATTTACAATGTGTGATAGTTATAAATCTATTGGGGGCCAGGAGCTAAATATATTGGGGGCCAGGGGCGGAATGTGGTAGTTTGAATATATGTCCCCCAATATATTCAGTGTTTTTTTTTTTAGTTATAGTTTGCATCTGCAATCACCTTGCTAGAGGCAAGGTCACTGGGGGCCCCCGGTCTTAAGGTGTGGTGATGGTTTGAGATTCCATTGTAAAGATATGCAAATGTGCCTAGCAGGAGTTCCTGAGGTGTGCTGTGTGACCTTTTGGCTGTAGTTTTTTTGCTCTGTGTGCTGTGGTGGCTGGTTGGCTTTTGCTCTCTCTGCTCAGCTTTGTGAAGAGCAGGCTGCTTCTCCTGACTTTATGGAACTTCCCCTGGATCTGTGAGCTTCAATAAATAATATCCCTTCCTCCATAACTGTGCCTGGTCTGGAAGTTCATCTCAGCAAACCTGAAGCTGTCTGCAACACGTACCTTAACTGCTAAGCCATTTCTCCAAACCCAAACATTAATATGTTGATTTTTCTCACTAGTTTCCTTCTGTGTTCAAAATGTTAAATGTATTCTTAGTATCCAAAATCTTAAGGTATTTAAAAGCAAATTCAACATTACAAGGCCAGTTGGCCTAGGCTTAATTCTCCAGTACCCATTTCAAGCCAGATGCATAAGGTTGCACATGTGTCTAGTTAGTTTGCAGTGGCAAGCAGCCCTGGCATGCCCATTCATATTCATTCTCTCTCTCTCTCTCTTTCTGTCTTTATCTCCCCATCTCTTCCAAAAATAAAATATAATTTGATGAGGATTTTCCACACATGACCCTTTAAATATTGAACTTAGACTATAAAGATATCACTTCTTTGGCTGGAGAGATGGCTTGGCAATTAAGGTGCTTGCCTCCAAATCCAAAGGACCCACATAGCCAGATACATATGGTGGAGCATGTGTCTGGAGATCATTTACAGCAGCTGGAGGCCCTGACACAACCATTCTCTCCCTCCCTCCCTCTCTCTCTCTCTCCATCTGCCTCTATCTCAAATAAATAAAATGAAATATTAAAAAATATACATTACTTCTCAGCTGGGCATAGTGGTACACCCCTTTAATCCTAACACTTGGGAAGCAGAGGTAGGAGGATTGCCATGAGTTCAAGGCCACCTTGTGACAACAGAATGAATTCCAGGTCAGCCTGGGCTACAGTGAGACCTTACCTGGAACCCCCCCGCCAAAAAAAAATATTAGAATGAAGACATTCATTTGCCAAAATATCAAGTACTTTGTATTACTAATTGTGGCAGTTTGAATAGATGCCCCCCAATATTTTCAGTGTTTTATTAGTTTATAGTTTGCATCTGCAGCCACCTTGCTGGAGGCAATGTCACTGGGCAGATCTTAAGGTGTGGTTTTGGGTTTGAGATTCCATTGTAAAAATATGCAAAGTGTGCCTAGTAGGAGTTCCTGAAGTGTGCTGTGCTGTGTGGCTGGTGGCTTGTCTCTCTCTTGCCTGGTCCTATAAGAGCAGGCCAGCTTCTTCTGCCATTATGGAACTTCCCCTGTATCTGTAATCTTCAATAAATAATATCCCTTCCTCCATAACTGTGTCTGGTCTGGAAGTTCATCTAAGCGAACCTGAAGCTATCTGTTACATTAATGTTTTAGGATCCTAAAGTAAATTGCTTCAAGGAATTCGATACCAGAGATGTCAGGTAAGAACATCAGTTCTTATTTTAGCTTTTTTAGCTTTTTAGTTTTTAGTTTTTTAGCTTTTTAGCTTTTTAGTTTTACTAATATGTTGTGATGATGGGCAAAATGTGCAACTGCTCTGAATTGGCTGAATGAAAATAGCCTTTCTGAACACATGATATGCAAGAAAAAATTACTTCTCATTAATCACATAGTGATTAAAGTCAGGAAAATGATGAAAAAAATACACTCTCAATAGATATAGAGAAAAATCACTGAAGAAAATGCAACATAATTTCATGAAAAAAAAAAACTTTCATTTGGTATAAGTGGAATATACTGTGACACAACAGAGGTCACATAACAAACTTCATTCTTACTAGTGAAAAGTAGGCTACAGCTTCTATTCTAAGATCAGAGAGTGAGAATTCTTGTTCTCTGTTTTCAACATATCATTAAAAGTTCTTTTTTTTTTTTTTTTTTTGGTTTTTCAAGGTAGGGTCTCACTCTGGCTCAGGCTGACCTGGAATTAACTATGTAGTCTCAGGGTGGCCTTGAACTATCTGCGATCCTCCTACCTCTGCCTCCCAAGTGCTGGGATTAAAGGAGTGCGCCACCACGCCCGGCTTCATTAAGAGTTCTTATTGAAAATAAGCAAGATAAAACAATAAAAGAGACCTCCACTCAGGATGGCATCTGCCTAACCACACCTCACCTTGTGGGGAAGGAAAGGCAAGACCTTGAGGGTTCATTGGGGTTTGCAGGGGTTTGCATATTCTAGTAGACCTCCAGTAGAAGGGTGCAGGGGGGCAAAGTACGGAATCTGCTGATTCCCATGCTCACCAGTCCCCCAGTCCTCTCAAGTAGCCATCCTAGCCACAGTCCCAGCTGCAGGTTCCTCCTGCACTAACTGCAGGCTAAGTGGACCCAGGCCAGCAGGCTAGCATTCCCCATGCCCTAGTCTTTCCTGCCAACATGGAGGTCCATGTGCAAATGCCTTCCCACTTGTCACTGCCTCATCACCTATGCATGGACCCAGGCCAGCAGGCTACCATTTCCCCTGTCCTAGCCTTTCCCCCCACCACAGATCTCTACACATGAATGCTGCCCCACTTGCTGCCATTGCCCCACCCCAGACCAGCAGGCTAGATTCTCCCCCCAGCAGAGAGCTCCATACCCGAATGCTGTCTCACTCAACACTGCCTTCCCTCACCCCCCATGTGTGGACCCAGGCAAGCAGAATAGTGATCCCCTGCCCTAGGCTTTCCCACCACCAGGGAGCTTCACACATGACTGCCTTTCCACCTGAGGCCCCACCCTGCACAGACCAGGTCCTACTGCACTTCCAGCATGCTACTTGGACCCAGGCCAGCAGGCTATTCTTCACCCCTCCCCTTTCCCACCACTCCACCAGAACCACCATCAATTTCCCCCTCTATGTGTCATCTGACCTGAAGCAGTCCCATATCCCTGCCTTGTCACAAGACCCAGTAATCTCAGCCACCACCTGCTACAGGATTCCAACTGACCTGCTGTCCCATCCCCTCAACCCTCAGCAGTGCAGAACCACCACGCATTCCCATCCTACCCAGTCCACAGCCCAGCCACAACACCAGTCTGCTTTGTCCCATTCCCCCATACCCTGTCCCCTTGGGCTATCTGACTACAGTCCCATGCCCCAAACCACCAAACAACAAACCCCTTCATCAGGTTCTAGGGCCCACACCAGAGCCTCACAGGCTCCTTCCCTTTGAGCAAGCAGGCCTCATTTGCTATCAGAAGCCTAATCTAAGCAAACAAAAGGAATAATCACTAGACACTTCAAGGGTAAACTGCAATCTCCTCCTAAGTTAAATAAGATTCCTACACCAGGATTGGCAGACCATAGCACAAAAGGAGTAACATGAAATAATCAAATGCAAGTAAATCCAACAAGATTGCCCAGTCATACAATGGATGTCTCTAATCAAAACAGAAGAGACAAAAGGATAAGAACCCCAAAATGAAGATACAAGCTATGCAAACCTGGTCATGCAAATACTAGAACTTGCAGAAAATCAAAAAAGGGCCAATAATGGTATGAATGATGTCCTTGCTAGATTAGACCTAATAGAAAAGAAACAGGAAGTTAAATACAGTTAAATGATCTGAAGGAGAATTAAAAAAAAGAAAAAGAGGACCTCAATAACCACCTGGCTAGATTCAATGATGACATAAATAAATGCAAAGATGAATTCCACGAAGCATTAAGAAAATCAGAAAATGATATGAAAAGGGAACTCAACCGAGGGATGGAAACTATACATTAAAAAGCAGTAGAAAATACAAACCAAATTGAACACGCCCAAAACTCTATAGAAGCTCTCATGAATAGAGTCAGCCATGTGGAGGATAGAAACTCAGAACTGGAAGACAAAACAGAAGAAACAATTCATGAGTCCATAGTTTCAATAAATTCAAATTTTTCTGTGAACAGAAAATGAGGGAACTGTGGGATACCCTTAAACATCCCAACATTCAGATCATGGGAATACTAGAAAAGGAAGAAATTCTAACCAAAGGCATGGAGAAATTATTCAACAAAATTATCAAAGAAAACTTTCCCACTCTCTCAAAAGAAATCCCCATCAAGTTACAAGAGGCTAACGGGGACTTCCAGTCAAGATGGTGATCGCCTAACCACAACTCACCTCACGGGTAAAGAAAGGCAAGACATATAGGGCTAAGTGGGATTTTTAATGGTCTGCAGATCCACTGGAGGTCTCCAGTGGAAGGGCATGGAGGAGGAAAGTAGGGAATCCACTGATTCCCACACTCTTGGGTAGTCCACCAGTCCCCCAGTACCCTCAAGCAGCTGCCACTGTCCAAGCTGCAGGTTCCTCCTGCACTAACTGCAGGGTTATTGGACCCAGGTTAGCAGGCTAGCATTCACCCCTCCCTGCCCCAACCTAGGCTTTCCCACCCCCACAGAGCACCACACATGAAAGTCATCCCACTTTCTGCCACCTCCTGTGCATGGACCCAGGCAAACAGCCTAGCATTTGCCCTGCCTCCCCCCGACCTAGGCTTTCCCACCACTGTGGACCTCCACATGTGAATCCATCCCACTCACCATTGCCCTCCATGCACATACCCATGCCATTAGTCTAGCTTTCGCCTGGACCCAACCTAGGCTTTCCCATTCCCATGAAGCTCCACATGTGAAAGCCATCCCACTCAACACCATCCCCTGTGCATGGACCCAGGCCAACAGGCTAGCATTCACCCCATCCTACCACAATCAAGGTTTTACACTTGCTGACACCCCCCTCCTGCATGGGGGCCTATACCTATAATAACTATAATAATATTGGTTATCCCATTTATCTGGTGCTGACTTTTCTTCCCATTGGAGAATTTGCTTCTCTTTTTCAGATGGAAGCAGAACCTGAGGAGAGAATCATCCCATTGCACCTCACCAGGGCCCCAGCTGAAACCATAGAATAATGGGAGAACTGAGCAAGAGTGCTGGTTTTTGATGAACCTGGTACCAACAAAAGGGTGAAGGAGATAGGCACAGAGAACACTCAACTCCTACCAAAACAGATATCCAGAGACATATAGGCTCCCAAGACCTCATCACTGAAGCAGAACTAAAATGAACCCAACATGGCTCAGGGAAATTTGTGGAAGAGGGGGGCGGAAAGATTGTTAGAGCCAAAAGTTGGGACATTATTCACAGAGACATTGCCTCTTCCCCATAAATGATGGCTACACCCACAATGCACGACCCACATTCCCCAATGAAGAGGGTCCTTTCAGAGGGTGGAGGACAGGGAGGAGGCTAACAATGGTACCAGTATGACTGTATACACACTATGTACATGAGTAATAATAATAATAAAAGAAGCTAACAGAACTCCAAATAGACTGGA
This sequence comes from Orientallactaga sibirica, assembly GCA_036365145.1. Classification (NCBI taxonomy): domain Eukaryota; kingdom Metazoa; phylum Chordata; class Mammalia; order Rodentia; family Dipodidae; genus Orientallactaga; species Orientallactaga sibirica. Next base: position 55,546,539 of record JAEOAD010000004.1, read on the forward strand.
CCAAAGGAGAAACTCTCCAAGACATATTATCATTAAGACTAAGCATTGATATCAAAGAGAAAGTCCTAAAAGCAGATAGGGAGAAACAACATATTACATATAAAGGTAACTCAATCAGAATTGCTTCAGACTTCTCAATGGAAACTCTGAAAGCCAGAAGGGCCTGCCATGGAACACTGCATACTCTAAGAACATATAGCTTCCAACCCCAATTACTCTACCCACCAAAAGTATCCCTCACAATATATGGTGAAAGAAAATTTTCCATGATAAAATTCAGCTTTACAATTATATGAACACAAAGCCAAGCCTACAGAGAGTACTTCAGGGAATTCTCCACCCAGAAGAATCAAATAACCAATCTCAAGCGCCTACAAGAAGAAGATCACAATAACCAAACTCAAAGAAGGGACAAAAAACTACAAAGTACAAGAAAACCACATAAACCACCACAATATTGCAGGGATTAAATCAAACCTCACGGTTATTACCCTAAATATTAATGGGCTTAATTCATGTATCAAGAAACATAAGCTAACAGGGTGAGTCAGAAAATTAGACCTCTCAATCTGCTGTCTTCAAGAAACCCACATCACCACTCAGGATGAAAGGGTGGAAAATGATATTCCAAGCAAATGGAAATAAGAAACAAACAGGCATTGCTATATTAATATCAGACAAAATAGACTTCAAACCAAATGTAATCAAAAAAGAAGAAGAAGGCCACTTCTTACTTATCAAGGGAACAATCCAACAAGAGGATATCACAACTAAGCAAAGGTGCACCACAATTCATAAAACAAATACACTTGATAACAAAACAGAAATAACTACCAACACCCTCATAGTTGGGGACTTCAATACTCCACAATCAGCAATAGATAGGTCATCCAAACAGAAAATTAACAGGGAAGTAAGAGAGCTCAACAAAACCATCGATCAATTAGACCTAATGGACACAACAGTCTACCCAAAATCTATAGAATACACATTCTTCTCAGCAGCCCATGGAAACTTCTCTAAAATATATCATATACTAGGTCATAAAGCCTGCCTCCATATATTTAGGTACATCGACATAATTTTCTACATGATATCAGATCACAATGCAGTATTGCTAAAAATTAACAATAAAAGGTGCACCCGGAATCCTGGAAACTGAAAAACACAATTTTAAACAATAAATGGGTAGTGGACAAAATAAAAAATGATATTGCAAAATTTCTAGAAATGAAAGACAATGAGACCACAAGCTACCAAAACTTACGGGACACAATGAAGGCAGTCCTCAGGGGAATATTCATAGCACTAAATGCCTTCATAACAAAGACAGAGAGGTTCCAAATGAATAACCTAACCATCTACCTAAAGGCATTGAAAAAAAAGAATCGAACCAAAAAAGCTCCAGACAGAAAGAAATAATTAAGATCAATTAAGATTGGAGCAGGAATTAATGAGTTGGAAACTAAGAAAACAATCAAGAAAATTGATGAAACAAAGAGGTGGTCTGTGGAAAAAAATAAACAAGATTGATAAACCCATGGCCATTTGATCAAGCAAAAAAAGAAAAAAGAGCGATGCTTCAAAGTAACAAAATTAGAAATGAAAAAGGAGAGATCACAAAAGATATGTGATATTGGAAGAATCATCAGGACTTATTTCAAAAACCTCTACTCCAAAAATGTGGATAATATGGAGGAAATGGATGAATTCCTGGACACATACCACCTACCAAAGCTAAATCAGAGCGGATTAATCTCCTAAACAAACCTATCACACCCATCGAGATTGGAAAGATAATGAAAACCTCCCTAAAAAGAAGAGTCCAGGACCAGAGGGCTTCTCAGCTGAATTCTGTAAAACCTTCATGGAAGAACTGAAACCAATCTTTCTCAAACAGTGCCACACAATTGGATAACACTGAAAGCTCTCCAACTCCTTCAATGAAGCTAATACCACCCTAATACCAAAACCAGGCAGAGACACCACAAGAAAAGAAAACTGTAGGCCTATTTTCCTGATGAACTTAGATTCAAAGATCCTGAACAAAATCTTCACAAACCGAATTCAACAACACATCAAAAGCATTATCCACCTTGACTAAGTAGGTTTCATCCCAGGAACACAGGAGTGGTTCAACATATGGAAATGTGTCAGTGTAATACACCACATAATAAGATTAAACACAAAAACCACATGATCATTTCAATAGATGCAGAAAAGGCCTTTGGCAAAATACAACATCACTTCATGACCAAAACATTGGAGAGAAGAGGTATGGATGGTTTATATCTCAACATAATAAAGACTATAAATAAAGCTCCTAAAGTCCAAATAATACTTAATGGGGAGAGACTGAAGGAATTCCAATTGAGATCAGGAACAAGACAGGGGTGTCCACACTCACCTCTGCTCTTCAACATAGTACTGTAAGTCCTAGCTCAAGCAATAAGACAGGAGAAAGAAATAAAAGGGCTAAAAATTGGAAAGGAAGAATTTAAGTTAGCCCTATTTGCAAGTGACATGATTCTATATGTAAGTGACCTAAGAACCTCCATCTCAAAACTCTTAAAGGTGATTAACTCCTTCAGCAAAGTAGCAGGATACAAAAATCAATGCACAAAAATCAGTAGCCTTTCTGTATGCAAAAGACAAAGATACAGAGAAAGAAATAAGCAACATTTTCCCATTTTCAATAGCAACAAAAAAAAAATACCTTGGAATAACATTAACCAAGGATGTGAAAGACATATTCAATGAAAACATAAAAATAGTCAAGAAAGAAATTGATGAGGGCTTGAAAAAAATGGAAAGACCTCCCATGCTCCTGGATAGGCAGAATTAACATTGTGAAAATGGCAATCTTACCAAAAGCAATACACAGATTTAATGAAATACCAATAAAAATCCCAACATTTTTCTTCACAGAGATAGAAAAAAATGATCTCAAAATTCATATAGAATGGCAGAAGGTGTCAGATATCCAAGCATATCCTCAGCAAAAGAAATACCTCTGGAGGCATCACCATTCCTGATCTAAAGGTATATTACAAAGCCATAGCACTAAAAACAACATGATACTGGCATAAAAACAGGAATATAGACCAGTGGAACAGAATCAGGAACCTGGGCTTTGGGTCAATTAACTGCAGCTACTTGATATTTGATAAAGGCCCTAACAATGTAGACTGGAAAAAAAGATAGCATCTTCAAAAATGATGCTGGACAAACTGAATTACCATGTGCAAGATAATGAAATTATATCTTCACATCTCACCATGCACAAAAATCAAGTCCAAATGGATCAAAGACCTCAATGTAAGACTGGAAAGTCTGCTACTGCTGGAAGAAAAAAATTGGAGGAACTCTCTATGATATAGGAGTAGGAAAGACTTCCTGAATAAAACCCCAGTAGCTCAGGAAATTAAACAATCACCACCATTGGGATCTCATGAAGCTAATAAGTTTTTTCACAGATAAACATACAATAAGCAGAGTCATTAGTTTACCCAAAGAATGGGAGAAAAAATTTGCCAGCTATACAACTGACAGAGGCCTAATTTCTACAATCTACAAAGAACTCAAAAACATAAACAATAAAAAGTCAAACAACCCACTCACAAAATTGTTGGGCCCTGCCCGGTGTGAAGCCAAGTGGTTAGCCCAGCCAATCTTGGCCTACTCCCGGTGAGGCCTAGTCGAGCTTCCAGAGCCTGAGTAGAGTTTCATGACCTGCCCTTGACTCAACACCTAAGCTGAAACTGCCTCCACCCAGCTGCTGCTGACGTGATGAAATACTATTGGCCCTTATAGCTTCCTCTCATCCCCTCTTCCCGCCCCCTTCCTCAAAGTATATAAATACCTCCCCTGACAATAAACGGAGAGATTTTTCCACCTTAGATGGTCTCCGCGACTCAATGTGGTTTTTCTCCCCGGTGTTTTAGTGGGGGGAGGGGTTTGAGTCGCCGACACCCGCCTTCTCGCTCAGCCTCAAGAGAAGCGGCTGGTCCGGTTCTCTCTCTCTTATGCTCTACCTGCCGGTGGTGGAGGGAAAAAATCCCCGGCACAAAATAGGGCAGAGAACTGTACAGGGAGTCTCAGAGGAAGAAATACAAATGGCAAACACACACTTAAGAAAATATTCCACATCCCTCATTATCAGGGAAATGCAAACTAAAACAACTATGAGATTCCACCTTACCCCTGTAAGGATAGAAAACATTGAAAAATCTAATGAAAACAAATGCTGAAAAAGTGGTGGGGAATTATGAACCCACAGTCACTACTGGTATGAATGTAACAGGGTACAACCACTATGAAAAGCAATATGAAGACTCCTAAAAAGGATGACTATAGAGTTACCAACAGACCCAGTTATTCCCTTACTGGGCATTTACCCTAAAAGCTCCATGCCTCAGTTCAGAGAGAATTACTCAACCATTTTATAGCTGCTCAATGCATAATGGCTAAGAGCTGGAATCCACCCAGATGTACATCATTAGAAAAATGGATAACCATTCATGGTATATCTACACAATGGAATTCTACACAGTGGTAAGGAAAAATGACACAATGAAATTTGAAGAAACATGGTAGAATTTGGAACAGATTGTTCTCGGTGAACTCACCCAATCACAGAAAGATAATCGTCACATGGTCTCACCCATCTGTGACTCCTAACCTGAATCTGCCCAAGATGCTGACATACCTAGTAAGCATCTTGAGGACCAGATAATAAGGAGAGTGGGGCTGGAAAGGAGGGTAAAGGTGGTGATGGGCACAAAAATTTGGGGGTACCAAATGGAACTGGTACCATAAAATCCTGTATCATGAAAGAGACTAAAAGGTAGAATGTTCATCACATCCTTAGAGGAAACACCTGAACCACAGGGCACTGCGGATGGTATGATGAAGACCAACCTTAATCTTCTCCTGTTTCTCCTCTTTCTTTCTCTCTCCCTCTTCTCTCTCTTCTCTCCTCTTTTATATTACCTATCTTTTTCTTCCTTCTTTTCCCTTTGTGCTAACCTGTAACTCCCAGTACCAGCATGCAGTTAACATCCACAGTGAGCTGTTAATCAAAAAGATTTACAAGGTTTCCTGAAAGAAGACATAGTTCTGTCAGAGTACTTAATGACCCACCAAATGTTAATGGTAAGACCCTACTGCTGAAGGCACCATATGCTGTTGATATGGAATATGGAGTGACCTGGCTGGAATCTGGAAGAGAGTCAGTCCCAAACAGCCTGTCTAGTACCAGAAGGTGCTACATGAGTCACTGGGGGAAAATGAACAAAATCTGTCTAACCTACTCAGCAGCAAACAACCTGCCATTAGGCTCACACAAGTGCGATAGAGACACACAGCCATAGTGAGCAACCAACTGCTCTTGATTGGGCTAACAGGTCTGCTCAGTGGAATGGAACCTATAGCTGGAACTGGGAAACAAGTCAGAACTATATCCAAAAATGAGCCCGCTCTCCAATATCAAGCTCCCACCAATCGTAGGCTATAAGAGGGCCTACAACTATCAAATTCTCTCTAAAATAATAATGGTTATCTCATTTATCTGTGGCTAACTTCACTCACTGTTGGAGAATTTGCTTCTCTTCTTCAGATGGACACAGAACCTGACGAGAGACTCAGCCAATCTCACCTCACCAGGGCCCCAGCTGAAATCAGAGTAATTGGAGAAATAAGCAAGAGTGCTGCTTTTTTGGTGAACCTGGTACAGCACAAGGGTTAAGTAGATAGACATAGAGAACACTCAACTCCTACCAAACCAGATACCCAGAGACACAGAGGTGCCCAAGTACTCATCACTGAAGTAGACCTAAAATGAACCCAACATGACTCAGGGAAATTCACCGAAGAGAGGGCAGAAAGTCCAAATGGATTAAAGACCTCAATATAAGACTGGAAACTCTGCTACTGCTGGAAGAAAAATTCAGAGGAACTCTCCATTATATAAGAGTGGAAAAGACTTCCTGAACAAAATCCATTGTTGGGACATTATGCATAGAGACATTGCCTCTTCCCCATAACTGATGGCTACCCCCACTGTGCACGACCCACATTCCCCAAAAAGGTGGGTCCCTGGAGGTGGGAGGACAGGAAGAAGTCTAACAATAGTACCAACATGGTTGTATCCACACTATGTACACAACTAATTAAAAAAGCAATAAAAGACACAGCAATTAAAAATGATATTATCCCTGCTTGCTGACATCTTGATCTATATAGAGAAAATCCTAAAGACTCAACCAAAGACACTGCTCAAACTTTACAAATTCAGTAAACCTTTAGGATACAAAATCAACAAATACAAATCAACAGTGAGCCAGGCGTGGTGGTGCACGTCTTTAATCCCAGCACTCGGGAGGCAGAGGTAGGAGGATCACCATGAGTTCGAGGCCACTCTGAGACTACATAGTTAATTCCAGGTCAGCCTGGGCCAGAGTGAGACCCTACCTCGAAAAACAAAACAAAACAAAACAAAAAAATCAACAGTGTGCTAATAACAAGCTATGATAAAATGAAATGGAGAAAATATTCTATTCACAACATGAAAAAGAATAAAACACTCCACCTCCTCTCTCAATGGTGGGTTCTGACAATTGCAGCCCATGAGGAGTACTAGGACTCACCTCCTAGTACCCCCTCCTCCTGCTGCCATGGACATAGACCACTGGTCATTTGGACTACTACAAGCACTCAGCCTTTCTTCCAAGAGGAGTGCCAATGGATCATCACATGTGAGTCCCAAATGGTAGACACCTCAGGGTCTGTTTTGGAGGAGGGTTCAGGAATGAGGCTGGAACCGAAACATGAGTTCTATAACTTGGCTGTCTGCTAACACACTATCCCTCTCCCACTATCCACCCCTGGGTCCTATTTCATCCACAAAGTGGTATCAAGTATCTCCACAAATGAACTCCAAACACCGCTAAGGGAAGAAAGACAAATGAACACAATAAAACGCCAAGCATTAAAAAAGAAAAACCCACAAAGCACCATTCCAAATAGTCACTTAACATAGGTATGTGAGAAGGAAAAATCCATTGTCTCCAGATAGGTATGCCTCAGTGAAAAATGGATAACATAAAACACCAAGCAAATACATCTTTCTCAAGAAGATACCAGTTCCATAATAGAAGAGCCCTATCATATATACTCAGAGGAAACTCCAGACAAACAGCTCAAAAGAGTGATTATGAACATGTAAAAATGATTCAAGAATACCTGAATAAATGCATGAGTAAAATCCTAATTAAATTCAAAGAGGACACAAATAAGTGACTACATATTTTCTAGTACAACACAAACAGCTAGATAAAATGAGCAAGTAAAGCCACAATATGAAAATCAAACTCAATAAAGATAGAAATTCTGAAGGAAAAAAAATACTGAAATAAAGGTGGAAATGAAAACTACAGTAAATAAAAAAATGTTCTTTAGAAATCTACACCAATATAAGATATAAAATAAAAAACATAATATTGCATCTTAAATATAAGGTACAGGAAGTGAATCATTTACTCAAAACCACTGGGAAATTAAAAATATATGAAGAGAACATGAGAGGTATTTGTAACACCATGAAAAAAAATATGCAAATAATGGGCATAGAGGAAAGAGCAGAACTTCAGGTTAAGGCCATAGAAATATATATTTTTTTAATTATAGAAGAAGGGTTGAAGAGATGGCTTAGCAGTTAAGGTGATTGGCTAAGGACATAGATTCGATTCCCCAGTACCCACATAAGCCAGATTTACAAGATGGCGCTTGCATCTGGAGTTTGTCTACAACTGCTAGAGGTGCTGGTATTCCCATTCTCTTTCTATCTATCTCTTTATCTATCTATCTATCTATCTATCTATCTATCTATCTATCTATCCATCTATCATCTATCTCTAGCTAGCTAGCTAGCTATCTCAAATAAAAGTTATATATATGTGAAAATCCCCAGTTCTAAGGGAAGATACCCACCTAAGTACAAGAGACCTTCAGACCACCAAATAAATACATAGGACCAGAAAAGAAATTCCTAAAGTCATTATAGTCAAAGCACTAAATATACAGAACAAAGAAATAGTACTGAAAGCTTCTAGAGAGAAACATCTAATTGCATGTAAAGGCAAGCTCTTCATAATAACAGCCAATTTTTCAGCATAACTCTAATAGCCAGAAGGGCTTAGAATGATTCAGTTCAAGTTCTGAAAGATATCAACTGTCAACTCATATTGCTACATCTAGCAAATCTATTTTAATGGATAAAGGAAAACTTTGGTGACTAAAGCAGGTTAAAGGAATTTATGAACACTAAGGCAACTTTATAGAGGATACTAGACAGAATAATTCTCACTAAGAGAAAGATAAACACATTCAAATGGCTATAGGAGGGGAAAAATAATAACTAATTCTAGAACCGCTGATAAAGAAATGAAAACAAAACAAAACAAACAAAAAAAAACACCAAACCCCACAAAGCCATCAGCATGAATAAGAAGGATTAACTCTTACTATTCAATAATAATTCAGAATAGTAATGGTCTCAACTCCCTAGTCAAAAGATACAGAGTGGGGCTAGAGAGATGGCTATGCGTTTGAAGGCACTTGTTTACTTGCAAAACCTTACAGCCCAGGTTCTAATCCCCAGTACTCGTGCAAACCTGGATGCACAAAGTTTAGCACACATCTGGAGTTAATCTGCAGCAGCAGGAGGCCCTGTTCTCTCTTTTTCTTTCTTTTGAGTGATTTATTTTTATTTATTTATTTATTTATGACAAGGAGAGGCAGATAGAATGAACTTGCCAGAGCCTCTAGTCACTGCAAACAAACTCCAGATGCATGTGTCACTTTGTATATCTGGCTTTACATGGGTGCTGGGGAATTGAACCTGGGTCCTTTGATTTTACCTGCAAGCACCTTAACCCCTAAGCCATCTCTCCAGTCCCTCTTTCTCCCTTCACCCTTGCCTTCTCAGGATAGATCAAAGAACAGGATGTATACTCTTATTGTCTTCAAGAACTCACCTCAACATCAAAGAAAGACACTACTTTAGGGTGAAAGAACGGATTAAGACCTTCCAAGCAAATTGATCCAGAAACAAACAAGTGTTGCATTTCTAATATCTGACACAATACACTTCAAACCACTATTAATTAGAAGAGATAAAGATCATTTTAAACTGTTCAAGGAAGAATCCACCAAGAGAATATTATAATCCTTAATACTTACCAAGTAAAGATGCACCTAATTTTATAAAACAAATTCTACTAGATATAAAGTCAGAGATAAATCCCAACACATGATAATTATAATAATTGGTGACTTCAGTACCCCACTGTCATCTGCAGGGTGCACAAAAGCATGGAGTGACTAGGCCAGAGTTCCTGGTTCCTTCCCCACCTCCCAGTTCCCTGGTCCAAGTATTCTGCTGCTGGCTTGGGTATGCCTGAAACCTGAAGACATGGTGCAGAAATAGGCCCCTTGCTTCATCTTCCTAACTGAATGCCCTGGGTCCCTAACTCCCAGACCCCCTGCTCAGGAGGGTGTGCATGCAGAGTTGAGCAGGCCAGAGCTCCTGGTTCCTTTCCTAACTCACACTTCCCTTGTCCTAGTACTTCTGCTGCTGGCTTGGGATGCCTGGTCCCTGCATGTGTGCTATGGAAGCAAGCCTTTTTCTCCTGCTTCTCAAGTCTTGATTGACAGTCCCCCTGGTCCCCCAAATCCCTGTTCACCTGAGCCAGAAGGCACATGGGCCACTGTGGGAGCTAGCTTCTTGCCCCTAACTCCCCATCTTCCCGGCAACTGCTTCCTCAACCTCTGGTTCCCTTGTTCTGAAGAGTATGTGCAAGTGAAGTTAGTAGGCCAGAGCTTCCAGTTCCCCACTTCCCAGTTCCCCAGGTACCTTTGATGTATTTGCAATCTCTACAATATACATATTGGTGGTTATAACCCTATCTTACACCATTCCAGTTCACATTTAAAATATTTAAAATATTTAAAAATTTAAATGTAAATTTAAAACACTTACTGAACATCCAACAAAGACAAATACTTGCTTCCTCCTCCTCAATGAAATAAGACTTTTACCCCAAGATAGGTACACCACAAGGCAAAAGAAGAAAAAGAAAAAAAAAAAAAAAAAACAGATCTCCACCAAGGATGCCTAGTTCCACCATGGAGGCCTACAATTAAATCATAGAGAAAACAGAAGAAATTGAATCCCAAAATGAAAATACAACAAACTATGTGATCCTGGTCAAAAGAATTGAAGCAAAGGACCAAAAAACTGAAAATTACATAAAAAACTGAAAATTACATAAATGAAATTGAACGGAATCATCTGTTAGAGCACTTAGCTTTTGACACTAGGTTTAACTTAGTTGAAGAAAACCTTAGAAGTCTCAAAACAGATATAAATGAATTAAAGGTGAGTCAACAAATAAATGGAAGACCTCAGTAAATAGTTTATTAAGCTCAATGAAGACTTGATCAAATGCAAGAATGAATTCCAGGAAGCATCAAGAAAATCAGAGCTTGAACTGAAATCATACCTCAGAGAAGATATTAACACAATGCAAAAATAACACAACAAGCTGGGCGTGGTGGCGCACGCCTTTAATCCCAGCACTCGGGAGGCAGAGGTAGGAGGATCGCTGAGAGTTCGAGGCCACCCTGAGACTACATAATTCCAGGTCAGCCTGGACCAGAGTGAAACACTACCTCGAAAAACCAAAAAAAATAAAACCAGAAAACAAAAATCAAGTAGACTTTTAAAACTTCACTAGAACCCCTCACAAACAGAGTAACTCATGTGAAAGTGAGAACCTCTGACCTGGAAAACAAGACAGATGAAATTGATCAGAAGTCCAAAAACTTTGCTATGTTCAAAAAATAATGTGAACAGAATATGAGGGAGTATAGGATATCCTAAAATGAATAAATATCCAGATTATGGGTATACCAGAAGGGGAAGAAACCCAAACCAGAGGCATAGAGAACATATTCAACAAAATTATTGAAGAAAATTTTCCCAACCTCACAAAGGAGAGGCCCATCCAGACAGAAGAAGCTCACAAAATATTAGACAGGACCAAAGATGAAACTCTCCAATGAAAATCATAATTAAAACTTAACAATGAAAACAAAGATAGAGTGCTTTAAAAAAGCAGCAAGAGAGAAACAACACACTACATATAAAGGTAATTCCATCAGAATTACCTCAGATTTCTCAATGGAAACCCTGAAAGCTAGAAGATCCTGGAACGGAACACTTCAAAGTCTGAAAAAACCATGGCTTCCAACGCACACTAATGTATCCTGCAAAAATATCCCTCATAATAGATAGTGAAAGGAAAACTTTCCATGAGAAAAGGCAACTCTATGATTATATGAACCCAAAGTAAAACCTATAGAGGATACTTCAGGGAATACGCCACACAATAGAGTCCAACAACCAATCTCAAGAGCCTACAAGAAGAAGACCACAATCACCACAAAAGTACAAAGCCCAAGAAAGCACCAAACACCATAAAGCACCCCATCATGGCAGGGATTAAATCAAAACTCACAGTTATAGCCTTAAATATTAATGGTCTTAAATCACCAATCAAAAAACAAAGTTAACAGAGTGGATCACAAAAATGGACACTTTTATCTGCTGTCATCAAGAGACTCACCTCACCACTAAAGACAAACAACAACTTAGGAGGAAAGGATGGAAAATAATATTCCAAGCAAAAGTGAATAACTAACAAGCAGGTGTCACTATATTAATATTTGATAAAATACACTTCAAACAAAAAGTAATCAAAAAAGACAAACAAAGCCACTTCTTACTCTCCAAGGAATGATCCAAAATGAGGATATCACAATCATAAATCAATATGCACCAAACACAGGTACACCACAGTTTATAAAATAAAACCTTCTTGACAACAAAAACAAATAAACACCAATGCCATTATACTTCAGGACTTGAATGCCCCACTATCAATAGACAGATCATCCAACAGAAAATCAACAGGGAAACAATAGAGCTTAACAACACCACAGATCAACAAGACCTAACAGTCATCTACAGAACATTCTATCCTAATTCTACAGAATACACATTCTTTTTAGCAGCCCACAGAACCTTCTCCAAAATATATTATATATTAAGTAAAAAAGCATGCTCATATTCAGGAAGCTTGATTTAACTTCCCACATCATATCATAGAGTTTTGATTGAGATTGGGAACATGACAGGATTGCCCACTCTCACCACTGCTCTTCAACATAGTAGTAGAAAACCTAGCCCAAGCAATAAGACAAGAGAAAGAAATAAAGGGATACAAATTGGAAAGGAAGAAGTCAAATTAGCCCTATTTGCAGATGACATGATCCTATACATAATTGACCCAAACGTATCCATCTCAAAACTTCTACAAGTGATTAATTCGTTCAGCAAAGTGGAAGATTACAAAATCAACACACAAAAATAAGTAGTCTTTCTATATTCAAAGGACAAATATACAGAGAAAGAATTTAGCAGGGACTAAAGAGATGACTTAGCAGATAAATGCTTGCTTGTGAAGCCTAAGGACCCCAGTTCAAGGCTCCATTCCCCAGTACCCACATAAGCCAGATGGATAAGGTGGCACATGCATCTGGAGTTTGTTTGCAGTGGCTGGAGGCCCTGGTGCACCCATCCTCTCTCTTTCTCTGCCTCTTTCTCTCTCTGTCTGTTGCTAATAAATAAAAATAAATAATTTTTCTTTTTTTGTTTTTTTGAGGTATGGTTTCACTCTAGCTCAGGCTGACCTGGAATTCATTATGTAGTCTCAGGGTGGCCTCGAATTCACGGCGATTCTCCTACCTCTGCCTCCTGAGTGCTGGGATTAAAGGCGTGCGCCACCATGCCTGGCACAAATTTAAAAAAAAAAAAAAAAGAATTCAGCAAGGCTGTTCAATTTTTGATAGCCACAAAAAAATAAATACTTTTGAATAACACTAACCAAGGATGTGAAAAATTTATATAATGAAAACATAAAAAACTCAAGAAAGAAATTGAGGAGGACTTGAGCAGATGGAAAGACCTTTCATGATCCTGGATAGGTAGAATTAATATTGTGAAAATGGTAATTCTACCAAAAGCTATATACAGAGTTAATGCAATACCAATAAAAATACCAGCATAATCCTTCACAGAGATTAAAAAATGATCTCAAAATTCATATAGAATGGCAGCAGGCCTCAGATACCAAAACATAGTCTTAGCAAAAAAAAAAAAAAAAAATCACCTCTGGAGATATCACCATACCCAATCTAAAGCTATATTACAAAGCCATAGTAACAAAAACAGCATGGTACTATCATAAGAACAGAATCATAGACCAATGGAACAGAGTTGAAGACCAGACCTTAGGTCAAGTAACTACAGCTACTTAATCTTTGACAAAGGAGTCAATAATGTACACTGTTGAAAAGAACATCTTCAACAAATGGTGTTGGACAAATTGGATGAGCATATATAGAAAAATGAACCTAGACCCACTCTTCTTTCCATACATAAAAATCAAGTCCAAATGGATTAAAGACCTCAATATAAGACCTGAAACTCTTCTCCTATTTAAAGAAAAAATAAGAACAGGGAAAAATCTTCCTAAAAAAAAAAAAAAGAAAAAAACTCAGTAGTCCAGGAAATTAAACAATCACTCATGAAGCTAAAAAGCTTTTGCACAGACAAAACACCATAAGCAGAGCCAATAGATTACCCACAAAATGGGAGAAAATAGGGGCTGGAGAGATGGCTTAGTGTTAAGCACTTGCTTGTGAAGCTTAAGGACCCCAGTTCGAGGCTTGATTAACCAGTATCCTTGTAATCCAGATGCACAAGGTGGCTCATGCATCTGGAGTTTGTTTGCAGTGGCTGGAGGCCTGGTGCACCCATCTTTCTCTCTCCCTCTTTCTCTCGGTCTCAAATAAATAAATAAAAATAAACATTTTTTTTAAAAAAATGGGAGAAAATGTTTGCCAGCTATACCACTGACAGAAGCATAATATCTACAGTCTACAAAGAACTCAAAACACTAAACAACAGGGGCTGAAGAGATGGCTTAGCAGTTAAGGCACATGCCTGCAAAGCCTAAGGACCCCTGTTCGATTCTCCAGGTCCCATGTAAGCCAGATGCACACAGTGGTGCATGCGTCTAGAGTTCATTTGCAGTGGCTAGAGGCCCTGGCGTGCTCATTCTCACTCTCTCTCTCCCTCTCTCTGTCTCTAATAAATAAATAAAAATAAAAATTTTTGAAAAAAAAACTAAATTAAAAAAAAAAATCAAACAACTGACTCCAAAAGTGGGGCAGAGAACTGAATAGGGAGTTCACAGAGAAAGAAATGCAAAATCCTAACACACACTTAAGAAAATGCTGAACATCCCTAATCATTAGGGAAATGCAAACTAAAACAACCACGCAATTCCACCTTACTCCAGTAAGAATGGCAATCATTAAATAATCTAACAGTGACAAATGTTGGGGAGGATGTGGGGATAGAGGAACCCTCATCCAATGTTGGTGGGAATGTAAACTTGTGCAACCACTATGGAAATCAATTTGGAGATTCTTGAAAAGGATGAACACAAAGCTACAAACAGACCCAGTTATTTATTCCCTTACTGAGCATTTATCCTCAGTAATCAATACAGAGATATTTGCTCTACCATATTTATAGCTGGTCAACTCATTATAGCTAAGAATAGAATCAACCCAGATGCTCATCATTGGATGAATGGATAAAGACATTGTGGTACATTTACAAAAGGACTTCTACTCAACAGTAAGATAAAATGGTACAATGAAATTTGTAGAAAAATAGACTTGGAAAAGATCATACTCAGCGAACTCACAATCACAGAAAGATAAACACCTCATGGTGTCACTTATCTGTAGCTCCTAACCTGGACATGCTCAAGTAGCTGTCACACCTGATAGCAACTCAAGACCCAGACAAAACAGATGTAAGGGTTTGGGGGACAGGACAGCAAGGGGAGGGGGGAAACAAACACAAAAGTAAACCCAAATTGAGCTGATACCATAGTGATCTTTATCTTTGGAGCTACCCTAAAAGATATAACCCTCAAAAGGAGTAATAGGGGAGCACCTGAAAAGTAGGGCTCTGGTAAGGGTGGGATGAAGCCTAAGCTTCAAAGAAATTTTTTTCTGTCTTTGATCCACCCCATGGGAGGAAATTCATACTTGGTACTGAAAACCTAGTAGAAAGCTTATGAAAGCAAAAAGAAGACAAAGTTGGGGGAGAGGGTATAAGGCAAAATAGGAGAAGCAAAACAAAACAAAAAGTGTACAATGAATTCCAGGTCAGCCTGAGCTAAAGTGAGACTCTATCACGGAGGAAAAAAAGAAAGTATTTAAAAACACCATCATGAAACCTAGTTCTTTGTATGATAATAAAAAAAAATTAATGAAAAAATTAAAAAGTCTATGTCTACAGTGGTCTACAAGGGTCACAGATCCTAATGAGGAAGTTACCACTGTTGTTTGACTAAATGTATATGTTATACTCATTGAATTGCTCTCTACATCTTTTTTTGTTGTTGTTTTTGTTTTTTGGTTTTTCGAGGTAGGGTCTCACTCTAGCTAGGCTGACCTGGAATTCACTATGTAGTCTCAGGGTGGCCTCGAACACATGGCGATCCTCCTACCTCTGCCTCCCAAGTGCTGGGATTAAAGGTATGCACCACCATGCCTGGCTTGCCCTCTACATCTTTTAATTTTGTGTATGAACCTAAATTAGTGCAGCTCTCACCTCTGATCAAAGAAGCTTCTTGAAAACAGCAGTGGATTGGTAAAACTCAAACCTCATCAAAGTTCTCAGAATAAGTGGCTGTTCAGTGTTCTGAACTAAATGAGACATCTCTACCACATTCTCCAATGCAGAAGAGGGGACCAGAAAGATTGTAAAAGACAGGGTGAAGAGGGGTACTTTGGAACACTATCCTCTGGACATGAAGTGAACATTCCATTCATGACCACATAGTGGCTGTTTTCACCTCCACAAGCAAGACCTTTACAATACTGATCTTATCAACATCTCGACAAGGATAATGGAGGAGGGAAAAAAAAGAATACATCAAAATTAAACGGACTGGTAGGATAGAAGAACAGGTTCAGTGGAATGGGGACAAGGAAGATGGAACAAAGGAAGATAATGAAAGGGATTCATGACCACATTATATTATGTTCATATATGCAAATTCTCAATAAAAGTGTTTTTTAAAAATAATTAAACAGTTTAAATAATCAGGAATAAATTTAAGCATCAGAGTGAAAGATTTGCATACCATCTATTATGATATACTAATGAAAGAAATTGAAAAAAATCAAGTAACTAGATATTCTATGATCAAGGATTTAAATAATTATTATTATATATTCAGAATATACAAAGAACTCAAAAAACAGAACAATAAGAAATCAAACAACCCAGTTAAAAAATGGGCTATGGAAGTAAATAGAGAGGTCTCATCAGAAGAAATAGAGATAGCACATAAACATTTAAAAATTGTTCTACATCCTTAGCCACCAGGGAAATGCAAATTAAAACTACTTTGAGATTCCATCTCACTCCTACCAGAATGGCTACCATCAAGAAAACAAATGAAAATAAGTGTTGGCAGGGATGTGGAAAAAGAGGAACACTTCTACACTGTGGGAATGCAATCTGGTCCAGCCATTGTGGAAATCAGTGTGGAGATTCTTGAGTCAGCTAAAAATAGATTTACCATATGATCCAGCTATAGCACTACTATGCATATATCTGAAGGACTCTTCTCACTACCTTAGAGATATTTGCACATCCATGCTGTATTCACAATAGCTAGGAAATGAAACCAGCCTAGATGTCCCTCCACAGATGAATAAAGATGTGGTGCATTTACACAATGGATTTCTATTCAGTGGTAACAAAAAATGAAATTACGAAATGTGCAGGGAAATGGATGGATCTGGAAAGGATTATACTAAGTGAGGTAACCCAGGCTCAGAAAGCCAAACATCATATGTTCTCTTTCATATGTGGATCATAGCTACAAATGTATAGACTTGTGTGTGAGCTGGAACCAAAAATCGGTAGCAGAGACCAGTAAGCTAGAAAAAGGCTATAAGGGAGGGAGGTGAGGGAAGGATTTAAGGGAATGGTATTGTATATATGAAAGTAGAAGAACAGATTGTAGGGAGGGGAAAGACCTAAGCAAGGCCAGGGGAAGAGAATGTGTAAAAGAAGGGTGGGGGAGGGTAAATCAAAATTCAAGATATTCTAAATAAGACATATGAAAACCTTTTTATTGAATAATGGCACATCCAGAAGCCATAGATTGTTAATGGAAAATGTTCAGTGCCAGGGATGGGATACTTTCCAGTGAGTTGTTGGCCAGGAAGATCCCTGTTGCCTCCAAAACATTATAGGCTATTGCTAAGGCCCTTGGTTTCCCTTGAGAAACAGATGGTAAGACCCTATTGCTGAAGACTTCACATGCCTGAGCAGCAAGGTCGCTGAGAAATCAAGCTGGTGCTGAGCAGAAAACCTTCTCCCTGTAGACCAGCCAACTGAAACCTGGAAAAAGCTGCACTGCATACAGCTGTATGGGAGACAGAAATCATCAGTGGCGAAAACAGTGGACACTGGAAACCTCAAATTAGGCCACCCAGGCCCAATGACTGAACGGGTGCAATAGTGGCATGTCTGCTCTGAGGGAAACCAACTAATGGACTAAAGACCTGCTCTATGGGAGGGAATACATGCCAGGTACCGAAAACCTAATCAAAAGCCTATGGCAGGGGAGGTCATGAGCCTTAGGGGTATAAAGCCTGCTCTTGTCTGGCTAAATGTATATGTTATTCTCACCAATCTGCCCTGAAAGCACTACACTTAATGTTCATATTCATATATTAATGCTACTCTCACTTCTGGTTAGAGAAGCTTCTTTTTTCAGATGGCAATGACCTCTGGGATTACCCAAAAGGCAACATAGTGCTGAGAAGAAGGGATGGAGGCATTGCATTGCAACATCTCTACCACACCCTCCAAGTCTCAGGGTCCATTGCAGAAAAGGTGGTGGAAAGAATGTAAGAGCCAAAGGAAGGGTATGACTCCTTACAATGCAACTCTCCAGAGAGAAATTGGCCTCGATATCCATGACCTCGCAGTGCCTAGCAATACCTTCACAAGACATTCATCATAAAAAAAGATGACAACATCAAAATAAAGGAGAGATTAATGGAGATAGGGAGAGGAGATGATGGAGAGTGGAGTTGTGAAGGGGAAAGTGGGGGAAGAAGGGGAGGGAAATATTATGGTTTATCATATGTATAGAAGTTGTCAAAAAATAAAATTAAAAATTACTATTATTATTATAAACATATTTATACTACTCAAAGATATAGTTTAAATTTAACTCTTAAAAGTTCCAGTGTAATTTTAACTGGAATAGAAAAATAATCCTTTAATTAATATGGAATCACAAAAGACCCTGAAAATAAGAGTTTGGCAAAAAGTAACTAAGCTGAAGGAATCATATTTAATTATTTCAAAGCATATTATTAAGCAACTTTAATCATTTAGTATTTAATAGAAAAATTATGATACTGACCTTAAAAACTGTTACAATGAACAATGGCTAGGAGAGAAAGCCCATAAATAATCCTATATATTAATAATCAATGGATTTTTAACAAAGATGTCAAGAACAAATAATGGGAAAGGACAGTTTCTTTAATGAATAATGCTGGAAAAGAATGGATATTTGGGAGAAAAATAATGAAGCTGAATCCTTTTCTCATATAATATACAAAAGTCATGTCAATACTGAGCACCTTAATACCAGCACTCAGGAGGCAGAGGTAGATAGATCGTTATGAATTCAAGGGCACCAATAGACTACACAGTGAATTCCAGGCCAGCCTGGGCTACAGTGATATCCTACCTTGAAAAAACAACAACAAAATAAGTCATGTCAAAATGAACTAAAAATTTAAACGTAAGTCCTAAAACTAAAAGGAGAAAACATAGGAGATATAATTCTTAACATTGATCTAGGCAATTTTTTTATTATTTATTTATTTGAGAGAGAGAGAGAAAGGCAGATAGAGAGAGTGAATGAGTGTTTCAGGGCCTCTAGCCACTGTAAACAAACTCCAGACACATGTGCTATCTTGTGCATCTGGCTTATGTGGGTCCTGGGGAATCAAACATAGGTCCTTTGGCTTTGCAGGCAAACACCTTAACTGCTAAGTCATCTCTCCAGACTGGCAAAGACTTTTTAATATTTTTTTACTGATATGGGCACATCAGGACCTCTTGCTGCTGCAAACAAACTCCAGATGCATGTGCCACTTTTTGCAACTGGATTTACATTGGTACTAGGAAATCAAACATTTGAGCAAGCAAGATTTGCAAGCCAGTGCCTTAAACCTCTGAACTATCTCCCTTGGGCAAGGATTTTGACCAGAATCATAAGCAGCAAAAGCAAAACTACACAAATTGTATACACTAAACTAAAAATTAAAAAAAAAAACAATTGTAGCTCAAAAGAAAAGAAAATTCTCATACTCCATAATAAGTTAATATCTACAATATATGTGGAATTCAACTCAATAACCATAACAAGAGAATGGGGTGAACCCATTTTCTCTCTCTCCCTCTGCCTTTCTCTCTTTTTTATTTTTTATGGGAAAAGAATATAAACAAATATTTCTCAAAAGAACACATAGAAATGGTAAACATGTGGAGAAAAAATGGTCAACATCACTAATCATTATGAAAATACAAATGAAAACCACAGTAATGGGTGTGGTGGAACACGCCTTTAATCCCAGCACTTGGAAGGTCAAAGGATTGATGAGAGTTTGAGGCCAGCCTGGAAGTATAAATGAGTTCCAAGTCAGCCAGGACTAAAGTGAGTCCTTTTTGGAGTACCTTAAAAAAAAAAAAAAAAACATTATAATATTTTAAACTGGCTTTTATCAAAATAATGAAATACAAGTTCTGATGAGAAGAAGAAGAGGGAATGCTTTACATTGTTGAGGCACTAGGGAATATAAAATAGTTCAAGACCAACTTGGACTACATAATGAGACCCAGACCCTGTCACCTCTTCAAAAAAAAAAAAAAAAAAAAAACTAAAACAGATACTATATGATCCAGCAATCCATTTCAGAGGATGCACCCAAACATAATGAAATCAGGATCTTTTTTGTTTGCTTGCTTATTTGGATTTTTTAAGGTAGGTCTCAGTCTAGCTCAGGCTGGCCTGGAACTCTGTAGTCTCAGGCTCATCTTGAACTCACTGTGACCCTCCTACCTCAGCCTCCAGAGTGCTGGGACTAATGGCATGCACCACCACACATGGCATAAATCAGTATCTTTAAAAATATTTTTTTTAATTTTATTTATTTATTTGCAAGCAGAGAGAGACAGAGAATGGGCACTCCAAGGCCACCAGCCGCTGCAAAGGAACTCCAGATGAATGTGCCACTTTGTGCACCTGGCTCTACGTGAGTAATGGAGAATTAAACTCAGGTCATTAGGCTTTGCAGGCAAGCACCTTAACTGCTGAGCCATCTCTCCAGCTCCAAGAAATCAGTATCTTAAAGACATAGTTGTTCTCACTTGTTTACTGAGATATTATTCACAGTAAGTAGGATATGGAATTAAGTATGATGGATGAATGAATAAAGGATATGTGGCATATAGCTATTAAGAAACATTATTCATCCTTTTTTAAATTTTTGTTTATTTTTATTTATTTATTTGAGAGTGACAGAGAAAGAGGCAGAGAGAGACAGAATGGGCACACAAGGGCCTCCAGCCACTGCAAACAAACTCCAGATGCATGTGCCACCTTGTAAATCTGGCTTACATGGGAACTAGGAAATAACTGAGGCTTTTGTGTTCGTGGTGCTAGGTTCTAACCACATAAGTTTTTTTTTAAGTTTTATTTATTTACTTATTAGAGACAGAGAAAGGAAGAGAGAGAGAGAGAATGGCCACGCCAGGGCCTCTAGCCACTGCAAATGAACTCCAGACACATGCACCACCATGTGCATCTGGCTTATATGAGTACTGGGGAATTGAGCCTCAAACCAGGGTCCTTAGGTATCACAGACAAGAACTTAAGCCCTATCTCTAGCCCATATTCATCCTTTTTAAAAAAGAAAATCCTAAACCGGGTGTGGTGGCGCACGCCTTTAATCCCAGCACTCGGGAGTCAGAAGTAGGAGGATCACCGTGAGTTCAAGACCAACCTGAGACTACATAGTGAATTCCAGGTCAGCCTGAGCTAGAGTGAGACCCTACCTCAAAAAACCAAAAAAAAAAAAAAAAGAAAGAAAGAAAGAAAGAAAGAAAGAAAGAAAGAAAGAAAGAAAGAAAGAAAGAAAGAAAGAAAGAAAATCCTATCATTCTCAATAAAGTGGATAAACCTTGAAGACATTTTGCTAAAAGAAAGAAGCTAGGTATAGAGATCCAAATACTGGATAATCTCACTTACATGTAGAATACTAAAAAGTCAAACTTATAAAAGTTGAAAGTGGGGGCTGGGTAGATGGCTTAGTAGTTAAGGCGCATGCTTGAGAAGCCTAAGGATCCCAGTTTGATTCCCCAGGTCCCATGTAACAGATGCACATGGTGGCGCATGTGTCTGGAGTTCGTTTGCAGTGGCTAGAAGCCCTGGCACGCCCATTCTCACTCTTTCTCTATCTTCTCCCACTCCCTTTCTCTGTCTCAAATAAATAAATTTTTTTAAAGTTAAAAGTAGAACAATGGATGCCTGGGCAAGAAAATGGGACAGTATTGTTCAAAAACATACAAAGTTTCAGTTAGGGAGGAAGATTAAGTTCAGGAGATATAATATATAACATAGTGCTTATAATTAATAATATATTGCATACTTAAAATTTGCTATGAATGTAGATCTTAGTGTTCTCACTCCGCACAAAAAAGATAACTATGAAAAAAATTTTTAAATATAACTATATAAAGTGCTGGAAATGTTAACTAGCTTGATTTTGGTAATAATTTCACAATATATACACATGGTAAAACATTATGTTGTATGCACCCCATGCATATAAGAATTTTCAATTATGTCTTAGTAAAGCTAGAGACAAATGAACAAAAATGATAGCTATGTGAGATGATGGAACTGTTAATTGGTCTGATCATAATAATCATTTCACAGCATGTATGTACTATATATCAAATCACCATATTTTATGCCTGAAATATATATAATTGTGTCAATTATATTTCAATAAAAGAATTTTCAAAATAAAAATGTTCAGAGAACCAAGAAAACGAGAATAGTTTTCTCTTCCTCTAAAATAACCAAATTCTATTTTTTTCCCAAACTCATTGATACTGAATACCGAATTCAGATGAACATATAGTCACACATTTACAGATAAACTTAACTATTCTCTAAGTTTGGTTGAGTCTAAAAGTAATGTGTACTGTGGGTTTTGTCAACTATATAAGTTTAGCATAAGAGTTTAAGATTCAATATATTTTATAGGCTCATTGCAGCTACAAACCTTTTCCTAAGAACACATTCTCCCTTCTTAAAAAGAAAAAGAAAAATGTACAAGAATAAGTTATAAAGAGGTTAACCATCTTTGATCATTTCAAAAGCAGCTTACCTTTTAGTTTCAAACAATTTGCAAATAGAAGTCAAAAGGTGGTTAAATTCCATTTCCCAAAACACTTGGCTGTCAAACTAACTTTTAAATCTTTTTCTAAATTTTTTGCTCAAAATGCTTTTGACTAATCTTTTTTACACTTTTCACAACCTCGTTACCCACTAATAGACCCCTAAATCTTAAATTTTGCATTAATATTTCATCAGAGACCTAGGCTTTAGTGCCACTCAGTGTTCAAATCTTAGAATTACAGCATATCAAACCACCAAATTTTTCATTGTTTATAAGCCTATTGCAACCTCACAATATTTCTTTAGGATTTATAGATATTATTTCAAGTTCTCTGATCTCTGCCTGCTTTGCATTGCCTAATGCAAATAAGCAATATAGGAAGCCATATATATATATATATATATATATATATATATATATATATATATATATATGTATATGTATATGTATATGTATATGTATATGTATATGTATATGTATATGTATATGTATGTATGTATGTATATATGTAGATTCCTGTTGAAGCTTCACTGGGGAAATGAGGAATGACTGCCAGAAGTCTTTTTTGTTCTTTCTCAGATTGAATCATCTAGAATCGTGCCATGTTTCCTTCCAATTATAGTTGACTTACTAAAAGCAGAGAGAAGGAAATCTTTTCCTCAGGGGAAAAAGTCCAACCATTCAGGAACAAGATCCTAACTCATAAATTCCATTTACAGAAAATAAAAAATATTAATGGAAATTTATAAACAGATATCGAAATGAACCTTTTCAAGAATTATGGTACAAATGTGACATCTATATTACCCCCTCCAAGGCTGGGGGAACCTAGTGTAAGTGGTAGAAAGAATGTAAGACCATAGAATGGGGAGGAGTGCTGTGGGATACTATCTCCCACACATGACACACACATCATATTCATGAACTCACCCCAGATGTGGTTAATTGCCCAAGACCTGAAAAAGACTGAGCCTCTAACCATTCACTTATGGATAGTGAAGGACTCGTGAGGCCTCACTCCTCACTGAGGAATTATTGGTTGTTAATAGTGGCTGGGAGAGGGAGAGTCTTGTTGTTCAGTAGTGTAGCCATAGCCACAGTAAGTTGCCCACGCTCAAGAAAATAACTGCCCACCCATACTCATGCAAGCAATCCTAATTAAATTCAGTCTATCACTTTTTTCTTCTTCTTTTTTTGAGGTACGGTCTCGCTGTAGCCCAGGCTAACCTGGAATTTATTATGTACTTTCCGGCTAGCCTTGAAATCACAGTGACCCTCCTGCCTCTGCCTCCCAAGTGCTGCGATTAAAGGCGTGCACCACCATGTCCAGCAGTTCATCACTTAAAAAAAAAAAAAAAAAAAAAGAGCCGGGCATGGTGGCGCACACCTTTAATCCCAGAATCCCAGCACTCAGGGGGCAGAGGTAGGAGGATCACCGTGAGTTCAAGGCCACCCTGAGACTACATAGCAAATTCCAGGTCAGCCTGAGCTAGAGTGGGATCCTACCTTGAAAAATAAAAAAAAATTAAAAAAAAGATATGAACATAACAGTGAGACTACCTATGATGGAGAAATGGTTCCATGAGAGGGAGACAGGTGAATAAGATGAGAACATATTATGTGCATGTATGCAACTGTAACAAAAAAAGTTTTAAAGATTTGAGTTATATAATCTGTATCCTTTTCAATACGATATAATAAGCAAGCTGGCATCTTCTATTTACAACTAATTCTATGCCAGTAGGATGGAAAATTTTTCTTAATGTAGAAAAAAAAGACTTAAAAATGAACTCTTGTGGGCTGGAGAGATGGCTTAGCAGTTAAGGCCCTTGCCTGCCAAGCCTAAAGACCCAGATTTGATTCCCTAGAACCCATGTAAGGCAGATGCACATGGTGGCACGAGTATCTGGAATTTGTTACACTAGCTAGAGGCCCATTCTCTCTCTCTCTCTCTTTTCTCCCTCTCTCCCCCTTTCACTTGCTCACACTCTCTCTTAAATAAATAAATAAAATATTTTTCATCTTTCTTTTTTTAGAGACAGAGGTAGAGAAAGAGGAAGACAGAGAGAGGATGGGTGCACCAGGGCCTCTAGCCACTGCAAACAAACTATAGATGCATGTGCCTCCTTGTGCATCTGGCTTACGTGAGGCTTGGAGAATCAAATCTGGGTCCTTAGGCTTCTCAGGCAAGTTCCTTAGCCACTAAGCCATCTCTCCAGCCCCAAATAAACTATTAAAAAAAAATCTTACGTTGAAAAAGAGGCAAAGGAAATTTATAATATTTTTGTTAAAAATTAAAATATCTTTATATAAAAATTTAGAAAATTGAAAATAAAATCTACTGATAATGCCACTAACTAAATAACATCACTGTTAATACTTTGGTATAAACATTTCTATCTATAATAATAGAGAACAATGTAGGTTTTAGAGATTATGATTATAGTTTCTGGGGACAGACCAGCTAGATTTGAAAGTTTAATTCATCACTGACTGAAATATTTCTCTAAACCTTCATTTCTTTATCTGTAAAATAAAGATAATAACAGTATCTAGCTCTTCAGATTAAAAAGTGATGGCCTGGTACATACTACATGCTCTATTATATGTTAAGAGCTCTTTATATAAAGGGTTTCACCTTATGTTCATTGTGTGTGTTACAACACTGTTCCCAATTGTCAGTTTCCTTTTAATCTTGTTTATAGTGGATTTGGGAAGACAAAAGCTTTAAATTTTTGTAGTAAATCTAGCACTCTGTTCTTTGTGATATTTGCCTTTGGTATCATGCTTAGAAAGACAACAGATTTAAAGAAGGAGTAAAGATAGTACAACTTTTTCAGGAAAGCAAAACATATCTGGCGTGCGTATTGTGAATAAAATAAAAAATCCAGCATTTCCTTTCTCATGTACCTCTAGTAAGCATAACCATTTTAAAATAACTTCAACCTGGAAAGAAATGCATACAAATCACAATGCCAAGTACTACACAGAAAATGTCCAATGATCATGGCCTGTCAGTATCCTTGGTTTGTCTGGATCTTGATCTTTGGCTTAAATAAGAGGATGTAAAAACTCACTGTTATAGCTACAACAGAGCAAGTCATTCTTCTTTAACCAGATTTCCTAATCATTGCTAAATATAACAGTATTACTCAAGAAAATCCAGAAATTCACTAAAATCATTCATATCAGATTGAATTTGGCTTATTGGTGCAAGTTCCTTTACCCTCCCCTTAACAACATAACATGAAGACTTCCATAGGCTAAATAAAGTAAATCACTAATAAGTTAGCACTATACTGATCACTGGAACCAGGATGACATTTTCATCGAACAGAGGACAGTGAATAAGATTAAATAACAAACTATCACCTGGTTCTTTTGTCTCACACAATATCATTATTTATCGTGGCCATGTGGAGCTAGTATTCAGTTGGTTAATATCTCTAAATTAAAAGTACTATCAGCCAAAAAGTCATTACAATTCTACAACATTTTTTTCTCAAAATTTCGTTAACACTAATTCAGTTTTAAACTATTTTAATATGTAAGGAATTTTTATTAATAGCCAAAATTCAGCTTAAGGGGTTAGGGAATAGCTTAGTGGGTAAAATACTAGCCTTACAAGCATGAGGACTTGAGCTAAATCTCCATTTCCATGTAAAAAGGCTAGGTGTAGCAATGTACAACTCTTTTTTTTTTAATATTTATTGACAACAAAACATACTTACATACAAAAGGTGCATAGTTTTCCCTCCCCTCCCCCCATTCCCCTTTAGAACTCCACTCTCCATCATATCCCCTCCCTCTCTCCATTAGTCTCTTTTTTAATTTGATGTCATCATCTTTTACTTCTATTATGAGGGTCTTGCGGAGGTATTGCCTAGGCACAGCAAGGTCATG
Source organism: Orientallactaga sibirica (assembly GCA_036365145.1). NCBI lineage: Eukaryota > Metazoa > Chordata > Mammalia > Rodentia > Dipodidae > Orientallactaga > Orientallactaga sibirica. Next base: position 55,573,158 of record JAEOAD010000004.1, read on the forward strand.
GATATCAAGGCCAATTTCTGTCTGGGCAGTTGCATTGTAAGGAGTCGTACCCTTCCTTTGGCTCTTCCATTCTATCCGCCCCCTCTTCCGCAATGATCCCTGAGCCTTGGAGGGTGTGACAGAGATGTTTCAGTGCTGGGCACTTCTCCATCCCTTCTTCTCAGCACTATGTTGCCTTTTGGATCATCCCAGTGGTCATCGCCATCTGAAAAGAGAAGCTTCTCTAACCAGAAGTGAGAGTAGCATTAATATGTGAATATGAGCATTAAGTGTAGTATTTTCCGGGCAGCTTGGTGGGAATAGTATATACATTTAAATAAGGGCATGCTTTATACCCCTAAGGCTCATGACCTTACCTACCATAGACTTTGCTTAGGTTTTTCAGTACCAGGTATGTATTCCCTCCAGTAGAGAGGGCCTTCAGTCCAATTATAGAGCCGTTGGTTACCCCACGAGTAGACATGCCACTATTGCACACGTTCAGTCTTTGGGCCTGTCTGGCCAAATTTGAATATTCAGCGTCCACTGTTTTCACTGCTGATGACTTCTGTCTCCCATACTCTGCATGCAGTGCAGCTTTTTCCAGCTTTCAGTTGGCTGGTCTACAGGGAGAAGGTTTTCTGCTCAGCACCAGCTTGCTTTCTCAGTGACCTTGCCTCTCAGGCAAGAGATGTCTTCAGCAATAGGGTCTTACTATCTGTTTCTCAGGGGAAACCAAGGGCTTTGGCAAAAGCCTTTAATGTTTTGGAGGCTACCGGGACCTCCTTGGCCAACAACTCACTGGAAGGTATCCCATCCCAGGTACTGAAAATTTTCTAGTAACAGTCTACAGCTTCTAGATGTACCATTATTCAAAAAAGTAGTTTTACATAAGTCTTATTCACAATCTTTTGAAATTAGATTGACCCTCCCCCTGCCCTTCTTTTATACATTCTCTACCCATGGCCTTGGTTAGGCCATTCCCCTCCTTGTAATCAGTCCTTCCACTTACATATGTGCAATACCATAAACTTCAGTCCTTCCCTTTTCTCCGTCCCTTATAGCCTTTTACCAGCTTACTGGTTTCTGGTACCAATTTTTGGTTCCAGTTCACACACAAGTCTGTCTATTTGTAGCTAGGATCCACATATGAGAGAGAACATGTGACGTTTGGCTTTCTGAGCCTGGGTTACCTCACTTAGTATAATCCTTTCCAGATCCATCCATTTCCCTGCAAATTTCATAATTTCATTTTTCTTTACCGCTGAGTAGAACTCCATTGTGTAAATGTACCACATCTTTATTATCCATTCATTTGTGGTGGGACATCTACGCTGCTTCCATTTCCTAGCTATTGTGAATAGAGCGGCAATAAACATGGTTTTGCAAGTATCTCTAAGGAAGTGAGAAGAGTCTTCTGGATATGTGCCTAGGAGTGCTATAGCTGGATCATATGGTAAATCTATTTCTAGCTGTCTCAAAAACCTCCACACTGATTTCCACAATGGTTGGACCAGGTTACATTCCGACCAACAGTGTAGAAGTGTTCCTCTTTTTCCGCATCCACGCCAACACTTATTGTCATTTGTTTTCTTGATGGTATCCATTCTGACAGGAGTGAAATGGAATCTCAAAGTGGTTTTAATTTGCATTTCCCTGATGGCTAAGGATGTGGAACACTTTTTCAGATGTTTATATGCCATCTGTATTTCATCTTCTGTGAATTCTCTATTTAGTTCCATAGCCCATTTTTTAACTGGGTTGTTTGAATTCTTATTATTCTGTTTTTTGAGTTCTTTGTATATTCTGGATATTAATCCTCTGTCAGATGTATAGCTGGCAAAGATTTTCTCCCATTCTGTAGGTTGTCTTTTTGCTCTACTCACAGTGTCCTTTGCTGTACAAAAGCTTTGTAATTTCATAAGGTCCCATTGGTTGATTAGTGATTTTATTCGCTGAGCAATTGGGGTTATATTCAGAAAGTCCTTACCTATGCCAATATGTTGAAGGGTTTCCCCTACTTTTTCCACTAGCAGGTTCAGAGTTTCAGGTCTGATATCAAGGTCCCTGATCCATTTGGATTTGACTCTTGTGCATGGAGAAAGACAAGGATCTATGTTTATCCTTTTACATACCAATGTCCAGTTTTCCCAACACCACATGTTAAAGAGGCTATCTTTTCTCCAATTAATATTTTTGGCATTTTTGTCAAAAATCAGGTGGCTGTAGCTGCTTGGATTAATATTTGGGTCTTCTATTCTGTTCCATTGATCTACCTGTCTGTCCTTGTGCCAGTACCATGCTGTTTTTGTTACTATGGCTTTGTAATATAACTTAAAATCGGGTATCGTTATACCACCTGCCTGATTTTTGTTTCGCAAAATTGTTTTGGCTATTCGAGGTTTTTTGTGTTTCCAGATGAATTTTAGGATAGTTTTTTCTATTTCGGTGAAGAAAGCTAATGGGATTTTAATAGGGATCGCATTAAATGTATAGATTGCTTTTGGTAAGATTGACCTTTTCACAATATTGATTCTTCCAATCCAGGAGCATGGGATGTCTTCCCATTTCCTTGTGTCTTCTGTAATTTGTTGCTCGAGTTTTTTAAAGCTCTCATTGTAGCGATCCTTCACTTCCTTGGTGAAGTTTATTCCCAGGTATTTTATTCTTTTTGAGGCAATTGTGAATGGGAGAGATTCCCTGATTTCATCCTCTGCACATTTGTTGTTAGTATATAGAAAAGCTACTGATTTCTGTGTGTTTATTTTGTATCCTGCTACATTGCTAAAAGTGTTTATCAGCTCTAACAGTTTGCAGGTAGAGACTTTAGGGTCTGTTAGGTATAGAATCATATCGTCTGTAAATAATGATAATTTGATCTCTTCCCTTCCAATTTGTATCCCCTTTATGAGTGTCTCTTGCCTTATTGCTGTGGCTAAGACTTCCAGTACTATATTAAATAGTAGTGGGGAAAGTGGACACCCTTGTCTTGTTCCTGAATTTAGAGGAAAAGCTTCAAGTTTTTCCCCATTTAGTATTATGTTGGCTGTAGGTTTGTCATAAATAGCTTTTATTATGTTGAGATATGCTCCTTCTATTCCCAGTTTCTGTAATACTTTCACCATGAAGGGGTGTTGGATTTTGTCAAATGCCTTTTCTGCATCCATTGAGATGACCATGTGATTTTTGTCCTTCAGACCATTTATATGGTGTATTACATTTATGGATTTGTGTATGTTGAACCATCCCTGCATCTCTGGGATAAAGCCTACTTGGTCAGGGTGAATAATCTTTCTGATAAATTCTTGTATTCTGTTTGCCAGTATTTTGTTGAGAATTTTTGCATCCATGTTCATCAGGGAGATTGGTCTATAATTTTCTTTTTTTGATCTGTCTTTGTCCGGTTTGGGTATCAGGGTGATGCTGGCTTCATAGAAGGATTTTGGTAGAGTTCCTTCCTTTTCTATTTTATGGAAAAGTTTGAGAAGCATTGGTGTTAGATCCTCCAGGAATGTCTGGTAAAATTCAGCAGTGAATCCATCTGGGCCTGGGCTTTTTTTAGTTGGGAGACTTTTTATAACTGCTTGAATCTCTGTGGTTGTTATAGTTCCATTTAAACGGTTTATCTCTTCTTGATTTAATTTTGGTAGGTCATATGAATCAAGGAATTCATCCATTTCTTTCAGGTTTTCAAACTTAGAGGCATATATATTCTTAAAGTATGTCTGTATGATTTTCTGAATTTCTTTGGTATCTGTTGTGATGTTGCCTTTTTCATCTCTAATTTTATCAATTTTTGTCTCTTCTCTCTTTCTTTTGGTCAGATTTGCTAAGGGTTTGTCAATCTTGTTTATCCTTTCAAAGAACCAACTCTTTGTTTCATTGATCTTTTTTATTGTTTTTTTGGTTTCCATTTCATTAATTTCTGCCCTAACCTTTATTATTTTTTCCCGTCTACTAATTTTTGGTTTGCCTGGTTCTTCTTTTTCCAAGGCCTTAAGGTGAAGCATTAAATTGTTTAGTTGTGAACTCTCCAATTTCTTAATATATGCACTTAGGGCTATAAATTTCCCTCGTAGGACTGCCTTCATTGTGTCCCAAAGGTTTTGGTATGTTGTATTCTCATCATCATTTGATTCTACGAATTTCTTGATTTCCTTTTTAATTTCTTCAATGACCCATACATCATTCAATAAAGTGCTGTTTAGTCTCCATGAGTTACTGTATGCTCTGTAGATTTTCTTGTTGCTGCTTTGAAGTTTAATCCCATTGTGGTCAGAAAGTGTACAAGGGATTATTTCAATTTTCCTGTATTTGTTAAGATTTGATTTGTGTCCTAGTATATGGTCTATTTTAGAAAATGTCCCGTGTGCTCCTGAGAAAAATGTATATTCTGCAGCATTTGGATGGAATGTTCTGTATATATCTGTTAGGTCCATTTGTTCCATGTTATCATTTAATGCAGATGTCGCTCTGTTTATTTTTTGCTGGGTAGACCTGTCAAGTGATGAGAGTGGGGTATTGAAGTCACCCACTACTATTGTGTTAGGAGATATCTCTGACCTTAATTCTAATAGTGTTTGTTTGATGAAATTGGGAGCCTCCATTTTAGGGGCATATATGTTTAGGATTGTAATGTCCTCCTGTTGGAGTGTTCCTTTAATCAGTATAAAGTGACCTTCTTTATCTTTCCTCACAAATGTTGGATTGAAGTCTATCTTGTCAGAAATTAAAATAGCAACCCCTGCTTGTTTTCTAGGCCCATTTGCTTGAAATACCTTTTTCCAACCTTTCACCCTAAGAAGGTTTCTATTTTTTATTGAGAGATGAGTTTCCTGGAGGCAACAGATGGTAGGATCCTGCTTTTTAATCTAGTCTGCAAGTCTGTGTCTTTTGATAGGGGCATTGAGACCATTGATATTAAGAGTTATTATTGACATATATGTGTTTATTCTCACCATTCTTCTTATTTTTTAGTTTTTCCTGTTTTCCCTTTACTCACTTGTTTTAACTGTTATTTGAGTATGGTTTATTTTTTCCTATTTCCTGTTGTGTGTGCTTTGCTTTCTCCTCAGCATGAATGATTCCTGCAAGTATTTTCTGTAGAGCTGGTTTAGTTGCCAAAAATTCCTTTAGCCTGTCTTTGTTGTGGAATGTCCTTATATCTCCATCTATTTGGATAGATAGTTTTGCAGGATAAAGTAGTCTCGGTTGACAGTTTTTATCTTTCAGAACTTGGAATACATCACTCCAGGCCCTTCTGGCCTTTAAAGTTTGTGTTGAGTAATCTGCTGTGAGTCTGATGGGCTTCCCTTTGTAGGTCACTTGCTTTTTCTCTCTAGCTGCTTTCAATATATTTTCTTTGGTTTGTATGTTTGGTAGTTTAATTATAATTTGGCGGGGAGAGGTTCTTTCCAGATTTTGTCTGTTTGGTGTTCTAAAGGCTTCCTGTATCTGCATTGGCATCTCTTTCCCAATTTGGGGGAAGTTTTCCTCTATGATTTTGTTGAAAACACCTACTATGCATTTGGAGTGAAATTCTTCTCCTTCTACTATCCCTTGAATTCTTATGTTTGATCTTTTCATAGTGTCCCGAATATCCTGAAATTCCCATTCATACCTTCCTATTATTTTGTCTTTCTCTCTGTTGGACTGTATTAGATCAGCTACTTGGTCTTCTAGTTTCGATATTCTGTTCTCTCCTTCATCCATTCTACTAGAGAGATTTTCTACAGAGGTTTTAATTTCACTGACTGTGTTCTTTATTGCTAGCATTTCTGAGTGGGTTTTCTTTATTCTTTCTATTTCCATATTTATGTCTAGTATTGACCTCCTTATTTCATTAAATTGGTTTTCTGTGTGTTCTTTGAATCCTTTCATTTCCTCTTTGAGTTCTTTGAACATAATTATAATCATTCTTTTGAAATCTTTCTCGGGGATGTCCTCTAAGTCAGCCTCACTGAAGGTCATTTCTGATATATTAATACTTTTTGGTGGATTTATATTGTCTGGATGTTTTGTGTTTCTTGTATTGTAATGTAGAGATCTTTGCATCTTGAATTAATTTAATGCTTGGGTTTTCTAAATATCTGTAGTAATGTTAGATGTATCAATCAATCTGATATTATATATCTTCAGTGTAGGAGTTTAAGGTGTTAAGTGTGGTTCTTAAGGCTCTCAAAGTAATCACAGAAGTGACCCTTGCCTGCTATGAGATTATCAAGTGGGGTGAATGGAACAGAATACAGTCAAGATCCAAAAATTTAACTCAACAATGTACCCCTTCAATGAAATACAGCACAGAGTATTTGTGCAAAAGCAGGTATTATGACAAAGTCACAGTTCCTAAAGATATGTGTTAGCCCATGCCCTTAATCCTGTCAGCTGGGAGGCTAAGATTTCTGATCTGTAGAGAGTTCCAAGGTCAGCTTGTGATCAAGAGAGACCCTTCCCCAATGAATGACAGAGGAGGGAACAAATCAGGAAGCAACAAATGAGCAGCCTAGAATATAGCTTATTTAGGAATGTCAGATCTGACCATCCATCAGGATTATATACCAGGCTTATTTGGTGGGTACTAACCTAGTGAAAACCAAGTTACCTTTTGGAACGGGTTTGATCACAGCTATGCTGCACGGCTGCTTGGTTCCTTTGCTGTGTTGTGGATTCAGTAGGTCAGCTGCGTCTGTTGGTCTCTGCTTTCGCTGCGCCCGATGCTGCTGGTGAGCTGGTGAGCTCTGTTGCTCACCGTGCTTGCACTCGTGGTGGGGGAGGGGAGGCTATGAGTGGCGGCTGAAGACCGTCTGCTCCTCCACGCGATCCTCTTCCTCACAAGCCTCTCTGTTGGTCTCTACTGTCCTCCTTCCATGTTTCTTGAGATTGTGAGGAGGCGGTGTGAGTGGAAAAATCTCCTCACCTGCTTTTGAAAGTCCCGCGGCTCAGCTGTCTCAGGCGGCGCCTAGCCGCGCCGCCACCGCGGCAGCTGCGGCGGCTGTGGAGCCGCTTCTGCCCGCTTCTGTGGGCTCCAGATGCTCTGGATCTCTCCTACTTCTCTGCTGGGCTTGAAAGTTTACTATGTACCTCACTTTTTAGTAGAAAAGTGTATTTTGCTGGGGTTTGTTTTGCTTTTATCCCCTACCCTTTTTTGGCGAGGTTCCTATGTCGCCATCTTAACCCCACCCCCCGCAATGTACAACTCTTATCCTAGCACATGAGATACAGAGAGAAACAGATTCCAGGAGCTCACTGGCCAGCCAGTTCCAACCTAATTAATGAGCTGTAGGACAAGGAGTAAATTTGTTTCAAACAGATGGATAAATTCCTAAGATATATGACAAGAAGTTGTCTTCTCATGTGCTCACAAACATGACCATGCATTCACATGCAAATACACCATACACACAAAAATTAAACAAAATTTGAAAGCTTACCTCAATATGTTTTCATTTATAATCCATATAGGAATGCAAACTGAAAGGCCACCACTAGCCATACAGGTGTCACTTTTTTAATACTTTCAAGGGACTTTTCCAAATGAACCACTGTTGCAGTCAGGTTCGCATTGCTGGCAGAAATCACCCGACTAAAAGCAGCTTGTGGGAAAAAAAGAGGTTTATTTTAGCTTACAGGCTCAAGGGGGAAGCTCCATGATGGCAGGAAAAACGATGGCATGAGCAGAGGGTGGACATCACTCTCTGGTCAACATAAGGTGGACAACAGCAACAGGAGAGTGTGCCAAACACTGGCAAGGGGAAGCTGGCTATAATACCCATAAGCCCGCCCCCAACAATACTCTGCCTCCAGGAGGTGTTAATTCCCAAATTGCCATCAGCTGGGAACCTAGCATTCAGAACACCCAAGTTTATGGGGGACACCTGAATCAAACCACCACATTCCTCCCCTGGCCCCCATAAATGATAACCATACATGATGTAAAATGCAATGCATTCATCCAACTTTAAAAGCCCCCCCTTTTTTAATCAATCCTAATGATGATCCAACAATCCCCATACTCCAAGGTCTTTTAACTAAGCCATAATACCAAAAATAATCCCCCCAAAACCCATAATGGCACAGAATAAACATCCACACTGCAAAGGATGGCATTGGGCAAAGCAAAGAAATATTCAACCAATACAAGATTTAAATCAACCAGGGCAAACATCAAACTCTGTAACTCCCAAGTCCAACAACTCTAGTCAGTGACAAATCTCCAAGTCCGATAACTCTAATCAGCAACAAGTCTCTGGAGTTTCAATTCCGCCCCTCCAGCTAGGCTACTCACAGTCCTGGAAAACTTCAGCCGGGGCCGGCAGCTTTCCTCAGCAGCCATCTCATGGTCCCGGCATCTCCACTGGGTCTCCACTACAACCCATGGTCCATCCTCATGGCCCCATGGGATCTCCATGCAGGCATCCAGCAAACCTGCTTCACACTGCCCATGGCCATTTCCAAAACACAAGACCACATAACAAACTCAATGACCCTCTCTTTCCTGCATTTGTTATAATCCATAATACCAGATAGGGTGCCAATTTGTTAATCCAGCAGGTAATAAATCAGACTTTGAAGAACAGGACACTCCTTCAGCATTCAGGCCCCTTCAAAAGAGTCTGCATTCTTCATGTTACCCCAGTGCAGGTCAATCTCAAAGGTTGTAATTTCTCAATTGCAGCTAAATGGGCAGAGTTCACCCAAAGATTTTTATTTTTCCTGTGCCATATCCTTCTGCTCACACCAGTTCATTTCTATGCAAAGCAACCCTGTACAACTTCTCAGGACACGGGCATAACAGCAAACTTGTCACACAAACTGCTAGTCCAGTTCAAATAAAGCTCTTTCTCACCCTCATAAGACAAACCTCACAGTCCATAGTTCTTACTGCATTCAGGTCTTTCAACTCTGACCAGAACAGTCCATTAAGCTGTACTTACAACACTACTAGGTGTCTCTTAGGCCAAGGTTTCAAATCCTTCCACATTCCTCTTGTGAATCAGCTCCAAAAGGCCAAAGACACACAGTCAGGTGTCTAGCAGCAATCCCACTCCTTGGTACTACTTTACTGTTGCAGTCAGGTTCGCATTGCTGGCAGAAACCACCCAACTAAAAGCAGCTTGTGGGGGGAAAAAAGAGGTTTATTTTGGCTTACAGGCTCGAGGGGGAAGCTCCATGATGGCAGGAAAAACGATGGCATGAGCAGAGGGTGGACATCACTCTCTGGTCAACATAAGGTGGACAACAGCAACAGGAGAATGTGCCAAACACTGGCAAGGGGAAGCTGGCTATAATACCCATAAGCCCGCCCCCAACAATACTCTGCTTCCAGGAGGTGTTAATTCCCACATTGCCATCAGCTGGGAACATAGCATTCAGACCATCCAAGTTTATGGGGGACACCTGAATCAAACCACCACAACCACTTTGAAAACATTAGCAGTAGCAATATATTATATATTTTTAAAACGATGTTATACTATTGATATTACTACTGGGCAGATACTAAAGGTAATTTTTCTTCTTTCATTGTTATAAAACTGTTTTGAAAGCTCAGGGTTATAGAAAAGACTACTAGTTTTCTCAAGGTCATGAACAAGTAGACAGTAGCATATCTGTGATAAATTTTTCTTAGCCTGCTTCTCTATCTACCAAAGTATATAATTTCCTCCATAAACATCTTAAAATATGTAGAAAGTCATAAGAATTGCTAATACTACTTTTCAGCACTGTCATATTTTGTTCACTGAGCCAAACATACCAGATGTCTTTAAATAAAAGATTTAGACAGCATAAAAATAAAGTGTCATTGTATATGGACTTTTTAAAAATATAGTGATACATTAAGAATACTAAAAGGTATTACAGAAAAGGAAAAGGTTTCTCAAATACTAAGAAAATTATACCTAAAGACAAGGAGAAAGAGAGAAAAATGATTATGATTATGATGGAAATAAAGAAAATAATGAATAATTAATGTAACATTTGCATGATAAAACATATTCCATCTACATAATGGGCTAGAATTGTACATTCTCATTTTGGGGAGAAATATGGATTTTTGGTTCATAAAATAATGTAACCCCATTATTATACAATTCTTGTAGATTCTACTAAGAACAATTGTTGACAAGTAGGCTAAAATGACTATAAGAAGGTGACAGGATATGAGGTGACTGTTAGGATTAGCTAAATGCTACTATATATATTTAAACACACAACACTCATAACTAGTAAAGACAGAATGGCCTATGATAACAGTTTTGAAGCAATAACTTCATCCTAAGCTACACAGCACAGCTGTTACATTTACATATTTCTATCTAGTAACTTTAGAAGTTTAATCAAACATTTCTCTATTTTTTTGCCACAGATAATCATATTGGAAAAAAACGAGAGGACATATGAAGGCAAAGTGGTAAGTCTTACCATTAGAACATACAAGTAGAAATTAAAGAATGCATATAGTGAGAGGGTAATGGAGGTGAACCTGATCAAAATATATATTATATATATATATATATATATATATATATATATGTGTGTGTGTGTGTGTGTGTGTGTTAAAAAATAATGCATATAGAGCAAACATAAGCAAAAAACATTGCAGTCTTTCTTCCATTGTTTTCTATTTTTTAAGTTCAGATACAAAGTAATGGGTTGCATTACGATGTTTTCATACATATATAAATTATATTTCTTCCACTTGTCCAAAGACATTGTTTGTAATGTTAAATAAAGTAAACGATTTTTACTGCCTATAGAATGTGTAAAGCTTCTTTTTTAATTTTTTTTAATTATAAAGATAATAGTCTCGGGCTAGAGAGATGGCTTAGTGGTTAAACGCTTGCCTATGAAGACTAAGGACCCTGGTTCAAGGCTCGATTCTCCAGAACCCAGATAAGCCAGATGCACAAGGAGACGCATGCATATGGAATTTGTTTGCAGTGGCTGGAGGCTCTGGCATGCCCATTTTCTCTCTCTCTCCCCGCCTATTTCTGTCTCTCTCTCAAATAAATTAAATTAAATTAAATTAAAACTAAAAAATGATATAGTCTTATATCCCCTTCCCACTTTCCCCAAGAACTCTCCTTAGGAGGGTTGTTGGTGTTCACTGTTAGGTAACTGAGGCCTCAGTCAATCTCTGTGGCTGGAGATGGGGGGAGCCGTGCCTCAGAATATTTGTACCCACCCCGTGACTCAGAATATTTGTACCTACCCTGTGACTCTTCCAATCTTACCGCTCCTTAACCCATGATGGTCCCTGAGTCTTAGCAGGTATGTAAGCAGTCTGTTCTACTGATGAGTTCTCTCTAGGCTCTAAGTTTCTGGTTTGATGTGTTTTGACTGACCATAGTATCTGTCACCTTTCCCCTGGAGCTAGTTGTGGGAGCAGTACTTGTGTCAACGCTTCCTCTGCAATTTCTTGGAGGCCCTAGCAGATGTAGTACAGGTAGCATGTCTAGAGGTGGCTAGTTGGCTATCATAGAGATAGCATGTCTAGTGTTGGGCAGTTTGCCATCTTCTCTTGTCATATTAATAGATCTTGTATTTCCTGAGTTTTCTCTGTCATCTGTCAAATTAAACAGATTCTCCAACCAAGAATGAGAGCAGCTTGGATTGATGGGGATAAGTATAATTATTTGAAAGACATTTTGTTATGTGTGGCCACCCTTCTTATTCATAGAGCAGTGGGAGCTTCCCTTTGGAGTCTATAAGTTGCCTGACCATAGGATTATAACTTGGTTACCAGTACCAGATATGAGTTCTCTCCCACTGAGCAGGCCTCATGTCCAATCAGAAAACTGTTGGTTACCTGCCAAATGTTGTGTGCCACTATTGCAAAAGTATGTACTTCTTATCTGGCTGGTTGATTTTATAGATTGCAGGGTCCCCTGCTTGTTCACACTGTTGATGATCATTGTCCTCTAGTAACTTCCATAGCACTTTCAGGCATTATAAGAGCCAGGAAGGAGCTGGTTCCCTCTCAGTGTAGTAGTTTTGTGTCCTGTGGCTGCAGCCTGTGGTGTCTTCAGCAATAGGATCTTATCTGTTAGATCTGGCAAGTAATCAAGTGTTAGGACAAAGGCCTGCATTGCATAAAATTTTTTAGTATAACATAACATATTCAAACCTCCACAATTTAGAGGTATTTGGAGCCTAATCTTCTACCAATTACTCATGTGAACTCCTTACTCTTTTTACACCAATTCTTACCATGTCTTCTCAAATCACAATAATATTATGCTTCTCTGACTACATTAAATCATTTCTTTTGTTGAAAGAGAGTTAAGGAGAAGATGAGAGAAGGAGAAAAGGAGAAAGGGAGAGTGTTGAATAAATGTTCAACTTAGATCTCATATAAAAGGCTGCCAAGAAGAAATTTAAAAATCTATCACAAAGTGAAATAGTGGTTATACCACTATAACTGAATGCCTCATAAGAGGAAGTTTCCAACTTCTGACATTGTGACAGGATATTGTTATCTATAATATTGAAACTCAAGAACTACACAATAATCAAATGACAAAAATTCACACAAATAAGTCTCATAATGTTTTAAGTAAGCTTATGATTTGGAGCTAGACTGCATTCATAGTTCTTCTGGGATACATGCAGCTTGGCCAGGTAGATTGGACACCTCTGCTGATACATCATCTTCTCCATAAGCTAAAGAACTGCTGCTTACCCTACAGGACTTATTTAGCTCACATATCAAATAATGTTATAATTATTTGTTCAGTTGGGTATTAGCCTCTACTAGATCTTGAGCTCCTAATAGGAAAAAATGATCTTTATCTTGTTTATCTTTGTATTCCAAATATTAATCATACTGTCAGTCATACAATGTTAAAATATATGCTTGCTAAATGCTGAATAAATGAACAAATATTCAATCCACATTTGAGCTTTTTTCTTTCCTTTGTTTTCTTTTTTATTATAAATAGAATGTTTCCTTCCTTTCCCCTCTCCTGACAAGTATCTCAACTGTTTCTACAAAAACTCCTAACTTCTGTAGCAAATTTAAAAATCTGTTCTATTTTATGGCATTATTCCAGCAGAAGGGACTAGATGTACTTTCCACTTTACCCCAACTAAATAAAAGTTAAATCCCTGTACATTATGTAAAACAAACACAGAAAGACTCAGAGGTGGCAAGAAGACAGACTGATTGGAAAACACACATCCAAGGGATGACGTTGCACTAGCTCATTAACTTTTCTGGTTGCCTCATATGTCCAAGATGTGTGTATAATGTAATGTGGTGTGGGTGTGTTTGAGGGGGGAGAGAGAGAGATGGTATGGTATATGCACATGTCTGAGCCCATTCTGTGTCCCATGAGTTCACCGGTGACAGTGCTAAACTCACCTATGGTGGCCAGAAGGAAACATTGGGTGTCTCCTTCCATCACTCCTTCACCAGTTCTTATTTGAGCCAAAGTTTCTTACTGATCCAAGAGTTGATTGTTTCTTTCCATAGTCCCAATGAATCTTCAGGCTTGATTCCCCATAGGATTTGGGTTACAGACATGCATGGCCATACACAACTAGAAAAACCTATATTTCAGTTTCACCCAACATTAGAAAGGTGGCACCCATCTCCTTCCACTGACAGAATGATGTCATAAAAAATCAGCCATAAGGGAAAGTCTAATTGGATAGAGTCCCATGTAATATAAACATGTTCATGTTTCTATCAAAAATCACTCATTATATTAATAACCAGTAATTTTTCTAGCTTAATAAAAAAAAATGGGAAAAGCTAGAATTATCTAACAAAGATTTTGAAGCAGGCATCATGAAATGCTCAAATGCACAATTACAACTTTACTTGAAACAAATGAAAAAAAAATGAAATCTTAGCAAAGAAAGTGAGTATCTTGGGCTGGAGAGATGGCTTAGAGGTTAAGGCATTTGCCTGCAAAGCCAAAAAACACAGGCTCTTCCCCAGGACCCACATTAGCCAGAGGCACAAGGGGGTACATACGTCTGGAGTTCATTTGCAGTGACTGGAGGCCCTGGTATGCCTATTCTCTCTCTCTCTCTCTTTCTCTCTCTCCCCCTTTCTCTGTCAAATAAATAAATAAAAATAAAATATTTTATTAAAAAAGAAAGTGTCTCAACAAAGAAGATGATCTTTAAAAAATGAAAATTTTAGAACTTAAAAATACAATTGAAATTTTAGAAGCTCAGTGCAGACTTAGCAGCAGAATGGAAGAAACAAACAGGAAACTAGAAGAAAAGAACAATGAACGATACCCAATCTAAAAAACATAGGGAAATAGAATGGAAATAAAAATGGACATTCTTCAGGAATCTGTGGGAGTAAGTAAGAAGGAGGAAAAATTGAGGACAGAGATGAAAAGTATTTCAGCAAATAATTGCTGAAAAGTTCCAAAATGTAGTAAGATATAAACCTATAAATTCAAACCCCAAACAAAATTAAATCAAGGAAACATATTCCAATACATAACAAAATTCTGAAAGCTGAAGTCAAAGGAAAGATCTTAAGAGCAGCCAAAACCTCTTATCTAGGGGAAGAAAACATTTGCATGACCATGGTTTTCTCATCAGAAACCATACAAGCCAGAAGTAAATGGCACAATATTTATCAAATGGTAAGAAAAAGGAATTATTGACCCTATTCTCTGTGAAATGATGTTTGAGAAATTACATGGAAATCACAACATTCTCAGATGAAGGGAAATGAAGAGAAGCTTTCAAATGTTGACCTATCCTAAACTGAAAAAATGTTCCTAAAACAGAAAAGAAATGTTAAAAAAAGAAATCTTGGAGCATCAAAAGTTAAATAATGAAGGCTGAAAAGATTGATCAGTGGTTAAGGCACTTGCCTGCAAAGCCTAATGACCAGTGTTCAATTCCCCAGTAAGGTTAAATTCCGTAGTACACACATAAAGCAGGATGAACAAAGTGGCACATGCACCTGGAGCTCATTTATAGTGGCTAGAGGCCCTGGCATGCCCATTTTCTCTGTCTTCTCTATGCCTCTCTTTGCTTGCACATTAATTAATTAATGAAATACCAAAAATATGGGAAAATATGATAGGTTTATCTCTTGATTTTTCTAAATTATTAAAATGTTTGGGGTTGGAGTAATGTCTCTATGATTAAGTACATTCCTTCTCCAGCATGCAGGCCTGAAGGAGCCTGGGACCACCTGAGTTCAAATTTTCAAAACCCACATAAACAGCTGGGTGTGGCAATGCCCGCTGGTAACCCAGTTCTGTGGGAAGCAAAGACTGAAGAATCACTGGGGCTTGTGAACAGCAAGCTCCATAATCAGTAAGAGACTCAGTCACAAAGACAAACCAGCAAGTGAGTGATGGAAGGAGACACCTAGTCAGTATTCTACCCTGGTATCACAGAACAAGCCCACAGAACACTGTAACAGCACACACACCACACCACACACACTACATGAAAAAAAAAAAAAACTTTAAAGCAAAAAAATCATAAAACCATCTAATGTATCTCTGAACATATGTAGAAAAATTCTTATGACAATTAAAAAATGAGAAAGAGAAATGGGATCCAAATGGAGGTAATATTTATATTCTTCATATAAATGGGTAAAATAAATGAACCCAGCAGGTTGGAATAAGCCATTTAAATTGAATAAGATAGAGAAACCATTTTTTAACATTTTATTTGCACATGTGTGCAAATAAATAATAAATAAATGGATCAAAGACTTCAATATAAGACCAGATACTCTGCTACTACTAGAAGAAAAAGTAGGAGGAACTTTCCGTGATATAGGAGTGGGAAAACACTTCCTGAACAAAACCCCAGTAGCTCAGGAAATTAATCACTCAACCAGTGGGATCTCATGAAGCTGAAAAGCTTTCTCACTGACAAACATACAATAAGCAGAGCCAATAGACTACCCACAGGATGGGAGAAAATTTTTCTGGATACACATCGAACAGAGGTCTAATTTCTAAAATCTGCAAAAAATTCAAAAACCTAAACAATAAAAAGTCAAACAACCCACTCAAAAAATGGGGCAGAGGCCGGGCGTGGTGGCACATGCCTTAAATCCCAGCACTCGGGAGGCAGAGGTAGGAGCATCGCCATGAGTTCGAGGCCACCCTGAGACTACATAGTTAATTCCAGGTCAGCCTGGGCCGGAGTGAGACCCTACCTCAAAAAAAAAAAAAAAAATGGGGCAGAGAACTGCACAGGGAGTTCTTAGAGAAAGAAATACAAATGGCAAACACACACTTAAGAAAATGCTCAATATCCCTAATCATCAGGGAAATGAAAATTAAAACATCTATGAGATTCCACCTTATCCCAATAAGGATGGCAAACATTAAAAAACCTAATGACAACAAATGCTGGTGAAGTTGTGGAGAAGTAGGAACCCTCATTCACTGTTAGTGGGAATGTAAGCTGATACAACCACTATGGAAAGCAATATGGAGACTCCTGAAAAGGATGACTATAGAGGTACCAACAGACCCAGTTATTCCCTTACTGGGCATTGCCCTAAAAGCTCCAAGACTCAGTTTATAGATATTTGCTCAACCATGTTTATAGCTGCTCAATCCATAATAGCTAAGAGCTGGAATCAACCCAGATGCCCATCATTAGATGAATGGATAACTAAGATGTGGTAAATCTACACAATGGAATTCTACACAGAAGTAAGGAAAAATGACACAAAGCAATTTGAAGAGAAATGGTCAAACTTGGAACAGATCATTCTCAGCAAACAGCCAATCACAGAAAGATAAGCATCACATGGTCTCACTCATTTGTGGCTCCTAACCTGAATTTGCCCAAGATGCTGACACACCTAATAAACATATTGAGGACTGAACAATAGGGATGGTAGAGCGGGAGGGCAGGGCAAGGGGCGAGGCACTAAAAACTGGACCCAAATGGAAATGGTACCATAAAATCCTATATCCTGAAAGACATACTAAAAGGCTGAACCTGTATCAGGTGCTTAGGGCCAACACCTGAATTACAGGAGCCTGGAAAGGGTATGAAAAAGACTAACCTCATCCGTCTCCTGTTTCTCTCTCTCTCTTCTTTCTCTTCTCTCTTCTCTCTTTCTCTTTCATATTACCTATATTTTTCTTCCTTCTTTTCCCTTGATACTGACCTGTAACTCCCAGTACCAGCATGTGGTTAACATCCACAATGAGCTGTTGGCCAGAGAGACCTACAAGGTTTCCCAAAAAAGACAAATTTCTGTCAGAGTACTTGATGACCCACCAAAGGTTAATGGTAAGACCCTACTGCTAAAGACCCCATATGCTGTTGGGACGGAACATGGAGAGACCTGGCTGGAATCTGGAAGAGAGTCAGTTCCCAGACAGTTAGCTTGTCTAGTGCCAGAAGATGCCACATGAGTGACTGGGGGAAAATGACCAACATCTGTCTAAACAACTCATGTTCTAAGCTTCTCAGCAGCAATCAACCTGATGTGATGCTCACACAAGTGCAATAGTGGCACACAGCCATGGTGGGTTACCAACTGCTCTTGATTCTGCTAATAGATCCATTCAGTGGAATGGAACTCACACCTGGAATGGGGAAACAAGTCAGAACCATATCCAAAAACGAGCCCGCTCTCCAATATCAAGCTCTCACCAATAGTGGGATACAAGAGGGCCTACACCTTTTAAATTCTCTGTAAAATAATAATGGCTATCCATGTATCTTGCACTGACCTCACTCTCCATTGGAGAATTTGCTTCTCTTTCAGATGGATGCAGAACCTGAGGAGAGAATCAACCCATCCCACCTCACCAGGGCACCAGCTAAAGCCAGTTATTGGGGAAATAAGCAAGAGTGCTGCTTTTTTGGTGAACCTGGTACCAATACAAGGGCAAAGGAAACAGACACAAAGAACACTCAACTCCTACCAAATCAGATATCCAGAGACACAGAGACTCCCAAGACCTCATCACTGAAATAGACCTAAAATGAACTCACATGGCTCAGGGAAATTCGCGGAAGAGAGGCCGGAAAGATTGTTAGAGCCATAAGTTGGGTCATTATGCACAGAGACATTGCTTCTCCCCCATAACTGATGGCTACCCCCATAAGGCAAGACCCACATTTCCCATGGGGGGAGGACAGGGAGAAAGCTAACAATGGTACCATCATGGCTGTATACACCCTACATGCATAACTAATAAAAAAATATATAAATTAATTTAAAATTTTTTAAGATTTTTTAATTGTTTTTTAATTTTTATTTGAGACACAGAGAGAGAGGCAGAGAGAGAGAGAGAGAGAGAGAGGGAGAGAGAATGGATGTACCAGGGCCTTCAGCCATTGCAAACAAACTCCAGATGCATGTGCCACCCTGTGCATCTGGCTTACATGGGTCCTAGGGAATTGAACCTGGGTCCTTTGGCTTTGCAGGCAAGTGCCTTAATCGCTAAGCCACCTCTCCAGCCTTAAAAAAGGATTTTATAAAAGCATAAAGAGCAGGCATCAAATAAAAATTCAGGGCAGATTTCCTAACATTATCAATAATCAAATATAAGTGGTAAATATTAACTATTAAGAAAAAAACTGAAGAATGAATTTAAAACATGACTCAGTTATAGTCTGTCTACCAGAAAAAAAAATCACTTTCAAAAATATATATAGGAAGACTGGAAGTAAAAGCTTATAAAAACATACAAATAAGAGTCGAAGGAAGGTGACTGTATTAATATCGGGTAAATTAGAAGAATTTTAAATAAGGAAAATAATCTGAGATTATAAGACAGACACGATTCTTAAAAACTCATCCATCCATCAAGAACAACAATCCTAAATGATTATGCACCAAACAGAGATAAACGGAAAAGTAGACAAATACATAAATATAAGGTTCAAACCCTCTAAGAAATCTTGATAGAATAAATAGAATATCAGCATAATATGAAAAACCCAATAGCAAAATAAACAACATGGTCTATTCTACATTTATAGACGATTCCACCCAATAGCAGCAAAATACCAATTTTCTCTAATGCCCAAGGAATGTATATACAAAGAGAGACTATATGATGGGCCATTAAAACACCAATAATGTGAAAGAATTGAATTCCTGGGCAGTGTGTTCTCTGGCTATAACAGAATCAAACTATAAATCACAAACATACAATAATGGCAAGTAGTCCCAGCACTTAGGGAGTGGAAGCAGGAGGATCAGAACTGTAAGGACAGTCTCAGCTACACAGCAAGTTTGAGACTAGTTGGGTTACATGAAATTCTGTCTAAAAAAAAAGTTAGTATAAAATGGATATATAAGATATAATATTATAAGTATAAAATAACAGAAAGAATCAAAAACCTTGGACACTGAAGCACGTATGTCTACATAATCCATAGGTAAAGAATCAAGTCAAAGGGAAAAAATTATTCTGGGGAACTGGAGAAATGGCTTATCATATAAGGTGCTTGCCTGCAAAGCTAAGAAACCCAGGTTCAATTCACCAACACCTACATAAGCCAGATGCACAAGGTGGCACATGTGTCTGGAGTTCATTTGCAATGGCCAGAGGCCCTAGGATGCCCATTCTTTCTCTCCCTCTCCCGTATCTATTTATCTATCTGCTTCTCTCTGTCTTTCATTTCTTCTATCTTTCAAACAAATAAATAAATGAATGAATAAAATTATTTTTGAATACATGGAAATGAATGAAAATGAAATTATAACATCAAAATCTGTAGAATACAACTATGATGTACTGGAAGAAAAATGTTCTCAAATCAGCCATCTAATCTACCTCATAAATCTAGAAAACAAAAGAGAAAAATATTCCTGAAGGAAGAAAAATGATTTGAAATCAATGAGATTGAATGAAAAACCAATGAAAAAAGCCAGCTGAGTGACAATATTAATATAGTTTAAAACCTACAAGAGGAGAGGCTTAGTGTTTAAGGCATTGGCAGTCAAAGCCAAAGGACCTAGATTCGATTCCCCAGTACTCATGTAAAGCCAGATGCACTAAGTGGCACTAAGTGGTCCTGTCACCCCAATAATCTCTATCAATCTCTCCTCTATCAGTCTCCACTTGCAAGTAAATGAACAAAAAATTTAAAAAAAAACTACAAGACTTACAATATAAAAAGAGAAAAAATTCCTCATATTAGGAATAAAATAAGAGCTATCACTATAGTCTCTGCAGACATCAAAAGTCAATAAAGTGCCGGGCGTGGTGGTGCACACCTTTGATCCCAGTACACGGGAGGCAGAGGTAGGAGGATTGCCAAGAGTTCAAGGCCACCCTGAGACTACATAGTGAATTCCAAGCCAGCCTGAGCCAGAGTGAGACCCTACCTCAAAAAAACAAAACAAAAAAAAAGTCAATAAAGCAATAACAATTCTACAAGCATAAATTTGACAATTGAGATTATATGAACCAATACTCCTAAAAAATTAAGTACCACAACTCTCCAAATATGAAATAACTAGAATAATCCTATAATTATAAGATAAACATAGTGTATCTAAAAATATTTCAAAGCCCAAATGTTTTCACTGGAAAATTCTAACAAATATTTTAAAAAGTGTTAACACCAATTCTATATCATCTCTTCTAAAAACTAGAAAAGGAGCAAAATTTCCCAGTTAATTTTATGAAGCAAATGTTACACTGATGTTGAAACAGTATAAAAAATAAAAGATGCATGTTCATGGATTCTAATATTCATCATAGTAAAAAAATTAATTTCCCCAAATTAATATACAAGTTTAATGTAATCCTATCAGAATCCTAGTAAAGTTGTCTAATATAGAAATGATTATTTTTAAATTTATGTAGAAAAGCAAAAAAAAATTATAATGATTAAAATAATTGTGAAGAAAAGGAATGAAATAAGAATCAGCCTACCTGGTTTAGGGTTTATCACATAGCTACAACCATCAAAATCATGTGGTATTGGTCAGTAGTCACAAAGGTCAATAGAATAGGCCAGAGAATACAGAAACTGAGCTATACAAATGTGCCCAAATGATCCCTGACCATAAAAATAACAGAGCATTGCAACAGAGGAGTGACAATCTTTTCAACAAACAGTGCTGGAGCAGTTGGCTATACATACGCAATAAAATGAACATTTAAGCATCACACTTTATACAAAAAAAATTCAAAAAGGGTCATAAACTTAATAATAAAATGTAAAGTAGGAAAACTTTTAACAAAAAATAGACACAAAATACAATCAAAAAAGAAAGAAAAAATTGAAAAAATTATGCTGGAGAGATGTTTCATTGGTTAAGGCACTTGCCTGAGATGTCTGACCCAGGTCAATTCTCCAGTACCCATGTAAAGCCAGATGCACAAAGTGATGTATGCATCTGGAGCTCATTTGCAGTGGTAAAATGCCCTGGCACAACCATATTCATTCATTCATTCATTCATTCATTCATTCATATCCTTTTCTTTTCTTTTTTCTTTTCTTCTATTTTCTTCTCTTCTCTCCTCTCTTCTTTTCGCTCTTTCTCCCCTACCTTCCAAATAAATGAATAAAATATTTTTACAAAAGAAATAAAAATTGGTAAGCTGGATCTCACGACAATTAGGAATATTTTCTTTGCAGAAAACTTTGTTAAGAGGATGAACAGATAAGCTATAGAATGGGTGAAAATGTTCTAGAGCCCCATACCGCAAAAAGATTTTTATATAAAAATATAAAGAACTCTCACAACAGAGTACTTTAAAAATAAAATAAAAAATAGCAAAAGGCATGAAGAGAATTTTCACCAAAACACATGTGTTTAACACTAATAGCCAATAGAAAATTTGCACATTTAAATCATGAGACAGGGCTGGGGAGATGGCTCAGTAGATAAGGTGCTTGCTGTGCAAGTGTGGGAACATAAGCTTGTAACCCTATGAAGTAGGCTTGAGGTGAAGACAGGAGAATTTTCTGGAAGCTCATAAATCACCTAGCCAGGCAAATGGAGCAGTACACAGCAAACACAAGAGACTACACCTCAAAAGACAAGGTAGAAGGCAAATACTGACCTGAAAGTTGTACAATGACCTCCACATGCATTCTATGGCACATGTACGCCCACTTCTTCACAAATTAACTTACAATAAGTAAAAATAAAGATATGAGATACCAGTATATGATTGTCAAAATGACAACTAATGTAAAAAAAAAAGTGGAAAAGTTGAATGCTGATAAAAATACAAAGAAATCAGATCATTCATACATTGCTGGTAGAAATCTACAGTACAATCACCCTGCAAAATTATTTAGAAATGTCTTCAATAACATTACATAGTCATACGACACTGCAACTGCACTGTTGAGCTTTTACTCCAGAGAATGCAGACACAAACACCTGAACACAAATGTTCACAGTAGCTATATATATAATAATCCAGCACTGGAAATAACCCAAGATGTCCTTCCATGGAGGGAACAAACCATGTCCCACAACACATAAGATTATTCAGTAATAAAGTTGAATAAACTGTTTGTTGGAACATTCTGGATAAATCTCCACAGAATTATGATGAGTGAAAAAACCCATTCCCAAAGGCTATATAATATGTGAGTTCATTTATATGCCATACTTATTTTAAAAGCATAGAAATAGAAGAAATACTGGGTAATTGGGGTTTACGGAAGGATGGGGAAGAATTGAATGTGGGTATAAAATGGCAACATAAAGGATTCTAGTAATAATGGAAATGTTATGTATCTTAACTATACATGCCAATATACTGGTTGTGATATGGTACTATAGTTTTGCAAGAAGTTACAACTGGGTAAAGTACAGAGGACTTGTCTATATTATTGATTTTAACTGTATATAAATCTGTACTAAGTCGAATAGTAAAGTTACTTTTTAAAAATACATTTTTTCTTAAAAAAACTAAAAGGAACTATAAGCAATTACCATATATTTGCTCAATATCAGTGTTAAAGATTAGGCAATTCCAGTTGGTCTGTACCTTGTCTTACAAACAGCCATGGCTTACAGTTGTAATTACAATCCAACTGAACATCTTTATGTCCTTATGAGCAATATAAGCTTAGTATTTTAGGTCATAAGGTAATTTTAGGGCTGTCCACTCCAACTTTTTCACTTTAAAAAAAAGAAAGAAAATGAGCACTTAAAGAAGCACTTAAAATCAAAGTTAAATACAGAATTAGTAGTGAAAAGAGGCCTAAACTCACACTCAGGAATACATCCATTCATTATAGTCCTTTGATTTACACATTCCCAAGAAAGATGACAGCCTCCCCTATGGTCTGTCTAAATAAAGAATTATTGTTAAAATTAACTCTACAACATCCAAACTGAATTCTAACTAAACACTATCTGGAAAGAATAGCCTCTTTGATGCAGAATGATCTCTAAACCCACATCTCGAAGCTCTAAGAGTCTGGAAGCTGGTCATTCATTCAAGAAAAACACAAGAGAGCCCCATAAATGAGAGTTCCTTTTGTCTCTCAGACAAGAGGACTTAGAAGGAAGTTCACTTTGTTCCTTAAGTGTAGTTCTATTCCAGCATCCTGGTACCTACCTATATTTAATAAGTACCTATTATATGTCAGGTATTGTGCTAATACTAGATGGTAAATAAAATACATAATCCCAATTCTCAAGACCTTTACCATCTATGAGAGATAGACAATTACAGCAGTTATAATCCAGTGCACTACAGGTAAAGATATACCCACAATGCCCTGAGAACTCAAGAGGGTATTGTATCAGTTACCTTCCCATTGCTGGGACAAAATACACAACAAGAGACAGCTTAGGTAAGGAAAGAGTTTATTTCTGGCTTCCAGTTTCGAGGGGAAGAGTCCATTATGGCTGGGAAGGCATCTTCAAGTGGGGGTGGACTGCAACACCTCAAGGTATACCCAACAGTGTCACACTTTTTCTAGCTCCTTCCAGAACAGCATCACCAACTGGGGTTAAAGTATTCAAACACATTAGCAATTGGGGTCATTTTATATTCAAACCTCACGAGGTATCATTCCCTGCTGTATAGGCAGAGAACACACACAGAAGGAGTGAAGGAAAAAAAAAAAAGAGTTCAAAATGTCCAGTGAATGGAAAATTAAAGTAATTGATTACTTAGTTAATTTTAATGGGAAAGTAAAAAATATTTTGGATGCTTTAGCAATTATGTAGAAAACCTCATTATCACACTCTAATCTGTTTTCTAAAGCCAACTTCTGATACACTAGGTTTACTTAAAAGAAACCTAAACCAATCTTGGTGTCTTATGCCTGCAAACCCCATTCTCATTAGGCTGAGACAGGAAGATTTTGAGTTCAAGGCCAGCCTGGGCTATATAGAGTGACCTTGTCTCAAAAAAAGGGAAAGGAGGGGCTGGAGGGATGGCTTAGCAGTTAAGGGATTTGCCTACAAAGCCAAAGGACCCAGGTTCTATTCCCCAGGACCCATGTTAGCCAGATGCACAAGGTGGCACATGTGTCTGGAGCAGTGGCTGGAGGTGTGCTCATTCTTCCTCTTTCTCTCTCCCCCTCTTTCTGTCTGTCAAATAAATAAATAAAAATAAAAATATTTTTTAAAAAAGGGAAAGGGGCTGAGAATATAGGACAGTAGTCATACACATGCCTAGCAAACATGAGGCCCTGAATTTAGTCTCCAATACCGAAAAACAGAGACAGAGACAGAGAAAGAGACTGCCACCTTGTACAACTATATCACCTCCTCCCTCTTCCCACTCTTTAAGTTCTATCATAAATTTTTTCATTGCATTTGTTTTAGTACTTTTAAAGAAAGCAATATGAAAATCAAGCAACATGGCTTATACTTATTTCCATTACTGTCTTGCTATATTTTGTCACAGCCACTAATAAGGTACTTTCCACTCTCTGTTGCATGTGAGACTGGCAGAAGGCAATATTCTCAATTGCTTTTCAATCGCAGGTACCTCAAGAGACTTAAAAAGATTAACTCCAGGCAAGATAGCATGCTTTCATTTTATGAGAAAATAAAACATTATTTTCCAAAAACTTTCCCTAAAGGTCAATAACAAATAATAAAATGTAAATGTAATAAAACAGAGGGAAAATTTAATCTTAAAGGAATAAAGTCTTGATTAAAAGTAAACATTTTAAAATCTTACTACAATTTAACTTCTTGGTAGCACCAAACCAAAACAAAGGGGTTAACTGAGGACACATTAATCCTGAGTCTGACTTTTTTCAGTTTCATAGGTTTAAGTGTACCTTACTTTTTTCTGTCTTTAAGTACTTATTGATATTCAGGTCAATAGATACCAGCTTAGAAGAAAGAAAATAATTTGAACTATACTCTTAAAAAAAAACTTTTTCCTTTTATTATTTATTTATTTATTTGAGAGAGAAAGAGAATGGGTGCACCAGGGCCTCTAGGCACTGCAAACAAACTCCAGACACATGTGTCACCTTGTGCATCTGGCTTACATGAGTCCTGGGGAATTGAATCTGGCTCCTTAGGCTTTTCAGGCAAGTATCTTAAGTGCTATGTTATCCCTCCAGCTAGTGCCTTAACCACTAAGCCATCTCTCCAGCCTGAAATGTACTCTTACTATCTTCACTTCGTTGTTATATGTACTTCTGGTAAATTGAAATCAACAGTAAAAATGTCCCACTTATTTCAGTAAGATTGAAGAAAAATTTTAAATTTATGTAGTAAAAACAGTATGTGTGAGCCACCTGTTTGCTTTTTAACTAAATGGATTGTGGATTGGCATGGAATGACAGCTGCTGCAAAACCAACAACACTTCAAATACTATGTATGACTTTGCCAAGAAGACTAAATTTTTGTATCATTTTCTTTATTATCGTGGGACATGTTAATAGAGATGTGTACAGAAAAAGAACTGTAATGAATATTTCTAGCCACTAAGTGTCACTGTTCATTTAAATTTTTTAAAAACTGTACTGACAGGGGGCATGGTGACTCAGTAGTATCTTTTGAATGAGGACAGTGGGGAGGGAGATTAGATTATGTAACACACACTCCAAGCAAATTTCAGGCACGACATCAGCGTAAGAGGAATTCCTAGAGATAGAGGTGTTGCTCTCTGGAATGCCAACTGATCAAATCAGACATTTTGCAAGCTTAAATAAGGTTTGAGCTACACTAAGCCTTGTAATCTGTTTTTACCAATATAAATGCCAAAACTGAATTGCCACTATAAAGTCTGCCAAGTTTCTTTGTATTGTATGTCAGTATGCTGTTTTCCTTGATAGTGCCATCAATAAACATGTCTGGGGATCAACTGCTTGTTATCAGATATGCTACTTTCATTGTTTCAAGCTGAGTAGAAACTGTACAAAATATCATTGCCAGAGAGGTTTATACAGGCTTGAACATTTGAGAAGGAAAGTAAGGCAGACTTGCCTCTACCCTGGATACAAAAATTTAAGTTAAAATAAGATTTTTTTCCTCTATACTGATAGCTACAGCTTTCATTTCCTAAACACACGTAAATTTCAGACAGCGGCATGACAAACTCCACTCCTTGAGGGTACTTGTAAATAATTCACATAAAATATACTTAAAATTTTAAATAGTAAATTTTTTTGCATTCCAAATATATGAGGATGGAATTTCCTTAGCCATGAAAGTAAAGCATTCCACGTAGATGGGATGTTATGTGCCAAGATGATAAGGCAGTGTATTGTGGAGAAAACCAGCAACCAGCAGAGCATTAGTCTGAAAAGAGGAGTTCATCTAAGAAAGAATTAAGTATGATGACTAAAAGAATTGGGGAGGGTCTGGAGAGATGGCTTAGTGTTTGGGGCACTTGTCTATGAAGCTTAAGTACCCAGGTTTGATTCCCTAGTACCCATGAAAATCCAGATGCACAAGGCAATGTGCATCTCTCTCTCTCTCTCCTCTGTTTCTGTCTGCCTCTTTCTCTCTCAAATAAATAAAACACTTTTAAAAAAGGAATATTTGGGAGGCTGGAGAGATGGCTTAGTAGTTAAGGCTCTTTCCTGCAAAGCCAAAGAATCCAGGTTTGATTCCCCAGTCCCCAAATAAGCCAAATGCACAAGGTGGCACATGCATCTGGAGTTCATTTGCAGTGGATGGAGGCCCTGACACACCCATTCTCTCTCTCAAATAAATAAATAAAAATAAATGTTTTTTAAAAAGGAATATTTGGGCCAGGTGTGGTGGCACATGCCTTTAATCCTAGCACTTGGGAGGCAGAGGTAGGAGGATCACTGTGAGTTCAAGGCCACCCTGAGACTACATAGTGAATTTCAGGTCAGCTGAGCTAGAGTGAGACCCGACCTCATAAAACCAAAAAAAAAAAAAAAAAAAAAGGAATATTTGGAACCATACTGGAGTTTAAACATTAAACATTAAAAGTTTCGGGAGGGTGAGGTAGGAGGATCATTGTGAGTTCAAAGCCACCCTGAGACTACATAGTGAATTCCAGGTCAGTATGCGCTAGCGTGAGACCCTACCTCAAAAAAATATATATACAGGATGTTTTACTAAGGAATCTATGAGGCAGCTGATCTGTCTCCAGCTTTTTTCCATTCAATGCACCTTGGCATCTTCTTTCTACCAAGATATACTTACCTGGTAGCAAGCCGTCCTGAGTAGGCTTCTGTGAAAATAACTAAAACACAGGTACCTTCCCACTTGACTCTAGAAGCCTACACAATCCTTTCTAAACCTGTTGGGATACAGGCTTCTCCACGCTGTCCTTCATTCCATTGTGCACCCTCCAGTTAGCCACCTTCCTGTTCAACTGTCAGCATAAACCCTAAGGACCCTACACTCCACTGCAGAGATACTTGCACATCCATGTTTATTGCAGCTGAATTTATAATAGATAAGAATTGACAATGACCTAGATGACCAACAACAGATGAATAGATAAAGAAAATGTGGTACACATACACAGTGGAATTCTATTCAACAGTAAGGAAAAATGAAATCATGAAATGTGAAGGAAAATGGATTGATCTGGAAAGAATCCTATTAAGTGAAGTGACTCACATAAAGAAAGGCCCAAACCACATGTTCTTTCTGATATATAGTCTTAGCTTGCAATATCAATAAGCATGCATACATAGGGGCAAATGTGGATAAAACCTATAAGCAAGGGATAAAAAACACAGGGGGAAGGGAATTGGGGGAGAGAGAGGAACAGACAGGATGGAGGATAGGAATCAAAAAAGACAAATTGTATTTGAAAACTCTATATTTAAAAAAAAATAAACACCAGGCAAATCACCAAGCTTAAGGATATGTCAAACCATGAGGTTCCTAACATCTTTATAAGTAAGCTTCTTACATTTGTCTTAAAAAAAAGAAAAACTAATGCCTCCTCTCTAATGCTTTTTCTTTTTCCCTTATAGTTTTTTGGTCCTCTTCAACACCTGCAAGAGAAGGGAAGAGTATAATAAAGTTGGTGCAAAGCAGATAAATTAAAATAGCAGAACACTTTTACATGTTAACAGACCCTACTTGAGTACAGAGTCTAGCCTCTTAATAGTTTCATGCTTTAAAATAAAAGTAGAGCTGGATAGATAGCTCAGCAGTTAAGGTATTTCCTGGCAAAGCCTAACTAGCCGGTTTTGGTTCCCTGGTACACTTGAAAAGCCAAATACACAGTGGCACATACATCTGGAGTTTGCTTATAGTGGCTGGAGGCCCTGGCACATCTGTTCTGTGTGTGAGTGTGTGTCTGTCTGTCTGTCTCTCTTATCTCTAGCTCTCTTTCTCTGTGTTTGTAAAAAAATAAAGTATTTTTAAATAAATATATAGAGCTGGAGAAATGGCTTAGCAGTTAAAGCACTTGCCTGCAAAGCCAAAGGACCCAGGTTTGATTCCCCAGGATCCATGTAAGCCAGATGCACAAAATGGCACATGTATCAAGAGTTTGTTTGCAGCAACTAAAGGCCCTAGTGCTCCCATTCTCTCTCTCTCTCCTCTCTTTCTCTCTCTCTCTAATAAATAAATAAAAGGATTTAAAAATAAATAAATAATAAATAAAAGGTTGCCTTATACCCAACCTCATTACTTAATTCATAGTTAACAGGAAAAGTCCAATTCAATATCACTTTAAAAGAAAAAGAGTGTAAAAGGAATATCTGAACTGAAATTTTTTTCAAGGAAGCAAAATGCTGCCTAAACTGAGAAAATATTTCTTGTGATTGAAAAAACTCATCCCTAAGGACAGGAATAGAACATAGAATTAGAACTTGAGTCCCCTTTTCTGAGAGTTAAAATATGTCTACTAGATATGTTCGGTTGATCATAAGCAGAGCCCAAGGGCCAAATATTGCAGTTCTTGGGGCCCAACCCTGGTTTGACACACAAGCTCTTCCCCTTGTTAAAATCCATCCCCCAAAGAATTAGAATCAATTGCAAAATGCATTTCCTCAACTGAAGGCTGAGGCAGAAGAATTGCCTTGAATTTGAGGCCAATTTAGGCTATAAAATGAGTTCCAGGTCAGCCCGAACTACAGTGAGATGCTGTTTCAAAACACCAAAAACAGGGGTTGGGGAGATGGCTCAGAGATTAAAAGCACTTGCTTGCAAAACACCAAAAACAAATTCATAAGTACTACCACCTCCTCCACCCACTCCCCCTGTCTCACTTTGTCCACCAGTCCCATTTCCTTTTCTATTCTGCCCTAGTTGGAGATTTTTTTTGCCTGTCCCTGAAGGATTTCCTGACCTTCAACCCGCAGGGAATAAACACTTCAGTCTCTTTTTACTCAACTCCTCCTAGACAGTGCAGAGGGTCTTGAGATGAGTAACAAATATGACCCAGTGTAATACAATCTACCTAGTCACCTTCTCCCCTAAATTCAGAAAAAGCTCATTCATAAAATAGTTCTTTTGAGGGTTTTGTTTTATAGTTTTAATTCACTGTAAAATATTATCCTAGTAAAGATGTGAATTGTTTGTAAATCTCACTAGTTCTACATAGAAGTAGAAAGCCCCAAAACCATAGTTTGTGAATTTACCCTAGTTATAGCAGTTTCAAACAATACTTTCTTTTTTTTTTCTCCTCTTGGAAAAGTTGTCACCCTAACCAGTCATACCAAATAGTTTCTATGATGTACCTCATAATATATAAAAAGCCACAAAATTAAAGGAAATTGAAAACTTATCATTTTCCCTGTCCACTCACCCTAATTTTAAATAAAAAAGCACTAGGAAGCTTTATTTATGAAATGTTTAGAATACCTCAACTAAAAATTTCCATAAGGACCAAGTGTTAGTGTGAGGCTTAATAAGTATGGGTTTATTATGAAATCATACTAATAGGGTCGTTTTTTTTTCCAGAGTTGAACAGAATAGAATTTGATATATGTACAAGTGTATAGCATGAAAGCTCACAGAAACAAATACAATGGTAAAGGGAAACAAAAGCACATTTTTAGCAAGCTTTGCACTCCTGTTTGGATATCATCCCAATCCCCATTCAGCTTCTTTAAGACCATTACCACAGACTAATAGCACACATCATTAGACACTAACTTTAACAGCTCAGCCCCAAGGAACATATGTGCTGTCTGCATGGGAGGTCTGAGGGCTAAGGCTAGAACATGCAGGGGAAAAAAATGTGCGAAAGTCACTGTACTCCTGAAATATTTTGTGGAATATTAATATCCACTAAAAACTTTATCTATTCATATACAACTCATAACCTTTTTCATCTGTCCCTCAGTCTGTACTATCTGGATTTTAAACAATTGAGATAACTAAACAGTTCTCAGATAATTCACTAAAAAAATAAGCCTAAGCATAACTCTTAAATAAGATATGATCTAAATAATGAATACTGAGACTTCCCTTATCATCCTGGAAATTACAGAAGTAAGATTTCCCTGTGAATATAGAGCTCTGAATGCCTAATGGCCCAGAACAAAGATACAAAGTCACCTTAAAAGACAAAGGAAAGCCAGGAGTGAAAGAATGACTGCTATTTAATTAATTATATTACTGTGCATTATTAAATGTGTCAATCAAAAAAGGAAATTGGCCAATCAAATGCAAATAGGAAAAGGTGTTTCAGAAAGCTGCATTTGGTGGTGCTCATCCAAGCTCTTATACAAAGAAAATCTGTGAAAAAATGAAACCTACTGAAAAGACCTTCTTAGACTCAATAATCTAATATATCCTTGTCCTAATTAACTCTCTACAAAGCATACTATGACTTTACTTTCTGAGCAGATACCTACAAGGAGAACATAAACAAATTGCATAGATGTGAGTATCCAAGTTCTAATGGCTGTTATGTTTCTTATTATAAGTCAATAATTTGACATTTAGATTAAGCTTTGGAATGTAAGTAACTTGACTACAAATATCATGAGCTAATAAAATAAAGCTGATTGGAGTTTTTCAGTTGCTATTACAGTTAAAGTTTTCGGTGAAAATTAGCAAATGTGCTTTATGATCTTGGTTATTGTGAACTCACCCATGAAAAATGAATTAAATTGAATGAAAAACACAAGCTGTGGGTCTGAAGGATTGATCCATAATTGCTTAGTAATTTTTATGTTTAAAGCATAGAAAATGCCTCTTAAATGCAGGCAAAGAGATAATAAAGCACACTTGAAATTTTGTTAATGATAATAGTTTTAACAATAAAAGTCTACTTTCAACAATATAACCAATATATTTATAAGACGCCTTGCATGTTTGCAGAGTTCTTAAGTAATATGAGATATTTCAGACAAGCATTTATGTCATTATTCTCCATTCTTGCCCATGACAAACACCACAACACTTCCCTCCAAATCCAGATACAACCTCAGAATCATTCCTCATGTAGTCTTACAAGAAGACAGGCAATTGAAGTTGTCATGAAATGAAATCTATTGGTCGTTTCTGATACAGATGCTTGTGATGGTAGGTTTTTTTTTGTTTTTTTCATATTATCAAAAGTGACATTTTGAGCTGGGGGAATAGCTCGGTGGTACCGCACCTGCCAAGCATGCACAAGGCCCTGTGTGCAGTCTCCAATACCACAAAAAAGTGTTTTATCTTGAATTCTTCAGGTTTTTTCCTCTTTTAGGAACTTTGGAGGAGGGAGCCAGGCTGACCTGAAACTCACTCTGCAGTCCCAAGCTGGCCTTGAACTCACAGCAATCCTTCTACCTCTGTTTTCCAAGTGCTACAATTAAAGGCATGCACCACCATATTCAACACGAATTCCTTTAGTGTAAAAAAAAGTGGGGTTCATTATGTCATTTTCATAAGTATATCATTATTGTTTGATCATATTTACCCCTGCTACTTTCTCCGGTTCCTCCTCCCTCGTTCCTATTTATATCTGACCTAGTACACTATGAAGAAATTTCTAGGAAAAACATTTTTTTTCAGAAAAATTGATAAAGATATTACAGTATGTACACCAGGCTTAAGTTTAAATATTTAAGAAAATTGAGTTTTGATCTTAAATTTTGAATTTTTCAACTTTAACACTCATCTTCTTACCCTTTACAGGATTTATAAGATTTGTCCTGTAGCTGTGTATCTTATCAGTCCTCTATATCCTAAAGAAGTTCACACCAATGGTACAGTATGGCCACTTCTTCAGAGATTAAAGGCACATAGCCAGCTGGCACACAGCTTGGAACAGAACATAAGAGTGATAAAAGCTTAGCCAAAAGCCACAAGAGACAGCAATTGTGCCTTATTAATCATATTATAATTGCCCATAAAAATATATGTTATCTTACTATATTATAGAAACTGAGTAATATTTTAATAGTAGTTACAAAACATGGGAAAGTTTTCACACTCACAGTTTACTCTTTTATCCTCTTCTACTCAACAATTAACATTAGGAACTGAATATGACCTACCTCATGAAGAGATGAAACTGAATGCAAGAAGATTTTCCCCCTTTGCAAAATTGCTACTCATAAGGGGAAATAAGGCCTTGTTGTCTATACTAAAGGAACACACTTTTTTGAATTAAGATGAAGGCTAAGATGGGTGAGAAAGACACTGTTTGGACCTGGTGAGACATAGTAGGAGAATTGAGGGAGGAAAGAATGACAAAAAGTTTATCCAAAGTCAAGAAGGTAGCTCTACTAACTGTATACACTACTGGAACATTAGCAACTCAAGTAAAAAAGAAAGAAAAATCAGCCGGGCGTGGTGGCGCATGCCTTTAATCCCAGCACTTGGGAGGCAGAGGTAGGAGGATCGCGGAGAGTTCAAGGCCACCCTGAGACTACATAGTTAATTCCAGGTCAGCCTGGACCAGAGTGAGACCCTACCTTGCAAAACCAAAAAAAAAAAAAAAGAAAAAGAAAAAAAAGAAAGAAAAATCAGAAAGGAAGAGGAAAATTATTTTCAAATGAGGTCATGATTTGCATCTTTAAATGTCCTGATGGATAAAGGGTTTAGTGGGTAAAAAGCTTGCTGTGCAAGCATGAAGGTCTGAGTTGGGATTCATAACAATGCACTTAAATGCTGGGAGACATGGCTACCAGCCTGTTATCCCAGAACCCAGGAGGCAAAGACAATAGATCCCCAGAGTAAACTGGCTAGCTAAGCTAGCTGAATGGGTGAGCTCTGGAGTTAAGTGTGAGAACCTGCCTCAGTAAATAAGGTAGAGAGAGATCAAAAAAGAAGACACCTGGCATCAACATCAGGCTTCCACATGCCCCCACATACACACAAGATTAATTATACACACGTGTAAATATGCCACCCATACATACACATGGAAAAGAATGTCCTCCAAAGTTCATATACTGAAGGTTTGGTCCCAAGCTAATGATACTAGAAGGTGGTAGAAACCTAAGGAGGTGCAGCCTAGTAGATAGAAGTCATGTCATTGAAAACATATCCCTGAAGAGCATATTATGATCCTAGCCCCTTCCTCTCTCTATTTGTTTCCTGGCTGCCATAAGATGAGCAGATTTGTTGTACTAAACTCTCGGCCATCACTACTTCATCTCTGGTTCATCATGGCCAGGCAAACATAGATTTAAGCCATGAACCAAAATAAATCTTCCTTCTTAAGTTGATTATCTCTGATGTTTTGTCATAGGAAAAAAAGCTGGCTAATACAAATGTTTTGGTCTTATACCATATGCCCAAACACACACATGTGATTAATTATAGGTGAATATGTCACCTATACATACACATGCAAAAGAATGTCCTCCAAAAGTTCATGTATTGAAGGTTTGGTCCCAAGCTGTTGATACTGGAAGGAAACATAAGAACATCAGTAAATATCTATAAGATAATTCAACAAGGTAACTGGATAGAAAATTTATACACAAATCACATGAATCAATAGCTTTAGCATATAACTATAAGCAATTAGAATGCAATAGAAATTTGCCAAACTGAAAAGAAATGAAGCTCTAGTGAAATACATTAAAATAGATAAGAACAAAGTAGTCCGGACATGAGATTACAGTTTAATTACAATCTGAAGAACAATGACAAAAATATCAAGTTCTTAGATAGAGAGATATTAATCTGAAAGCTTACATATACAAAGTAACAAGTGAAATTAGACATAAAACCATAGCAAGAGGAAAATGAGAATGGGCTAAGAATGGTTCCTACCCTCATCAAATCTTAAAATTTTAGTCTGTATTATAGACTAGTATAAAAGTACTTCAATGGAGCTGGGAGTGGTTGTACTTTAATCCCAGCCCTCGGGAGGCATAGGTAGGAGGATAGCTATGAATTAAGGTCAGCTGAGACTACATAGTGAATTCCAGGTCAGCCTAGACTAAACCAAGACCCTACCTCAAAACAGAAAAAA
The DNA here is from genome assembly GCA_036365145.1 of Orientallactaga sibirica. Classification (NCBI taxonomy): domain Eukaryota; kingdom Metazoa; phylum Chordata; class Mammalia; order Rodentia; family Dipodidae; genus Orientallactaga; species Orientallactaga sibirica. The sequence goes on from JAEOAD010000004.1 coordinate 55,607,880, forward strand.
AAAAAAAAATACTCCAATGAAATAGACTGAGAAATATAGAAATAAACTCATATATATCAAAATTTAATATATCAAAGTATCTTATATAATAAGAGAAAATACTTTTTAGAAAATGATGTTAAAAATTGGCTAAAAACTTGGAATTAAAAAAATACCCTACATAATGGACAGAATAAATTCTGAATGGTACATAGGCCTAATTAGAAAATTTTAAACCACTTAAGTACTAGGAAAAAATAAGGCTGAGTCCCTTTCAACCTAGAAGTGAAAGAGGTTTTCTAATTATGACTTAAAATCCAGAAATTGTAAAATAAAACATTGATAAGTTTGACTTTATAAATATAAAATAAAGTTGCATGTATATAAATAGATTCACTGGAACTAAATGAGGAAATGAACAAAAGTTTAATAGAAAAAGAGGAAAATAAATGAATAAGAATTGCTAATAAGGTACTGGCACAAAAACAGGCACATAGATCAATGGAATAGAAGATACAGGTATAAATTCTAGTAACTACAGCTACATGATCTTTGACAAAGGGCCCAGAAACACTCACTCGAAAAAATCCAGCATCTTCAATAAATGATATTGGAGAAATTGGATGGCCACATGTAGAAGGATAAATTTGGATCCCCTTGCACAGAAATAACTCCAAGTGGAACAAGAACATCAATATAAGACTTGAAACTTTAAAATGACTAGAAGAAAAATATGGAGAACACTCTATGATATAGGCATAGCAAAAGACTTTCTGAGTAGGACACCAGTAGTCCTGGGAATTAGACAAACTCTGAACCATTGGAACCCCATGAAACTATCAAGAGAGTTAATAGACAACCTATGAAATGCTATAAAATCTTCATCAGCTATACAACCAACACAGGTATAATATCCAGAATCTACAAAGAACTAAAAAAAAAAAAAAAAAAAAATAGGGTAGCCAACTGAACAGAGTTCTCAAAGGAAGACATACAAACAGGTAATAAACACCTAAAGTGATATTCAACATCTTTAGTCAATAAGGGAGATGCAAATTAGAATGACTCTGAGATTTTGGTACACAACAGTCAGAATGACAATCATTAAAAATCAAATGACATTCAGGAACAAGACAAGGGTGTCCACTTTCCCCACTACTATTTAATATAGTACTGGAAGTCTTAGCCATAGCAATAAGGCAAGAGACACTCATAAACAGGATACAACCGGAAGGGAAGAGATCAAATTATCATTATTTGCAGACGATATGATTCTATACATAACAGACCCTAAAGACTCTACCAGTAAACTGTTAGAGCTGATAAGCACTTTTAGCAATGTAGCAGGATACAAAATAAACACACAGAAATCAGTAGCTTTTCTATACACTAACAACAAATGTGCAGAGGATGAAATCAGGGAATCTCTCCCGTTCACAATTGCCTCAAAAAAAAAAAAAAAAAAACCTTGGAATAAACTTAACCAAGGAAGTGAAGGATCTCTACAATGAGAACTTTAAAAAACTCGAACAACAAATTGCAGAAGACACAAGGAAATGGAAAGACATTCCATGCTCCTGGATTGGAAGAATCAATATTGTGAAAATGTCAATCTTACCAAAAGCAATCTACACATTTAATGCAATCCCCATTAAAATCCCAATAGCATTCTTCACAGAAATAGAAAAAGCAATACTAAAATTCATCTGGAAACACAAAAAACCTCAAATAGTCAAAACAATTTTGCGCAACAAAAATCAGGCAGGTGGTATAACCATACCCTATTTTAAGTTATACTACAAAGCCATAGTAACAAAAACAGCATGGTACTGGCACAAGGAAAGACAGGTAGATCAATGGAACAGAATAGAAGACACAAATATTAATCCAGGCAGCTACAGCTACCTGATTTTTGACAAAAATGCCAAAAATATTTATTGGAGAAAAGATAGGCTCTTTAACAAGTGGTGCTGGGAAATCTGGACATCTGTATGTAAAAGGATAAACGTAGATCCTTGTCTCTCTCCATGCACAAGAGTCAAGTCCAAATGGATCAGGGACCTTAATATCAGACCTGAAACTCTGAAACTGCTAGAGGAAAAAGTAGGGGAAACTCTTCAACATATTGGAATAGGCAAGGACTTTCTGAATATAACTCCAATTGCTCAGGGAATAAAACCACTAATCAACAACTGGGACCTTATAAAATTACAAAGCTTTTGTACAGCAAAGGACACTGTGAATAGAGCAAAAAGACAACCTACAGAATGGGAGAAAATCTTTGCCAGCTATACATCTGACAGAGGATTAATATCCAGAATATACAAAGAACTCAAAAAACAGAATAATAAGAATTCAAAAAACCCAGTTAAAAAATGGGCTATGGAACTAAATAGAGAATTCATGGAAGATGAAATACAGATGGCATATAAACATCTAAAAAAATATTCCACATCCTTAGCCATCAGGGAAATGCAAATTAAAATCACTTTGAGATTCCATTTCACTCTTGTCAGAATGGCTACCATCAAGAAAACAAATGATAGTAAGAGTTGGCGTGGATGTGGAAAAACAGGAACACTTCTACACTGTTGGTGGGAATGTAATCTGGTCCAGCCATTGTGGAAATCAGTGTGGAGGTTCTCGAGACAGCTAGAAATAGATTTACCATATGATCCAGCTATAGCACTCCTAGGCATATACCCAGAGGACACTTCTCACTACCTTAGAGATACTTGCACAACCATGTTTATTGCTGCTCTATTCACAATAGCTAGGAAATGGAAGCAGCCTAGATGTCCCTCCACAGATGAGTGGATAATAAAGATGTGGTACATTTACACAATGAAGTTCTATTCAGCAGTAAAGAAAAATGAAATTATGAAATTTGCAGGGAAATGGATGGATATGGAAAGGATTATACTAAGTGAGGTAACCCAGGCTCAGAAAGCCAAACGTCACATGTTCTCTCTCATATGTGGATCCTAACTACAAATGTATAAACTTGTGTGTGAACTGGAACCAAAAATAGGTACCAGAAACCAATAAGCTGGTAAAAGGCTATAAGGGAGGGAAGAAAGGAAAGGACTTAAGTGTATGGTAATGCACATATGTAAGTAGAAGAACTTATTACAGGGAGGGGAATGGCCTAAGTGAGGCCATGGGAAGAGAATACATACAAGAAGGGCAGGGGGAGGGTCAATCTAAACTCAAGATATTATGAATAAGACATATGTAAAATTACTTTTTTGAATAAGGGCACATCTAGAAGCTGTGGACTGTTACTAGAAAATTTTCAGTACCTGGGATGGGATACCTTCCAGTAAGTTGTTGGCCAAGGAGGTCCCAGTAGCCTCCAAAACATTAAAGGCTTTGGCCAAAGCCCTTGGTTTCCCTAGAGAAACAGATAGTAAGACCCTATTGCTGAAGACATCTCATGCCTGAGAGGCAAGGTCACTGAGAAAGCAAGCTGGTATGGAGCAGAAAACCTTCTCCCTGTAGACCAACTGAAAGCTGGAAAAAGCTGCACTGCACACAGCGTATGGGAGACAGAAGCCATCAACAGTGAAAACAGTGGATGCTGAATATTCAAGCTTGGCCAGACAGGCCCAATGACTGAACGGGTGCAATAGTGGCATGTCTAATCTTGGGGTAACCTACTGCTCCATAATTGGACTGAAGGCCCTCTCTATGGGAGGGAATACATACCTGGTACTGAAAAACCTAAGTAAAAGTCTATGGTAGGTGAGGTCATGAGCCTTAGGGGTATAAGCCTGCTCTTGTCTGACTAAATGTATATATTATTCCCACCAAGCTGCCCTGAAAGCACTACACTTAATGTTCATATTCACATATTAACGCTACTCTCACTTCTGGTTAGAGAAGCTTCTCTTTTCAAGTGGTGATGACCACTGCGATCACCCAAAAGGCAACATAGTGCTGAGAAGAAGGGATGGAGGAGTGCCCAGCACTGAAACACCTCTGTCACACCCTCCAAGGCTCAGGGACCATTGCGGAAGAGGGGGCGGATAGAATGGAAGAGCCAAAGGAAGGGTATGACCTCTTACAATGCAACTGCCCAGACAGAAATTGGCCTCGATATCTATGACCTTGCAGTGCCTAGCAATACCTTCGCAAGGCCCTCAAAATAGAAGAAAAAGATGATGTCATCAAATTAAAAGAGAGACTAATGGAGAGAGGGAGGGGATATGATGGAGACTGGAGTTCTAAAGTGGAATGGGGGGAGGGGAGGGAAATATCAGGTGGACTTTTTGTATGTAAGTATAAAAGTCAATAAAAACCAATAATTAAAAAAAAAATCAAATGACAGCAAATGCTGGTGGGGATGTGGGAAAAAAAGGAACCCTCATCCACTGCTGGTGGGAGTGCAAACTTATATAGCCACTATGGAAATTAGTATGAAAACTCCTCAAAAGCTTAAAATATATCTCCCACTAGATCCAGCTATACTGCTTCTAGGCATTTTGGTAGTTTGAATGTATATCCTCCATAGACTCAGGTGTTTTAATGAAGCTTGTAACTTAAATCTCTAGCCTCTTGGCTAGAGGAATTGTCACTAGAGTCAAACCCTGGGGTCCTACCCTAAGGTAAGGTTGGATGTGTATCTGATTTCCAGTGCACAGGTATGCAGAGCAGTTTTGAGCTCTGGGCTCCTGCTGCTGCCATTTTTATGCTTATAGGTTTAGGTGTTTGATGGCTGGTGATGGTTTCTCTCTGCTGGTGTGAATGAAAGCAGCTTGTTCTGCCACTGATGGCACAATCCCCTGGATCTTGAAATAAACCACTTTTTCATATAAACTGTGCCTGATTTGGATGTTCATCCCAGCATCGAGAAGCTGTCTACAACAGAAATTTGGTACCAGAAGACTGGGATAAGATGAATCTGACCATGTGGAATTTGATCTTTTGGAACTTGTGTGATGGAAGAGGAATAGGTATAGACTTGGTACTTTGGACTGCAGAAGCCATAGAGAGGAGTAAACCAAAATTTATGGACTATTTTGGTGACAGTTTGAAACTGCTAAATGAAGAGAGAATTGCATTTGGAGGTTTTGCTAATGAACTTTCAAAAGGAAAGGAAAGATACCAGAGAACTTTGTTGGAACTAGGTTACTGGCATAAGGGTTGGCTGCATTCTGCTGCCCATGCCTAGAGAGTTTGATTAAGGTTGAATTTGAAAGTAATAAACTGATGTGCTTGATGAAAGATATGGAACTGAGAGATACAAGATTTAAAATTGGAAAAATTCAAACAAGTTTAAAAGAGACAGGTTTTAGGTTACTGAATTTGCTATTGTTAGTTACTTACATTGAAACAATGGAAAGATGTCTGAGGTGATTCCACCAAAGAAACACTGAATGGTAGAAATGTAATCTCTTTTGAAAGGAGATGACTTGAAAGAAAGTAACTTGCTATTCAGGGTCATGATTTATTTTGTCTGTGAAATAACAATAAGTCGGTGTCAGTGCACACCTGCTACTGATTTCAGAAGCATAAAAAAATGTGTGGAAGTAGGTCATGAAGTGCACATGGTTTCAGAAGCTGCTGCTGAGACATAGTAAGTGAGGCAAGGTGTGATGTCCCTGATAAAGAGACCAATGAGACCATGATTTGCAATACAGACTCAAAGATATTTTGCCTTTGCCAAGACTGTGCAAGAGCTACCATGGAGCACTGTTGACTGGGGATGGAAGTTTTCCCTGGCTACTCAGCCAAATTGTAGGGGCAGAATTTGAAAATCTAGAGATTATTGTCACTGGTTATGGACGTTGAACTTGAACTATAGACAATTGATATTTACTTGATGGTTATTTATTTTCCATTGGTCCAGTCTCTCCTTGTTATGCTTTATAGCAATGGAAATGTTTACTCTGTGTCATTATATATTGAAACTGTGTAACTTGTTTGATTTTACAGGACTTATAGGTAAGAGACAATCTTGAATCTCAGATGAGACTTGGGGCTTTGGAATAATCTTAAAGTTGACAAAGACTGTGGGGACCTTTGAAGTTGAGCTAAATACAATTTACAATGTGAGATGGTCATAAGTTATTGGGGGCCAGGGAAGGAATGTGGTAGTTTGAATGTATGTCACCCATAGACTCATAGGCAAGTTTTTTTTCGAGGTAGGGTCTCACTCTAGCCCAGGCTGACCTGTAACTCACTAAGAACTCTCAGGGTGGCCTTGACTTCATGGCAATCCTCCTACCTTTGCCTCCCAAGTGCTGAGATTAAAGGTGTGTGCCACCACGCCCAGCTGCAAGGATGTTTTAATAAAGCCTGTAACATAGACCTCTAGCCACCTGGCAGTAGGAAATGTCACTGGGGGCAGATCCTGGGATTCAGACCTAAGGTATACTTAGGGGTGGATATTATTTCTAGCCCAAAGGTATGCAGAGCAGTTTGAGTTCTGGGAGCCTACTTCTGCAAGTTTTGTGCTTGTTAATTTAGGTGTTTGCTGGTTGGGATAGTTTCTCTCTGCTTGGAATGCATGGATGCAGCTTCTTCTGCCATTGATGGGAGTTCCCCCTGGATCTGTAATATTGAAATAAACCTCTTCATCCTATAAACTGTGTCTGGTTTAGATGTTTATCCCAGAAGTGTGAAGCTGTCTACAATAGGCAGCATATACCTTAAAGACTCTTATATGTACTATAGAGACAGAGGCACATGCTCAACTATATTCATCCCTGCTCTATTCACAACAGCAAGGAATTGTAATCAGCCCAGATACCCATCAGTAGACAAATGGGTCATGAACATGTGGCAACATACACAATGGAATTCTCCTGAGCAATAAGGAAAAACAAAATAATGAAACTTTCTGAAAAATGGATAGACTTAGAAAAAATCATACTAAGCAAGGTTACACAGGCTCAGAAAGACAAATGCCACATATTCTCCCTCATATGTGGTTCCTAACCTGGAACAGCTTGACATGAATGTAAGTGGTATCAAGCATCAGGAGTATTGACATGGAAATAGAGTGATACTAGGGGAAAAGGGGAAATAGGGACGAGGAGGAGTCTACTCAAAAAGCAAGTCAAGGGACAGAGACAAAGAAAGAAGGAAAGAAAGAAAGAATACAGGAAGTGGAAGGGTCTTTGGAGGGGGAGGAGGAAGTGAGAGGGTAAATAACACAAAACTAATGACAACATGAATCAGTGCCATAGAAACATTCCTCCTAGATAGCAATCTATAACATACAACTCTTAATAAGGCAGAGAGAAGACATGTGCAGAAGAGCCCTAAGAAGGCAGAGAAAGCTTAGTCCTCAAACCATGGGCTTTAGCTAATAAATCTCAAGGCCAGAATTCAGTTGACCCCTTCAGTGGGCTATTTGGCCAGTGAGACATATGAGGTCCCCAAAATAATTCAGGCTATGGCCAAAGCACTTGTTACCTACTAGAGCTAAAGTGTAAGACCCTGTTGCTGAAGATATTAGAGTTTGTAGTTACAGGACATCAAGAGACCATGCTGTAATTGAGAGGGAAACAAGTTCCCTCCTGGACAGCCCTTATAATACCAAAAAGTGCTATGGGAGCTGCTTGGGGATCATGGTTGCCAATAGCATGAATAACAGGATATCCTATAAGTGATTAAATCAACCAGCCAGGCAAGCAGTATACAACTGTGCAATAGTGGCACACAGCCTATGTGGGTAACCATGTGTTCTCAGATTGGACATGAGACCCACTCAGAGTGGGAGAACTTATATTTCTGGTACTAGGAGCCAAGTCAAATTCCCATGGACAAGAAGACAATAGACTCCAGAGAGTACCTTCGCAGCTCCTTGGCTAAGAAGAGTGAACATACACAACATTAAATCGCTCAAATAACTAGACTTATCCCCTTCAATCCAAGCTACTCTCACTTTTGGCTGGAAAATCTGTTTTATCTTACAGATGACATAGAAAACTGGGGAGATCCAGGATACATCACTACAACAAAAAAAGAAAAAAAAAAAGCCAACTGCCTACCATGAGACAGGTCACCTCTACCACATCTACTAGGGCCAAAAGTCATTGCAGGGGAAGCAGCTTCATGAGTACTGCTCTCACTACCAGCCTGAAACGCAGTTCCAAGGAGATGATGATGGACACTCTAGTCACTCAAAGATCATCAAAAAAGAGATCTAGCCGGGCATGGTGGCGCATGCCTTTAATCCCAGCACTTGAGAGGCAGAGTTAGGAGGATTGCCGTGAGTTCAAGGCCACCCTGACACTACATAGTGAATTCCAGGTCAGCCTTAGCTATAGTGAGACCCTACCTCAAAAAATGAAGAAAAAAAGAGAGAAAAAGAGAGGGGGGGGGCTGCAAGAAATCCAGTGCTAAATCAGATTTCTAACATACACACCAAGGCTCAGGAAACACTATGGAAGAAGGGGTAGAAAGGCTATAAGAGCATCAGGGGGCATAGGATTAGCCTGAGGCATTGTCCTCCCTCCCACAGAAACTGAGGACTTTAAGGACCCCACAGTGAATACCAATAACCCCATGGAGGAGAGTCATCAGTGGAATTGATATGAGAGTAAAACTTTTTTTTTAATAAATAAATAAAAATTTTTAAGAGAAGTGCTAGTTAACCTTCAAACAAAATTTAAAAAGATCTTCATAGCATGATAGAAATACAAATTAAACAACACTAAGATATATTTTGCACCTATAAGATTTAACAAAAATCCAAAAGTTTAGCCAACTCAGTTGTTGATACTATAAATAAAGAGCACTATCAAATATTTGGAGTTCAAGTATAAAATGGTGTGACCCCTACTGAGAAGTTGGTAATATTTCAAAAAATTCATGGGGGCTGGAGAGAATGCTTAGTGGTTAAGGTGCTTCCCTGTAAAGCCAAAGGACCTCAGTTAAATTCCCCAGGACCAACATAAGCCAGATGCACAAGGTGGCACATGCACCTGGAGTTCATTTGCAGTGGCTAGAATCCCTGGCGTGACCATACTCTCTCTCTCTCTCTCTCTCTCTCTCTCTCTCTCTCTCTCTCTCTCTTTCTGCCTCTGACCCTCTCTCAAATAAATAAAAAATAACAAATAATAATAAAGATTATTTTTTATTTTTAGAGAGAGACAGAGAAAGAGGCAGACAGACAGAGAGAAGGAGAGGGAGACAGTCTCTCAGCTGCTGTGAATGAAATCCAGATGTGTGCGCCCCCTTGTGGGCAAGTGCGGCATTGAGCCCTTGTGTCACTTTGCATCTGGCTAAACGTGGGACCTGGAGATTGGAACCAGCATTCTTAGGCTTAGGAGGCAGGCGCCTTAACCACTAAGCCATCTCTCCAGCCCAGATAATTTTTTTTAAATGAATGGATTGGGGATTTAATTCAGAGATAAGAGTGCTTATCTGGGTTCAGTTTACAGAAAGAAAAGAAAAAGGGAAGGGAGATAAGGAGAGGGGAGGGAAAGGGATAAAGTAAATGTAGATCTATTTGCCTTTTGACCCAGCAATTCCACTCCTAGCAGTTTTCCCTGAAGCTACCATCAAGAAATATGAAGGTTGTGGAGATGGATCAATGAGAAAGCACTTCTCTAGAACCTAACTCAGTAGTGAACATCTATACTCCTAGCCCTCCTACAATGAGATGGTAGGCAGAGACAGGAAAATCCCAAACACTCACAAGCCAGCCTACCTGTAATTCACAGACCTGAACAAGAAGAGACCATGCCTCAAACAAAGTAGAAGGGAGAACCAACACTACGGGTTGTCTTCTGACCTCTGTATACTCACCTATACTCACACATGTATACTTATTCACCACAAATGCAAACACATCAATACTCACATAAGTGAGTTGAAAAAAAGAACTACAAAAACCCTGTATGTATAACTTCGTTGACTACAGAATTATTAGTCATATGAAATAAATAAAATAACAGGTTAACTGAACTATAGAGCATCCACAAAACAGATACCATTTTATCTAAAAGAAATGAATGAAAGAAATTTCTAATTCACTGAGGGGTGGGATTATAGATGTGAGATACCATGCCTGGCTAAGATTTTTAAATTCCTAATGTGAAATGTTTGGGGGAGTATATTAAAGGAAAAAGAAAGAAAGAAACATAAAATATGCCACAAAGGAAGAACTGTAAGTGTGTGTGTGTGTGTGTGTGTGTGTGTGTGTGTGTGTGTGTGTATTTGAGCCGTTTGCCAAAGAAACTCTAAAAGGAAAAAAATACTAATACAAATTGGAAACAAACCTCAAAGTCTAATAGTGGATTAAAATCATATAACATTAAAGACGATGTGCCTGTTTAGCATTTTTTTCTAGAGTCAACTCCCTCATGCAATTAGATATTGCAATCTACTATAAAGCCTATGCTTCCTTCTTTAGCCATACTAAGAACAAAAATTCTACTCATATTTTGTGGCAATACATTATTCATAACTAGTTAAAAATGAAAGAACTAGTGCAATCAAAGGTTTTGGTATCTGCTTGTCTGAGTTATGCCTCACATTAAATCAACAAATAGAATTTACCAAGTTTTCTGTATAGTGCCTAGATCAGTTCTGAAAACTCTATTTGTAAGTGATTTTGGGTTTGCGTATAAGCAAACAAAATCATCACATTATTATCTTGGGATTATATTCATACAATTTGTAAAACTATATATTTCTAAAACATGATCCAAGTATAAAAATTCTTAAAGAAGTCCAGGCGTGGTGGCATACGCCTTTAATCCCAGCACTTGGGAGGCAGAGGTAATAAGGATTGCTATGACTTCAAGGCCACCCTGAGACTACATAGTGAATTTCAGGTCAGCCTGGGCTAGAGAAAGGACCCTACCTCCGTAAACAAAAAAAAAAAAAAAAAAAGCCTGGTCCCCATCTGTTCCCCTGCTGCTTGGCTTGGAGCTGCCTGTACCCTGCAAGCTTGCTGCAGAAGTAGGCCACTTGCTCCACCTTCCTGACTGAAGGGCCTTGGGTCCCCAACTCAAGGATACCATGCTCTGGAGGGCGTATGCATGGAGTGAGAAAGCCAGAGCTCCTGGTTTGTTTCCCACCTACTAGTTCCCTGCTCCTGGTACCCCTGCTGCTGCCTTCAGGTAGCCTGGTTCCTGTGTATGTGCTGTGGAAGCAGGCCTTTTGCTCTGGTTTCCTGATGGACTGGTCCCTGGGTATCCAAATCCCTATTCCCATGAGCCACAGGGTGCACTGGCCACCATAGGAGATGGTCTCTTGCCCCTGGCTCTCCAGCTTCCCAGCTCCTGGATCCCCAACCCAATCCCCATGTGCTAAAGAGTATGTGCAAGTGAAGTACGTATGGCCAGAGCTCCCAGTTCCCCAGGTACCTTTGATGTACTTTCAATTTCCACAATCAGCACATCTGATGTTAAAACTCCATCATATACCAATCCAGTTCACATTTAAAATGGAACACCCCTGATGATCCTACAAGGACAAATACTTGCTTCCCCCTTAATAGAATAAAATGTTTCCCCAAGATGGGTAGACCACAATGAAAAAAGAAAGAAAGGAAAAAAGAAAGAAGAAAGAAAGAGAGAAAGAAGAATGAAAGAAGGAAGGAAGAAAGAAAGAAAGAAAGAAAGAAAGAAAGAAAGAAAGAAAGAAAGAAAGATGATAGATAGATAGATGATAGGTAGATAGATGATAGATAGATAGATAGATAGATAGATAGATAGATAGATAGATAGATAGATAGATAGACAAGTGAGAAAACTGGAGGTCCCCTCAAAGGATACCTATTTCCACAAAGTAAGCCTCTTATGAAGTCATAGAGAAATCAACAGAAATTGAATGTCAAAATGAAAACACAACAACCAATATGACTCTGATCAAAAGAATTGCTGAACTGGGAGCAAGCCATCAAAAAACCAAAAATCACATAAATAAAATTGAGCAGAATCATCTGTTAGAACACTCAGCTTTTGACACTAGGCTTAAGTGCATTGAAGAAACCTAAGAAGCCTCAAAAGAGATATAAATTAATTGAAGATGAGTTAACAAATTGAATATCTCAATAACTAGTTAATTATGCTTAATGAAGACTTGATCAAATGCAAGAATGAATTCCAGGAAGCCAGGCGTGGTGGCGCATGCCTTTAATCCCAGCACTCGGGAGGCAGAGGTAGGAGGATTGCCATGAATTCAAGGCCACCCTGAGACTACGTAGTGAATTCCAGGTTAGCCTGGACCAGAGTGAGACCCTGCCTTGCAAAACAAAAAAAAAAAAAAAAAAAAAAAAAGAATGAATTCCAGGAAGCATCAAGAAAATCAGAGCTTGAACTGAAATCATACGTCAAAAAAAAAAAAAAAAAAAAAAAAGAGATAGACACAAGGTAAAAAAACACCAACAGAAAACAAAAATTAAATAGAGGGCTAAAGAGATGCTTAAGCACTTGCCTGTGAAGCCTACCGACCCTGGTTCAAGGCTCCATTTCCCAGTATCCACATAAGCCAGATGCACAAGGTGGCACATGCATCTGGAGTTCATTTGCAGTGGCTGGAGGCTCTGGTGTGCCCATTATCTCTCTCTCTCTCCCTCTTTTTCTCTCAAATAAATAAATTAAATTAAATTAAAATTAAATAGAGCTTTTAAAAACCTCTCTAGAAACCCTCTCTAGAACCTCTGACCTGGAAGACAAGACAGAAGAAATTGATTGTGAGTCTGAAAACTTTGATAAATTCAAAAATCCATGTAAACAGAACATACAAGGGAACTGTGGGATGCCCTAAAACAACCAAGCATCCAGATCATGGGTAAATCAGAAGGAGAGGAAATCCAGGCCAGAGGCATAGAGAACATATTCACCAAAATTATTGAAGAAAATTTTCCCAACCTCTCAAGGCCCATCCTGATATAAGAAGCTCACAGAACACCAAACAGACAGGAACAAAGAAGAAACTATCCAAGGCACATCATAGTTAAAACTCTTAGCAATGAAAACAAAGAAAGAGTAATAAAAGCAAAAACAGAGAAAAAACTCACTACACATAAAGGCAATCCCATCAGAATTATCTAAGATTTCTCAATGGAAATGCTGAAAACCAGAAGGGCATGGAATGGAACACTTCAAAGTCTAAAAAAAAACTATGGCTTCCAACCAAAACTACTGTACCCAGTGAAAGTATCCCTCATAATAGATGGTGAAAGGAAATCTTTCCATGAAAAAGTCAAGTCTATGATTATATGAACACAAAGCCAAACCTACAGAAGATACTTCAAGGAACACTCCACATACAAGAGTCCAAGAACCAGTCTCAAGAGCCTACAAGAAGAAGATCACAATAACCATAACTCAAAAAAAGTACAAAACACAAGAAAATACCAAACCCCATAAAGCACCCCATCATGGCAGGAATTAAATCAAAGCACACAGTTATAACCTTAAACATTAACAGTCTTAATTCACCCATCAAAAAGACCCAAGTGCCGGGCGTGGTGGCACACGCCTTTAATCCCAGCACTCGGGAGGCAGAGGTAGGAGGATCACCGTGAGTTCGAGACCACCCTGAGACTACATAGTTACATCGAGGTCAGCCTGGGCCAGAGTGAGACCCTACCTCGAAAAACCAAAAAAAAAAAAAAAAAAAAAAAAAAAAAAAAAGACACAAGTTGATAGGGTAAATCAAAAAAAAAAAAAAAAAAAAAAGGATCCTTCTGTCTGCTGTCTTCAAGAAACCCACCTCACCATGAAAGAAAAACACCTCCTCAGGGTGAAAGGATGGAAAATGACATTCTAAGCAAATGGAAATAATTAAAAAGCAGGTGTTGCTACATCAATATCTGACAAAATAGACTTAAAACAAAATGTAATCAAAAAGGACAAACTTCTTACTCAAGAGAACAATCCAACATAAGGACATGACAATCATAACTATATGCACCAAACACATGTGCACCACAGTTTATAAAACCAAAAACAAACCTACTTGAAAATAAAGGAGAAATAAACACCAACACCATCATCATCATAGTGAGAGACTTCAATATTTCACTATCATCAATAGACAGATCATCCAAGCAGAAAATAAACAGGGAAATAATAGAGCTCAACAACACTAGAGATCAACTAGACCTAATGGACATCTACAGAACTTTCTACAGAACACACATTCTTCTCAGCAGCCCATGCAACCTTCTCCAAAATAGATCATATATTAGGCCATAAGGCATGCCTCCATAAATTCAGGAAAATTGAAGTAACTTCCTGCATCATATCATATCACAATGCTTTAAAGCTAGAAATTAACAAACAAGAGACATATCAGGAATTCCACCAACTCCTGGAGAGTGAACAACACATTTAAACAATGAATGGGCTGTGGAAGAAATCAAAAAAGAAATTGTAAAATTCCTAGAATTGAATGATAATGAAAACACAACTTATCAAAACTTATAGGACACAATGAAGGCAGTCCTAAGGGGAAATTTCATAATGCTAAATTAATTTACAGTAAAGACATAGAGATCTCAAATAATAATCTAACTTTCTACCTAAAGGCATTGGAATAACAAGAAGAATCTAACCCTGAGAGGTCCAGATGGAAAGAAATAATCAATATCAGAGCATAAATTAATGAACTGAAAACTAATTAAACAATTTTTAAAAACTGATGAAACAAAGAGCTGGTTCTTTGAAAAAATAAACAAGATTGATAAACTCCTGGCCAATTTTATCAGTCAAAAAATGGAGGATTCTCAAATTAACAAATTCAGAAATGAAAAAGGAGAGGTCACAAAAAAAATTAATGAAATTGTAAGAATCATTAAAACATACTTCCAAAACCTCTACTCCACAATATTGGATAATCTGGAAGAAATGGTTGAATTCCTATACATGTATCACCTACCAAAACTAAACTCAAAGCAGATAAATCTCCTAAACAAAGCTATCACATCCATTGAGATTGAAAAGGTAATCAAAAACCTTCCCCAAAAGAAAAGTCCAGGACTGGATGTCTTCTCAGTTGAATTCTATTAAACCTTCATTGAAAAACTGAAACCAATTTTTCTCAAACTGTTCCACATAATCAGAGAACATGGAATCCTTCCCAACTCCTTTTATAAAGCTAGTATCACCCTGATACAAAACCAGAGAGAGAAGCAACAAGAAAATAAAACTATATACCTATATCCCTGATGAACTTAGATGCAAAGACCCTGAACAAAATCCTCACAAATCGAATTCAACATATCAAAAGCATTATCGACTTTGATGAAGTAAGCTTCATCCCAGGGATGCAGGGATGGTTCAACATATGGAAATCAGGCAACATAATGCACCACATAAATAAAATTAACCATAAGAACCACATGATCATCTCAATTGATGCAGCAAAGACCTTTGACAAAATACAACACCACTTCATGATCAAAGTTCTGGAGAGAATAGGCATAGAGTGTTTATACCTCAACACAATAAAGGCTATATATAAAGCTCCTAAAGCTAAATAATACTTGATGGTGAAAAAGTCAAGGAGTTCCCACTGAGATCAGGAACAAGACAAGGGTGTCCACTCTCACCACTGCTCTTAAACATAGTACTAGAAGTCCTAGTCCAAGCAATAAAACAGGAGAAAGAAATAAAAGGGATACAAATTGGAAAGGAAGAAATTAAGTTTGCCATGTTTGCAGATGACATGATCTTATATATAAGTGTCCTAAAAGTCTCAATCTCAAAACTTCTAAAGGTGATTAATTCCTTCAATAAAGTGATATGATACAAAATCAACACACAGAAATTAGTAGCCTTTCTATATTCAAAGGATAAACATATAGACAAGGAAATCAGCCAGGCTATCCCATTTTCAATAGCAACAAAAAAATTAATACCTTGGAATAACACTAACTAAGGATGTGAAAGAATGAAAACAAAAATTCAAGAAAGAAATTGAGGAGGACTTGAGAAGATGGAAAGACCTCCCATGCTCCTGGGTATGTAGAATTAATATTGTGAAGATAGCAATTCTACTGTAGTGGTTTGATCCAGGTGTCCCCCATAAACTTAGGTGTTCTGACAGCTGGGTCCCCAGCTAATGGCAATTTGGAAATTAAAGCCTCCTGGAGGCAGTGTATTATTGGGGGTGGGCTTATGGGTGTTATAGTCAGTTTCCCCTTGCCAGTGTTTGGCACACTCTTCTGTTGCTATTGTCCACCTGATGTTGGCCAAGAGGTGATTCCACCATCTGCTCATGCCATCATTTCCCCTGCCATCATGGAGCTTCCCCTCAAGACTGGAAGACAAGATAAACCCCCTTTTGTTCACACAAGCTGCTCTTTGTTGGGTGTTTTCTGCTAGCAATGCAAAACTGTCTGCAACATCTACCAAAAATAATATACAGATTTAATGCAATATCAATAAAAATACCAGCATCATTCTTCAGAGAAATTGAAAAAATGATCTCAAAATTCATATGGAATGGCAGTAGGCCTTGGATATACAAGCATTTCCTCAGCAAAAGACACACCTATGGAGGTATCACCATACCTGATCTAAAGCTATATTACAAAGCCATAGTAACAAAAACAGCATGGTACTGGCATGAAATCAGAAACATAGACCAATGGAACAGACTTGGAGCTTGGACCTTATTTCAAGTAACTACAGCTACTTGGTCTTTGACAAAGGAGCCAATAATGTAGATTGCAGAAAAGACAGCACTTTCAAAAAATGGAGCTGAACAAATTAGATAACCATATGTACAAAAATGAAACCAAACCCACTCATCTGACCATACACAAAAATCAAGTCCAAATGGATTAAAGACCTCAGTGTAAGACCTGAAACTCTTCTCCTACTGGAAGGCAAAATTGTCCACAATATAGGAGTGGAGAAGACTTCAAAAAAAAAAAAAACCAGTAGCCCAGGAAATTAAATAATCTCTCAACCAATGGGTTCTTATGAAGCTAAAAAGCTTTTGCATAGACAAACATATCATAAGCATAGCCAATATATTGCCCACTGAATGGGAGAAAATCTTTGCCAGCTATACCACTACTAGAAGCCTAATACCTAGAATCTACAAAGAACTCAAAAAGTAAACAATAAGAAATCAAACAACCCACTGAAATAAATGGGGCAGAGAACTGAATAGGGAGCTCTCAAGGGAAGAAATACAAAATAGCTAACACACACTTGAGAAAATGTTCAACATCCCTAGCCATTAGGGAAATGCAAATTAAAACAACTATGAGATTCCACCTTACTCCAGTAAAGATGGCAATCATTTTAAAAAATCAAATGACAACAAATGTTGGTGAGGATGTGGGAAAAGAGGAACCTGCATCTACTATTGGTGGGAATGTAAACTTCTTTTGGTTTTTCGAGATAGGGTCTCACTCTAGCTCAGGCTGACAGGGACTTCACTATGCAGTCTCAGGGTGGCCTCAAACTCATGGTGATTCTTTTACCTCTGCTTCCAAAATGCTGGGATTAAAGGCATTTACCACCACACTCGGCTTGAGAATGTAAACTTTAATAACCTCTATGGAAATCAATATAAGAGATTCATGCAAAGAAAGAATATAGAGCTACCAACAGACCCAGTTATTCCCTTATTGAGCATTTATCCTAAATGCTCCATGCTTCACTACAGATATATTTGCTCAACCATGTTCATAGCTGCTCAGTTCATTATAGCTAAGAACTAGAATCAATCAAGGTGCCCATCATTGGATTAATGGATCATGAAGTTGTGGTACATTTACACAATGGAATTCTACTCAGCAGTAAGAAAAAAATGATACAATGAAAATTAGAACAGATCATACTCACGAACTCACACAACCACAGAAATACAAACACCGCATGGTCTCACTTATCTGCTGTTCCTAACCTGGACCAACTGGAATTGTTGACATACCTGATAGGTAACTTTGTGATTTTTTTTTTAGTTCATTATCCCCTGACTTTCCTGAAACAATAAAGCAGAAGTTACATGTAAAATTTTTCCATAGAGATTGACTGAGGCCTTCAGGACTCCATAATAAATACCAATAACCCCACAGAAGAGGGCACTCACTGGAATGGGGGCAGGTGAGAGGTAATATGAGAGTATAAACTTTTAAAAAGTTAAAATTTTATTTAAAATTTTCCAGGATTTAAAGTAAATATTTTTAGCTATACCGTACCATGAGTGAGGTTGCATATTTCATATTGCATCACAGTGAGAGATACAAAATATCTATTTTCTCCCCAGGGGCCACAACAATAAGATGGTGACAGTGTAACTAACCCTCAATTGTACACTGTATCTTCCACCTTCCCAAAGGGAAATCTATTTGATATTACCTTTCCACCATTCAAGTGCTCAATTTATTTTCAGCCATTTATCTATTAGACTTATCACATAAAATTCATTGTCCAAAAAATGATTCCTTAGGATTGTGAAATGGTAAGTTTGGGATTCCAGCTTCTTTTCCTATACTTTTGCCATTGTATAAGAGTGGAACTTTTAGTTTTAGCTGGGGCTTTTTTTTTTTAAGTTTCTTCTTTTCATTTGGATACTCACAAATATAGTTCCTAATGCAAAGGTAAGATAAATGCTTCTTTCCCTCCAGAAATTTCCAATATAATAACATGGCATTATCATACTACATCTAAGGAGTCAGATTTTTGTGATGGAATATGCCTCAATAATTTTTTATGATATTCAAATCATTACAACTTTGACTGATGGAGTGCCTCCATTCTGGTTTGTGTCCCTTTTTAAGAAAAATTGGGGGGGGGGAGAGACAGAGAGAGACAGAGAGAGAGGGAGAGGGAGACAGACAGAGAATGGGCGCACCAGCAGCCTCTCAGCTGCTGCGAATGAAATCCAGATGCATGTGTCCCCTTGTGGTCAAGTGCGGCATTGTGCCCTTGCATCACTTTGCATCTGGCTAGACGTGGGACCTGGAGATCGTAACCACTAGAGATTGGAACCAGCGTTCTTAGGCTTAGGAGGCAGGTGCCTTAACTGCTAAGCCATCTCTCCAGCCCAAGATTGTTTTTTTATTATTATTTGAATGAGTCAGAAAGAGAGTGTTTGGATATGCCTCTTCCCACTACAAATGAATTCCAGATGCATGTGCCATGTTGTGCATCTGGCTTTACATGGGATTTGGGGAGTTGAACCCACGGCCAGTAGCCTTTGCAAGCAAACACCTTTAATAGCCGAATCATATCCCCAGACCTTGTGTCCCATTTTTAAAAGTTAGTCTTCCAGTCAAGAAGGAGGATTGTAATCTTGCTAGAAGAGTTCAGGGGAGAAAGAAGGCAATATTGGGGCTCCAGTACTACAGGGGTCTCAATGGCAATCAAAGGTGCACATTCAGGGAATCTACCAATTTCTACACGCTCTGTGCCCTGCCGTACAGCTAGGATGCAAAAGCAGGAAAATTACCAGTCTCTCACGCTAGGGTGGGTTGGTGCCTACCTAACTCCCATTCAAGCCAGGCTGATTTCTGCCAGGCATGACCAGCAGGTGATCAGCCTTCCTCCACACCCCATGCTCTCAGACAGGGTACTAACCCAGGAGCAGGTGGCACATGCTGGCGGGGGGACAAGTCTGACACACACAAGTGAGGAAGCTGGAATTCACACTGGCAGTGGTGAGTAGCCTGTTCTCAACAAGCACAGGTAAGTAAATCCCTGAACTCCACTGGTGAGGCATGGCTCCAGGTGCAGGGACTGAAGGTCTTTTTGACCTTCACACTGGCCAGCAGGCAGGTGGAGAAAGTGAACTGAGCTTACACCCATGGACTTTCATACCAGTGACCAGCCTAGAGCAGCTGCCATGAAAGCAATGGGCTATAGCAGTGTGAACTTCACAACCTGAGCAGCTAGCATACATTGGAGGAGCTAGAGCTAGATAGAATAAGCACTCATGCTTCCAAGTTGCTCCCTAGTTCCACTATGACATTGCTGCGAGCACATGAATAAAGGTTCTCCACATGGGCCAGCAGGTGGGTTATGGAAGCAAGCTGAGAACACACCCATGCACACTGAGGCTGGACCAGTGTGACCTTTACAACTTACACAGCTGAGGTACAGTGGTAGATCTGGGGCAAGTGTTCATTCTGCCTAGTAGCTCCTGAGCTCCAAGGGGGTGTCACTGCTGTAGACACAGGGGCTAAAGGTCCTCCTGACCTCCATGTACTGACCAACAAGGCACAACAGCCTACATAAGTGAGGTCTCTGCCTGACTCACACATGCAAAATGGTCCCCAGCAAAGTACCAGTACCCTCTGCACACTTAGTGAGGTCAGAGCTGGGTCAAAGACTCCCAGACCATCCACACAGTCCTGCAAGCCAGATATACTGCATATACCCTGATTAAGGCCCAGTCCCAATAACTGGTTCCCCCTCCCCCTTACCCTGACCCCAGCAGCTGCAGCCCAAAAACCAGCAAGAGAGCCACATGGGAACAACAGGACCCTGTGTGACCATGGACTTGGTCAGGCCTCCCAGGGTCTCACCCAGAAACACTAAGAGGTACCACACACAAGGAAATCCCTCACCAGACCCAAGAGCACCCAACAAAAATCTAGCTAGAATTCCATCCCACTCCAATCTGGATTAAGCCAAAACAGAACACTCATCAAAGGCTTTACAAGAGCCACCATTTGCTACCTCCTTAACAACACAAGGTATCTACCCCAATGGGGGGGAGGGACAAGGCAACAAGGAGAGAGATCACCACCAAGAAAGCCTAGCCTCAAAATGGAAGCCTCCAGTGAAAACACAGAGGATACATCAGATACAGAATCTCAAAATAAAAGCACAATAAGCTTATTAAACAAACTTAATGAGGCCATGACCAAGTGGATAGTAGAATTCAAAGCAAATAATCCAAATATCATCAATCACATAAATGAAATGCAACAGAACTATTATTACAACAAACAGCTCTCTACACTCATCTTAACAGGGGGATCTTAAAAAACAGATAAATGAATTGAAGGTGAGTCAACAAATAGATGATTTCAACAATCAGCTGATTAAAGTTAATGAGGACATAATCAAATGCAAGGATGAATTCCAAGAAACACGAAGAAAATCAAACCTGGACCTAAAATTAGAACTCAATAAAGGGATGGATGTGATGCAGAAAAATGCCACAGAAAACAAAATTCAAATAGATCTTTTAAAAGCCTCCCTACAAGCCTTCACTAACAGAGTAGATTAAGTGTAGAACAGAACATCAGAACTCAAAGATAAGACAGAGGAAATTGACCGCAAGTCCAAAAACTATCAAAATCATACAAAAACCATACAAACAGAATATGAGGGAACCATATAATAAAAAGACCAAATAGCTGGATTGTGAGTATACAAGAATGGGAAGAAATACAGACCAAAGGGATAAAGAACATCTTCACAAAATTATTGAAGAAAAATTTCCTCTTGTAAAAAACAGACCAAGCCAGACACAAGAAGTTCACAGACACCAAACAGAAAGGACCAAAGAAGAAACTTTTTTTTTTTTTTTTTTGAGGTAGGATTTCGCTCTAGTCCCAGCTGACCTGGAATTTCACTATGTAGTCTCAGGGTGGCCCCGAACTCATGGTGATCCTCCTACCTCTGCCTCCCGAGTGCTGGGATTAAAGGCATGGACCACCACCACCACTCAAACTGTGCTACACAATTGGAGAACATGGAAAGCTCCCAAACTCCTTCTATGAAGCTAGTATCACCCTAATACCAAAACCAGACAAAGATGCCATAAAAAGAGAAAACTACAGACCTATATCCCTGATGAACATAGACATAAAGATCCTGAACAAAATCCTTGCAAACTGAATTCAACAACACGTCAAAAGCATTATCCACCTTTATCAAGTAGGCTTCATCCCAGGAACACAGGGGGTTCAACATATGGAAATCTGTCAACACAGAACACCCCATAAATAAGCTTAAACACAAAAACCACATGATCATTTCGATAGATGCAGAAAAGGCCTTTGACAAGATACAACATCACCTCATGATCAAAACCTTGGAGAGAATAGACATGGATAGCTTATATCTCAACATAATAAAGGCCATATATAAACCTTCTAAAGCCCAAATAATACTTAATGGGAAGAGACTAAAGGAATTCACACTGAGATCAGAAAAAAGACGGGAGGAGGGGAGCAATCTCACCTCTGCTCTTCAACATAGTACTGGAAGTCCTAACTCAAGCAATATGACAGGAGAAAGAAATAAAAGGAATACGAATTGGAAAGGAAGAAGTTAAGTTAGCCCTATTCACAGATGACATTATTCTATACATAAGTGACTTGAGAACCTCCATCTCAAAACTCTTAAAGGTGATTAACTCCTTCAGAAAAGTAGCAGAATACAAAATCAATGCACAAAAATCAGTAGCCTTTCTATATGCAAAAGACAAAGATACAGAGAAAGAAATAAGTGACATTGTCTCATTTTCAATAGCAACAAAAAAATAAAATAAAATACCTTGGAATAACATTAACCAAGGATGTGAAAGACTTATATAATGAAAACATAAAAACACTCAAGTAAGAAATTGAGAAGGACTTGAGAAAATGGAAAGACCTCCCCTGTTCCTGGAGAGGCAGAATTAACATTGTGAAAATGGCAATCTTACCAAAAGCAATATACAGATTTAATGAAATGTCAATAAAAATCCCAACATTTTTCTTCACAGAGATAGAACAAATGATCTCAAAATTCATATGGAATGGCAGAAGGCCTTGGATATCCAAGCGTATCCTCAGGAAAAGCTCTGGAGGCATCACCATACTTAATCCAAAGCCATATAACAAAGCCATAGTAATAAAATCAACATGGTATTGGCATAAAAACAGGATTATAGACCAATGGAACAGAATCGAGGACCTGGACTTTGGCTCATGTAACTACTACAGGTACTTGATATTTGACAAAGGCCCTAACAATGTACACTGGAAAAAAGACAGCATCTTCAACAAATGGCCCTGGACAAACTGGATAACCATATGCAGGAAAATGAAGCTCAATCCACAAATCTTACCATGCACAAAAATCAAATCCAAATGGATCAATGACCTCAATATAAGACTGGAAACTCTGCTACAACTGGAAGAAAAAAAATAGGAGGAATTTCTATGATATAGGAGTGGGGAAAGACTTCCTGAACAAAAATCCCAGTAGCTCAGTAAATTAGACAATCACTCAACCATTGGGATATCATGAAACTGAAAAGTTTTGTCACAGACAAATATACAACAAGCAGAGCCAATAGATTACCCACAGAATAGGAGAATATTTTCGCTGGCTATACAACTGACAGAGGCCTATTTTCTAGAATTTACAAAGAACTCAACAACCTAAACAATAAAATGTCAAACAATGGGCTGGAGAGATGGCTTAGAGGTTAAGGTGTTGGTCTGCAAAGCCAAAGGTTCCCTGTTCTACTCTTCAGGACCCACATAAGACAGATGCACAAGGGGCTGCATGTGTCTGGAGTTTGTTTGCAGTGGCTAGAGTCCATAGCATGCCCATTCTCTCTCCCTCCCTCCCTCTCTCTCCCTCTCTCTCTCCTTCTTTCTCTCCATCAAATAAATAAATAAAATATTTTTTTAAAAATGTGAAAATAAAAGTCAAACAACCCACTCACAAAATGGGGCAGAGAACTGTACAGGGAGTTCTCAGAGGAAGAAATTCATAGGGCAATCACACAATTAAGAAAATGTTCAACATCTCTAATCATCACTTAAATGCAAATTAAAACATCTATGAAATTCTACTTTACCCCAGTAACAATGGCAAACATTAAAAATCTAATGAAAATAAATGCTGGCAAGGTTGTGGAGAAATAGGAACCCTCATTCACTGTTGGTGGGAATGTAAGATGGTACAACTACTATGGAAAGCAATATGGAGACTCCTAAAAAGGTTGACTATAGAGTTACCAACAGACCCAGTTATTCCCTTACTGGACATTTACCCTAAAAGCTTCATGCCTCGGTTCAGAGAGATTTGCTCAACCATGTTTATAGCTGCTCAATTCATAATAGGTAAGAAATGGAATCAACCCAGATTTCCATCATTAGATGAATGGATAACTAAGATGTGGTATATCCACACAATGGAATTCTACACAGCAATAAGGAAAAATGACACAATGAAATCTGAAGAAAAATGGCCAAGCCTGGAACAGATCATTCTCAGCAAACTCAACAAATCACAGAAAGATACTTGTCACGTGGTCTCATCTGTGGCTCCTAACCTGAATCTGCCTGAGATGCTGACATATCTAATAAGCATCTCGAGGACCAGATAATAGGGAGGGTAGGGTGGGAAGGGAAGAGTGGGGGAAAGACACAAAAGTGGACCCAAATAGAAATGACACCATAACATCCTATGTCCTGAAAGCAGACTAAAAGGTTGAGCCTTCATGAAGTCTTTAGAGGGAACACCCAATTCACAAGGCCCTGAAGAGAGCATGATGAAGCCTAACCTTGAGCTTCTCCTGCTTCTCTCTCTCTTTCCCCTTGTCTCTCTTCTCTCGTTCCCTTCTATATTACCTAAATTTTTATTCCTTCTTTCCCTTGGCACTGTAACTCCCAGTACCAGCATGCAGTTAACATCCTCAATGATCAGTTGATCAGAGAGACCTGTAAGGTTTCCCAAAAGCAGACAGACTTGTCATAGTGCTTGATG
Source organism: Orientallactaga sibirica (assembly GCA_036365145.1). Taxonomy (NCBI): domain Eukaryota; kingdom Metazoa; phylum Chordata; class Mammalia; order Rodentia; family Dipodidae; genus Orientallactaga; species Orientallactaga sibirica. Next base: position 55,632,509 of record JAEOAD010000004.1, read on the forward strand.
ACCCACAAAAGTTTAATGGTAAGACCTTACTGCTGAAGACACCATATGCTGTTGGTATGGAACATGGAGTGACCTGGCTGGAATCTAGAAGAGAGTCAATCCCCAGATAGTTAGCTTGTCTAGTTCCAGAAGGTGCTATAAGAGTGACTGGGGGAAAGTGACCAATTGTCCAAGCAATGCATGATCTAAGCTTCTCAGAAGCAAACAACCTGATGTGATGCTCACACAAGGGGAATAGTGGCAAACAGCCATGGTGGGTAACTAACGGCTCTTCATTTGGCTAACAGATCTGCTCAGTAGAACAGAACCCATAGCTGGAACTGGGAAACAAGTCAGATCCATATCCAAAAAATGAGCCTGCTTGCAAATATCAAGCTCCCACCAATCTTGGGCTACAAGAGGGCCTACACCTATGAAATTCTCTTTAAAATAATAATGGTTATTCAGTTTATCTGGTCCTAACCTCTCTCTCCATTGGAGAATTTGCTTCTCTTTTTCAGATGGATGCAGAACCTGAGGAGAGAATCAGCCCATCGCACCTCACCAGGGCCCCAGCTGAAACCATAGAGTAATGGGAGAAATGAGCAAGAGCGCTGCTGTCTTGGTGAACCTGGTACCAACACAAGGCTGAAGGAGATAGACACAGAAAACACTCAACTCCTACCAAACAGAGACACAGAGGCTCCCTAGCCCTCATCACTGAAGTAGACCTAAAACAATCCCAACGTGGCTCAGGGAAATTTGCCAAAGAGGGACAGAAAGATTGTTAGAACCACAAGTTAGGAAATATTGCACAGAGACATTGCCTCTTCCCCATAACTAATGGCTACCCCCACAATGCACAACCCACATTCCCCAATGAGGAGAGTCCCTTCAGAGGGGAGAGGACAGGGAGGAGGTTAATGATTGTACCAGCATGACTGTATACACACTATCTACATAAATAATAAAAAAATATTTAAAATATATATATTTAAATAATTAAATTTTTTAAAAAGATCTAAAGATGTAACTCAGGGATAGAACATATGTTCATGGTCTTAGGTTGATATTCATAGGTCCATGAGCTAAATATCATACCACCATGCCCATAAGGAAAACAAGTAAGATGTATTATATTAAAAATAATAATAACTGTAAGCTGGGTGGTAGTGCACAACTTCAGTTGGGATTGCTGTGAATTCAAGGCCAGCTTGGGGCTACAGAGTAAGTTCCAGGTCACCCTAGGCTAGAAAGAGACCCTACATTGAAGAAAAAATAAATAAATAAATAAATAAATAAATAAATAAATGTGATTTCATTTATTCAGGGAATATAATGCCTGATTTTCAGTTCTTAGGGCATACAATGTAGCAAGACACATAGATAAATCTAAACATAACCCATAAGGCAGAACTAAACCAATGTGATAAAAAAAAATATACACAATCCTGCGTGCTGGGGTGCAACAAAAGGGTCATTTGGAAACTTCCTGGACCAAGTGGCATTCAAGTGAGATAAAGAATGTAAATGATGTCTACATGTGAGGGGCTTGAAGGCTTGAAACCAAAATGAGTCAATTAAATCCTTCTTTTCACCCAGACCTTCACTTTCATTTTTTCATGCTTGCACATCATTTATGTCAAAATATTAATGAGCTCAATTTTGTGGAGGTCTGGTGAAGGTAGCAAAAGCCACTGTGTCATAACACAATCATTATTTTGTGTCCAGAAAATAACATCCTGCCCCACCCTCAAGTTCTTACCTTCTTTCTTCCCCCTCTTCTACAATGTTCCCTGATCCTGGGAGGGAATGGTAAAGATGTTACATTTAGCACACTGTGCACTCAACCTTCTGAGCACTTTGATGAGTTTTGAGTCTTCCCTAGCAGTCACTACCATCTGCAAAAACAGGATTCTCTGACCAGAAGTAAAATCAGCACTAATCTTTGGGTATCAAATATAATATAAATATTTAGAGGACAATTTGATGGACACAACATATTTATTTAGTCAATTATTGGCAGACATGGCTACTTTGCACAATATGTTTTCAGTGCAGCTACCCCACAAAGGTATCCAAGACCAGGCCTTGCTTCTTCAAGCAGAGTGTTCTGGCTCTGTTCCTCATGGACATGGCATTTTGGAAGAACTCTGTTGGAAAATGAGTTAATGTTAATTTTATGTTCCCATTAATTTTATGAGTCAGCAGCACCACAGTTGAGACAAAGGTGAGCTGTGAGGAGTTAAAGCGGACTCAGATTGTCTGCTTTGTGTTTTGCTTGCTTGTGTAGTTTTACCTTTTCAGATAAGATTACAACCCTGTACTCAAAATAATCACTCCATTGTTTTGAACGGTCAGTACATGTCCTACTGAGGGGCTTTGAAGGTGGATGGGTGAAGTGGGACAAAAGAAGATACCAGGAAGAGATTATGCTAAATTACATTATTTTCATATATGAAAATTGTCCAAAAGAATTTTAAGATAATTATAGTAGTAAAAGAAGGTAGATATGTGGAATTTGTCACTCTCAAAGACATATGAATATTTCATAAGTACCTTCAAAATTATCTAAAGTGAAATTTAATGGAATCATAATGGCTAGAAGAAATTTACTGATTTACTTTTGCTTCAAAATTAAACTTTGAGATTTCTAGGGAAAGAGAAATACTTCCTTCCCATAGCATACTCCTGGGTTCTGCTGGGAGAAAGTAAATATTTGGGGGCTGGAGAGAAGGCTAAGCTGTGAAGGCACCTGCCTGCCAAGCGTAAGAATGCCCGTTCAATTCTACAGGTCCCACGTTTAGCCAGACGCAAAGTGACACAAGGGAGCAAGGCCGAACATGCCCACAAGGGGGCACACATGTCTGGAGTTCATTCACAGCAGCTGAGAGGCCACTGGTGTGCCCATTCTCTCTCTCTCTCTCTCTCTCTCTCTCTCTCTCTGCCTCTTCCTCTTCCTCTCTGTCTCTGTCTGTCTCTCTCTCTCTCTGTGTCTCTTTCAAATAATAATAAGAAGAAGAAAGTAAATATTTGGTCAGGAATAGCTTAGTATAGCAGTTTTTCTATTTTTTAACATTTTTTTTGAGAATTTTAATACATGAACATACTGTTATGTGACTGTATTCCTGTCCTAATCTTTTTTGTCCCTCTTCCTCTACTCCTATTCCACTGAGTGTCCTCCTCTTTCCAAGTAGTCCTTCTTCTGTTTGGGTGTCTCATTCTTTTTGTTCTCCTCCATCTTCTATGATAAAATGTTAATGGGCTCAGAATTGGTCTCATAGGCATAGTGACAAGCACTGTGAGGACATGACTTCACCAGTTAGTTCATGTCCAGATGACAGTGCCTCAAAGTTGTCCTTCTCTCTCTGTGGCTTTTACATACTTTTTGCCCCTTCTTTTGCAAGCTTCTTTAAGTGTTGGGGGGGGTATGATAGAAATGTCTCATTTGGAGATGTCTCAAAAGCCTCTTATTTACAGATTTGCTGAGTTTTTAGTCTCCTAAGCATCTATTTCCATCTCCATAGAGAAGCTTCACTGGCTAGAAGTGAATTTCTAGAAGTTAAGTTTGAGGATTCAAACTTACTTTATCTGAATCCTATATACAAAGCATTTCATTGATACATGTGGCTGGTGGTGAGTTTTTATCTTTAACAAAACTTACTTCCTTAGAACCACTAGTCTGAGAATCTGTTTTTTCCTAATTATGTTGGTACACAAACTAAAATTCTGTTTTCATAACAACCATTATTCACGGACATATATTTTTATTATACTAAAGGAAAACTGCGACTTAAAACAACAATGGCACATTTTTAAGTATTCTTTTATAAATGGGCTAGCTTGAGGCCAATGAGCTAGCTTTTGGAAAAATGTTTAAACTTTTGTTTCTTTTTAAAATCATACTAAAATTATTCACAGTTATCTATTTACTGTTAGGTTAAAAAAGCTTGCATCTGGTAGTGATACAGGTATCATGCCAGTGATTAAGCTCTTGGATTAGCAGTGCTAATAATAATTTGTACACAGATGTTACAAAAAATAACCTCATATTATTCTAGTGATGCTTATTTTTATATAGCACAAAATTGGGGAAATTTTTCAAGTAAACAAATGACATCTGCATTTTAAACCCAAATAAGTTTCTGGCTCAACTCCTAAAAGTTGAAACCTACATTTTATAGTTATATCCCCTTTCAAAATCAGTGACTACCTTAAGTATAAGAAGTTTGATGTCAAAGCACTAAAGTTCTCAGAGTACTTCAGAGCAGAGAAAGTAAGTCATAGTCTCCATGTGTAACTAAACAGTTCAAATGAATAGCTAGCATGCATCATTTCATTCATTCTTTAAAATAAATCTGTTAAACATCTATGGCTTTTCAAATACCAGGCCAGGCACAAATACAGCTCCTGTTCTCAATGTTGTTATTTATTAAGCCTAAACATTATAAATTGTCTTTGTTAAATCATTTTAAAACCCATAATATGATATATTACATTTTTTAATTGACAACTTCTTTATTTACAGAAAATAAACCATGACATTTCCCTCCCCTACCTCCATTCCCCTTCAGAACTCCACTCTCCATCATATTCCCTCCCTCTCTACATTAGTCCCCCTTTTTAATTTCTCCAATTATGAGGGTCTTCTGAGTCTTGTGAAAGTATTGCTACGCACTGCAAAGTCATGAATATTGAAGCCAATTTCTGTCTGCACAGTTGCATTGTAAGGAGTGGTACCCTTTCTTTGGCTCTTACATTCTTTCTGCCACCTGTTCCACAATGCACCCTGAGCCTTGGAGGGTGTGGTAGAGATGTTTCAGGGCTGGACACTCCTCCATCCCTTCTCAGCACTATGTTGCTTTATGGGTCATCCCAGTGGTCATTCACATCTGAAAAGAGAAGCTTCTTAACTAGAAGTGAGAAACATTAAATGTAGTGCTTTCAGGGCAGTTTGATGGGAACAATATATACATTTGGCCAGAAAAGAGCAGGCTTTAGACCCCTAAGGCTCATGACCTCCCCCTGCCATAGTCTTTTTTTTTTTTTTTTTTTTTGGTTTTTTCAAGGTAGGGTCTTACTCTAGCCCAGGCTGTCCTGGAATTCACTCTGTAGTCTCAGGGTGGCCTCGAACTCATGGCAATCCTCCTACCTCTGCCTCCCTAGTGCTGGGATTAAAGGCGTGCGCCACCACGCCCGGTTCTGCCATAGTCTTTTGATTAGGTTTTTCAGTATCAGGCATGTATTCCTTCCCATAGAGTGGGCTTTCAGTCCAATTAGAGATCAATTGGTTTCCCCTAGAGCAGACATGCCACTATTGCACCCGTTCGATCATTTGGCCTGTCTGGCCAAACTTGAAGTTTGCAGTGTCAACTGTTTTCACCACTGATGATTTCTGTCTCCCATACGGCTGCAGGCAGTGCAGCTTTTTCCAGCTTTTAGTTGGCTGGAATACAGGAAGAAGGTTTTCTGCTCAGCACTAGCTAGATTTTTCAGTGACCTTGTTGCTCAGGCAAGTGAGCTCTTCAGCAATAGGGTCTTACCATCTGTTTCTCAAGCGAAACCAAGGCCCTTGGCAATAGCCTTTAATATTTTGAAGGCAACAGGGACCTCACTGGCCAACAACTCACTGGAAGGTATCCCATCCCTGGCACTGAAAATTTTCTAGTAACAATTTATAGTTTCTGGAGTGCCATTATTCAAAAAAGTAGGTTTACCTGAGTTTTTTTCAGAATATCTTGAATTTTGATTGACCCTCCTCTGCCCTTCTTTTACACATTCTCTTCCCCTGGCCTCACTTAGGCCTTTCTCCTGCCTGTAATCTGTTCTTCTACATTAATACATACAATACCACCCCTTAAGTCCTTCCCTCTTCTCCCTCTCTTATGAGGTTTTTCTAGCTTACTGGCCTCTGCTACCAATTTTTGGTTCCACCTCACACACAAGTCTATACACTTGTAACTAGGATCCACATATGAGAAAGAACATGTGACATTTGGCTTTCTGACCCTGGGTTACCTAACTTAGTATAATCCTTTCCAGATCCCTCCATTTCCCAGAAAAAAATCATGATTTCATTTTTCTTTACCGCTGAATAGAACTCCACTGTGTACATGTACCACATCTTTATTATCCATTCATCTGTGAAGAGACATCTAGGCTGGTTCCATTTCCTAGCTATTGTGGACAGAGCAGAAATAAACATGGTTGTGCAAGTATCTCTAAGATAGTGAGAAGAATCATTTGGATATATGCCTAAGAGTACTATAGCTGGATCATATGGTAAATCTATTTTCAGCTGTCTCAAGAACCTCCACACTAATTTCCACAATGGCAGGACCAGATTATATTCCTACCAACCTTATAGAAGGGTTCCTCTTTTTCCACATCCTTGCCAACACTTATTATCATTTTTTTTCTTGATGCCATTCTGACAGGAGTGAGATGGAATCTCAAAGTAGTCTTAATTTGCATTTCCCTGATGGCTAAGGATGTAAAACACTTTTTTTAAACATTTATATGCTATCTGTATTTCTTCTTCTGAGAACTCTCTATTTAGTTCCATAGCCCATATTTTAACTGGGTTGTCTGATTTATTATTGTTCTGCTTTTTACTTCTTTGTATATTCTTGATATCAATCCTCTGTTAGATGTTGTAGAAGACAGCTTTAGGTTCGCTGAGATGAACTTCCAGACCAGGCACAGTTATGGAGGAAGGGATATTATTTATTGAAGCTTACAGATCCAGGGGAAGTTCCATAATGGCAGAAGAAGCAGCCTGCTCTCACAGGGCCAAGCAGACAGAGAAAAGCCAACCAGCCACACAGCACACATAGCAAAGCTATAGCCAAAAGCCACAGCACACTTCAGGAACTCCCGCTAGGCACTCTCTGCATATCTTTACAATGGAATCTCAAACCCACCATCACACCTTAAAGCCCAGTGACATTGCCTCTAGCAAGGTGACTGCAGATGCAAACCATAAACTAATAAAACATTGAATATATATATTCAAACTACCACATTCCGCCCCAGGCCCCCAATAGATTTATAACTATCACACATTGTAAATTGTACTCAGTCCAATTTCAAAGGTTCTCACAGACTTGACCAACTTAAGATAGTGAGTCCTGTAAAATAAAACAAGTTAAATACTTTCAACATGTAAAGGCACCAAGTAAACATTTTTAACTGGTATAAGGCATAGCAAGGAGAGACTAGAATAATGCAAACTCAGCCACCATCAGCAATCATCAAACTTCTGCAGTTCAAGTTCAATATAACCTGAGACTGACAGTCTCCAGGTTTTCCAATTCCGCCCCTCCAGCAGGGCAGAGTAGCCAGGGAAAACTTTCATCTCGTGCCAACACTGCACTACATGGTAGCCCTTTTGCACAGTCCTGGTATATTCAAAACATCTTCAGGTCTCCATGCAAACCACAGTCCATCTTCCAAAGGCTCTTCCAGCCTATTCCTGAGGGTCTTCATGCCCTGCCTCATGCCAAATCTCAGCAGCTGCTCCTGGAACCATGTGCAATTCATGACCACTCCATGCATTTTTCATGCTTCCAAAACTAATAACAGGTATGCAGGACACAGCCATATTCTTAATCCAGGGACAAAATAAATCATAGCCTTGAAAAGTAGGTTCCTTCTCCAGTCAACTCTTTCCAAGAGTTTGCATTTCTAACAGTCTTTCCTCAGGCATCCTCTCCGTTGTTTTAATGTAAAGCAGTCAGTCCACCTTCCTTCCACCTTCCTTAAGATTGCTTTTGTGTTGACAATAGCAGTTCCAGTAACCTAAAACCAGTCTCAGTGCCTCTAATTTTAACTTGCTTGAGGTTTTCCAACTTAAAAACTTAATAAGTCTCTCAGTCCAATATCTTTAGCCAAGCACATCAGTCCATTGCAAATTTAACCTTGATCAAACTTTCTGGGCCTAGATAGTGGAACGCAGCCATCCCTTATGCCAGTAGCCCAGTTCCAGCAAAGTCCTCTGCAGTCTTTCCTTCCCCTTAGAAAGCTCATAAGCCAAGCCTCAAAGTTCAATACTGTCTGCACTAGCATTCTCAAACTCTCATCAGAATAGTGCATAAAACTTGGCTAACCACTCCAGAAGGCATCTTCAGTTGCAAACACCAAGTCCATGCCCATTCCTCCAAAACAAAGGTTGCATAATTTACAATGGCCTGCCTCAAACCCACCATCTAGCAAGGTGACTGCAGATGCAAACCATAAACTAATAAAACATTGAATATATATATTCAAACTACCACATTCCGCCCCAGGCCCCCAATAGATTTATAACTATCACACATTGTAAATTGTACTCAGTCCAATTTCAAAGGTTCTCACAGACTTGACCAACTTAAGATAGTGAGTCCTGTAAAATAAAACAAGTTAAATACTTTCAACATGTAAAGGCACCAAGTAAACATTTTTAACTGGTATAAGGCATAGCAAGGAGAGACTAGAATAATGCAAACTCAGCCACCATCAGCAATCATCAAACTTCTGCAGTTCAAGTTCAATATAACCTGAGACTGACAGTCTCCAGGTTTTCCAATTCCGCCCCTCCAGCAGGGCAGAGTAGCCAGGGAAAACTTTCATCTCGTGCCAACACTGCACTACATGGTAGCCCTTTTGCACAGTCCTGGTATATTCAAAACATCTTCAGGTCTCCATGCAAACCACAGTCCATCTTCCAAAGGCTCTTCCAGCCTATTCCTGAGGGTCTTCATGCCCTGCCTCATGCCAAATCTCAGCAGCTGCTCCTGGAACCATGTGCAATTCATGACCACTCCATGCATTTTTCATGCTTCCAAAACTAATAACAGGTATGCAGGACACAGCCATATTCTTAATCCAGGGACAAAATAAATCATAGCCTTGAAAAGTAGGTTCCTTCTCCAGTCAACTCTTTCCAAGAGTTTGCATTTCTAACAGTCTTTCCTCAGGCATCCTCTCCGTTGTTTTAATGTAAAGCAGTCAGTCCACCTTCCTTCCACCTTCCTTAAGATTGCTTTTGTGTTGACAATAGCAGTTCCAGTAACCTAAAACCAGTCTCAGTGCCTCTAATTTTAACTTGCTTGAGGTTTTCCAACTTAAAAACTTAATAAGTCTCTCAGTCCAATATCTTTAGCCAAGCACATCAGTCCATTGCAAATTTAACCTTGATCAAACTTTCTGGGCCTAGATAGTGGAACGCAGCCATCCCTTATGCCAGTAGCCCAGTTCCAGCAAAGTCCTCTGCAGTCTTTCCTTCCCCTTAGAAAGCTCATAAGCCAAGCCTCAAAGTTCAATACTGTCTGCACTAGCATTCTCAAACTCTCATCAGAATAGTGCATAAAACTTGGCTAACCACTCCAGAAGGCATCTTCAGTTGCAAACACCAAGTCCATGCCCATTCCTCCAAAACAAAGGTTCCATAATGGCAGAAGAAGCTGGCCTGCCTTCACAGGGCCAAGCAGAAAGAGAAAACCCAACCAGCCACAAAGCACATAGAGTAAAGCTACAGCCAAAAGCCATAGCACACAACTCCCGCTATGCACTCTTTGCATATATTTACAATGGAATCTCAAACCCACCATCACACCTTAATGCCCAGTGACATTGCCTCTAGCAAGGTGACTGCAGATGCAAACTATAAACTAATAAAACATTGAATATATTGGGGGGCCATATATTCAAACTACCACAGATGTATAGCTGGCAAAAATTTTCTCACATTCTGTAGGTTGTCTCTTTGCCTTCTTCACAGTGTACTTTGCTGTACAAAAGCTTTTTAATTTAATGAGATCCCAGTGGTTGACTAGTGGTTTTATTTTCTGAGCAATTGGGGTTATATTCAGAAAGTCATTGCCTATGCCAATATTGAAGGGTTTCCCCAACCTTTTCCTCTAGCAGTTTCAGAGTTTCAGGTCTGATATTAAGGTCCCTGATCCACTTGGACTTGATTCTTGTGCATTGGAGGGAGACAAGGATCTATTTTCATCCTTCTATATATAGATATCCATCACCACTTGTTGAAGAGGCTATCTTTTCTCCAATGAATATTTTTGGCATTTTTGTCAAAAATCAGATGGTTGTAGCTGCCTGGATTAATATCTGGGTCCTCGATTCTGTTCCACTGATCTATGTGTCTGTCTTTGTGTCAGTATCATTCTGTTTTTGTTACTATGGCTTTGTAATATAACTTAATACCAGATATGGTCATACCACCAGCCTGATTTTTGTTGCTCAAAATTGTTTTGGTTATTTGAGAATTTTTGTGCTTCCAGATGAATTTTAGGATTATTTTTTCTACTTCTGTGAAGAATGCCATTGGAATTTTAATGCAGACTGCATGAAATGTGTAGATTGCTTTTGGTAAGATTGACATTTTCACAATATTGATTCTGCCAATCCAAGAACATGGGATGTCTTTTGATTTCCTTGTGTCTTCTGCAATTTCTCACTTGAGTGTCTTAAAGTTCTCATTATAGAGATCCTCCACTTCCTTAGATAAGTTTTTTCCAAGGTACTTTATGTTTTTTTGAGGCAATTGTGAAAGGGAGCGATTCCCTGATTACATTCTCTGCATATTTGTTGTTAGTATACAGAAAAGCTACTGATTTCTATGTGTTTATTTTGTATCCTGCTACATTACTAAAAGTGTTTATCAGCTCTAACAGTTTGCTGGTAGAGTCTTTAGGGTCTTTTATGTATAGAATCATATCATCTGCAAATAATGATCATTTGATCTCTTCCCTTCCAATTTATATCCCTTTCATGAGTGTCTCTTGCTGTATTGCTATAGCTAAGACTTCCAGTACTAGATTAAATAAAACTGGGGAAAATGGACACAGTTGTCTTATTCCTGAATTTAGTGGAAAAGCTCCAAGTTTTTCCCCATTTAGTATTATGTGGGGTGTAGGATTGTCATAAATAGCTTTTATTATGTTGAAATATGTTCCTTCTATGCCCAGTTTCTGTAATACTTTTAACATGCAGGGATGTTGGATTTTTCTGCATCTATTGAGATCGTGTGATTTTTGTCCTTCAGACTGTTTATATGGTGTATTACATTTATTGATTTGCATATGTTGAACCATCCCTGCATCTCTGGGATAAAGCCCACTTGGTCAGGGTGAATAATCTTTCCAATATATTCTTGTAATCTGTTTCCAAATATTTTCTTGAGAATTTTTGCATCTATGTTCATAAGGGAGATTGTTCTATAATCTTTGTATGGTTTTGTATCAGGGTGATGCTGGCTTCATATAAGGAGGTCAGTAGAATTCCTTCCTTTTCTATTTTATGGAAAAGTTTGAGAAGCAGTGGTGTTAGTTTGTCCATGAATTTCTGGTAAAATTCACCAAAGAATCCATCTGGGCCTGGACTTTTTATACATGTGAGAACTTTTATAACTGCTTGGATCTCCGTATGTGTTTTAGATTTATTTAAGTGGTTTATCTCATCTTGATCTAATTTTGGTAGGTCATATGAATCCAGGAAATCATCCATTTCTTTCAGATTTTCAAACTTAGAGGCACATATATTCTTAAAGTATGTCCTTATGATTTTCTGAATTTCTTTGGTATCTGTTGTAATGGTGCATTTTTCATCTCTAATGTTATTACTTTTTGCCTCTTCTCCCTTTCTTCTGGTCAGATTTGCTAAGGGTTTATCAATCTTGTTTATCCTTTCAAAGAGCCAGCTCTTTGTTTCATGGATTCTTTGAATGTTTTTTTTTGTTTGTTTGTTTGTTTCCATTTCATTAATTTCTGCCATAATCTTTATTATTTCTTCCCATCTAGTGATTTTTGGTTTGCCCTATTCTTCTTTTTCCAAGGCCTTAAAGTGAAGCATTAAATTGTTTATTTGTGAACTCTCTAATTTCTAATATAGGCACTTAGAGCTATAAATTTTCCTCTTAGGACTGCCTTCATTGTGTCCCAAAGGTTTTTGTATGTTGTATACTCATCATCATTTGATTCTATAAATTTCTTGATTTCCTTTTTAATTTCTTCAATGACACATTCATCTTTCAATAATGCACTGTTTAGTCGCTGTAGCAGACAGCTTCAGGTTCGCTGAGATGAACTTCCAGACCAGGCACAGTTATGGAGGAAGGGATATTATTTATTGAAGCTTACAGATCCAGGGGAAGTTCCATAAAGGCAGGAAAAGCAGCCTGCTCTTCACAGGGCCAAACAGAGAGAGAGAAAGCCAACCAGCCACCACAGCACACAGAGCAAAACTACAGCCAAAAGGTCACACAGCACACTTCAGGAACTCCTGCTAGGCACATTTGCATATCTTTACAATGGAATCTCAAACCCACCATTAACATCTTAAGACCAGCCCCCAGTGACATTGCCTCTAGCAAGGTGATTGCAGATGCAAACTATAACTAATAAAACATTGAATATATTGGGGGCCATATATTCAAACTACCACAGTCACCATGAATTTCTGAATGCTCTGTAGTTTTTCTTGTTGCTGATTTGTGCTTTAATCCCATTGTGGTCAGATAGGATAGAAGGGATTATTTCAATTTTCCTGTATTTGTTAAGACTTTATTTGTGTCCTAATATATGGTCTAATTTAGAGAATGTACCATGTGCTGCTGAGAAAAATGTATATTCTGCAGCATTTGGATGGAATGTTCTGTATATATCTGTTAAGTCCATTTATTCCATGACATCATTTAATCCAGATGTCTCTTTATTTTTTGCTGGGATGACCTGTCAATTAATGAGATTGGGGTATTGAAGTTACCCACTACAATTGTGTTTGGTGTTAAGTGTGACCTTAAGTCTAGTAGTATTTGTTTGATGAAATTGGGAGCCCCCATGTTAGGTGTATATACGTTTAGGATTGTAATGTCCTCCTGTTGGAATTTTCCTTTAATCAGTATAAAATGACTTTATCTTTCCTTACTAATATTGGTTTGAAGCCTATCCTGTCATACATTAGGATAGCAATCCCTCTTGTTTCCTAGGCCCATTTGCTTGAAATACCATTTTCCATCCTTTCAACCTGGAAGCAACAGATGGCAGAATCCTGTCTTTTAATCCAGTCTGCAAGCCTGTGTCTTTTGATTGGGGCATTGAGGCCACTGATATTAAGAGTTATTATTGAAAGATATGTAGTTATTCTTGCCATTTTCCTTGTTTTGTAGTGCTTCCTGTTTTCCCTTTACTCAGTTGTTATTTCAGTATGGTTTATTTTTTTCCTATTACCTCCTGTGTGTGTTTTGCTTTCTCTTGAGTGTGAAGAATTTCTTCACATATTTTCTGTAGAGCTGATTTAGTTGTCATAAATTCCTTTAGCCTGTTTTTGTTGTGGAATATACTTATTTCTCCATCAATTTAGATAGATAGCTTTGCAGGATAAAGTAATATTGTTTGACAGTTTTTACCTTTCAGAACTTGTAATACATCATTCCAAGCCTTTCTGGCTTTTAAAGTTTGTGTTGAGTAAACTGCTGTGATCCTGATGGGCTTGCCTTTGTAGGTCACTTGAGAGGTTCTTTATAGGTTTTGTCTGTTTGGTGTTCTAAAAGCTTCTTGAATATGCATTGGCATTTCTTTCCCAATATGGGGTAATTATTTTTTGTCTATGATTTTGTTGAAAATGCCTACTAAGCCTCTGGATTGGAATTCTTCTCCTTCTACTATACCATGAATTCTTATGTTTGATCTTTTTATAGTGTCCCAGATATCTTGGAATTCCCATTCAAACCTTTCTATTAGGTTGTCTTTCTCTTTGTTGGACTGTATTAGGTCTGCCACCTGGTCTTCTAGCTTAGATGTTCTGTTCTCTCCTTCATCCATTCTACTGCTGAGACTTTCCACAGAGTTTTTTATTTCACTGACTGTGTTCTTCAGAGCTAGGATTTCAGCCTGGTTTTTCTTCAGTATTTCTATTTCCTTACTCATGTCCTGAAATGACCTTTTTATTTCATTCAGCTGTTTTTCTGTGCTCTCTTTCAGGTGTTTGTTTTCTTCTTTGAATCCTTTAATTACTTCGAGTAAAGATAGAATCATTCTTTAGAAATCTTTGTCAGGTATTTCATCTAAAACAGTCTCATTGGTGAGCATTTCTGATGGATTTGTCATTTTGGGTGGGATTGCATTGTCTTGATTCTTTGTGTTTCTTATATTATAATGTAGAACTTTTGCATCCTGAATTGATTTGATTCTTGGGTTTTCTACTTATCTGCAGTGTTCTTGGATGTGGTGATCCACCTTTATATACTTTCAGGATGAGTTTAAGGTACCAAGTGTAGCTCTTATACCCCAATCCAACTGCAGAAGTAATCCTAGGTGTTGAGTTTGCTTGCTTAACAAGTATTCTAGTGGACTGGGGGAACAATTTACTGACAAATTCTAAATTTCAACTGAGCAATATACACATTCAATAAAAACCAGCACAGATTATGCAAGTATGGGGATTACAACAAACAGATTGTCTCATTAAGCCAAAGTCCCTAAGGGTGTGTGTTGCTGTACACCCTTAATTCTGTCAGCTAGGAGGATAGAGAATTCTCTTCTGAATTGGGTTCCAGGTCAGCCTGGATCTGGATCAGACCCTGCCCTCAATAATGACAGAAGCAAAAGACAAAGGCCCTATAAATCTGAAAGCATTAAAGGCAGCAATACTCAACCCACAAGGACAGCTTATTTGAAAATGGCAAAGCCAACCAAAACTATGTAACCCATAACCTGCACTGACATGGAAAGAGAGATTAGCACTTCCAATGCAGGCCTGTGTACCTGGTTTTGGTTGTTTGTTTTTGTTTGGTTTTTGTCAGTCAGCATCTTTACCTTTTGGTGTGCCTTACAATCTCACCAGTGCTGACTGCCCTCTGTGTTGTGCTGTATAGCTGGAGCTCTGTTCAGCTGTGTTGGATGTGTTGCCACCAGGGGCTAAATGCCAGAGGTTCGTGGTTCTGATGGTTGGGGGATGGGAGAGTTGCTCACACAGTCCCCCTGTATCTCTTTCAGTAGCTCCTTAGTTGATCTCAGCTGTCTTTCCTTCTGCAAGGAGGCTGATAAGGTTGGAAAGTCCCCTTGTTTGGTCTCTGCTGCTGCTGCTTGGCACACCTGATAGTGGTGCTGGGTGCACAGATCACATGGATCAGGGCTGCTACGGATCCAGGCTACAAGCTCCTCAGTGGGATTCTGGCCATTTTCCTCCTTTCTAGTGGATCTTGGTCTCTCCTGCTTCTCTGCTGTGTGTAAGAAAAATCTATACTCCTGAACTTTTGAGAAGAAGAGTGTATTTTGCTGTGGTTTTGCTCAGATCCCTCCCTGGGCTGGTTTGGTGTGGCTCCTATGCCACCATCTTACCCCAAAGTCCTCTACTACATTTTTTAAGATTAAAAACTGAATGTCTCAAAATCTTGCCAAGATATTGGATTATACCATTATAGTAATCAGGAATATGTATGTGACCTTGGAGATTGCTCAAACTATGTAATGGGGTATTTTGTTTGTGTTACACAGAATAAAGATGCACTAAGGTGCTGAAGACTTACTCTAAGAATACAAAGAGAAAAATGATTTTAGGAATCTTAAATCATATGCTTAAACTAGAGAGCAAGGAGAAGTACATATATCATTGCTTTGGGAGATACAACTATAATTTTATAACCCAACTAACAACTCAGGAATCCCTTAAAACACCTGATAGTTCACTCATGTATTTATCTCTTCTGCCTTAAATATGTGACTCGTGAGCTACAGAACTCTGACCTTTCTGAAATTACATTTTGTTTATGGAAACATTTTGTGTTTTTTAATAAAAATTCCTATTTCATAAATATTATTTGAAAAATATTCATTTCACTATCCTTAAAAATCATTTTAGCCTGTTTTAATATGTCCTTGTAATATAGCCACTATACATGATATCACCATCTGCACTAAATGCTAGCCTCCCACTCTGCCTTGTTATTCTTACACCTAATCCTCTTTGTAACCCTTACACCTCCCACACTATCCTAACTTCATAATTGTCAAAAGGAAATGATCATTTCATCTCACATACCATCATTTTCAGCAAATTTTCTCATCCTGGTGATGTGCCCTTTAATTCCAGCCAGCTGCCTGCCTAAGACCTGTCTTCTCATGTCATCAGTGAGAAGACATTGATAAACTCTGTACCTTCACTCTTGAAAATAAATGACTGCTATGTTTTGCTTTGATTCTTACACATATTGAACACATATATAACATTCTAATATCCTCATGTTCATAGATTTATTCATGTTTCTATGACATTTTTATCTTCTCCTGAGATGACATTGCAAAGATGAAACATCAAAGCCATTATACTCAATTGGGAAACATTATACTAATTAAGAAAAGAGTGTTAATTCAAGCATTGTAATAACCAATTAACTGAGTCAAAAGCAAAATTCTACTTTAAGGTCACAGACTATAACTCAATGGAGGGTAAATACATTTAAATGTAAGAAGAGGTAACCAAAGTATATGTTATCAAATTGTATCATACTATATTGGAAAAGCAATTTATTTGCAGGCATGTTCAGTTGATCCAGATCAGTAATATCAATGACACATATATATTACATGCATACAATTATTACATAATTTTAACCTTATATCATAAGTAATTTTCATAGCAATCCTATCAGGTGATGAAACAGATCTAGATTCATAGAATAGATTGGTTACAAAGATCAGGGAGGAATTTATGAGATCTAACTTGATTCCTAAATGTCCTGTACATCCTAAATGACAATATTTTAATATAGATTTATTCCAAAAAGTAGGAAAAAAACCAGACTCATAAAGAACTATATGCTTATATACCTACAGAGCATTTAGTTTACTATGATTCAGATATCATAGCATACTAGATCCACTAAAATGACTATAAAAATTTTCCTCAATATGGGACAACATCTATGAACATTTATTTTCTGTGGAATTTTTTAAGTTTATATCTTTACTTCAATATTAATTTTAAAATTATTATTAGCATTTTTACATATTATGTAATATCCAATAATACTATTATGTAATTTCAGTACCCATGTTTGTTTTCTTTTTTGTAATTGCATTAGGTCCAACTCACTATCTGTCAGTATTCACTTTGTAATATACTACCAAATAATCTTTCAAATGTAAACATGAATTAGGATGTCATTACCCACCATATTGCTACAAGGACTAAGCCCAATGGTCATAGTCACTAAACTTCAAAAACAATTACAAATGCAGCCAAAGTTTGACTATGAAAAAATTTCATGAACTTGGTATGAAAAACTTGCAACTGGGACACACGAAATATGAACATGTGGTGGACATTTCTAGAACTTAGCTTCCTAGATGCCTCTTACCCTTCTAAGTCTGTAGAAGCAGCCTCCTCCTCACTAAAAGCTAGTCCCCAGATCTCCATCCATGTCTTAGGGAAATAAGTACACAGAAAGAGATGTGCTGCTAAAAGACCCACTAGATGAATATATTCCACTAGAAGGCTAAGAGAATACACAGTTCCATTTACTAAGACAATAAGCTCTCCTCTAAGGCCCAAGGATAAGTACAGAAGAACTTGGTTTGAATATAACCATGTGCCCCCAGACAGAGAAGCAAGGTGATAGCACTTTACTACCAGAAGGCAGTGAATCACAATTTTCACAATGACCAAGACAATAAGAGTGGCAGCCAAAATGGTTGTTATGTACAAGAATTATAGAAAGGGTTATTAGAACCTGGGCTTCTTATAGGAGGGACTAGGAAGATGACTCAGTAGTTAAAGGTGATTATTTGCAAAGCTTACCAGCCTGGGCTCAACTCCCTAGCCACGTACATAACGCTACACACACACAAATAAATAATTTTTTTAAAGAACATGGGCTGTAGAGATTGCCTAGTGGTTAAGGTACTTGCCTGCAAAGCCTAACAACCTGGGTTTGATTCCCCAGTACCCACATAAAGCCAGATGCACAAAGTGGCAAAGGCATCTTAGTTCACCTGCAGAGGTTGGTGGCAGTGACACACCCATTCTCATTCCCCCCTCTCTGCAAATAAATACATAAAAATATTTTTTTAAGAAGAACATGGAAGGCTAGACATGGTGGTATATGCCTTTAATCCCAGCAATTGGCAGGCAGAGGTAGAGAAGGAAGAGAAAGAAAGAAAGAAAGAAAGAAAGAAAGAAAGAAAGAAAGAAAGAAAGAAAGAAAGAAGAAAGGAGGGAGGGAGGGAGGGAAGGAGGAAGGGAAGGAAGGAAGGAAGGAAGGAAGGAAGGAAGGAAGGAAGGAAGGAAGGAAGGAAGGAAGGAAGGAAGGGAGGAAGGGGAAAGAAGAAGAAAGAAAGAAGGGTGGGAGGAAGAAAGGGAGGGAGGGAGGAAAAATGAAGGAAGAACATGGACCTCTTGGTGACATCCAAGAAAGGCACTATATATGAAATGCCCCAAAATATACTCATTTGTGAAGAATAATGATAAAACAGATAACTAGAGAATGAGAATGGTTAATGAAACTCCAAACTCAATGTCAGAGTTTGAGGCAATTATCAGAGTTAGCACTCCGTAATTAGAGGCAGCCAGGTCCACTGAATGAACCACTCTGTAATAACATGACAAGTTATTTGTAGTCATGAGTCCTAATGTTCTTCTCCATAAATACTGTGGACATTTACTTTAGAAACTATACACTGAAAAGAGGAGTATATTTGAACACTTTGAGACTCATTGGGTACAAACATTGAATTGACACTAATGAACAGATTGCTGAAATATCTTAATATTTCCCATATTAGAGAAAGAGTACACAGGGATCAATACAGTACTGGAAAAGGTCTAGTTTATTATGGATCCAGTAGGTCTACAGAGCATCCAGTGGACAATTCCCTAGTCTTCAACTATATAATTAGTATTGATATCATTGGCAACTGATATGAGACCCTTATTGGTCCCTGGTATAAAAACTAATATAGTAAGAAAGACTGTGGCCATCCCGCCACACACAAAAATCAAATCCAAATGAATCAAAGACCTCAATATAAGACTGGAAACTCAGCTACGACTAGAAGAAAAATAAGAGGAACATTCCATGATATAGGGGTGGGAAAAAACTTCCTGAATAAACTCCAGGAAATTGAATAATCACTCAAATATTGGGATCTCATGAAGCTGAAAAGCTTTTTGCACAGACAAACATACAATAAACAAAGCCAATAGACTACCCACAGAATGGGAGAAAATTTTTGACCGTTATACAACTGACAGAGGCCTAATTTCTAGAATTTACAAAGAACTCAAAAACCTAAGCAATAAAAAGTCAAACAACCTAGTCCCAAAATGGGGCAGAGAACTGTACAGGGAGTTCTCAAAGGAAGAAATACATATGGTAAACACACACTTAAGAAAATATTCAACATCTCTAATCATCAGTTAAATGCAAATTAAAACAGCTATGAGATTCCATTTTGCGCCAGTAAGGATGGAAAACGTTAAAAAATCTAATGAAAACAAATGCTGGCGAGGTTGTGGAGAAATAGGAACCCTCCTTCACTGCTGGTGGGAATGTAAAATGCTACAACCACTATGAAAAGCAATATGGACACTCCTAAAAAGGTTGGCTATAGTTACCAACAGACCCAGTTATTGCCTTACTGGGCATTTACCCTAAAAGCTCCATGCCTCAGTTCAGAGAGATTTGCTCAACCATGTTTATAGCTGCTCAATTCATAATAGGTAAGAACTGGAATCAACCCAGATGTCCATCATTAGATGAATGAATAACTAAGATGTGGTATATCTACAAAATGGAATTCTACATAGCAGTAAGGAAAAAAATCACGCAATGAAATTTGAAGAAAAATGCTCAAACCTGGAACAGATCATTCTCAGCAAACTCAACAAATCACAGAAAGATACTTGTCATATGGCCTCACTAATCTGTTGCTCCTAACCTGAATCTGCCTGAGATGCTGACACACCTAATAAGCATCTCGAGGACCGGATAATAGGGTGGGTGGGGTGGAAGGGGAAGATAAGGAGGGGAAAGACACAAAACTGGACCCAAATGGACATGGCACCATAACATCCTATATCCTGAAAGACAGACTAAAAGATTGAACCTTCATGAAGTCTTAAAGGGAACCCCAGATTCACAGGCCCTTGGAGAGGGTATGATGAAGACTAACCTTAAGCTTCTCCTGCTTCTCTCTCTCTCGCTCTTGTATCTCCTCTCTCTCTTCTCTCATTCTCTTCTATGTTACCTATCTTTTTCTTCCTTCCTTTCCCCTGGCACTGACCTGTAAGACCCATACCAGCATGTGGTTAACATCTTCAATGAGCTGTTGATCAAAGAGACCTACAAGGTTTCCCAAAAGAAGACAGATTTCTGTCAGAGTGTTTGATGACCCATCAAAGGTTAATGGTAAGACCCTACTGCTGAAGACACCATATGCTGTTGGTATGGATTATGGAGTGACCTGGCTGGTATCTGGAAGAGTCAGTTCTCAGACAATGAACTTGTCTAGTGCCAGAAGGTGCTACATGAGAGACTGGAGGAAAGTGACAAACAACTGTCCAAGCAATGTGTGATCTAAGCTTCTCAGCAGCAATCAACCTGATGTGATGCTCACACAAGAGCAATAGTGGCAAACAGCCATGGTGGGTAACTAACTGCTCTTGATTTGGCTAACAGATCTGCTAAGTGGAAATGAACCCATAGCTGGAATTGGGAAACAAGTGAGATTCATAACCAAAAAACAACTTCACTCTCTAATATCAAGCTCCCACCAATCTTGGGCCACAAGAGGGCCTATACCTATTAAATTCTCTCAAAAATAATAATTGTTATCCCATTTATCTGGTGCTGACCTCTCTCTCCATTGTAGAATTTGCTTCTCTTTTTCAGATGGATGCAAAATGTGAGGATATAATCAGCCTATTGCACCTCACCAGGGCCCCAGCTGAAACCACAAAGTAATGGGGAAATGAACAAGAGTGCTGCTTTCTTGATGAACCCGGTTCCAACACAAGAGTGAAAGCAATAGACACAGAGAACACTCAACTACTACCAAGCCAGATATCCAGAGACACAAAGGCTCCCTAGACCTCATAACTGAAGTAGACCTAAAACAATCCCAACATAGCTCAGGGAAATTCACAGAAGAGGTGGCAGAAAGATTGTTAGAGCCACAAGTTGGGACATTATGCACAGAGATATTGCCTCTTCCTCATAACTGATGGCTATCCCCACAATGCACAACCCACATTCCCCAATGAGGAGGGTCCCTTCAGAGGGGGGAGGACAGGGAGTAGGCTGATGGTACCAGCAAGACTGAGTACACACAATCTACATAACTAATAGAAAATTTTAAAAAGAGAAAGACTGTGTGGCAGCTCCTGGTTTCAAGGTTTAAAAAATTGTTTTATTGACATATTTGCAAACAGAGAGAGAAGGAGAGAGGAGAGAGAATGGGCATGTCAGGGCCTCTTACCACTGTAAACAACCTCCAGATGCATGGGCCACTTTGTGCAACTGGTTTTATGTGGGTATGGGGAATTGAACTCAGGCCGTAAGGCTTTGTAAGGTAGAACCTTTAGCCACTGAGCCATCCTCCAGCTCAGTTGCCAGTTTTTTAAACCAAATTCATGAAATCATATCCCAAAATGTTAGCATTTTTGTTTGTTTGTTTGTTTGTATATTTATTTATTTGAGAGTGACAGACAGAGAGAGAAAGAGGCAGACAGATAGAGAGAGAATGGGCATGCCAGGGCCTCCAGCCACTGCAAACCAACTCTGGATTCATGCATCATTTTGTGCATCTGGCTTACATGGGTCCTGGGAAATCAAGCCTCAAACTGGGGTCTTTAGGCTTCACAGGCAAGTGCTTAACCACTAAGCCATCTCTCCAGCCCAAGGTTGTCATTTTTTGAGAGAGAGAGAATTGGCAGGCCAGGGCCTCCAGCCACTGCAATCAAACTCCAGATGCATGTACCACCTTGTGCATATGCATGACTTTGTGCTTGCATCACCTGATGCATTTGGCTTACAGGGAATCTGGGGAGTTGAACATGTATCCTTAGGCTTCACAGGTAAGCACCTTAACTGCTAAGCCATCTCTCCAGCCACAAGGTTAGCATTTAAAAAAAATATTTTTTTTACTTACAACTTCCATAATTATAGACAATAAATCATGGTAATTCCCCCTCCCTCACTTTCCCCTTCACAATTCCACTCCATCATATTCCCCCTCCCTGTCAATCAGACTCTCTTTATTCTGATGTCATCATCTTTTCCTCCTATTATGATGGGCTTGTGTACATAGTATCAGGCACTGTGAAGTCATGGATATCCAGGCCAATTTGTGTCTAGAAGAGTGCATTGTACTGAGTCCTACCCTTCCTTTGGCCATTCTTTCTGCCACCTCTTCCACAATGGAACCTAAGCCTTAGAAGATGTGATAGAGATGCTTCAGTGCTGAGCACACCTCTATCACTTCTTCTCACCAATATGGTGCCTTCTGAGTCATCTCAAGATCACCACCATCTGAAAAGAGAAGTTTCTCTAACCAAAAGTGAGAGCAGCATTAATACATGGGTATGAACATTGAGATGTGCTTACTGGGCAGTTTGGTGAGCATAATATATGCATTTAGCCAGACACCACCAGGAGTTACACCCCTAGGGCTCATGATAACCCCCCACTACACCGCCATTATAGTATCAGGAATGTATTTCTTCCCATGGAGCAGGCCTCTACTCTGATTAGAAAGCAGTTGGTTTCCCCCAAAACAGACATGCCACTATTGCACCCACTTGCTCATCTGGCCTGGCTGACCACTTCAGGTTTGCAGTGTCCATTGTTGTTTATCTCCACTGATGACTTCTCTCTCTCCCATGCTGCTGCATGCAGCATAGCTTTTTCCATCTTTCTGTTAGGTGGTCTACACAGAGATGGTTTTCAGATCAGCTCCAGCAAGATTTCTAAGTGACCTTGCAGCCCAAAGATGTGGAGTCCTCAACAATAGGGTCTTACCATCTATTCCTGGTGGGAAGCCAAGAGCCTTGGCAATGGCCTGTAATGTTTAGGGACATCAGGGACCTCCCTGGCCAACAACTCCTGGAAGCTATTCCATCCCTGGCACTGAAAATCTATGGCTTCTGGATGTGCCATTGTCTAAAAAAGTAGGTTTCCATATGATTTATGCATAACCTCTAAAAATTTTGAATTACCCTGCACCCACTCTTCCTTTACTTAATATCTTCCCCTGACCTCACTTATGCCTTTCTACCCTCAGTAATCTGTTCTTCTACTTATATATATATACCATACCATCCTCTTAAGTCCTCCTTCTCTCCTCCCTCCCTTTCAATCCCACTTTTTAATTTTTTAAAACATTTTATTTATTTATTTATTTATTTGAGAGGGCAAGAGAGGGCAAGAGGCAGACACACACATACAGAGAGAGAGAGAGAGAGAGAGAATGGGAATGTCAGGGCCCCCAGGCACTGCAAACAAACTCCAAACACATGCGCCACCTTGTGCATCTGGCTTACATGGGTCCTGGGGAATCAAACTGAGGTCCTTTGGCTTTGCAGGCAAATGCCTTAACCACTAAGCCATCTTACCAGTCCTCTATTCCCTTTATATCCCCTTTCTAGCTTACTGGCCTCTGCTACTGAGTTTTATTCCAATTCACATACAAGTCCAAATTTTTGTAGCTAGGATTCACATATGAGAGAGAACATGTGACATTTGGCTTTCTGGGCCTGTGTTACCTCACTCAGTATAATACTTTCCAGATCCATTGAATTCCCTGCAAATTTCATAATTTCAGTTTTTCTTTGCTACTGAATAGAACTCCATTGTATAAGAGTACCACATCTTCATTATCCACTCATCAGTTGAGGGACATCTAGGCTGATTCCATTTCCTAGCTATTGTGAATAGAGCAGCAATAAACATGGATGTGCAAGTATCTCTAAGGCAGTGTGACAACTCCTTAGGATATATGCCTAGGAAAGCTATAGCTGGATCATATTGTAAATGTGTCTCAAGAACCTCTAAACTGGTTTCCATAATGGCTGGACCAGATTACATTCCCACCAACAGTGTAGAAGGGTTCATCATTTTCTACATCCTCACCAGCATTTATTGTCATTTGTTTTCCTGATGGTAGTGATTCTGACAGGAGTGAGATGGAATCTCAAGGTAGTTTTAATTTGCATCTCCCTGATGGCTAAGGATGTAGAACATTCCTTTAGATGTTTATATGCCATTGGCATTTCTTCTTTTGAGACCTCTCTATTTAGTTCCATAGCCAATTTTTAATTGGGTTGTATGATTTCTTATTGTTTTGTTTTTTGAGTTCTCTGTATATTCTTGATATTAATTCTGTCAGATGTATACCTGGCAAAGATTTCCTCCCATTCTGTCGGTTGTTTCTTTGCTCTATTCACAGTGTCCTTTGCTGTACAAAAGTTTTATAATTTCATGAGGTCCCAGTAGTTGATTAGTGGTTACATTTCCTCAGCAACTGGGATTGTAGTCAGAAAACCATTGCCTATATAAATATGTTGAAGGGTTTCCCCTACTCTTTCCTCTAGCAGTTTCAGAGTTTCAGGTCTGATATTAAGGTCTTTGATCCATTTGGAGTTCATTCTTGTGCATGTAAAGAGGAAAAGATCTATTTTCATCCTTCCACATTTAGATACCTAGTTTTTCCAGCACCATTTGTTGAAAAGGCTGTCTTTTCTCCAATAAGAATTTTTGGCATTTTTTGTCAAAGGTCAGGTGGCTGTAGCTGCCCAGACTTACATCTGCATCCTCTATTTTGTTACATTGATCTCCATGTCTATTTTCTTCCCAATTCCATGCTGTTTGTGTTACTATGGCTCTGTAATATAGGTTAAAATCAGGTATAGTGATACCACCACCCTTATTTTTGTTGCACAAAATTGTTTTGGCTATTTGAGGCTTTTTTGTGATTCCAAATAATTTTAAGGGTGATTTTCTATTTCTGTAAAGAATGCCATTGGAATTTTGGTGGGGATTGCATTAAATGTGTAGATTGCTTTTGGTAAGATGGACATTTTCACAATATTCATTCTTCCAATCCAAGAATATGAAATGTCTCTCCATTTCCTTCTGTCTTCTGCAATTTCTGTCTTGAGTGTTTTAAAGTTTTCATTGTAGACAGCCTTCACTTCCCTGGTTAAGTTTATTCAAAGGGACTTTTTTTTTTTTTTAAGGCAATTGTGTGTTGGGCATTGCCAAACATGGGCTGGAACTGTGAGGAAGCTGGCCTGGGATGTTGGACATGGCCAGAGACTTGGGCTGTGGGGGTTGCAGCCAGCCTTATCAGGAATCCACTCTGGCAATGGAGCTGGCCCTCCCTTTTTGCAAGGTTGTAGTGTGCCTCATCTTCACCCAAGGGGGCAGAACTGGTGGGCCCTTCCCCCATCCCAAAGCACCCGAGCATTCCAGTCTAAGGTTTTGCCCCCCCCCCCCCCACACACACAGTTCCTGATCTTGTGGCCAGCTGCCCAAGAGACCCTTATGGAATAGTAAACAGTCTACAGTCTCCCTGCAGCTGTAGCCATCCAATATGTGGCTGAAGTCATGTAGCTTTTCCTGCCACTTCTGTTATCTCCCTTGAAGCTTCTCCCTCACAACTTCCGCCTTCCAACATCAGCCAATTAGACAGCAACCCATAAGCCGCTGTATCCAATCACCTTATGATCTGTATGTGCCTTCTCAATCTTTCTCAAGTGTTTATAAACCCACTCCCGTTTTGAATGAGCGCGCTATCCATCATATCATCTCCTGCATGGTTCATTGCCTGCTGCACTCACCTGCTGCAAGACCCTACTCATCCCAGCTCCTCCTGCACCCAAGACATCGGTGGCCAATGACCCCTGGGAATAGTGAGGACCCACAGCTGGCACCCAAACGTGGGGCTCTCTGCACACGAGGTTAATAGGTGAGTGCCCCCTTGAGGGACATCCTCCCCTTGGGGTTAATGGCCCCCTGTGGTCACCTCCCCATCGAGGGCTGGCAGGTTTCGGTTTCTCCTTCCTCCTTCAGAGGAACACAGGCTCCTCTCTCCATCAGGGAGAGGCAGGTTTCTCATTTCTCCATCAGAGAGAGGCGAGTCTCTCTTTCCTCCATCAGAACGAAGGTATTTTCTCCTTTTCCTTCTTTACTTTCGGTTCACGCCATCCCCAGCCTTCCTCCCCCATCCCTTATCCTCCCTCTCACACCACAGCTATGTGAACTCTGAGATAACAGTACAAATACATATAATCAAGGGGTTGCAACTTTTCCTGTTAATGTCCAAAGTCTCACTGATTTAGAAAACTTTTGCCAATGTACAGGCAAATGCTCCGAAATTTTTCACTCTGCGAGCAAGGCCTTCTCTCTGCTCTATCGTGCTCTCACTAACAAGGTTTAGTTTTTGTCTCCAGAGTTGTAAATAGAATAGAAATTTACAATGAAAATGCATAGATTCTGAATGAATGAATGAATGAATGAATGAATGAATGAATATATAAGGGAAATGGTTGTCTGGAATCTATATGAAAAGTGCACTTGAAATGAATGTGTGTATGTATATAGCTCACAGCCCTAAGGCTTCAGAGTGATTTCTGTCCTGGCAGTGCATGCTCAGGAAGGCTTTGCCTTTGTGTCTGTCTTATTGTTTGTTCTGCAGCATCAGCACAGTGGAAAATTCATTGTGGACTAAGTCTTCCAGCAAGCCCACTGTCCTAGAATGCATGGCCAACTTTTAATGTTGAATGGCCCCCAGAAGGAACACTGAAAATAATTAAGATCATAGGCAGGGGAAAATGCAAGATTCTCCTATTCTTAAAAAGTTTTAAAGTGGCAGAATCAGAGAGCTGCCTTATAGCCTTGAGAAAAGTCCAAAACTCTCCCTAGAGGGAAACACACACACACACACACACACACACACACACACACACACACACAGCTCAGCCAAAGTCAGACCAAAAGCTTCAAGGCCAGAGATCACCCCCCCACACACACACAGCTGCCTCCTAACACACTCTCCAGTAATGAGGTACTGGCTGGCAGGACTTGAAAATGGCTAAACCCAAGGCCATAGAAAAGGAGGCAAAACAAAGGGAAAGTCTCTATGCAAGGTTTTGCAAAGGTCTCTGAACTAAACAAATGTGCTTGGAAGCCACTCAAGCCATAAACCCAACCACATACCTACCAGAAGAGGAGGGAGAGCCCCTCCACACTTGCAAAAAAAAAAAAAGGGTTATGCTATCCCGCTGTGTTCCCCTGAAGGGCTTGATGTGCCGATGGCCAGGTGTCCCTAAGAGTAAGAGGGAAGCCTAACACACAAATCTCATTGTTGGACAGAGAGACAGATGCAGATCACTCTGGTGTTTATGCTGCCCCAGGAAAATCCCTAATGGCTGCAGGCACAGGGAATCTCAGAATCCTGGACAAGTTGTTGTGAATAGATGGGGACTTCTTAAAAGAATTTGCAACTGCTTTAAGTTTACTTTGTCTCTCTAAGCTTCTCTGGGACTACTAACCAAAAAAAAAGTCTCAAGATTTATGTTTAATTTTAAATGTGCTCAATACTAAATTTGTAAGAAAATTTCTAATAATGTTCAAATCTACTTTCATATTTTAAAAACGTATTTCAAGAAAAGTTATAAAAAAAAGTTTCAAAACCAATAAATGATAAAAATCTATTTGTTTATTCTAGATAAATAGTATAAGTAAAGTCTGGTCTACTCTTTTATAAAAAAGTTATTTCAAAAAGCCTTTTATTAAAAGTCTTATGGTAAGGACAATGAAAGATTTTGCTGGTAGTAATGAGATGAACTGACTAAGAAAGATAAACTGGAGAGGAAACTTGAAATGTTGGTAATTGATGACAAAGATTGTTACAGAGTGGTTACACAGATTGTAAGGTAAAAGTATGTAGCTGAATCTATGAGTAAAGTATGTGGATGAAGGTATGAGTAAGCTTAAACAAAAGGTTAAAGACAAAGTACTTAATCAGATTACAGACTTCTTGAGATATATAAAATGATTATTAGCCCAGGGTTTACATCAGACTAATAAAGCATGGCCCTGGCTGGTAGCAGGTTACTATGGTATTCAGGTTGTAAACTTAAAACTTTAACTCATTGATGTTAATCTAGTCATGATAATGATTATGAAATGACTGAATTTAAAGTGGCCAACCAAGTTAAATTCCTCTATTTATCAACGTTTTAACTATATATTAAGGTTAAAATTGACTCATTGGTATTTAATTTTCTCACATGGTTAATATATGTAAAACCCTGCCTTACAAAAAACTCTCAGAAAAGTTATTTACTCTCTTTTCTTCTTCTATAAGGTAAATAGACCACATTAGGAGACATTAAACAGTATTTATCTGTCATACCCTTAAATTAAAACTATTTAAGCAGTAAAAGAAAATTCTAAACAAAATTATGTTGTGATTTGAGATATAATTCCTCAACTCCTCCAACAATTGTGATTTTAATTACTTTAGATTTAACTTACTTCATCATTGAACAAGTTTACCAGAGTACCACAGGCAGAACTATAGAGTTAATTATGGTTTGAGTAGTTATAGACTGTGTCATGAAATTTTGTATGTTTGGAATTCACTATAGTTCTATAAAATTGATTTGGGGATTGAAAATATTTCTTTCTGGCTCAGCAGTTAAATGTGCTTAGTTGCAAAGCTAGATGCACATAATAGAACATACATTTGGAGATTGTTTGCAATGGCAATAGCCCTGATAACCTTAAACATTTTCAACATCTACAAACACTCCCGGCATCCCCTATCTCCTTCCATTGGCACACACCAGTAGCTGCCCCCTCTATTCTGGTGCGATGGTGAAATCCTGTAGATGGAATATGGAAGGGACCAGACCCCCACCTAATTATGGGGAGAGTGTTTGCTTCTATTTTCACAGGACCAGCACAGGCCCATCTGAGTCCCAGCTCAAAATGTCCAATTCAGTCCCACCGACCAAGGAGATGGCTCATCTGACACTGAAACGGAAGCATCCCAGGCTCCCCAGGAGGAAAACATGCCAACCTGGAGCCAAATTGAGGCCCTTTGCCAACAAGGAGTCATGCTGGTATGGAATTCACAACAGCCTTTATCACCAGAGACTCTGTTTATATCCTTACTTGCTATCCTGACCTCAAAAGTAGCACAGGCTCAACAAGCATACTGGGCTTATGTACCTGACTCCCCTCTAGCTAGGGCTGCTCTTTGGGAAGAACCCATACCTAAGATATTTTCCAGTGCTTCCCTTACCACTGCCAATTATGACCTAGAATTCCTGCAAGAAGCAGCTAAATCAATTAACTGGACCTCTCTCACAACAGAGCTGCTTATCTGCTTTTCAAATGACAGGTATCATGAGGGATGTTATATAATGTATACAAACCACCCATTAATTATGGATGGAGGATACCAAAATAAACATAATTTATGATTATAATTGGGTCCCTGGGAAGGCAAACAGAGGTACCACCCATATTGAGCCCCCAAGTGTGACCTCAACCAGAATTATGGAAAGTAGTAGTTACCCTAAAAGAGAATCATTTTAAGTTTCACACATGTCTGTCCCTCCCTTACCTTTTTGTAGTTGGGCCTGGGTGGGTCAATAACCAAAATGGGATTTACTATCTTAGTTGTACCTGATGTATTATCACCAATTATATCAATGCTAAGGGATACATAGCTGCAGATTACTTCTCCAATGTAGTCTTTATTCTCATGTGGCCTCCTTAATTATGCCAGTCAAAATGACTGAGCCCTAGTACTCCAGCTTCGAAGCTCAAGTGTTCCAGCAGCTCACCAGATTAATGATATGAAAAAGAAGATTCATAGAATGGCTAATTGTGGGGATCACTGCTACAATCACCATCATCGCCTCTTCCACCACGGCAGCAGTATCCCTGGCACAATGAAGACAGCTGATCATGTTAATGGACTAACTAAAAATGTATCTCAAGCCCTTTCATCACAGATAGATATTGAAAAAAGGTGTTATTCTGATTAGATGTTCTAGAGGATGCTGTTATGTATTTAGGAAGATGGGTTGCCAATCTGGCAGCTCAAATGCAATTGGTCTGTCATGCAAATTATCAATTCTTATGTGTTACTCCTCTACCCTACAATGGGACCGCTACTGAATGGTGGGAAGTTGAAAATAATATTTGGGGTATTTGGAATCCTAATAATCTCAGCATAGATTTACAAAGTTTACAAAAGGAAATATCTTATTTCACAGTCACTTGTCTTTTGGTGATCCTGCTATGGCAGCTACAAGATTTTTTGATGCCTTACAGAGCACATTACAAAAATTATCTCCCAAACAGTTTCATTTGGCTACTATTGGTGTCAGGCACCCTGTTACTATTCTTATGCATAATTCCCTGTATGTGTAAATTAGGGCTCAAACAATATAAACAAATCTTGACCCATTGGGTCCTTATACATAGTCTGGATCTAACTGGACCCGCAGTAAGCCACAAAAACCTTACCCAAGATGACACTGCCCTGTTTCATAAACAAAGGGGGAAATCTTGGGCATTGCTAAACATGAGCTGGGACTGTGAGGAAGCTGGCCTGGAATGTTGGACATGGCCGGGGACCTTGGGCTGTGAGGGTTGCTGCTGGCCTTATCACCAGGAACCCACTCTGGCAATGGACCTGGCCCTCCCTTTTCGCAAAGTTTGTAGTGTGCCTCATCTTCACCCAAGGAGGTGGAGCTGGCAGGCCCTTCCCCCATCCCAAAGCACCTGAGCATTGCATTGTCTAAGGTTTTGCCCCCCCCCAGTTCCTGACATTGTGACCAGCTGACTCATATAGGATAGTAAACAGTCTCCCTGCAGCTGTAGCCATCCAATATGTGGCTGAAGTCATGTAGTTTTTCCTGCTACTTCTGTTATCTCCCTTGCACCTTCTCCCTTGAAACTTCTGCCTTCCAACATCAGCCAATTAGATAGCAACCCATAAACCTATGTATCCAATCACCTTATGATCTGTGTATGCCTTCTCAATGTTTCTCAAGTGTTTATAAACCCACTCCCCTTTTGAATAAATGAGAGCACTATCCATCAGATTGTCTCCTAGGTAGTTCATTGCCCACTGCACTCACATGCTCCAAGACCCTGCTGCCCCCCCAGCTCCTCCTGTGCCCAGGACATGGGAGTGATTCCCTGATTTCATCCTCCACATGTTTGTTGTTAGTATATGAGAAGTCTACCAATATCTGTGTGTTTATTTTGTATCCTGCTACATTGCTATAACTAACAGTTTGCTGGTAGAGTCTTTAGGGTCATTTATGCATAGAATAATATCATCTGCAAAAATAATAATTTGATCTTTTCCTTACCACTTTGTGTCCCTTTTATGTGTGTTTCTTGCTTTATTGCTATAGCTAAGCCTTCCAGTATTATATATATATATGCCTTTGCAAGATAAAGTAATTTTGGTTGACAGTTGTTAACTTTCAAAACTTGGAATACATCACTCCAAGCCCTTCTGGCTTTTAAAATTTGTGTTGAGTAATCCACTGTTTTCCTGGTGACCTTGCCTTTGTATGTGACTTGATTTTTTTCTCTCTAACTGCTTTCAATATATTTTCTTTGGTTTGTGTGTTTTGTAGTTTAATTATAATTAGACAGTGAGAGGCTCTTTCCTGATTTTGTGTTTGCCATTCTAAAGGCTTCCTGTGTCTATATTGGCATCACAGTCCCTATTTGAGAGAAATTTTCATTATAATTTTGTTGAAAATACCTGCTATTTCTTTGAAGTGAAATTCTTCTCCTTCTACTATGCCCTGTATTCTTATGTTTGATCTCTTCATAGTGTCCCCAATGTCTTGAAATTCCCATTCATGCCTTCTTTTTAGTTGTCTTTCTCTTCCAGTTTATTCTGTCCTCTCTTTGATCCATTATATTGGTGAGATATTCTACAGAGTTTTCTATTTGACTTACTCTGTTTTTCATTGCTAGTATTTCTGATTGGTATTTTTTTCATTATTTCTATTTCCTTACTCATGTCTTATTTCATTTCCTGTGTTTTCTTGGGATTCCTTCAGGAGTTTGTTTTCTTCTTTGATTCCTTTGATTTCTTCTTTGATTTCTTTGAACATAGATATAATCCTGTTTTTTTTTTTTTTTAATCTTTGTCAGGCATTTCATGTAAAGCAGCCTCACTGGAGGTCATTTTTGCTGGATTTATAATTTTGGGTGAGATTGTGTTGTCTTTTTTGTGTTTCTTGTATTGTTATGTAGAGGTTTTTTTTCATCTTGAGTTAATTTGATGCTTGGAGTTTCTAATTATTTGTAGTGTTCTTAGCCATGTAAATCTGACTTTATATATCTTCAATGTGCCAGGTGTAGCTCTTATACTCCAAAAGAAGCAGCATAAGTGACTCCAGGTGACGAGTTTGCCTCTGGTATTCTAGTATACTGGGTGGGGCAAATTACTGGCCAACTCTAAAATCCAACTGAGAAATATAGACTTTCAGTCAAAACCAGCACAGAGTGTTTATGCAAGCTTGGGGATTAAAACAAATAGATCATTTAATAAAGCCAAAATCCCCAAGGGTGTGTGTTGCCCCACACACCCTTTCCTGTCAAGTAGGATGTTGAGAATTCTGGTCTGAAATGGGTTTCAAGTCAGCTTGGGGCTGAGTCAGACCCTGCCTCCAATAATGATAGAAGAAGACAAAGGCCCTAAAAATCAGGAAATGGCAATGGCAATAATAGTCAGTACCAAAATACAGCTTATTTGAGAGTGGTAAAGCCAACCAAGAATATATCATTCAAATATAATACATAACCTTTCCTGGCATGTAAAGAGAGCTTAGCATGTCCAGTGCAGGCCTATATATCTGGCTTTGTGTAAGTAGACCCTGTTACCTTGTGGGATGGCTTATGATCTCACCAATGCTGAATGCCCACCTTGCTCCCTCTCAGTTGTGCTGTGGACTCTGTTAGGCTACTTGGTCACTGAATCTGGTTTTCTCTGCTGTGCTGAATGCAGTGGCATTGGCACTTGGGGGATGGGAGGCTGTGCAGCATGCCGGGAGTTGTACAGGAGCTGCTCAGCTGGTCCCTGCTGTATTCGCCTTGAGGCTTAACTTTGTGAGGAGGCTGATGTGAGTGGAAAACCCCTTCACTTGGTTTCTGCTCCTGCAACTCTGTACCTGCCAGGCAGGAAGGCACTGTGCGGATTGGGGCCACTGGTGCCTCAGTAGGATTCTTGCCTGTTTTCTCCTTTCTAGACGATATGAGTCTCTCCTACTTCTTTGCTATGGCTGATAATAACTTATATACCTTCACTTTTTGGTAGAAGAGTGTATTTTGCTGTTTTTCTGCTTATTTCCCTCCCTTGTCTGTTTTGGTGTGGCTGCTATGCCAATATCTTACCGGAAATCCAAGGTTAGCATTTTTATAACACAGAAGACACAGGAATGCTGGCCTCACTGTACCCTTCTGATACCAGGGTAGCCACTGCAGAAAAATAAATATATCCTAGATGGTGATTATAAAATACCATAAACTCAACTAACAAATAGCCTCAATATAGCTAGTATGCTAGATTTGATATCTTTTCTGGAGTTAATGAACTGAGATACATATTCGTGGTGGTTTGATTCAGGTGTCCCCTATAAACTTAAGTGTTCTGGATGCTAGGTTCCCCAGCTGATGACAATTGGAAATTAAAGCCTCCTGGAAGTGGTGTATTGTTGGGTGTGAGCTTATGGATGTTATAGCCAGTTTCCCCATGCCAGTGTTTGGCACACTCTCCTGTTGCTATTATCCACCTTATGTTGGCCAGGGGGTGATGTCCACTATGCTCATGCCATCACTTTCCCTGCCATCATAGAGCTTCCCCCTCAAGCCTGTAAGCCAAAATAGACCTCTATTTTTTCCCACAAGCTGCTCTTGGTCGGGTGATTTCTACCAGCAACGTGAACCTGACTGCAACAATACTATAAGCCACTGATATGGGGAATGTGCTCTTTCCTATCTCAATAAAAAAAGAAGATATCAAGAAAAAATTCTCAGTCATAGGAACCAAATAATACTATGCATTAACAGTTTTGTCTAAAGTTATGTTAACTCATGCTTCTTGTCAACGTAGTCAAAAGAATTCTGGACTACGTGGATATCCTAAATAATATCATATAAGTCCATTTAACAAGGGCATTATAGACTGAGCTAAATTAGCAAAGTGTAGCCAGGGTGCTATAAGGCCTTGGTAAAACATGTGGACTATAGTGAGATAAACCCTGAGAAGATTTAGGAGTCATATTTTCAGGCATCCAATGGTTAGGGGCACATTCAAGTAAAAACGGCAAATTTGGAAAACTTGTATTTTCTGATAGGAAGAGGAAATTAAGTACAGGACTTGGGCCTCATTGGGTTCTGGAGTTAGCATATATCATAATTTAGTAATGTTGCATGAGTCTATATATTGTGTGATAGCTATGAATATAATCCACAAAAGGAAAGGGATTTGCAATAAATATAGGCTAAAAAGAAGTATAGGGTACAACACAAGCAGCCTATTGCTTTGTTTGTGCTATTTGGTATTTCAAATATCAAAGTAGTTAAAGATGCCATAAGAAGTTTGTGACAGATTTAAGTGGGACCAACTGAAATCTCTTGAAATACTGGGAAGAAGGTCTTATCAACTGCAGCAAAGAAGTATAAACATTGTAAAACAATGCCTTTATGCTGTTGGGCTCTGGCAGAAATAAAACACCATCTTAGAACAAGTGTTCATGTGGCTAAATCTATTCATCATTAGCTCAGTAGAGTCATCTAAGGTCAACAGAGTGTTAGGTCAAGTGAGCCCAGTAGCAATCCAGTATAAAACAGAGAAGTAAATCGAGAATAAAAGCATAAGCAGAGGGCACAGCCAAATGCATTTACCAAGCAGTCTAGGCCCCCATGTTATTTACCACCACTCTTGTATACTTGCCTCTTCCCTGGCTCACTGATATGGCTATGTAAGGGATCTTGTAAGGTCAGGTAAATTAAGAGGAAAAAGCCTACATCTAGCTTATGGATAAAACAGATCCATATGAAAGAAAATGGATGGCAGCTGTATTACCTCCATAGTAAAGATAGAGGTGAGGAGAAATCTTCCAAAAACTGGAGATTTGATCCCAGCGTTTGGGAGGTAGAAGAAGGAGGCTCAGAAGTTAAAAATCATCATATGATAGATAATTAGTTCACAGTCAGTTTGGAATGCATGAGACCCTGTTGCAAACAAAATTAATGAGAGAACAGTAGAATTGACAAAACTTCAAGAATTATGGTTAAAAAGTAGATGATAAATGCAATAAACATAGACAATATAACAATATACTTAGAAAAGTTGGAGTATAGTAATCCAGGGGGACATAAAAGAATTCTAATATTTTCATTTTTTATATAATGTCAATCAATGCTATCTAAAATTAAACTTTTAGTTTAGTTAAAATTAAACTTTTAGTTATGGTCCCAATACTCAGCTTTTGCATAAACTTCTTAACTATAGGAAGAGCCACAAAAGAAATAAATGCTGTGGAAAAGAAACATTTATTTGAAGTTCAATATTGTTTCACTTTAACTTAGTCTCTTTTACATCTACTAAATTTACATAAAATTAATATGATTGTCAACTTGAGAGGAACCTAAAATCACCTAGAATACTAGCCTGTGAACACGCCTGTGAGGAATAATCTTGATTATGTTGACTGAAATAGGAAGACCCACTTTAAATGTGGATGTCCTATCCCATGGTCTGGGCTCCTGAACTGTATAAAAAGGAGAGAGCTGGATGAACATTGCATTCATTTACTTCTTGACTGTGGATGCAATGTGACCAGTTGCTTCATAGTCCTGCTGTCATGGCTTCCCTGCCTTGGATAGACAAAACCTCAAACTGTAAGCTAAAGTAAACCCTTCCTCCCTTAAACTGATTTTATTTTTTGTTTGTTTGTTTTTGTTTTATTTTTCTTTTGTGAGATAGAGTCTCATTCTAGCCTAGGGTGGCTTGGAATTCACTACATAATCTCAGGTTGGCCTTAAATTCAGTGATCTTCCTACCTTTGCCTCCCAAGTGTTGGGATTAAAGGAAGGAATCACTATGTCTGGCTTAAACTAATTTTTGTCCAATATTTTGTCCCAACAACAAGAAATGTAACTAGTGGGATTAAATTCAATACTACAAAATTGTTTTTGCTGGGTTGGTTTTTTTTTTTTTTTTTTTTTTTTTTTTTTTTTTTTTGAGAAGACAGGGTGTCATGTTGCCCAGGCTGGCCTTGAGCTCACAATGCAGCCAAGGAAGACCATAAACCCCTGATCCTTCTGTCTCCACCATTCAAGTGCTAGGATTATAAGGATATGGACACCAAACCCAGTTTAAAACTACTATGTATGGGGGCTGGGAAGATGGTTTAGAAGTACTTGCTTGCAAACCCTGCCAGCCTAAGGCTCAATTCCCAGGGCACCCACTTAAACCAGATTCAAAAAGTGGCACAAGTATCTGATGTCCATTTGCAGAGGCAAGAAACTCTGATATTCCCCAACCCCACCCCCCCATACACACAAATAAAATTTTATTAAAAGCTATTTTGTGTATGGTATGCATGCATGTGTATATGCATGTTTGTGTATATGGTATACAGACATAAGTGTATGTATATTGATATGTGTGGTGTATATGCATATACACATACATGTTCATACACAGGTACACATATGTGTATACACATATAGAAGCCAAAGGTGTTTCTCAGTGCACTGTCCACTTTTTTTGAGAAAGAGTCTCCTGTTTGGGCTGAAGCTCACCAATGTCCAGCAAGCTATAGGGATCCAACTATCTCCACTCTACCTCCCCAGTACTGGGATTATAGGCACATACCACCACACCCAGCATTTTTACATAGGGACTAGGAATGGAACTCAAGTCCTAATGCTGGTAAGACAAGGACTTCACTGTAAACTGAGCTATCTTTCAAACACCAAAAACATTTTGAAATATATTAAAACCTCAACTACATTTTTTTACTGTCCTAAATTTATGCTTTTTTCATAAGAAAACATGGAATGAAAAACAAATATTAGCTGGGCGTGGTGGTTCACACCTTTAATCCCAGCACTAGGGAGACAGAGATAGGAGGATTGCTGTGAGTTTGAGGTCACACCGAAACTACATAGTGGATACCAGGTCAGCCTGAACTAGAGCGAGACCCTACCTCAGAAAACCAAAACTCAAACATTAATGACATTAATGATGGTGATTTTTGAATAGCAGAATTTTTTCTAATTCTCCACTTTTTTTTTTAATCAGGATGGCCTGAACTCACGGCGATCCTCCTACCTCTACCTCCCGAGTGCTGGGATTAAAGGCATAAGCCACCACGCCCGGCTTTAATTCTCCACATTTTTAATCACCATATGTAATAAGACTAGAAATTAATAAAATCAGAAAAATAAAAAAGTTATTTCATCTGGAAACTTTAAAACTGCCTATAAAGTTTACTATTAGGCTAAAGAAATAAACATAAAGCAAAATAGTGAAGTTTTTAGAAAGATATGTAATTGAATATAATTTACAAAAATACAACTTGAGGGGCCTGGAGAGATGGCTTAGTGGTTAAGCACTTGTCTGTGAAGCCCAAGGACCCCGGTTCGAGGCTCGATTCTCCAAGACCCACGTAAGCCAGATGCACAAGGTGGCACATGCATCTGGAGTTTGTTTGTAGTGGGTGGAGGCCCTGGAGTGCCCATTTTCTCTCTATCTGCCTCTTTCTCTCTATCTTTCACTCTCAAATAAATAAATAAAATATAAACCAAAAAATATTTTTAAAAATACAACTTGAAAACCAAACAAAGCCTTAACAGTCCAACTTTCATAGAAACAAATGTAGAAATTGTTATATAAAACAATCCCTTTCCTTCTCTCCCAAAAAACAATAGCTTCTAAAGATACTAAAAAAAAAAGTTTCCAAAAAGAAGTCTATAAAAATCTTTAAAAAAATAAACAAATTCACTTAATCTGTCCAACTTCTAGAAATACAAAGTTCCCAAATATGTGCAAGAAAAATAATAATAGTTATACTAACAAATATTGCACAAAAAAGAAAATCAATATCACTTTAGAACAACATGTGCAAATATCTCATGGAAAATAATAGCATAATCCAGCAGCATATTAAAATATAAACACATAAAATAGCCCAGTGATATTTGTTCTAGATAAAAAAAGAATGGTCAAAAATTATCATGTGAGATTCATTAAGGTACATAATAATGGTTCAAAACTATTAATACACACATTGTATTAGTTCTAATGACAAAAAGTTTATCTCTTGGGGCTAGGGAGATATTTCACTCAGTAAAATGCTGGCTTTGCAAGCATGAGGACCTAAGTTTCATTCCCAAATCCCACATAAAAATGCCTAGCATGGTGGAATCTTGTAATTCCAGCAATGCAGAGGCCAAGACTGAAGGATTCCTGGGGTTTACTGGATAGCCAGTCAAGCCTAATTGGTGACTTCCAGGCCAATCAGAAACCCTCTGTCAAAGAAGGTGGATGGTATATGTAAGGATGACACCCATGTTTGTACCCTGGTCGTCACATGCCTATGCATGAATACCCACATATTTAAAAAAAAAAAAAAAAAAAAAAAAAAAGCTTTATCTCCATCGTGCCAAAGAGGATTTGAAAAATCCAACAATTTTTTAGTGCCTTTAATGTTAAGTCATCATCCTAGTTCCCTCCTGAACTTTATTTTTTTTAATTTTATTTATTTGCAAGTAGAGATAAGGAGATAGAAGAGAGACAGACAGAGAGATAATGGGCATGCCAGGGCTCCTAGCCACTGCAAACGAACTACAGATGCATATGCCCCTTGTGCATCTGGCTTACATGGGTCCTGGGGAATCAAACCTGGGTCCTTTGGCTTCATAGGCAAATGCCTTAACTACTAAGCCATTTCTCCAGCCCAACAACATCAATTTTTTATTAAGGAAAAATAAAATAAAATAAATAAGAATTACTATAATAAAATGTTTCTGTTGTGTCCCCAAAGTTCAAGACAGTTTTATGGGAAAAATCAGAAGCTTTAACACCCAGTGAGAAAGAAATAAGTAACTGTCACCACTATTCTTTTAACCTCAGTTGACTCTACGTGTCAATGTAATCACATAAGAATAAAAGTGATTTGACTGAATAATTGAAATATCCCAAAGAATTAACTGCAAAATTACAAAAAGCAGCAAAATATCACTACATTAGTACAATACAAATTACTAAACAGAAATCAATGTTTTAAAAATAACTAGTAGAACTAGAAAGGAAGAAAGCATTACACTTCCAATGCCCTTTCTCACAATATAATACTTACTAACAAACTTAATAAGAAATGTCAATGCCCAAAGGAAAATTTTAAAACACTGCTGAAAGACATTGTGATGGCTTATACTGATTATCAATTTGACAGGACCTGGAGTCACCTAGGAAACTAGCCTCTGGGTATGCATGTGAGGTATTATCTACATTAGGTTAGCCTCTGGGCAAGCCTGTGAGGGATTATCTTGATTAGGTTAATTGAGATTTGAAGACCCACTTTAACTGTGGGTGGCACCATTTCATGGTCCGGAATCCTGGACTGTATGAAAAGGAAAGAGCTGGCTGTGTACCAGCATTCATCATTCTCTTCCTCCTGACTGTGGCGGTAATATAACCAATTGCCTCAAATTTTTGCCTTCCTCTCCATGATACACCGTAACTTGAAATAAATAAACCCTTTCTTCTAGTCTGATATTTGATCTCAGCAACAAATACAAACACCAAAGAATACATGATGTTAAATACTACATTATGTTCCTTAACAGGAATCAACTAAAATTTCCATCAATACAGGGTTAATGTTTTTAAATGATGATACAGAAGCTAGAGAGATGGTTTAGCTGATAAGGCACTTGCCTGCCAAGCCAAAGGACTCAGGTTCAATTCCCCAGAACACATATAAGCCAGATGCACAAAGTTGCACAACATCTGTTGTTTACAGTAGCTGGAGGCCCTGGTGTGCCCATTCCCTCCCTCCCCACCCCATCTCTCTCTGTCTGCCTCTTTCTCTCAAATAAATAAATAAAAATATTTTAAATGATGACATACCCACACAATAGACTATTATTTAAGAGAAACATGAGGGGCATTCAATGTATTTATAGAAAAAGACCTCTAAGAATCTATTATTTTAAAAAACAAGACGTAGGGACTAAGGATGTAGCTTAGGTGTAGGGGCACTTGCCTAGCATGTGCATGTCCTTGGTTTGACCTCTAGCACTACAAGAAATAAAACATTAAATTAAAATTCCAAAGGACAGTAAAGTAAACATAGTGTGGTGTGTTTAAAGAAGCAAATAGGGATTACATATGCATATTTGCATAAAAGTAACTCTAAAGGGATAAAAAGTAACCTAGTTGGTTAAGTATAGTGGATAAAGTACTGGGCAAATGAAATAAGAGATTTTGTACTCACTACCATTTTAAATCATGTGACTGTATTTTCTATTCAAAATAATTTTTAAAATATTTTATTTATTTATTTATTTATTTGAGAAAGAGACAAAGAAAGAGAGAGAGAGAATGGACACACCAGGGCTCTAGCCACTGCAAACAAACTCCAAACACATGCACCACCTTGTGCATCTGGCTTACATGGGTACTGGAGAGTCAAACTGGGACTCCTTAGGCTTTTCAGGCAAATACCTTAATCGCTAAGCTATCTCTTCAGCCCTCAAAATAAAAATTTTAACATCAAATCTTTGTACTTTCATTTTTTTCGAAGTAAATTGCATGGAAGTTTCCTATTTTGATTATTTTGAAGTGTATTTCTCAAGTAGCTCCTTTTCAAAAGTATATCAAACTACAGCATTGTTCAGTAGCAATTTTTAAGCAGTCTTCTAAGAGAATTTTATCAAATCTTCTCATGATTAATACATCATCAACTGAACTTGTCCTAAAGTTTTATGAGTTAGTATTTAGTTTTGCTAAATGGGGTAATAATATGTCTTTTACTTGTTCATTAGATCAAAGTCATAATCATTTTCAAAAGTAGACTTTGGGCCATGCTTATGGATACTCCCACAGCTTGGTTTGCACCATGGTGGCCTTCCAATCAGTCCTATTTCTAAATTAGGCAACTTAATTTCACAAGAGGATATCAGACCTACTCCCAATTCCACTGTCTGTTAAAACATATGGGTCCTTATTTAATTGGCAACATAGACTAGCAGCACTCCAGGTAGTTGTCAGCAAATACAATCTTGAACTCATGCTGTCCAATACAGATCAAAATCTTGGCCAAGATAAATAATATTTAGGAAGGATTGATGGATAGATAGAATGGACATTTGCTATTTTTGGCAGTTTAACATCCAAATATTCCTCCTTTATTAGGAAATTTCAAGATAAGGGGGGAGGTAGGATCTTCATTCTCCCTATAAACACCAAGAAAGAACAAACACGTAATTTCCCTACTCCCTAGAAGCTGGAAGTATACATATGACCTAGATTTGAACAACTGGATGCAATCATCTTGGGACTTCATATCATGGGAATGTAGAAAAAAGATATGCAGAGAATCACAAATTATTTACCACAGAGTTGGTAGCAGAAGTGAAAATCAGTAGAATGAGGGTAAGTATGTATTAGCAGCAGCACAGTATTTGTCCTTTGCATATTATTCCTTTAACTGAATTTTCTCTTTGCCTTTCCTCCCATACCCATTTGTCAATCCTGGTTCTCTAATACTTTTGTGAATTATTCTGTGATCACTATGATCAGCTGCCACCAAACCCCGCCCCCCACACACACACATTGTGAGGAAATGATAACCCTTTTGGAGTGAAAAACATGCCCAGTTGAATCTCAAAATACAAAGAAATAAACTTGGAGGACAAGAGTGAGGAAATATATGCTACTACTGTGATTTGGCTAAGGTTCAAATTTATTTTCCTAGGGTTCATATGTTGCTTGGTCTTCAAGGTGGTGGTGATGGAATTTGAGGCTTAATGAAAGGTGCTTAGATTAACTGGTGGCCTACTTTGAGAGGGGACTATAAGACCTCAATTTCTTTCTCTGGCTTCCTCTCTGACAACATGATGGTTTGGTCCCACATGTGTTTCACTATTAAAATGTCATCTACTATGAAGCCTTCTCCAGTACCAAGCTGATGTCATATGCATGTCCTTAAACATCCAAAATTATGAGTCAAACAAATCTATTTTCACTAAAAAGTTACCCAGCCTAGGTTATTTGTTCTACTAATCTAACACTAATAGAACTACA
The DNA here is from genome assembly GCA_036365145.1 of Orientallactaga sibirica. Taxonomy (NCBI): domain Eukaryota; kingdom Metazoa; phylum Chordata; class Mammalia; order Rodentia; family Dipodidae; genus Orientallactaga; species Orientallactaga sibirica. Next base: position 55,674,856 of record JAEOAD010000004.1, read on the forward strand.
AAAAAGGCATAATAGTTACAAAAAAGCAAATGCTTAGGAAAATAAGTTGCAAGTGAAATTCCAAATGTCATAAATATGGGATATATTTGGAAAAGTATCAGGAAAAGTCAGCGAAATCAAAGGGACATTATATATAGTATGCTAAATTTTTGGGACATTATCTTAGCAGGACAAAAGTACAACAGATTTTCATACTACACCAGCAAAAGAAACATTGTGTCCCTCCTTCTATTCAGGGGTATGCTACTACTTCTGATGCTATTAAAAGCTGTAATCTCTGAAGGTAAACATGAGTATATTTTTTAATGGATTTAAGGGAACTCAAATATCTCATGAAAAGAATAACAAAATTGAGAAGAAACTACTAATGAAATAATAATAAGAATCCTATTAACAAAGATAAAAAGAATACATGAAATTCTCCAGGCCTTTAGTGTCAGCACTTGAGTGGCAGAGGTAGGAAAATTGCTATAAGTTCAAGGCCACCCTGAGAATACACAGTGGATTCCAGGTCAACCTGGGCTAGAGAGAGAGAGACCCTACCTAAAACAAACAAAAAGAAGAAGAATACATTAAATTTATTAACAACATAAAGACGTTTTGGAATTCAGCATGATTTTTTAATTCCAAAATTCAGTAGCTGAATTAAAAAGAATTATCACTACAGTAAACCAAACAGAAGCTTAGATAGAAAAAAATATCTTAAACACAGAGCAAAAAAATACAAAGAGGGCTGGAGAGATGGCTCAGTGACTAAAGGCTCTTATTTGTAAAACCTGTGCCTGGGTTCAATTCCCCAGTACCCATGTAAGCCAGATGTACAAAGTAGCACATACAATGGGAGTTTTTTTTTTTTTTGTAGCACAAGATGCCCTGGTGAATGCTCATACTCTCTCTCCATCATTATCTCTATTTCTGTCTCCCTTTTTCTTTCTCCTCCCTCTCCCCCTTCTCTGCTTTTCGCCTCTTAAATAAATAAAGATGTGTTTTAAAACATACAAAGAGATGGACCTCTGTTTCTACTCACAAAAAATTAAGTGCTTCTAGGATTTACCTTCCTACTATAAACAACTAGAAGAAAAAATAAACACATAAATTAACCAGTTTCAAACATTAGGCTACAGTTTAGAACTCTGATCCCTAAGAGATGAGAACAAGGGAGCAGGGATGGTTCAACATATGGAAATAAATAAGCCTAATACACAACATAAGTAAACTTAAACACAAGAACTGCATGATTATTTCAATAGATGCAGAGAAGGACTTTGACAAAATACAACATCACTTCATAATCAAAATGCTGGAGAGACTAAGGATGGAAGGTCCATATCTCAACATAATATGGATATACACATAAAACATCTAAGGTCCAAATCATACTAAATTTGGAAAACCTTAATGAGTTCCCATTAAATTGGGAAAAGACAGGGGTGCCCACTCTCACCACTGCTCTTCAACATAGTGCTGGAAGTCCTAGTCCAAGCAATAAGACAAGAGAAAGAAACTAATGGGATCCAAATTGAAAAGGAAGAAGTAAAATTAGCCCTATTTGCAGATGACATGACTTTATTTACAAATGACCCAAAAGATTCCACCAAAAAACTTTAAAGGCGATAAACTCAGCAAAGTAGCAGGATACAAAATCAACACACAAAAATCAGTAACCTTCTTATACACTAAAGACAAACATTAAGAAAGAGATCAGAAAGCCAGGCATGGTGCACACCTTTAATCCCAGCACTCAGGAGACAGAGGTAGGAGGATCACCGTGAGTTCCAGGCCACCCTGAGACTACATAGTAAATTCCAGGTCAGCCTGAGCTCCAGCGAGACCCTACCTCAGAGAAAAAAAAAAAACAAAGAAAGAGATCAGAGAAGCTTTCCCGGTATCCAATGGTCACAAAAAATTAAATATCTTGGAATTTCACTAACCAAGAAAGTGAAAGCATAAAATGAAAACATAAAAACACCAAAGAAAGAAAATGAAGAGGATATGAGTAGATGGAAAGACCTCTCACGCTTATGGATTAGAAGAATCAACATCATGAAAATGGCCATTCTACCAAAAGCAATTTACACATTCAATGCAATACCTATAAAAATTTGAGCAACTTTCTTCACAGAAATAAAAAAAATGGTGTCAAAATTCATATGGAAGCTGGGCATGGTGGTGCATGCCTTTAATCTCAGCCCTCAGGAGGCAGAAGTAGGAGTGTCACTGTGAGGTCAAGGCCAAGCTGGGACTACAGAATGAGTTCCAGGTCAGCCTGGGCTAGAGTGAGGCACTACCTCAAAAACCAAAACAAGCCAGGTGTGGAGATACATGCCTTTAGTCCCAGTACTCAGGAGGCAGAAGTAGGAGGATAGCTGTGAGTTCAAGGCCATCCTGAGACTACATAGTGAACTCCAGGTCAGCCTGGGCTAGAGCAAGACTCTACCTCAAAACAAACAAACAAACAAACAAACAAACAAACAAACAAACAAAGGCTGGAGAAATGGCTTAGTGGTTAAGGCACATGTCTGCAAAGCATAAGAACCCTGGTTCAATTCTCCAGGTCCCATGTAAGCAAGATGCACAAGAGGGCACATGCGTCTGGAGTTCATTTGCAATGGCTAGAGGCCCCAGAGTGCCCATTCTCCCTCTCCCTCTCTCTCTTTCCCTCTCTTTGTCTCAAATAAATAAATAAATAAATAAAAGTAAAATCTTTAAAAACAAAAAAGTTCATATGGAACTACAAAAGGTCTCAGATATCCAAAACTATCCTCAGCAAAAGCAACACTTCAAAGGGTATTATCATACCTAACTTCAAATTATAATACAAAGCCATAGTCATAAAAACAGTGTGGTCCTGGCACAAAAAAAGACATATATAGCGAGCAATGGAACAAAATAGAAGATCCAAGCCTTAGTTAAAGCTGATCCAACTACCCAATCTTTGACAAAGGAGCCAACAACACACACTGGAGTAAAGACAGCATTTTCAATATATACTGTTGGAGAAATTGGATAACAATATGTATAAAAATAAAATTAGGGCTGGAGGGATGGCTTAGCAGTTAAGGTGTTTGCCTGCAAAGCCAAAGGACCCAGGTTTGGTTCCCCAGGACCCCCGTTAGCCAGACACATAAGATGGTGCATGCATCTAGAGTTCATTTGCAGTGGCTAGAGGCCCTGGCAAACCCATTCTCTTCCTCTTTCTCTCCCTCTCAATTAAATAAATAATTTTTTAAAAAACTAATAATAAAATCAAACATTCTGCTCAAAAAATGGGGCAAAGAGCTGAACAGAGAATTCTCAAAGGAAGAAATACAGATGGCCAATACTCATTTAAAGATATGTTCAACATACTTAATCATCAGGCAAATGCAAATTAAAACAATTTTGAGATTCCACCTTACCCCAGACAGAATGGAAATAAAAAAATCAAATGACAATACATATTGGTGAGGCTGTGGGGAAAGAGGAACCTTTATTCACTGCTGGTGGGAGTGCAAACTTGTACAACCACTATGGAAATCAGTATGGAGACTCCTCAAGAAGATGAATATAGTTTTATCATCTGACCCAGCTATTTCACTCCTCAGTATCTACCTTAAAGACTCCACTCTATATGTCAGAGATACTTGTTCAACCATGTTTATCACTGCCCTAATCACAATAGCTAGGAACTGGATTCAACCCAGATGTCCATCAGTGGGTGAATGGATAATGAGATGTAGTACCCTACTGCTGCCTACCATAGGCTGCCATCTCATCTCACTGAGAGACAATATGGGAATGTAGAAGTAAGCCAGTTCTCACCTGGCAAATTCTCATGGCACTGGAAAGTGCTATGGGAGCTACCGGGTGACAAAGGCCACCAACAGCATGAACCAGCAGGAGACCCTGCAAGCCACACAATCCACCAGCCAGATAAGAACTAAACACATATGCTATAGTGGCACACAGCCTCTTTTGGTAATCAACTGTCCTCCTCTGATTGGACATGAGGCCCACTCAATGGAAGCAAACTCATAACTGGTACAGGGAACCAAGTCAGCAACCCATGGTTAGGAAAATCACAATATCCAGAGAGAATCCCTAGTGTTCCCTGTACAAGCTGAGTGGGTAGTCTCATCAAAATGACTCTCAAGCTCCTGTGCATATCTCCTTTAATCAAAGATGCTGTCAACCTTAGCCAGAGAATCTGTTCTATTTTATAGATGGCAGAAAATACTGGGGAGCTCCAAGATCCATCAACACAAGAAAAGACAGCTGAATGTCCACCATGAGATATGCCATCTCTACCACATTTACCTTGGTTCAGAAGAAACTGTGGCAGAAGCACCAACATGAGTATTGCTCCCAATGCTAACCCAACACCCACATCCTGGAATATAGTAACAAACCCTGTGATGAACCAAAACACATTGTAACAGAAATACAGAGGCTACAGAGAAGTCCACACTAACAAATAACACAGCTGCCAAAGCTCAGTCTAGCACTATTGTGGAAGTAGGGGTAAGAATATTGTAATCATCACAAGGTGGGTAAAAACACCCTGAGACACAGCTAACCCCAGAGTCAGAGGGTCTAATTACCCCACAGTGAATACCAGTAACACAACTGAAGACAGCACAAAGGGAAATGTGCTCTGGGGGTGGGTCATACTACAACCTATGTTAAAAAATAATTATTGGGCTGGAGAGATGGTTCAGCAGTTAAAGTGATTGCCTGCAAAGCCTAAAGACCTGGGTTTGATTCCCCAGTACCCATGTAAAAGCATATGTCCAAAGTGGCACGTGTGTCTGGAGTTTGTTTGCAGTGGCTGGAGGCCCTGGCATGCCCATTCTTTCTCTCTCTCTCTCTCACACACACACACACACACAGACACATACTCTCTCTTTCTCTCTTTCTCTCTCTCTCTCTCTCTCTCTCTCTCTGCCTCTTTCTATCTCAAATAAATAAAAACAAATTTTTAAAAATTATTAATAAAAAAGACAAAAAATAATATGTATTGTATGTAATACAAATAATATGATCATTAAGTATCTACTGAATGGATGAAAAATAAAATAAAAGCTCTTGAAAGTGATATAAAGAATCTTTCTGGAATGATAAAACTATCTGTTTCCTTAACGAGGTGTGAGTTACATGAGCATATGCACTTGCCAAAATCTAGGAACCTATACAATTAAAATATGTTCATTTCACTGCATGTATAACATACCCCAAGTTTAGAAACAAAAATTTGGGCTGGAGGGATGGCTTACAGTTAAGGCATTTGCCTGCAAAGCTGAAGGACCCAAGTTTGATTCCCCAGGACCCATGTTAACCAGACGCACAAGGGGGCACACATGTCTGGAGTTCGTTTGTAGTGGCTGGAGGCCCTCTATCCTCTCTCTCTCTCTCTCTCTCTCTCTCTCTCTCTCTGTCCCTTTTTCTCTGTCAAATGAATAAATAAAAATAAAAACAAAAATTTTACAGACATAGAAAAGCAGTAATAATTCAAAAATATCAAAGACGTGACTTTCTCTAGAATAAGAATATATTTGTGTACAATTAAATTCACAGAGGGAATAAAAACAGGCAAGAATGAGATAAGGAAAGAAAATGTAAGTCCACCAAGTGTCTAAGATAAATATATGTATTTGCAAGCTTCAGTGCTTAAAGAACAAATTATTAATATCTTAAAGGAAAAAGTCAAATTGGCATCATAAATTTTGTAAAGTAGAAAAAATGTAACATTGATAGAATATGGAGAAGTAATACAACTCATAAGTCCTATGCCTAGTCAAGATACCATTCAAGATAGTTACTTAAAATAAAAGAAATAGTATCTACCTTCCAAACATAATGAAGATGCCTGCATATGTTAATATTACAAAGATCATATCACCTCAACAGCCATCTGAGAAAACAACACAAACATCATCACGATGATGGCTTAAGACACAAAAAATAAAAGCAGCTGGAGAGATGGCTTTGTGGATAAAGCTCTTGCACACATGCACACAAAGAAGAAGATAAGAACCCAAGTTCTAACACCAAGCAACCACATAAATGCCTGATGGGAATGGTGACCCATTGTAATCACCTGAGAGGCTGAGGCAGGGATCCCCAGGGCAAGATGCCTAGCTAGACCAGCTGAATTCTTGAGCTCTTTGGTTACCCAAGAGACTTTGCTCAGCAAATGAAGTGGAGAAGGATGGAGGAAGACACCTAAAGTCAACTTCAGAACTTCACATGTATTCACACATGCATGCACACACACTATACAAAATAAATAAATAAAATAAATAAACAGAGATAGAAATGAAAAGGAGAGGAACCAAGGCAAGCAATAAACCTTTTCATATATTTAGTGTACAATTTCTAGTCTTTGCATTGTGAATCAGTATTTCTTCACCCATTATGAGATGTTTAGCCATATTGCTAGCTTCTACCCACAATATTCTAGCAGCATTTCTTCCGGTCGTGAAAATCTGAAATGCCTCCCAACATGAGCTAATTTTCTCGAGGGGGCTAAATTCAGTTAGAGTATAACAGATTAAGAAAATATGTAATATACATGCTAAATAAGAGTTCTTGAAATAGAATATAAAATATCTAATAGCAATCTGGAACTAAAATTTAAAAAAATTAGCAGAGCATAGGTATTGAATGCAGATTTCAAATGCAGTAAGAAAAAATTAAGCTGATGAGAAAAATATAAGATGACCTTTTTCTCTTTTTTAACAGAAAACTTTTTTAAAATATTTTTTATTTATTTGCAAACAGAGAGAGGCAGAGAGACAGAAGGGACACACTAGGGTCTCCTGTCACTGCAAATGAACTCCAAATAAAGAATGTACCACTCGGGCTGGAGAGATGGCTTAGCGGTTAAGGCGCCTGCCTGGGATGCCTAAGAACGCTGGTTCCAATTTCCAGTGGTTCCAATCTCCAGGTCCCACGTTTAGCCAGATGCAAAGTGAGGCAAGGGCGCAATGCCACACTTGCCCACAAGGGGGCGCAGACATCTGGATTTTGTTCACAGCAGCTGAGAGACTGCTGGTGCGCCCATCTCTATCTGTCTCCCTCTCCCTCTCTGTCTGTCTGTCTCTCTATGTGTGTCTCTCTCCAAAAATAAATAAAATAAAATAAATAAGAATGTACCGCTCTATGCATGGCTTTAAGCAGTTACTGGGGAATCAAGCCCAGGGCTATAAGGCTTGCAAGCAAGCACCTAAACTGTTGATCCATCTCTCCAGGCCCCTAAAATAGAAAACTTTATTTTAAAAATTTACATAATTAACCAGGCATGGTGGCACATACCTTTAATCCCAGCACTTTAGAGGCAGAGGCAGAAGGACTGCTATGAGTTCAAGGTCAGTCTTGGCTACAGGGTGACTTTCAAGTCAGCCTGAACTAAAATGAGATTCTGCCCCCAAAACAAAACAAAAACAATTTACATAATCCCATCCCACAACCCTCCTTTGTCTTCCCCTCATCCTCCTCCATTGAACCACCACTTTCCCTTTTCTCTATAGTTATGCCTTTTTATGCCTTTTTTTTTTTTTTTAGTGTTTGGTTTTTTGAGATAGGGTCTCACTCTAGCCCAGAGTGACCTGAAATCCACTATGTAGTGTCAGACTAGCCTCAAACTCACAATGATCCTCCTACCTCTGCCTACAGAGTGTTAGGATTAAAGGTATGTGTCACCACACCCAGCTGATGTCTTTTTTTTTTTAATTTTTTTAAATTATTTTTTATTTATTTTTGGAGAGAGAGACAGAGAGAGATAGACAGAGAGGGAGACAGAGATGGACATGCCAGCAGTCGCTCAGCTGCTGTGAACGAAATCCAGATGCATGCACCCCTTTGTGGGCAAGTGCGGCATTGCACCCTTGCCTCACTTTTGCATCTGGCTAAACGTGGGACCTGGAGATTGGAACCGCTGGAGATTGGAACCAGCATTCTTAGGCTTAGCAGGCAGGTGCCTTAGCTGCTAAGCCATCTCTCCAGCCCTGATGTCTTTTTTTAAACTTGAATTTCTCCATTATTCATGACAACCTATGGGTGAATGCAGTATTATACAAATCTTGTGCAGAGAATGACAGCCACTGTGAGATCATGAATACAACAACCACTTTATGTCAGGCAGACAGTATTCCAGAGTACTCTTCCCCATTCTTTGGCTCTTACATTCTTTCCTCCACCTTTCCCCTAGAGTTCTTGAGCCATTTGAGGGTATGACAGACATGGTTCACTAAGTGCTGAAAACTCAGCAGTCACTTCTTTTAAGCACTTTGATGAATTTTGAGTCTCCTTAGCAGTCACTGCCATCTGAAAAGAGAGAATCTAACTAAAAGTAAAAGCAACATTAATATATATGCAATGTTGTAGGCATAATATATCTATGTAGCCAAACAATAGTAGTAACTCACTCTCCCTACCCATAGACTTTTGTCTAGTTTTGCAGTTTCAAGCATGAATTCCCCAGAATGGAGTGGGGTTCATATCAAATTAGAAAACAATTGGTTACCCCCATAAATGTCATGCTACTACTATGCAAGTGAGTACAGGTTGCATGGGTGGTCATTTGTATAGTTTTCGGGGCCCACTGGTGGTTAAGAAAAGTGCTTACAAGGCAATTGGTAAGCATAATATATGCATTTAAACAGACAACAGGTGTTACACTCCTAGGGCTCAGAACCTCCCCTACCACCATAGTTTTTGTTTTTTTGGTTGGTTGGTTGGTTGGTTTTTCAAGGTAGGGTCTCACTCTAGCTCAGACTAACCTGGAATTCACTATGTAGTCTCAGGGTGGCCTTGAATTCTCAGCAATCCTCATACCTCTGCCTCCCTAGTGCTGGGATTAAATGAGTGTGCCATCACGCCTGGCTTCACCATTGGTTTTTTATTAGGTTTTCAGTACCAAACATATTCTCTCTCATGGAGCAGGCTTCTAGTCCAATTAGATAGCAGCTGGTTTTCTCCATAACAGACATGCCACTATAGTACCTGTTGGCTCATTTTGCCTGGCTGGCCAAACTTAAGGCTTGCAGTTTCCACTGATGACTTCTCTCTTCCATAGGCTTGCATGAAGCATAGCTTTCTCCAGCTTTCTGTCAGCTGGTCTAAGGGAGGAGGTTTTCAGCTCAGCTACAGCTTGATTTTTCAGTGACCTTGTAGCCAAAGCATGTGAAGTCTTCAGCAATAAGATCTCACCATCCATTTCTGGTGGGAACCAAGAGCCATGGCAATGGCCTGTAATGTTTGGGAGGCATCAGGGACCTTCCTGGCCAACAATTCATTGGAAGGTACCCCATCCCTGGCACTGAAAGTTTTCTAGTAACAGTCTATGGCTTCTGGGTTCACCATTATCCAAAACAAAGGAGGTTTTCATATGGCTTATTCATAATATCTTGAATTTTGATTATCCCTCCCCCCATGTTTCTTTTACTTACTCTCTGTCCCTGACCTCACTTAGGCCATTCCACGACAAGTAATCTGTTCATTTACTTACATATATACAATACCATCTACTTAAGGCCTCCACTCTCCTCCATCCCTTATAGTTTCTAGCTCACTGGCCTCTGCTACTGATTTTTACTCCAACTCGTGTATAATTCTAAACACTTGTAGCTAGGATCCACAAATGAGACAGAACATGTGGTACTCAGCTTTCTGGGCCTGGGTTACCTCACTTAGTATAATCCTTTCCAGATTCATCCATTTCCCCGCAAACTTCATAATTTCATTTTTCTTTACCACTGAATAGAACTCCATTGTATGAAGGTACCATATCTTCATTACCCATTTAGTTGAAGGACATCTAGGCAGGTTCCATTTCCTAGCTATTGTGAATAAAGTGGCAATAAACATGGCTGAACAAGTATCTCTAATACAGTGAGAAGCTTCCTTAGCATATATGCCTAGGAGAGGTATTGCTGGGTCATATGCTAAATCTATTTTTTGTTGTCTCATGAACCTCCAAACTGATTTCCACAATTGCTGTACCAGTTTACAATCCCACCAACAGTGTTGAAGGGTTCCTATTTTTCGGCATCCTCACCATCATGTATTTATTTATTATTTATTTATTTATTTTAGGTTTATCAAAGTAGGGTCTTGCTCTAGCCCAGGCTGACCTGGAACTCACTTATGTACTCTCAGGGTGGCTTCAAACTCACAGCAATCCTTCTACCTCTGCCTCCTGAGTGCTAGAATTAAAGGCGTGCACCACCACACCCGGTGATTTGTTTTCTTGATAATAGCCATTCTCATAGGAGTAAAATGGAATCTCAAAGTAGTTTTAATTTGCATTTCCCTTATGGATAAGGATGAAGAACATTTTTAGATGTTTATATGCCATCTATATTTCTTCTTTTGTATACTATTTAGTTTCATAGCCCATTTTTTAATTCATTTTTTACTCTTTATTTTAGAGAGAGGGAGAGAGAGTTGGCATACCAGAGCCTCAGCTACTGAAATTGAACTCCAGATGCTTGTGCCACCTAGTGAGCATGTACAAACCTGCACTTGCCTCATCCTTGTGCATCTGGCTTATGTGGGATCTGGAGAGTCAAAAATGGGTCCTTAGGCTTCGCAGACAAGCACCCTAAGCCATCTCTCCAGTCCTCCATAGCCCATTTTTAAATTGGGTTGTTTGATTTCTTATTAGTTTTTTTTAGTTCTTTTCACATTCTGGATATTAATCCTCTGTCCAATATGTATCTGGCAAAGGTTTTCTCCCATTCGGTAGGTTGCTTTTTTGCTCTACTTACAGTGTCCTTTGCTGTACAAAGCTTTATAATTTCATAAGGTCCCAGTAGTTGATGAGTAGTTTTATTTCCTGAGCAACTGGAATTATATCCAGAAAATAATTGCCTATGCTAATATGTTGAAGGGTTTCCCCCACTTTTTCCTCTAGTAGTTTCAGAGTTTTGGTTCTAATATTAAGGTCTTTTTAACCATTTGTTGAAGAGGCTGTCTTTTCTCCAGTAAACATTTTTGGCATTTTTGTTGAAAATCAGGTGGCTGTAGCTGCCTGGATTGACATCAGAGTCCTCTATTCTGTTCCATTTATCTACATGTCTGTCTTTGTGCCAGTATCACACTGTTTTTATTAATTTGGCTCTGTAATATAGCTTAAAATCAGGCATGGTGATACCTCCAGCCTTATTTTCATTGCTCAAAATTGTTTGGGATATTCAAGGTTTTTTGTGCTTCCAAATGAATTTTAGGATTGTTTTTTCTATTTCTGTGAAGATGCCACTGGCATTTTGATGGGGATTGCAGTAAATGTGTAGATTGCTTTTGGTAAGATTGACATTTTCACAATATTGGTTCTTCACCAAAATCATGAGAGGTCTTTCCATTTCCTAGTGTCTTCTGCAATTTCTCTCTAGAATGTTTTAAAGTTTTCATTTTAGAGGTCCTTCACTTCTTTGGTTAGGTTTATTCCAAGGCACATTCTTTTTCTTTTTTTTTTTTTTTTTTTTTTTTTTTTTTTTTTTTTTTTGGTAGGGGCAATTGTGAATGAAAGTGATTCCCTGATTTCATCCTTTGCTTGTTGTTAGTATATAAGAAGACTACTGAAAAATCAATAAAAAACAATAATTAAAAATAAATAAATAAATAAAATAAAAATAAAAAAGAAGAAGACTACTGATTTCTGTGTGCTTATTTTGTATCCTGCTACACTGCTAAAAGCAAGTTTACTGGTAGAATCTTTAAAGTCCTTTATGTATGAATCATATCATCTACAAATAATGATGATTTGACCTCCTCCTTTCAAATTTGAATACTTTTTATGTGTGTCTCTTGCCTTATTGCTATAGCAAAGACTTCTAGTACCATATTAAATAAAAGTGAAGACAGTGAACATCCTTGTTTTGGTCCTCATTTTAGTAGAGAAGCTTCACATTTTTCCCCATTTAGTATCATATTGGCTGTAGGTTTGTCATAAATAGCCTTCATTATGTTGACCTATGTCCCTCTATTCCCAGATTCTTTAGGCCTTTTACCATTAATGGAAGCTAGATTTGTCAAATGCCCTTTCTGCATCTACTGAGATGATCATGTGATTTTTTTTTCCTTCAGTCCATTTATACAGAGCATTACATTTATCCATTTGCATATGTTGAACCATCCCTGCATCCCTAGGATAAAGCCTACTTGGTCAGGGTGAATGATAATTTTGATATATTATTGTATTCTGATGGTCAACTTTTGTTAAGAAGTTTTGTATCTATGTTCATGACAGAGATTTGTCTGTAATTTTTTTTTTGTTCTGTTTTTGTCTGGTTTTAGTTTCATGGTGATGCTGGCTTTGTAGTAGTTCAATAGTATTCCTTCCTTTTCTATTTTATGGAAAAGTTTGAGAAGCCTTGGTGTTAGTTCTTCTGTAAAGGTCTGGTAAAATTCACCAGTGAATCCATCTGGGCCTGGACTTTTTCAGTTAGGAGACATTTTATAACTGCTTAAATCTCCATACTTGTTACAGGCCTATTTAAATGGTTTGTCTTATCTTGATTTAATTTTGGTAGGTCATATAAATCTAGGCAATCATACATTTCATTCAGATTTTCAAACTTAGTGGAGAATATATTATTAGCATATATCCTTATGATTTTCTGAATTTCTTTTGTATCTGTTGTAATGGTGCCTTTTTTATCTATCATTTTATTAAATTGTGTCTATTCCACATTGCTTTTGGTCAGACTTGCTAAGAGCTTATCAATCTTGTTTATCCTTTCAAAGAACCAACTGTTGATTTCTTTGGTTCTTGTATTGGTTTTTTTTGTTTTTTGGCTTCTAGTTGTTAATTTCTGCCCTAATCTTTACTATTTCTTCTTGCCTACTGATTTTTGGTTTGTCTTGTTCTTTTTCCAAGGCCTTAAGGTGACTCATTAAGTTGTTTACTTGTGACCTTTCTAATTTATTAATATAGGCATTTAAAACTATAAATTTGACTGTTAGGACTGCCCTCATTATGTTGCAAAGGTTTTGGTATGTTGTGTTATCATCATTTTATTCTATGAAGTTTTTGATTGTCTTTTTTGTTTCCTTCAATGACCCATTCATCTTTTGGTAGTGCACTGTTTATTTTCCATGATTTTGTATATGCTCTAGAGTTTTTCTTGTCATTGATTTGTAGTTTAATCCCAAGATAGAGTATAAGGAATTATTTCAATTTTCCTGTATTTGTTTTGCTTTGTATACTAATATATGGTCTATTTTAGAGAACGTCCCATGTGCTACTGAAAAGAATGTGTATTCTGCAGCATTTGGATGAAATGTTCAGTAGAATACATAATGCCAAGCCCTTCTGGCTTTTAAAGTTTGTGTTGAGTAATTTGCTGTTATCCTGATGGGCTTGCCTTTATAAGTGACTTGTTGTTTCTTTTCAATATATTTTCTTTGGTTTGTGTGTTTAGTAGTTTAACTACAATATGGCAAGAAGAAGTTCTTTACTGGTTTTGTTGGTTTGGTGTTTTAAAGGCTTTCTATATCTGTATTGGCATGTCTTTCTCTATTTTGGGGAAATATTATTCTATGATTTTGTTGAAAACACCTACTGTGCCTTTGGAGTGAAATTCTTCTTCTCCTATACCCTAAATTCTTATGTTTGATCTCTTACTAATGTCTCATATGTCTTGAAATTCCCATTCATACCTTCCTATTAGTTTGTCTTCTCTTTGTTGGACTGTATTAGATCTGTCAACTGGTCTTTAAATATTTTAATATTCTGTTCTCTCCTTCATCCATTCTATTGATGAAACTTTCTACAGAATTTTTTATTTGACTTACTGTGTTTTTCATTTCTAGTAATTCTTTTTAACTTTTTTATTGACAACTTCCATAATTATAGACAATAAACCATGATAACTCCCTTCCCCACTTTCCCCCTCACAAATCCACTCTCCATCATATGCCCTCTCTCTCCGAATTAGTCTTTTATTTTGATGTCATCTTCTTTTCCTCCTACTAGAAGAGTCTTATGTAGGTAGTGCTAGGCACTGCAAGGTCATGGATATTGAGGCCAAATTGTGTCTGAAAGATTGCATTGCAAACATTCCTACCCTTCCTTTGGCTCTTACAATCTTTCCACCATCTCTTTTGCAATGGATCATGAACCTTGGAGGATGTGATAGAGATGAACACTTCTCTGTCATTTCTTCTCAGCACTATAGTGCCTTTTGAGTCATCCTAGTTATAACCACCATCTGAAAAGAGAAGCTTCTCTAAGCAAAAGTGAAAGTAGCATTAATATATGGATATGAATGCTAAGAAGAGTCCTTACAGGGCAGTTTGGTGGGCATAATATATCCATTTAGCCAGACACCAGCAGGTATTACACCCCTAGGGGTCATGACCTCCACTGCCATAGGCTTTTGACTAGGTTTTCAGAACCAGGCATGTATTTCCTTCCATGGAGAAAGCCTCCAGTCCAAATGGCGAGCAGTTGGTTTCTCCCATTATTGCACCCATTGGCTCATTTGGCCTGGCTGGCCAAACTGAAGGCTTGCCGTATCCACTGTTGTTTATCACTGCTGATGACTTATCTCTCTCTCCCATAGGGCTGCACACAGTGTAGCCTTTTCCAGCTTTCTGTCAGCTGGTCTTTAGGGAGGAGGTTTTCAGCTCAGCTCCAGCTTAACTTCTCAGTGATCTTGAAGCCCAAGCATGTAAAATCTTTAGCAATACATTTCTAGTATTTCTGATTGATTTTTCCTCAATATTTCTATTTCCATACTTGTGTCTTGTATTGACCTCCTTATTTCATTAAGTTGGGTTCTAGTGTTCTCCTTCAGGAGTTTGTTTTATTCTTTGATTCCTTTGCTTTCTTCTTTGATTTCTTTGAACATGATTGTAATCATTCTTTTAAATTTTTTGTCATGCATTTCATCTAAATCAGTCTCATTGGAGGTCATTTCTGATGGATTTAAATCTTTTGATGGAATTATAATGTCTTAATTGTGTTCCTTGTATTATAATGTAGAGATTTTTGCATAATTGGGTCAATTTGATGCTTGGGTTTTCTAATTATGTGCAGTACTCTTAGATGTGTAAATCTGACATTATATATCTTCAGGGTGGGAGCTTAAGGTGCCAGGTGTGGCTCTCATATTACTCCCAAAGAAACAGCAGAAGTGATCCTAGCTGTTGGGTTTGCCTGCTATGCAAGTATTCTAGTAGGCTGTGTGGAGCAAAATACAGGCAAATTCTAAAATTCAACTGAGCAATACACACATTCAATCAAAACAGCATGGAGTATTTATGTAAGAGTAGGTATTAAAACAGATAATCTACCAAAGTCATACTCCCTAAGGGAAGTGAGCCTGGGGCTGAGTGAGACCCTGCCCCCAAGAATGACAGAAGATGACAAAGGCACTATAAATCAGGAAGTAACAAAGGACAACACCTAAATACAGCTTATTTAAGAATGGCAAAGCTGACCATCTATCAAATCTAACACACAACCTGCCCTGACATGGAAGGTGTTATTAGCACTTCCAATGCAGGTTGATATACCAGGCTCTGGGGGCAGGTACTGACCTAGTGTAAGTGAGCCCTTTTACCTTGTGGGATGCCTTCAGTCTCACCTATGCTGCATGCACACTTAGGTCCCTCTATACTCCTCTGTGGGTTCAGCTAAGCTAGTTGGGTCTGTGGGTCTGCAGCTCTGATTGCCTGGGCTGGGTGCTATATATCTGAGTTCCCTTTCCCAGGTCTCCAGTGGTTGCAGGCACTGGTGGTTTGGGGAAGGGAGTCTGTGGAGGGTGCCTAAAGTTGTACCAGAGCTGCATAGCTGGTTCCCATGATCCTCTCCCTCAGGAGCTGCTCAGCCAATCCCTGCTGTCTTCTCCTTCAGGTTTTTGACTCTTCCAGGAGGCTGGTGTGAATGAAGTCCTCCCTACCTGGGTTATACTCCTGAGCCTCAGGCACATAGCTCTTTCCAGAGACTGGGACCAGTGCCTCGACAGCAGCTGATTCTGGATGCTTCTGTGGTTTCTAGAAGCTCTCAGTCTCTCCTGTATCTCTGCTGTGGGTGACAATTCCTTACACACCTTCACTTTTTGGTAAAAGAATGTATGTGGTATTTTTCTGCTTATTTCTCCCCCTAGGCTGTTTGGCATAGCTATTATGTTGCCATCTTAACCAGAAGTGGTCAACAATTTCTCTTTTCTTTTTTTTTCTTCAGAGAACCAATTGTTTATTGGCATTACTTACAGGAACATGGGTGAGGAGTTACTTACATGGGTATACGTAACTCAATGGCAAATTCATCACCAAAATCCTACCCCAACATGGGTGAAAATTCACAAAAAATAAACTGTATCCTTGCCGCTACCTGACCAACTTGCAGGCAGCTCCACTGAAGAGTCTCCTCTTTCCTAGCAATTTACTACTTACATTACCTTGTGGGCTGGGATGGGGGCTGTGAGCTGTGTCACTTTCTGAGCTTCCCGAGTCATCTTAGTTTCATGAGTTTCCTGAGCCTTGTAAATTTTGTCAGCTTCTTGAGTCTATAAGTTTCACTGCTCCCTCTCGGAGGGAATATTTCAATTCAGAGGAAATAAATATACAAGATATGGGATGAAAGATAGTTCAGGTCATATAAACACATGAAGTCACCAATGTGCTTTCATGGAAAGGAGAAAAAGATTTGGATAAGCACACTACAGGAAGAGAAGCAAAACCACTCGAAGAATGAGTCAATTAAACTTGCTAAACCTGAAGAGTAGGTCACTTGTTCTGAGGAACAATCCTCCCTTACTACAAGTCCACAGAAGTACAAACAGTAAAATTCTTGCAAATGAATCACTGCACATAATTCCAACAAGTGCAAGGATCACCTTGGTTACCAGACTTATATGTTCTGGTCATGTAAACACAGTACCATGTATAGTCAATGCCCTACCTCTTCCATTTTCAAAACCAGCAGTGGTAGGTTGAGTCCCCATATCACGTAACTCCTGTTCCTCCTTCTTTATCTTTTAAGGATCTTTCAGTTACACTGAACCCATCTAAATAATCTAGGAAAATTTTCCCCACTCAAGTCTAACTTAGCTCTGTCTTCAGTTTTCTTTTTTTTTTTTTTTTTTTTTTGTTGTTGTTTTTCAAGGTAGGGTCTCACTCTAGCTCAGGGTGGCCTCAAACTCACAGTTATCCTTCTACCTCTACCTCTTGAGTGCTGGGACTAAAGGCAGGTGCCATCACGCCTGGCCTGTTTTCCTTTTTCATGTAAGGCAACATATTCACAATTCACAATATTCATTTCAGTTACCTTTTTCATGTAAGGCAACATATTCATAGGGATTAAGAAGTAGGCATTTTAAGGAGTCCATTATTTTACATGCCTTACCAGTTTGACTGCCCAGCTGCACAGAGATTAAATATTCTACATTCCCTTAAAACACAGTAACTTTTCTGTATATACTTAATGCACCAACCTTGCATTCTAAAGAACTACATAAAGTTGATAAACTTTGTGTACTGTGTATGTATTTGTGCACGTGAGGTCTATGTGCATGCATGCCTGTGTAGATGAGCATGCATCATATACACATACACAGAGGACATCAGTTATCCTCCTCTATCTCTCTTCTACTTTATTTCCCTGAATGTTTGTCACTAAATGTAGAAATTCCAATTTATTGGTCAGACTGCTAACCAGAAAGTTCCAGTGATCTTCCAGTCTCTGGCCCCCCTGGGGTTTTAGGCATGTATGCCCATGCCCAGTTTTTTTACATGGCTGTTAGGGATCACACGTAGGGTCCTCACACTTGTGCATCAAGCACTTTTACCCACTGAGCCATCTCCCCAACCCCATTAAACTGTTTTTAATGATTATATGTTGGTAGTACTGTTGATGTTGTATTTGTGAGTCTTCTGAATACATTGAGGAGAAAATGCAAATAAGTAATTTACTTGATAAGGAATGGAATAGAGGTATACAGCATGACAGAAAGGAAATACAAATTTTATATTGAAGATAGTTAAATAAAAACTATAGACGACCTATATTAGAATCTGAAACATTAGTACAAACCCATGATGCATTTCAGTTTATAATCTTGTGTGTGTGTGTGTGTGTGTGTGTGTGTGTGTGTGTGTACAATTCTCTGACCGTCACCTCAAATTATGAGTCCAATACCACTTATAGCATCCAGATTGTAGCTTTCTAATGAAGTAGTGTTAACTAGAAAACATGTGCTGGGTAAGAAATGTAATTTTGATGAACCATCCAGAATTCAAGATGCAGCTAAAAATATCTTGTTATAAGAAATAAAAGAATGCTGTCACAATCACCTGACAGTTATATCTAAAGAAATCAAGAGGTGGTTCAGTGGTTGAAGGCACTTGCTTGCAAAGCCTGCCCACCTGAGTTCAAGTCCACAGTACCCATGTGTGGTGGTTTAAACACATGGTTCAATGGACTCATCCTTGAATCTTGGGTCTCCAGTGGGTGGATCTTGAGTCCAGCCCAAAGGTGTGTGCACAGCAGTTGGAGCTCTGGCAGTTAGTGCTTGCTGTCACTAACTTTGGTGGTATCTTCTGTTTGGATTTATGGAAGGTAGCCAGCTTCTTCTGCCACTGATGGTGTTCCCCTGGAATATATAAACCTAGAATAAACCCTTTTCCTTCTATAAGCTGCTTTTGATTGAATGTTTGTCCAGTAACTTGAAGCTGACTACAACACAAGGTAAAGCCAGATGCTCAAAGTGGCACATGCACCTGGAGTTTGTTTGCAGCAGCAAGAGGCCTAGATGGGGCTAATCATAGATATTCTCTCTTGTGTATGCTCTCTCTCCTTGAAAATAAATAAAAATACAATTTTAAAAAAGAAATCAAGATCGGGGTTGTAGCCCAGTAGTGAAACACTTGCTTGGCATGTGTGAAGACATGGGTTCAATCAAGATTTATAATCAATAGGCCATCACAGACTAAAAATAGAATACTTTGATAATAAATCCAGGGTCAAAACACACTGAATTGCTGAAACCCATGATAATAGAAAGGTACTTGATTATTCACTTCATTATTTTGAACTGGTAAGGGGAAAGGATTAATTCTGCTTATAAATAAATACCTTTTATACATATTTTAGATAACAAATGAAGGAGTAATAGAGCTTTAAAATCTCATTTTGAAAACTTTAATGTGTTAATTATTCTTGACAACAGTCATCTTGGCTGGCAGAGACAAAACACACATCTCCATTGGCTGACAGAAAGACAATCGTGTACTATAGAATTATACACTAGCATCTAAAAGGTTATTTTACCACAAGAACCTACCCTAATTCTGATAAATCCCCTCAACTTAACAGTGGATGGATAAGTGGGAGCTTGTTATAGGATTATAATGTAATATGTGAAATTTACCTAAAATAAAAATATTTTTAAATGTTTAGAATTGTTTTGTAAAATATCCCAGGCATGGTGGATCAGACCTGTAATCCCAGTACTCAGAAGGCTGACACAGGAGGATTGCTGAGAATTTAAGTCCAGCTGGGGCTACATAGTGAGTTCCAGATCAGCCTGAGCTACCTTGTGAAACTCTGTCAAAAAAGAGATTTTTTTTTTAATAAAAAGGGAGAAGAAACATAGCAAACAATGACAAAATGCCATTGTTATCTACTATTACAAAATTATTTAAAAATTTTTAGGGCTGCTGACATTTTTTATGATAACAGAAAGCTTCCCATAAAATCTCAAAAAGAAAAAAAAAGCATAGCCACACAGAATCACACAGAATACCCATGCAACAGACAGGAACAGCCTCTCTGCCAGAAATCCACGAATTCAAAGTAGTTCCTTTGTTTTCAGTGTATCATCACGTTCCTCATATTAAGTCTATCTCCAGGACCCAAATAAAGGGAAAAATATACTTCAATGGATAAAAAATGAATTTGAACTGATAATAGTCAAAGAATTGAAGTTAAAAAAGAAGAATATTTAAAATGACCTTTCTCGTTTCTAAACCCTTCCTACAGCTAACTCAAGTAAATACATCAAACTTCTGATACAATGTCTGGACAAAAGTCGTCCTTGAATCCTTGGGCATTTGCAATGCAGCTTTAATTTTACAAAAAGGACAAGGTGGTGTAACAGAACAGGAATGAAATAACAATGAACTCTCCGGAGTCTCTTAAATACATAAGAGGTAAGCAGCTAGGAGGGAATGAAAAGATACGAGTGGGAAGTTTGTGACCCATGAGGTTGATACTGCAAGAAGCTTGAATGAAAAGTTGAAAGGCTTTATGAGTAGGCCAGTCTAGATAGATAGTGAGGCAATTAGAATCATTCATTGCTGCCAAGGCATCAAGCCAACATAAATTACAACCCAAACTGAATGAAGCAGAATAGAAAATAGAAAAGCCTTTAATGAAAATGTTGGAGAACTCACAAGGGATGGGGAAAGTGCCAAATAACTGGAAGATGGCTAAGTAAACTAAAAGGTCTATTCTTCCATCAATGCATAAGGGATTTACAAGTTTAACGCTCATTGCTGTTAATAGGAATTCTATGTGTGATCCAAGGGTGTATTCATGGAGAAAATGCATCTATTAGTGTCTCGATTGGCCTCACTTGAGCCAACACTGGCAAATGCTCCAAATTGTGTGGTAATTTGGTGACAGGGACTAACAGGGGCTAGATGAAAACCACCAGTTTAGCTTCATCTTGTAATCCTCTGATAGTACAAGATACATTATCAGCAAAGAACAAAATATATCTATGCAAATTTTCACATTTGATTTGGAAACATTTAATGTTAATTTTCATAAAATAAAAGAATCAGAACTACCTATTCAATCTTGGAATATAGAAACATGTTTTAAAATCATTTACCACCTAAAAAAGAATCTTTTTGCTAACTTTCTTAACAGCTATGATAGCTCTTAATATGTCCAGACATTGTAGCATATGCTTTAATAACAATTCTACTTAATCATGACAAGTAGTTTATGAAGTATTTTCCCTATTATACAGATAGTTAAATTGAAACAAAGATAGTCAGAAAATTTCCCAAGATCACCAAGCTTGAAATGAGGTCTGAATAGCCCCCAAAGTAATCATCTTTCCTGACACTTCACTTATTATAAAACAGCAAGCTGGGTCCACCACTAGATCATTTTGACAATATAATTCAGATTCAAAGTCAATGCACATTCAAAATCAATGAATCCCCTATAAGCTTACATTTGCATAGTTTTAGGCACAGAAAATTATGCTTTCAAATAGTGTCTCTCTAGAAAATACAGTAATTTTCATAGGATGATTAAATATTCTTGTTTAAGATATATAGAGAACACCCACTGAGCAAGCACTAACTGAATCAATCATGTGCCAAGTGCTGTACTGGAGTCAACAGAAAAACAATTTGACCCTACTCGGAAGATGAATGAAATCTAGTAGGAGAAATAGTCATGAAACCTAGAAATAGGAGAAATAGAGTAACTTATTACAATACAATCTGCTGCCTGAACAAAGAAGGTAGCATGCAAAGTGCTGTGGGGGCACATGACATCTTTTGTGACTAATAGATTCTTAATATTAGCAAGTTTATTGTTCTAACGCACTATCTTTATAACATACTTTATTAAAACATTTCAACAAAGTTTTACTGAAGACTCACTATTTATTTTATAACATATTCCAATTCAGTAGTTCATAATATTGTGTGATGGGATTTGCCTTCTCCAAATCCCTTTATAATATGAACAGAGCAAACATCATCATAACCAAATATATGTGGACAGATAGTGACTCAACAAAATTAAGTGATTCCCAAAGCCCAAAAGTGACTCTCAGTGCCACATTTTTGTTTTCCCCCAAAATAAAATTAGTTCATCTATAAAAATTTTACATATTCTAATGTAGTAAAGGATTTAAAGACTCCTCAAATTATCTTAATTCCTTAGAACCAGTTTGAGTAGCTTCTATCAAATAGTCTGGACAATTTTAGTTCAACCAAACTGTAAAACAATTTCTGAAATCATAGGTAGGTGCTGTATACCACTTTCATTTGAGTTAATTAAAAGTATTTGATCCACTATGGTGCAACTCAGTGTAAGATCTTTAAAAGAAATGAATTGATTAATCCATGCAAGTTTCAGAGATAACACCTAATCTAAATGCTACAGCTATGACTGGATTTAATCAAGCTCTATTAATTATCGACCTATCTTTAAAAAAATGAAAAACAGGGAGTTGTTTGTTCACTATAAAAGTATTTGAATAATGCACAAGCTATCAAAAGTACCATCAATTCACATTACATAATTTGTCGAAATTTTTGAAAACACTAAGTACACTGAGAATAATATATGATATTCAAAATTCCAAATATTGAGAAACTGGCAATGTAGGTTCTTAGGGGAAGAACAAATAGTTAACTTACTGATTCCTTAATGCCAGGTACTAGGGGATGATAAACATGAAGGAAGCAAACCTGCAGACTTTGATAGTTATAGAGTTCTTCACAGCCTCTTCTCACTGGTTTACCAACAACACTAGCTTCAAGAATAAACTAAGAACACATGATCTACACATGTGAGATTAAGGATACTAGAAGAGCTCTAGGCCCAAAATCTCTTCTTCCTACCATTTAATGACTTCTAAAGTATGCATTTTATCCCTTTATCTCAGTAGTTCTCACCACTGGCTAATAGTTTAAAATATTGCCTGGGATCCATTGCGAAAGAAGTGGCAGAAAGAATGAAGGGTACCAGTCCTTACAATGTAAATGCTCAGACAGAAATTGGCCTTGATATCCATGACCTTGCAGCGCCTAGCAATACCTTCACAAGACCCTCATAATAGAAGAAAAAGATGAAAACATCAAAAAAGAGAGAGAGAGAGAAAGAAAGACTAATGGAAAGAGGGAGGGGATATGATGGAAAGCAGAGTTGTGAAGGGGAAAATGGAAGAGGGGAGGGAAATATCATGGTTTATTGTCTGTAAGTATAGAAACAGTCAATCAAAAAAAATTTTTTTTTAATTGCCTGGGGTACTTCTTAAAGCACTAATGCCCTAGCTTGCACTATAAAGGATCTTATTTTAGCTGGGGTAACTGTGGCATTGTTGTTTGTAGATTGGTTAGTCTTGGGTTTTTTCTTTTTCTCTCTCTCTCTCTTTTTTTGAGGTAGGATCTCAGTCTAGCCCCGTCTGACCATGAATTCACTATGTAGTATCAGCGTGTCCTGGAACTCACAGCAATCCTTCTACCTCTGCCTTCAGAGTGCTGGGATTAAAGATACGTGCTACCACACCCAGCAGTTTTTGGTTTTCTCTTTTGTATTGAAGCACAAGTGATTCTATTGACTAGCCATAGTTAAGAACTACTGCTAAGATACTTCAGCAAATTTAAGCAGGAGTCCAGAGTAGTCAAGAATAGTTACACTAGACCTTTGGACCTTTTTACTGAGGGGAGATGGGTCGGTGGATAAGCATCTGCTGCACAATTCTGTATACTTGAGTTCAGATCTCTAGACCCCATGTGAAAGACAGAGGCTATGATAATCTCATCACATCTAAGGCAAGAAAGAAGACGGACACAGGACAATTTCCTAGAAGCTTGGAAACAGAGAAGTAAAATGGAATGTGGACTCTGTCTCAGTGGAAGAAGAAGGTGAAAACTCAACCAAAAGCTATCTTCTGATGTCAACACACAGCTATGGCATGTGTGTCCTCCCACTCACACATGAACACACACATACCCGAACTTATAAAGGAACAATAAACATCTTTAAAGTATATACATTAATGACTCACTTGCAAAAACAAAAAAAGAGTATATGATATGGACAAAGTTTTCATAATACTCAAGTACCAAAAGACTGGAAAAATACGTGTGGTGGCGCACACCTGTAATCCCAGCACTCAAGAAGCAAAGGCAAGAGGATCACAAGTTCATGTCCGGCCTAGACTCCATACTAGGAGCCTATCTCAAAAATTTTTTTAAATATTTTTTATTGACAACTTTCATAATTATAGACAATAAACCATAATTCCCTCCTCACTTTCCCCTTCACATTGTCACTATTCATCATATCCCCCCTCTCAATTAGTCTATTTTTCATTTTGATGTCATCTTTTCCTCCTATTATGGTCTTGTGTAGGTAGTGCCAGGCACTGTAAGGTCATGAATATCCAGACCATGTTGTGTCTGCACTCTTCCTTTGGCTTCAAAAAAAAAAAAAAATAACAATAAAAGCAAAACAAAAGACTGCAAGGGCTAGAGATGTAGCTCAGATATGATATCTTCAGCACCCATGTTCACAACAGCATTATAGCATTATGAGACAGGAAGATTGTGAAGCAAGAAGACTGAATATCAGAAGCCAGCCTAGTCTATATGAAACCTTCTCTCAAAAAAAAAAAAAAAAACTAAGGAAAAAGGGACTGGGAGATAGTTCAGCAATTAAAGGCACTTGCTTACAAAGTATGCCAGCCCAGGGTTTAGTTCCCCAGCCATCCACATAAAGCTGGATGGGCATTCATATGCAGAGTCAAGAGACACTTGTGTGCCTGTACACACATACACACGCTCGTGCCTGCATGTGTGCACATGCGTACACACACATGCACGCATGCAAATAAAAACTCTTCAAAAATAAAATGTTATAAGATAGAAAAAAATCTATTAAAATAGACAACACTATTGGTAAAAATAATTTTTTCAAGTTTAAATAACTATTTATATAAATATCTAAAATATCTAAATATCTATTATTAGATATAAAATATAACTATTTTAGATGCTACTTGTTTCTTTTATATAAAAGAAGTTGCATGACAAAAATATCACTGATAATTCTGAACAAAAGGTGAAAACCTTTCCATTCATTGTCAATAAAAGAAGTTTACAGAGTTTAAATTATGAGGAGACAAAGGATAAGAACTAACCTGAAGCATCTGTATTTCTATTTAGAATTTAAAAATAATTGATGATATGATTCATTTGCACAAACATTCTTAAGACATTCCAGTACTTTGATCTCTAAATCGAAAAAATGAAAATGTGATTTTGAACTTTATTTTGATTTCAGTGTAAGGATTTTGTGATGAGGAATAAATTTATTTAAAACATTTATAATTTGCCTATCAAACCCCTTCATTACAGATGAGCAGCTGGTACTTAGTATGTAGGAGTACTCTATGAAAATCCACAAAAATTCTCAGATTATTACCAGCTAAGAAAGAGTTCATTAAAACAAAACTAAATAGGGAATTATGTTTGCTTGTTTTAAGTAAGTCCCTGAGATTTATTCCAATGAGCAAAAAGGATGAGAAAGACAAAAGGCAAATTGTCAGAAATGCTGTTAAAGAAAAAACATGATTTTCCCATATTTAGATACATGTGATAGCAAACCAGACACTCAAGAAGATGTGATATTAGTATCCAGCAACACACAAACCTTATTTACTTCATTATTGCTACCTATGTGGCCTACAGCATTAGTATGAAACTTGGTTTGATATACATGATATAATGTTTGGAAGCTGCTCTGATTATTCTACCCTAATTAGCAGGATGTCTGGTAAAAGTCAGCAAACAACACAATTCCTCAGTTTGGTACTAAAAACTAAATCTTAAATCACCATAATATTTTTTAAAAACAAACAATCCAAGTCATGATTTTTTTCCTGGATCATCTTTTCAAAAATTTCCAAGATTCTTCCAGTTGATACATAAGATAGGGCACATATTGTCAAGGATAACTTGTTAAATTGAATGTAAAATGTGCTTCTCAAAATATCGCTTACACATTTACCAGATGGTAAAATAAACATGTAAATTGTTATCAAGTATACACCAAGTTTGTATTAAAATTTTACACACTGCAGGAAGGGTGTAAAAATTATCACATATTGTATTACTTGTTCACTTTATAGTTTATTAGCATTTCATAAATATTTTCTTTAAGGAAAATATTTAATGATCAAAGGATTCTTTTGCTGCTGATCAGAACTATGGAAGCTATAAAATTCAGTAAAATGAATAATAACCAATTCTCCCCTTTCCCTTAGCTAGATAAAAGAAAAAAGAACATTAAAAATTAATTTTCAATTTAAATCTACAAGGTAAAAGTTAGTATCTTTTTTTAATAAAAAGTTAACATCTTTATGAGACACAATCATTAAGAAAAATGATGATGGTCATGCACATTTACATACTGAAGATTATCCAGAACATCCCAGGTTATACAGAGCCCACCTTTCATCATTGTTAACAACTACTACTAATAATAATAATAATAATAATTTGAAGTAATAGATATTGACAAAAAATAAAATGAAATTTGTTGTTTCTGCCTTTTTTTCAAATCTGGGTACATACTTCCTAGATAAGGTTTTATTTTATTTTATTTTTATTTTTTAATTTGAGAGAGACAGAGAGAGAGAGGAAGAGGCAGGGAGAGAATGGGTGCATCACGGCCTTTTCAGGCACTGTGAATGAACTCCAGACGCATACACCCCCTTGTGCACATGTGCAACATTGCGTGCTTGTGTCACATTTGCTTCTGGCTAAACATGGGACATGGAGATTTGAACAGGCATTCTTAGGCTTTGCAGGCAGGCACCTTAACCGCTGAGCCAACTCTCCAGCCCCTAGATAAAGTTTTTATTAGGAACACATTAAGACATCTCCAATCTCCTTTTACGTTTAATGTACAGATCTAGACTTAATAGCATTGGTCACCTGTCACATCCATTCCTTTATGACCATGATCATATTATTACAAAAGATTAAGTTAGAATTTTTATAATGCACATACTTTTAGAAGCACCAAAGCTTACATATCCCAGAAATACAGAATTATTAAAAATGTTAAGAAATTTAATGAGGTTTTTAAAAATATTTTCCATCAGAATAACTATTTTGGCTCAGGAAGTCCTAGAAGTCATAGGCCATGACCAAAACATCTAACACTAGTGTAAAATTTCTTTGATATTTCAAAGGATATCCATAGCAGTACAGTAGCACATACGTATAATCCCAGCACTGAGAAGATGGAGTTAGAAGATCAGTTCAAAGCCAGACCTACATAGCATGTTGGAGGCTCGATTAACCTATGTAAGACACTATGTCAAAAAACAAACAACAACAACAAAAAAAAAAAAAACATAAAGTATCCCTGAGCTGGGCATGGTGGTGCACGCCTTTAATCCCAGCACTCGGAAGGCAGAGGTAGGAGGATCACCATGAGTTTGAGACCACCCTGAGAGTACACAGTGAATTCCAGGTCAGCCTGGACTACAGTGAAACTCTACCTTGAAAAACCAAAAAAAAAAAAAAAAAAAAAAAAAAAAAAGTTTCCCAGAATCACAAGTAGGTTTTCAGGACTATAGTAGTAACATTATTGTGCTTGCCCATCTCATGTAAATCAGTAAGACCATATGATAAACTGATAGATAATATGAAAAAGTAAAGTTCAAATACATGTCTACTTCAGCCAAAAAACCTGGGAAGGAAAATATTGCACCTTTTGAATTTCATATATCAAATATAGGGTTTACTGTCTTTCTAAAATAAGTTAGAATTTGGGTTAATCCACTGGGAAATCCAGAGGTTTTCATCTAATGTTTTCTAAAGGAGATGCACGAAGGTAACCTTTGAAAGAGTACTTTTTTCCTGCACTGTATTCCTAATAGCATAAATATTGTTCATGGTATCGATGCAAGGAGTTCTCAGAGGACTAGAAAACCAGGCTCACCTTGCTTGAACAAAATAGCTTCACATTTAGAGCTTCACATTTATTTATGTGTTTTACATTCTGCATACCAATGCATTCTGAAAGAGTGTTATTGCTAAAATTTTTTAAAGTCTGAAAAATATTGTCCGCATTGGGAATGACAGAAAATTGTGATCACTTTATTACTGCCTTTTTCCTTTTTAATATATTGGTAATATGAATTAGCTTCTGTTCCCTTCAGCTCATCCACCTCTTAAGAGAGCAGTATATGTAGTAACAGAAAATAATTCCTATCTTGAACTTTTTAAAGTAACTTTTTATTAAAAGCAAAATGTGGGTGGAACATAGTGGCACATGCCTCTAAATCTAGTACTAACAGGTTGAAGCAGAGCTGCAAGATCAAAGCCAGCCTAAGCTATGTATCAAGACACTATCTTACAAAAGAAAAAGAAAACGAAGGATGGGGAGATGGGTCAATGGTTAAAAGCACTGTCTTGCAAAGCCTGTCAGCCTGGGTTCAATTCCCCAGTACCCACATAAAGCCAGATGCACAAAGTTACACATGCATCTGCAGTTTGTTCATTACAGCAAAAGGCCCTGACACACTTAAATTACTCTATCATCTATTTATCTCTATCTCATATATATATATATGTATTTAAAGTGAATCTTTAAAGAAGGAAAATGTAGCCAGGCATGGTGGTACATGCCTTTAGTCCCAGCACTTGGGAGGTAGAGGTAAGAGGATCACCATGAGTTCAAGGTCACCCTAAGACTACATCGTGAATTCCAGGCCAGCCTGGGCTAGAATGGGAGCTTACCTAGAAAAAAACAAAAAACAAGAAACCAAAAAAAGAAGAAGAAAGAAAGAAGGAAAATGTATAAGGAAAAAGTTGCAATGACGTTATCTATCAGTGTAATAGTCTGCTTACAAACTGAATCGGACAAAGTAAAGTGTTAACTAAATTCTGCTTGATGATGCCTTTTGATTTGTTCATTACAGCAATTCTATCATAACATTAGAATAACTTATTTGTAATTCCTTTTTCTTATATATTGGTGTTTGGCTAAGCAGTGAAGATTTCATGTCCTGTAATAGGTAACTGGCTAATAATATAGTAGTAACATTTGTATAGTAATTTCTAATATGCACAGTGCTCTCATACATGTAATTTACTAATGAAATACAATTAATGCTCATCTTATTAATTTAAAAATCATATAAATTCTACCTTCAATATTCTTAGCTTATTTTAAAATGAAAATAATGTATAATTTTTTTAAGTTTAGAGAAACATTATTAGATTAAGAGAAGGAAGGAGGTGAAAGTACAGAGCACTCCTGCCCATGAGAAGGCAGGAGAGTTTAAAGTCCTCCACAATTTTTAAGGAAACATCTCAAATTATTCCTATATGATTTTTCTTTTACTATCCTATCCCAAGATTGCATATTCCCCAAAGTTATATATTCTCTGGTTAATAGATACCTTCCTATTTTAGAGGCCAATTTATAATTTTATCAATATGATTAAATTTTTAATTATATCAAGAGTGGCATAGCTGGAATTAGTAATAGTGTGGAGAGACAAATTTTCAAAAACTTGTAGAATAACTATGAATCAATATAGCTTATAGCCCAGATATTCTACTTTTAGAAACTTAACCTATTGATGCCTAACAGAAGTAAACACAGATAAAGACACAATGTGTCATTTTTTTGCATTAGCAAAAAATCTAGCAAAAGCTATATATACATAAGGGGCTAGTTGTGTTAGGTATGGTTTATCCCTAACAACCTAATGGTAAAGACGCTAGAAAGAATTAGGTCAATGTATATTGACATAGTAATAGAGTCTAACTAGGAGATGCAAGTTGCACAGCAATACACAGGGTTTTGTAATTCACAGTACAAGTCAAGTAAGGTTGACTAGAGTTCTTTTCATGGATCAGAGGCCCATTTTGCACTGTTAGGGATACAACCCAAGAACTTGTGCATTCTAAGTGGGAATTATGGATCCTTCCCAATCTTACCTACTTCTGCCTCCTCTACACACTCTACTTTCCAAGCATCAAAACTATTAGCAATTTCTTAATTATACTTTCTCTCTTCTATCTCCCAGACCTGAATTGTGAGGTTTATTTTCCTTGTCCATGTGGCTTTTCATGACCTGTACTTTGTGAAAGTCTAGCCTCAACAAGTATCACATCCACAAAGCCTTCATGATTCCCTTAGACAGGCATAATCATACCCTGCCCTATGCTCCTATCGGAATTCACCTAAGGCTCTCTCCTAGAACGCATCACTCACCACTTTCCATGCTGTAGTATAATATTTTATAAATCAGACAATATGCATTAAATTCATCCTAGAATCTCAGTGGTGTCTTATAGAATGCATCAATCATAGTCAGCAATCAGAAAAATCTCATAAAATTAAAATAGTAATCAAATCCATACAGAACCTCTTACTGTATTAGTTTGTGCTCAATAAAGAATCTCCAATTTTTTTTATCATTCTGTAAAGAGAAACCTACTTTTCATTTCTCTCCAACAGCAGTACATGGAGAAAAAAAATCATCTCAACAATAATAACCTTCAATAGAGACAAAAAGCAGGGGTGTGATATTGCCATTACTCTTCCCTCTACCAGCAACCCCCAGAGGGGAAAAGGATTGATGGAACATCAATTTGGAGTATAGCCAAGGAAGCTTTTGCATAATGACAGAAATCTTCAGGTATTCCCATCTTAAACAGTTCATCTTGGGAACACATTCACTAGGCTATCAAAGAGACTACCACAATGCTGCTTTTGGTTGCAAAAAGATAAAAATAAACTAAAACCTTTTCATTTAATTATAGTTTAGGACTATAAAAAGAGCAAGGATAAATAAAATCCATTAGTCCAAAGATTTCATTTTAGAAATTCCGTATCCTCTTTCTTGCCAAATTGATTCGTTAATAAAGAGATTTCATTTTTACAATAATTTTCCTTTTTGTTAACAAGTAAAACTAAGAAGTAAATAATCAAAAGATTGGCAGATGGAAATAAGTGAGAAGCAATATATGCAGAAAATTCAAAAAAAGAAAATGCTTCCATAATAAAAAAATAGACTATATATCATTTCTAGGAAAAATGTTCATTGAACAAATAAAATAAGTATGTACAATTTATACAAATAAAACTTAGGGTGTCTCAAAACTATTAAGACTTCATTCCTTTAAAGGATTAATATTAAATGATTTGGATAATGAAAACTATCTTTAAATATATGTAAAATCCAAAATAAAGAATAAAAACTAAAAACTGTGCATTTGTTCTCTATTCCTTTTACCATTTTTCAATCTGGAAACACTTCTAAATTTAGGAGTGAGCTATAATAAGCCATGGTCATATGACTGCCTAGTTTCTTGAACATTAATAAATACTTAATTCCAGCACAGATGAAATATCTCATTTGGGAAAGTAGGTAGTAGGCAGTGTAAGAAATAAATAAAATCAATAACTTTAACTTTTCTTCTTATTGGTTCTCTTATTTTTAAATCATAGGGGCTACAGATTTATAATTATAGAAGCTAAATTGTACATAACAAAAATTGAGCAGGATGTGGTGGTACACTCTATAATCCCAGCACTTGAGAGGCAGAATTAGAGAGAGCTCAAGACCAGCCTGAAATATAAAGTATGACTTTGTCAAAAATATATACATACATATATATGGCCTTTCTAATAATTTAAACTCAGTAAATCTCAAAATACATTAGCCAAGAATTTTCTTTAACCTTTTAAGTTTTAGCCATTTTGAGTCCTATACCTGGTCAATTTTCATATTATAATATGAAATTCATATAAGATATATTATATATCTTAGCAAGCAAGCACATCTTATTTCATCCTCTCTTCATTATAATATTCCATATAAATACTATTTAAAAGACAAGCATATACAATTAAAAACCAATTAATCAAAGGAACAATAATATTAAATAACCCTCTATACTTTAGTGGATTCTGAATCTAAACAAAGCAAAAATGCAAGTTTCTATGATCTTTCTAATGATAGACTGAACACGACAGCTTCTCAAATATATAAATTAATTTGTAACTCAGTTTGCTGGGTAATGTTCTCATCATGACCCAAATGGATGCAACCTCTGAAAGTGAATGATTTGGGCGGATGCCATGGACCATGAAGCCTTCTAAGTAAGCTACTGGTATCTAGCCTATATTGGTGAGAATTTTTTCTTTCTGACATAGTTAGTGTTAATCCTTCTATAACTAAATTGAAATACAGTACATGCTGGCAGTACCTAAATTGAATTCCCACCTTTAAAATTCTTAGTTCCATAGATTTGTAGAGAGTGTGGCATTTATTCTTTAGAGAATAACATCCAAGCTTAAGCATGCAATTCTAGAACACCCTCGAATTTCAGTCTTTCTAGATAAAAGTTTCCTTTTGGATGGTGGCAGAATTTCCAGAGGCTGCACTCAGCCTCAATATGTTATCCTACTAAACTGTAAAAGGGGTACAAATGCCTCCTCTATTCAGAAAGTTAGAAGATACTGCACTTCAGATACTTTTCTCTTAAGATAAAATGCTTTAACTATGGACTGGGAAGAAGGCTTAGTGATAAAGACGCTTGCCTACAAAGCCAGAGGACCCAGGTTTGATTCTCCAGTATTCACATAAAGTCAGATGCACATGGTGCAGTATGTGTCTGGAGTTTGTTTGCAGTGGTGTACCCATCCCCCACTCAAATAAATAAATAAAATATTCTTTTAAAGATGTTTGAACCAAAAGGTGAACATACTGACATGTGTTTTTTTAATAAAGAAAGTCATCTGAAAATATTTTTAAGGGCTAGAGGATGTAGGGTAAAGCACTTGCCTAGGATATGTGAAGTTCTGGGTTCAATTCCTTTCACAAGAAAGCGAGGAAGAGAGAGAGAAAGGGGCACAGAGACAGAGACAAAGAAGGGGAGAAGAGGATAGAGGGAAAGACTACAGGACTTGGAAAGTGCCACTGTCTTCTTCCCTCTATCCAGCTGTGCCTTGGTATCAAGAAGGATAGGAGGCAGTTCAGGCAAAGAACCATACCAGTAAATAAGGGCCTGCTCATTATATCCAAGTCTAGAATGGACCTTAATTTTCCATAAAACTATATCCTTGAAGTATATGTGTTGTGTTTATGCAACAGAAATATGTAAGGTCTAAAATATTAAAGTTAAATTATAAATAAATTATAATAATTCCAATGAATTATTAAAATTTAAAATTATTAACTTTTAAAAAAAGCTTGAGGGCTGGAGAGATAGCTTAGCAGTTAAGGTGCTTACCTGCAAAGGCTAAGGACTCATGTTCGACTCTCCAGGTCCCATGTAAGCCAGACGCAGTGACACAAGCACACAATGTCACACATGCACACAAGGGGGTGCATGCATCTGGAGTTTGATTGTAGTGACTGGAGGCCCTGGCACACCAAGTCTCTCTCTCTCGCTTGCTCGCTCACTTGCAAAAATAAAATTGCTGGGCTTGGTGGTGCACCCCTCTAATTCCAGCACTCAGGAGGCAGAGGTAGAAGGATCGTTGTGAGTTCAAGGCCACCCTGAGATTACATAGTGAATCCAGGTCAGCCTGGGCTATAGTGAAACCCAACCTTGAAAAGCAAAAACAAAAAAAAAATTAAAATAAAATTTAAAAGCTTGAAGATCATAATAATAGAAAAAAAAAACAAGAAAAAGGATGAACTCTCCACATGTACACCTAATCACCCTTTATGCCATATGTACTCTAGTATATCAAAATTTCATATACTGCACCATTCTAGAAAAGCAATATTAAAATGTACATATAGTAAGATATAAGAGGAGGTATGCTAGGCTAACCAATTTAACAGTTACTATGTTTTCTAAACTTGAAGCCACTGTGCTTTAGAAATCATAAAATAAATTCTCTAGATTATAACCAGAATTTTCTTTTCACTGAGGCTGAAAATAAGATAAAAATATCAGAGTAAATTTAATATGGCAAAAATAGTTTGTGAAACTTTTGCCAGTGTGTGTGTATATATTACTAAGTACTAGTTTTAAAAAATTTAAAGCCACTCTGGAGGTAACTCTACCCTAGCTCAAAACATCTGAATTCAAACTGCAAGGAAATCAAAAATCCACAAAAGCACATTCCTTACAGCTAGAATATTTTTAATAGGTTTACTTGTAAATCTTTTCATTTTACAAATAAGGACAGTTCAGATATACTATCTTACTGAGGTTCACGAAGAGCACACACGATAGTTTTTAAAGCAGCAAAATATGGGTATTGTGAAAAATCACCACTCGCTTTTATTTCATTTTGTGCTCTGTTCTCTAGATTCATGTTAGTGCATGTACACACACACACACATACACACATACATTTATGTTTCGAAAGCTATGAAATTTCTTCCTTCTTGGTGATGTTGACATATATATTTCATAAAGTCCCCTTTAATCCTCATAATGTTAAGCTTTAAAAATAAAGATAGCATGACTTGATATCAGAAGGTTAAAGGAAGGCCAACAGGAAAGCCTAGAAGAATATAATCAGGCTACAAGAAATTAAAATCATCAATTAAGTGAAGGCAATGGGTTCAAGATGTATATCAAGAAAAACACTACCTAGGGCTTGTCATGTAGTATACTGCTTGTCGTGTAAGCATGAGGACCTGAGTTCAGATCCCCCAGCACCCATGTAAGAGTTGAGTGTCCTGGCACATGACTGTAAATCCAACACTGGGGAGGTGGAGATAGGATTCCTAAGGCTTACTGGCAAGCTAGTCTAGCCAAATTGGTGAGCGCCATGTTTAATGAGTGGCTTTTTTGTCCTACACACACACACACACACACACACACACACACACAGAGAGAGAGAGAGAGAGAGAGAGAGAGAGAGAGAGAGAGAGAGAGAGAAATTACTAACAGATATTCTTCCATATCATATGCAACATGACTGGCAAATTTTTCTTAGGATAGATGTAGATAACATATATCTAGTGATTAGGAACCCTTTAGAAACCTTTTTTTAAAAATGATGGAAAAGCCTGGCATGGTTGCGCACTCTTTTAATCCAAGCAGTCAGGAGGCAAAGGTAGGAGGATCACTGTGAGTTCAAGGCCAGCTTGAGATTATATTGTGAATTCCACATCAGCCTGGGCTAGAAAGAGAGATCCTACCTCAAAAAAAAAAAGGGATAGATGAATGAATGAGACTGCAGAGAGAGCTATAAAGTTGCAGAATCTGATTCCTAGTCACCCAAAGGGTTGAAAATAGCTAAAAGACCAAAGATTACAAAGACTAGTGTGTAACAAGGTCATTGCATTTGGTTAAGAGTGCACTACTGAATATAGTAAGAAAGACTATAGTAGTAGTGTCCATGCAAATGAGGATGCTGAATTGAAAAGGATCAAAGAAAGCACCAACAGATGGATCCTAAGTACAAAAGAGATTAGGAATAAACACAGTAGCTTACATACCTAAGAGGAATTGAAACCAGTACGAGAAACATAAGAGATTGTCCTTACATAAATACCGAGAAAGCAGATCACAGAAAGAAAAGTGAATATCAACATAATTTTTTAAGGTGTGGGAGACAGTAAATAAAGACATTATATCTGTTGTTTGTCCCAAAAACTTTATAATTGTTTTGGAGAAAACATTAAAGTTCCAACTTTAAATAAGAAAACTGATGAGTCAGACATAGATTTTATAAAGACTCAGGTTGAGGGTGGTAGCATGAGAAAAAAAGAGAAGGGTAAAAAAAAAAAAGTTGTTGGCAAGAGAGTCAACAAGGGCAAAATGAGTGTCAGAGACAGCAGACTTGGAGGAAGGAACAAATTTGTTGAGGAAGAAATCAGTATGTTTCTTTGACTTTCTCTACAAGAACAAAGCAGAATGTGAGCATAAATTAAGGGAATAAATTCTAAAGGTGAATGAGCTATAAGAATTATTAACAGTGTAGTCATTTTAGGAAATAACAAATTGAAACTCAATTCTTTGAATGCTAATAAAAAATAAAAATAGTAAATTAAGACAGCGGTGGAATAAAGATTTTATCTGAATAAAATATATAGCATTCAATGTTAAGTAAACTGTGAAAGGGTAAATCCTCATTATAGCTTCTATTTTCTCAAGAGAAAGGTGCTGAGTAGTACTATTACTGTTATTATTTGGTAAAATTATAATTTTTCAATTCAAAAACATAGCACATTATAAAAGACCCAGTCACTTTAAATTAAAAATACAAGCCATTTGAAATTATAACAAATATATATGATAATTAAAAGTTCTCATAAAATATCTGTGTTGGTTGCACATGGCCTAAACTTAATCTATATAAAGCTCAGGGAGATTTTGTTCATTCACTAAAGTTCAAGAATATTGAGCTACATGTATATATATATATATATATATATATATATATATGTGTATATATATATTAGATTCATATTATAAACACAAAAATAAAACTATGAAAGTTGTAATTCCATAAAGTAAACTGCAGTTTGACTATATTACTAACAGAGGAGGTGACTTTACTAAATCATATTTTAGTATAATCAAGAAAAATATTGTCTCCTAGTACATCCTTATTTTCTTCTTAGAAAATAACATCCTGGGGCTCTAAAAAGAATTACTTTTTGTTGATAAAAGATTGCAAATGTCTAAATGTTTATGGATGTGCTTATCACTATTGAAAAAGGGCATTTAAAGCACACAATTCCAACATATACATCTGAAATAGTAGTGCCTTCTATCAATATTCAAATGTAGACTTATATGTGCCTACAAATGGCAGCCCAACAGGCAGTGACATCAGACCCAGAAATGATGTGGCCTGTATAGTGTGCAGTGAAGTGCAGTGCTCTACTTGTTTGCCTTGGTTTTATTTTTCGACTAGTTTTTATCACACTTGGCACGAACAAGGGAACATGTGCTTTGCTAAATTTGAACTTTTAAGATGAAACTGAATTAACTGAGAACCAAAAAATTTGCTTCTGAATTTTTGTAAGTTTGAAAATGCCTTTCCTTTCATACTAGGAATGGCAAAATAAATGACAAATACATCCTGAAAGTCTAAATGTGAGTTAGAAAGACTGTGGTTTGGAACAACATTGTTGAGGAGGTTTTGTAAAAAATTTTATGTACCTAAACAAGATTGAATTGAAAGGACTTTTTTTCTCATACAGTACACTTTTGCTGACAGAAAAGATATATTAAACCTAAACTTAAATGAACCTAATGTAAGTACTAAGTATAATATAAGCACTAGCTGCTGTATTTCCCAACCAGAAAATTTAATTTGCCATTTCGTAAAGCTTAGTATCTAACTATGAAATATAGATCCAACTATTGCCCTAAAACTTAATTCTGTATTCTTTTCCTGTTGGTGTTAGAGCAAAATACCTATACCAGACAAAATAATCAGAAGCATATCCAGGAGATGCCCTTCCATCCTAATCTGCATCCATCTACTCTTAAAAGTTTTGCCAGGATACGAAAGTATAAATGTTATAAATGCTTCATACATACAATATCTGTCATATAAAATGTCTATCATGCAGATCTTTTTTAAAAATATGAAATCCAAAACAATTTCATAACAAAGTTGAAGTTATATATTGTAGGATATGTTTATAAGAAATCTAGTGACAAGTTAATAGGTCAAACAACCTGAAAGAATCAGCTTGTGGTATGAGCTTCAATATATTAATACTGTCACAGTATGTTTATTAAGTTAAATACTACCAGTAAAGGTCTTCTAAATGCCATGTTCCTAATACCAGACTACATATTTATTTCAGAGTTAGAATAGTAAGAAGGGGACCTATCAGTACAAGGTCTATTAAGCCATGGGTGTTTTGCTTTTTTTTTAATTGCTTTAATGGAACTATTCAAATCACATTTGTCACGCCATGCCTTGAACACCACTGCAAAGCATACTGTGGGTGTAAAATATACGCAAAGCAAATATAATCAGCTCAAATGAGACCAGTGACTTGTACACCATCAAGTTTACTTTATTGCAAAAGCCATGGGGTTTTCTTTCTTGAATATATGTTTAAGTGTGAGACAACATAACACACAAGCCAAAAAAGGAAAACAAGAACATATAAATCTCAAAGCAAGTGAACTAAATCAAATACATACAATCACTAAAATCTTGCCTAGTTTATCTATCTTGTCTGAAAGACAAGACCTTTTCATTCTGGCAAAATAAAAATCACATGTATTTAACTTTCTTAAAAAAAAAAGTCTCAACTGCCAGATGTAGTGGTGCAGACCTTTAATCCCTGCACTCAGGAGGCCAAGGTAGGAGCAGATCATTTTGAGTTAGAGGCCTACTTGAGACTACATAGTGAATTCTAGATTAGCCTGGACCCTACCTCAAAAACACAAAAGAACGAAACAAATAATGGTTTAACTGACTGTTTTCACCATATTAAGCTACAATATTACTCGTTCAAATAAAATTAGCCTAGCAACTGCCAACATACTAGAGTAAATCTAGCATTTTAAAAATCGAATTGAGTTACTAGGTTTCAGTTGCTGAGTACTTCATACGAGTTTGCCTATCATTGCTGTTTCTTTCTTATCCCATAATCAAAATACCTACACTACTAACACACACACCAAAACTAAATAAATAAAAAGTGCTTCACTTAAAGACAGGGTGACTGTTTTATAAAAATCATTTATGTAGATATGCATATTCTCCAAATATCACTGTAGAGTGTTTTAATACTTTGGGAAAATATGCCCTCTACTCAACAAAGCTTTTTTCTCTAACGTGCATCCTCAACAGAAAATAAAACATCCTCTAAAGGTTAGGTGCTAAAATGATAATACCCCTACACACACACACACACACACACACACACACAGAATGAGAGTTATAAAGAATTTTTAGCACTAGGATTTGTAAGAAAATAAAACTGCAGGAGGTCAAGTTGTTCAGTTGTCCACAGGCCCTAAGTCTCGTTTAAAGCTTCCATTATTTAAGTCAATTTTTTTAAAAATCCGGAATATGATTTTTGAAACTAACTAGTCAGTAAATTCTCCGCCGGTCCTAAAAAGAAAAGAAAAGGAAAAAAAAAAAAAAAAACCCTCGCCATTCACGTCTTAAATCCCACCCAATCCTCAGGCCAGTGTGCAGTGGCCTGCAGGCGAGCTCCGCGCCCCGGGCGTGCTGTGGACGAGGCACGGCCGCCAGCGCTGCCCGACGGCGGCCACGCGGGCGCAGGCTCGGCTCGGCTCGGCTCGGCTCGGCGCCGGGGCCAGGCCTGGGACCGTGCTCGAGCCCGGCCGCAGGCCGTGCAGGCCTCGGGGCCTGGACGCTGAGAGACCCCGGCTCGGGGACGCTGGGCCCGGCCAGAGACAGACCGAGAGGGTGAAACTGAGTCAAGATGGCGCGGGCCGCCAGTGGGGAAGGCGGGCCCGAGGGAAGGGCCAGCTAGCCGCGCGCTGGCCTGCTCTGTTTTGTTGTTTTCCTCCTTCCTTCCCTCACTCACTCACACTGCACGTGGAGGCCCAAGCGGACGGGGAGGACGCGCCAGCCATCCCTCCCGTCCTCATCCGTCCCCTCACCGTCCCCCTAGATGGGAACAATGGCGACGAGCACTTTCCTAGCCGGGAGGGCAACCTGGGGACCCCCACGGTCGGGGGGCGGGAGAGGGGGCGGGGGGGTGTCTCCCATCCAAACTCGGATTCCCCGTGAACTTCTCAGACACACGGACAGTGTCGCCTCCCTGGACAGCCAGGCGTCTTGTGCGGCAGGAGAGGGAGCGCGTGGCTGCGCGTTTACCTCACGCTGACTCAGTGCACACAGCAGATGGTGGCAGAGCTGCGGGGAGACGACCTCCCCACTTTCTCCACGCGCTTCCCAAGAGCCGCTCGACTCGTCTTGCGAGCACGGGGCGCCTCGTGCCTGTGCAAGCCAGCCTCGGCTTCGGAGAGCTTCGTGTGGCCACCTCACGCGACTCAAGGCTCCCCAGGGGACAGGGCCCGAGAGCGGAGGCCCGCGCGCTCCCGTGATCCAGCCTGGGGCGGGCGGGGACGCGAGACCCGGAGGTGTCACGTGCACGCGGAGCCCGCGGCCGCGCGCTCTGCAGCCCTGGCCCCGCGAGCGCGCGCCTGAGTCCCAGCGCGCCGGGCCTGCACGTGCTGTGGCTGCACCGTGATGGCGCGGGCCGGCCGGTGAGCGCGGCCCTGGGCCGCTGCGCGGTCATGTGGCCATCCCGCTCCGCTTCCCTCGCTACACACATGCACCCCTCCCACCCCCCGAGTTTTTCGTACTCTACTTCTTTGATGTGGAGAGGGAAATGGAAACACAAAGAAAAATCAGTCAGGGTGGGTTTTTTTGCTTTTTTTTTTTTTTTTCCTGTGTGACATAAAACACTCCACGGAACGCCGTCTAGTGGTGGAATTAATTGTCTGGGGAAAGCAAGTCAGTATAATTCTCCCTCGAATTTTCATTTTAATTGGAATTTTGAAGCTCTTTACATCTGTCACACAGCAAAGGGGACACAGGACAATCTCTATATGATGGTAAATTTAGTCCCAGTCACCTGAGGGCATCTCAGACAAAACAAGAATGTTAAGCCATTTTCTGCCTCTTTCCGGGGTCACCCTCTCTTTGGAGACAAAAGTACAGAAATTACTTCTACACAAGGTACAGAAAGACCTGCGAACTCGACTAAGACGCCTCCTACTCTAACCCATTTTCAGATGAAATTCTTCTTTCTGCACTGATTCACAAGAGATGGGAACCTGGCCTGGGTCGGACTGGCACAGGGATTCCATTACAGAAGGGACAATGTCTTAGTCCTCAGGCACCCGGTGTCACAAGCAACTTTGAAACACTCCTTTAAAATTCACCCTTCCAATGAGCTTGTTCTAAGAGTCCTTTTCCAACCAGCCCCTGCACAATTCCGGGAAATCACAGCTTCAGAAATGTACACCTTTCTGTGTTTGCATCTAACAGTTCGCCCTTGACCTCCAAAGGCCTCTTTGTAAGACTTGATTCTCCACATCTACAGTCACCCTCCTATCGTGACATGCTTGAAATTACATCCTACTTTTACTCAGCGCTTGACGCCTTACTTGATCAAATGTAAAGAAATGCTCAACGAATTTAAAGACCCTCTTCCTGCCCATATCATTTCCGACCTGAGAGAAAGTGAAGAGACAGGATAAGATAAAGAATGGGCACATATTTTCCTGGGATGCAGAAGGGGAGCACAGTAAAGAGTAACTCAACTAAGTGAATTAGTTTCTTAACAAATAGGAAAAAATAATGCTCCGGATACTATAAAACAAAATTAAGGAGGAAATAGGAGATGGCTGCTATTAAACACACTGCCCCAAATCAGAATAGGGGCAGGCTAGTCTTTCTGAACTCTTAACAGTAATCACCTATAATAAATTATTTCCAAGCTGTAAATTGCTTTCAAACACCAAAGTTAGCGTTTTAGGAGGTTTATTTTACTTGTTATACACAGACGATACAAACGAGCAAAATAAATAAATAAATAAAAGAAAACAAAACAAAACGTTTCTCAATGGAGTGTGTACTTGTATAAATTATTCAGTTCACAGACAAAACAAAACAAATATAAAAATCACAACATTTGATTTACAGAAGAGCCAAAGTATACACACGTTTAGACCCTGAATTCCTATTGGGAAAAAAAATCCCCCCCCCGTGGACTGGAATCTAGGTTGAATATTGTGTATGATGCATATTTCACATTAAAGTACAAAAAAAAGTATAGGTTTGCTACACAACATTAGAAATCCTACTAATCTATTTCCAGGGGGGGATTAATGCTCCTTATCAAATATAACAAGACTTGGGTCGGGGAGAATCAGCCTTACTTGCAATAATGCTAGTGTCTTCCCAAGAAAGTCAAATTTCAGCTGTTTCTATGTAGTGGGGGAGATCATTGTCAAAACTAAAATGCAGTAAAATATACAACTCACACAATTCATCTTCACTAGACTACACTATAGTTACCAACAATTCAGTCATCTATATCATTAGTGGATATTCATTACAAAGATTTACAGCATATAAAGGTGGAGGGCTGAAAAGATACTCAGAAACAGTTCGTCAGCATATTTGGCACCTGCACAGACCAGTAATGGATTTGGCACTTTGGGGAAAAACAAATAAGGCAAAATAATATTGCTGATGTCGAGCTATTCTATTTGGAAGAAGGGGAGGAAAACATACAACTCCAGTTATCTCTGCTTGGCAGGCATCATGCCACTTAGTCGACTTTCCTATGAACAGACACCTATCTTTTACAGGTGTTCCGGTGAATTCTCCTTAGCTATTTTGTGTGCACTGGGCACAATAGTAATTATATCATGCACTGACATTAGAAATGAGAAAGCCATCACCGTGGAGTGTTTCACGTTTCCAGAGCCTCTTAGAATATTTTTAATATCTCACAAGAAAATAAAGAGAAGAGAGAAAGAATGAAAGGAGAAAAAGAAAAGCAAAGAAAGGAAAGGAATAAAAAGGTTAAGCATGAACTGGTTTTGTGCCTTGACAATGAGAATAAAAACTAGCCATTCGTTACAATGAATTAACACTATATACAATCATTTCACAGGCTTTGTTCCACTAAAATTATTAACATCCCTACCATCCATCCATCCATCCACTCGGGGATAAGAAAGGACGCGCTGGGTGGGTCCAGGTTCTAGAGTCAACATCCTATGGTTAATGGGGAGGCAAAAACAAGGCGGGTCGGGAATCTCTGCTGCCTGACAGGACTGCCCAGGTCTCCTAAAGGTGATGTTTCACTCCGGGTGGGGTGGGGGAGAAGAGGGTGAGAAGAAAAAGACGAGGGGTGGGAGAAGGGGACTGTGAGGAGGATAACTTCACAGGAGGAAAAACCAGAAGGTTAACAGCAAAGTTGAAGGTCGGTGCGCTAACTTGCAGACGTGGCTGTGCAGGGGGCGAAGGGGAGAGAGAAAGCCAAGTTTAAACTCTTGGAGGGAGACCTGCACTGATTGTGCGCAGACAGGTCTCCGAGGGCCGAAGAGAGGATCGGATGGTGGGCCTGGGGAGGAGGAAGAGGAGGGAGGGGGAGGAGGCGCTGGGGCGGCCTGCAGGGGCGGGCGGGGCTGGGACCTGGCCCCTGCGGCCTAGCTGTGCGAGTAGAAGCCGTAGTAGCCGCCTATGTCCTTGGCGCAGTTCTTCTCGCAGTCCCGCTGGGCCAGCACCTCGCTCTTGAGCGGGGACGAGCTCTCGGACACGGGCGTGTCGGCGGGCGAGATCCGCCTGCGTTTGGCCTGCTCGTAAATCCCCGAGTCGCTCGAATCGATGGACTTGATGGAAGACGGCGTCTCGATCCAGCTGGAATCCGACAGGTCCTTGGGCTTGGCGTCGTCGGCCGCGCCTGCGCCGGGAGCCAGCGGGGAGCGCTCGGCCGCCAGGCCGTCGGCGTCGTCGCCCAGGTAGGGGTTGGCGCCGGCCATGCGCGCGGCGGCCGCGGCGCTGTTGGGCCAGCAGGGCAGCACGGAGCCCGACTTGCCGCAGTACTGCGGGGGGCTGCGCGCGCCCCAGCCCGACGGGTCGGCGGCGTAGTAGCCGAGCGGGCGACCCGTGCAGCCGGCGGCGGCCTGCAGCGGCAGCGCCTTCACGCCCGCCGCCGCGTACGACAGCAGCGTGGCCGCGTTACCCGCGAAGTCCGTGGCCGTGTCGTAGGCCGACGCCGCGAAGTCCAGCCGGTTGTTGGCGGGAGTCACAAACCAGCGCTGTGGCGACGGCGCGCCCGGCTCCTCGGCCTGCTGAGGAGACAGCAGCCCGTTGGTGTGAGGCACGCTGCGGTCCGTGCCCGGCCCCGGGCCCGCGCCTGCCCCCGGGTGGAAGCGGGCCTTGGCGTAGTTGCTCACGAACTGGTCCTGCAGGAAAGAGCCGGCCATGGCGTAGCGGGCGCCGGGCACGATCTGCGAGCGTGGGGAGTCGTTGGGCGAAGGGGTCAGGCGGTCCATGTCGCAGCCCGTGTAGATCCTGCGGGGGAGGGAAGGAGAGAGAGAGAGAGAGAACCCAGGGGTGGCGCAGAGGTCCCT
The DNA here is from genome assembly GCA_036365145.1 of Orientallactaga sibirica. Taxonomy (NCBI): domain Eukaryota; kingdom Metazoa; phylum Chordata; class Mammalia; order Rodentia; family Dipodidae; genus Orientallactaga; species Orientallactaga sibirica. The sequence goes on from JAEOAD010000004.1 coordinate 55,718,647, forward strand.
CGAGGGGTCTGGGGGAAAAGCCACCCCCCACGCCTGCCACCTGGAACTTGCACTGTCCACAAGATGTGCAGACAGACCGCGAAAGGTCACCGGGCCTGCATCTCCCCAGGCCTAAGTCGTGCAGCTGTACCAAAAGAGTGTCTGCGGAAACCTGAGCTGGTCATCTCTGCTTTTCACCACCACCACCCCTACACACACCCACCACTCAAGACACACATACCCCAAGATCCAGGCCTGAGAAGGAGCTCAGCAGGGGGCTCTCATCCCACTTCTCCAGCATACTTTAAGCCCCTATTTGCCCGGTGGGCCTCTGTGGTGAATTTCTGGGCGAAATTTCTAAACGAACCACCCACTTCCTCTGCCCTCTAAGACTTCCAGCCCTCCCTGTGTCCATTTGGTATTTCAGATGATCTCTCTCCTGTTTCTAATAAATTTAAGAAATCCCTAGGAAAAAAGAACCACGTGAAAAGGGTAAGAGGCACACGCATCCAGGTAGTAATGACCATCAAAGGCTGGCCTTCACTGGCCTTCTGAGACCCTGAGGATTGCTAGGAATCTTTAAAGGTACTTTTAGTCTCTTATCTCCCTTATTTAAGCCCTTTAACCCTCACCTCCACCAGAGCAAACAAGAGTTACTTCTTGCAAACGGCACTGATCAGTCAGTACAATTCTTGAAGAAGTAAAACATGTACTCTACTCTGATGTTCTCTACCCAGGTTCTGATCCATTGCTCATAATTACCCACATCTTCCAATCACTCAACCACTATATAAAGAGCTCAGATGTTCCAGGCTGTACAAATAGGGCCTTATTTTACATAATACAGTTCATTAGGAAAGTGGGATAAACTAGTACTTAACTCAAAGGAAACGGAGGCAAAGGGAAGTTAAATAACTTGCTCAATAATCAAAAGAGATTGTGTTGTTGGAAATTACCTTAGGTAAAATGAAGATTAACTTTAGGTCCAGGGCCTAGGAAATCCCAGTAGACGTGAGAGGAAACCAGAGAGTGGATGGTGATTAGAAGGGTTTCCTCTTTCACACATCAGCATGTTAATCAACATGCTCTTAAAGGACAGCCCCAGTCTGGTCAAGCCTAAATCCTTTGCAGAAGAGATTCTCTGGGGTGTGGCTAAACAACCTTCTATTTACGCCCTGAACTCTTATGCCTTTCCCTATTTCTCTGAAATCAAGTCAGAACCAAATAACTAATATTAAAAGGGAAAGGTAAAGTTAAATCCATTACTACTCTCCAACCCTCAAAACCTAGTTATCAGTTATTTAGATAAGGAAGTTTTATTTATGTCAGATATGTGATTTAAGACAAGGAGGTAGCTTGTCCAACAGCAGGTATCCAGAAGAGGAGGAGCAATGGGACTTGCCATGGCTGCTCAGGTGCATTCTGCTTACTGCACAAAATACCACCCCCCCCGAAATTTATTCCCTGTTTCAAATTTAAAATAGGGAAGCAGGAAGAGAACATAACTAGCAAGGTACAAATACCTTCTATTTACCCCACAATATTATTTTTTAAAAAATAAAAGGCAGTCTGCAAAAGATAGTTTGGGTGCCCATCCAGGTTTCAACCCACTGGGGATCACTGAACTGATTTGTGCAAAATAAAATGATCTTGAACAGATGTTTCCAACAAAATTAAAAGCTCAAAATCTATAGGACTTGCTTCCAGCATCCCTGGTCTGGAACTACATTCTTTCCACTGTACTGGGCCCATCTTTTCATATTTTGAAAACTAGAGTAACCACGTTCATTTTAGAAAATCATAATGATGAGGCTTGATTCGTTTGAACTAGTTTTAAGGGACATGCAAGAAGGTTATAGGCAGTGAGATTATGACTTTCCAAGTTCTTATAAAATATCAAGGAGAAAAGTGAGTATCTGAAGACTGAGTAAAGGACCTACCTGTCTCTTTCCATATACATTTGGTTTATTTCTAGCCAAAGACAGCTTCAACTATTTAGGTCTATCCCAAAGCCATGAAATTAAGATGCATGTACCTTTCTTTTTTTATGGCCAGAAAAATTAGATGAATTCCCACAGTCCTAATTTTTTTTTTTTTTTTGAGGTAGAGTCTTGCTGTAGCTTAGGCTGATCTGGAATTCACTATGTAGTCTCAGGGTGGCCTGGAACTCATGGCGGCATCCTCCTACCTCTGCATCCCTAGTGCTGGGATTACAGGTATATGCCATCACTCCTGGCCCACAATGCTAGTTTTACATTTGCTGCATAACTCTCTGAAAGCTATTGGGCACTATGGTGCCTCCTGAGAGAGAACACTAGAAAAATTCTAGAAAGCATTTGGTTTACACCTGCTGGTTCCCATAAAAAAGCCTTATGTTTAAAGAGGGAAGGGGGTGGGAGGTAAGGGAGTCCCAAAGAAGTAAGAACCAGCACACTTAATTATACCACAGATGCAAAAGATAAAAGGAATTTTTTTTCTTTTTGCAGTTGATAAGTAATACACAACAACAGCATCTTTGTGCTTCCCAATGCCTGCAGTGACTATAAATAGTTCTGACCATGGACTTGCCTGTGGTGGGATCATATTTTTATGCAGTCCATCCATAGTAAATTTGTATAGGAAATGCTATTGCACAAAACTTGGAAATGGGTAAATAAAAGTCATGTATGCCAAGGAGGCTGTAATAAGTGCCAGAGCCATACATACTTTCAAGGCAGAATTGCCCGTTTCAGACACAGATAATCTGAGCTGAGTGTATACAGTGCCACATTCACCACACACACAGGGAACTAGGGAGGCTTCCCCAGTGACCTAGCCAGCCCCACAGGCCTTCCCATAACTCTGGGATCTTTTAGAAAGCTAAACATAGGTGGACAAAACCTTTGACCAAAGTCATACAAATCCAAGTCACCAAGGTCACCAGAGAGAAGAAACCAACAATGAGGGAAAATCTCAAACAAGACTACACTCACATTTCACCTTCTAAAACTCTTGCACACAATGATCTACCTTGAGCCAAAGGCCAATTCAACAACTATTTGAGAAAGAATGTGCAAAGTCACTTACGTATCATAATTATCTCGGAATCCTTTTGCAAAGGGATTGTGATCTATTTTCAGTTGTGTAATCTGAAAAAGAGAGGGTAACTGTGATCTCACCTTCTATACAGGGAGGTTGTGTGTTTGAGAATATATCATATGCCACTTTGTACAGTTTCATTTTCTACAGTTTCATTAAAAAGCAAAGCTTTTCTGACAAAAATTTGAGAGACTACATGGAAAGGTGAAAAAGAGAAAGCATGAGAAAAGTGATAGTTTTGAGAAACACTAATTTCATAATGCCTTTTCTTTTGGGTTCTATGTTGAACCATACTCTCATGTTTAAAATTGTTTTTTACACAGTGCACTTACTTAAACAAAAAAAATCTTTAAAATTTTAATTTATCATCAAATGATGTCTATTTTCAAACGTTTCTTGGTATTTTTAAAAGGTGGCTGATTCTAACTCAAAATTTGGAGAACCTGCAGACTGCATCTTAAGATCGGATCTGATTTGAAATTTTTTTAAAAAAAACATTTTTTCATTTCTGACATTTTTCACTTACATGATCACAAAACCTCTCACTTCTAGAAGTCAAATCTGCTCCTAAAATTTTTTTTTTTTTTTGCAAGCATTGAAGACATGCTAGAGAACTCCATCAATCCTAGTGAATGTACTGGAGTTTTCACATATATCCATGGCTATGGTTTTGTTCTGGGGCTCCCAGAACAGTGATGTATGTTTGATTATTTCAACCACCAGTTCTAAGACTTAAAACAATTTTTTAGATCACAAAGCTTCCCAAGAATGAAAAGGGGAAGATCTGTTTCCTAAAAGAAAGAGAACTTGAAAAAGAAGAAGGAAGGAAGAAGGAAAGAGCAGTTTTTAACGTGGTCTAATTTGAGGAACAAATCAAAGCTCCCAAAAGAAAGGTCTTTAACATCCTGGCCACTACAAAGGTGGTCCAGGAGACCTGAGCTGGAGCCAATAGGAAGCATTTACCCTCCCCCCCCCTCACACACACACCACACACACCCGCTTGGTGTTTAGGGGAAGTGCCTATCTAGCAGACCCCTATCCCTAAGCCTAAAACCTGCAATTGGGCCAGCTGTAGCAGATGTGCGAGCTCGGAAGGGCCGGGGGAGAAGGAGTGCTTGCAGGAGGTGCGGGCCCACCCGCCCGCCGCGCCCAGCGCCGGGGCTTCCTTACATCGGTGTTCTGGTAGGCAGTGACAGCGATGAACTGAGTCTCGGGGAAAGTGAATGTCTGCACGCGGCCGGGCTGGCTGGTGTCCTCCGTGCCGTCCTCGTTCACTTCCACAACATGCAGGCGGGGCTGGTACTTGTGCAGGGACTGCAAAACCACCATCTGTCCGGCCAAGAGAAACTGGCGGTTCGTGCAGGCTGCTCGCCCCGGGCCAGGCCCCGCGAGGCCAACCAGAGCCCGCCCGGAACGACTGTCTGTGACACCCCTGTCTGGGGACCGGGTGCCGGGCAGGCTGGCCCTCACACCTCGGAGAACAAAATCTGCTAGGTACCGGAGGGACCGCGAGCCCCACTGCAGAACCTCAGGTCCCTCCTCCCTCCCGGTCCTCCTTTAAGGAGGAACAAAGATTTTTCGGAACCTGCAGATTGTGTGGGTTTCTTTCTCAATAACTGTACTTGGGAAGGTCGTGCATTCCGGAATGGGGTCTCAGCGAAAGGCAAAGAGAACAAATGTATAAATCAATTATAATTTTGAAGAGTGGAAATAGGATTTTTGAAGTCTTCGATGAAGCAAACGGAAAAGGCTAATAATGCTATGTTGTTTTAAAGTAGAGAAAGGAGGTGGGGAGAGGGGGGAGAGAGAGACTGGAGCCACTGACCTGCCCATTGTTATTTGAGGCTCCCTTGTTGTTCGTAAGTTTTAATTTTCCAAAAGAGATTTCTTGGCGCATCCAGTGAGCCCCAGTGTTGGGGGAATCCGGATGCATATAGACCCGATTTCCTAGAGAAAGAAATAAGTTGTTTGCATATGCCCTGGGCACTGCCCAGTTCCAACTCCTTGGCACATGAACACACACACACACACACACACCCCACACACACACCCCTTACTCCACTGTGAGGCTCATTAGTTGGGGCTTTTTTTTTTTTTAGGCCATGCGTTCCTCTATTAACTGAGGATGACTAAAATAGCCTTTACTGCCCAGTCCCAACTCCTGACCACGTAACACACACACCTTCTTTCACTATGAGGCCCATTAGCTAGGGCTTTTTTTTTTTTTAAAGCCATGCTTTATTCCTATTAACTGAGGATGATTAAAACAGCTTTTGCATAATTCTCCCTTTTCTTGCCGCTCAGTCTGTCTCCCCGTCCCTCTCTTCTTTAAGAAGTCATTGGCCGATCGTTTTAAAAGTCGCTCGAGCCAGTCCACAAAGGCTTTAATTAATGATTCTCACCTAAATAAGTGTCAAGAAAACGTGTTAATTGGAAGGACTTGCCTTGCACATTGGTGTCCGCTTTGCCACAAGGAACCCATTTGCCTCCTTGAAACCTCCAATGATTGGGATCCGCCAAAATCACATCCACAAAAATATTGTAATGAGCCGTGGGATCGAGACCAGAAATGTTAAAACTTAAAAAGGGAAACATGCGCCTGTTTAAATGAAGAGGGAAAGAGACAACGAGGGGGAAAAAAGAAAAGAAATGTTAGAGATTAAATGCAAGAAGCGGGGCGCCAAACAGCAAGGCAAAAGTTGTTCTCATAGCATAGAGAAATGAATGCTTGCTGATCTAGAAAAGGGATAGTGGGATAGAAAAAGAGCGCAGGTCCTCTCCGGGAGAGGAGTGAGTGAGCCGGTGGGGGAGTGAGCGGGTATCTATCTCTGCTCCGGTGGAGTCGGGTTGGCGACCTGCCTCTGCAACCGTTGGTTCAGGCAAGCACTGATGTTCCTCCCAGAGCCCGGCATCGGCCCGGCCCGTGGCTCTTTCCCTCTTCCCAGCCTGGCTCTCCCACCCCGTCTCTATAGTAGGCTCCCAGCTACCCACCTTACCGTGATAGTTATTCCTTCCACTTTCCCCCTTTCCAAAACCAGCCAATTCCAGAGCACACCAGAGCGCCTTCCACTCCCGACCCCACATCGTCGCTGCCCTGACGGTCACAACCTGGGTGCGCTCGCTCAGGGTCCTGCCTGGAACAGCGGCAGGCAAGACAGTGGCATTACCTTCCTTGCTTGGTGATGATCATCTCCGTTTGGTGCCGGTGAAATTTCAGCCAAAGTGGCCTGTTGCACAGGTACACCTGCGCTTTGCCGGGCACCAACCCCGGCTGGGTGGAGGAGAACTGGTAGAACGGGGCTCCTTGGTAGGAGTGGCTGTATTGCTGTGGGTAGGGGTAGCCGGCCGTGGGGTAGCCCTGCGGTGAGGTGTTGGACAGGAGGCTGTTGTAAGCTCCGTTGGTGATGACCGGGTGGTGGGCCATGTAGCGACTGGGGCTGCCGATGGAGAAGGCGGGGTGCGCCGGTCCGTGCTGGCTGGGGTACGGGAACATGGCACTGGGAGCAGTGGCCGCAGACTGTGGCTGGCTGGACTGAGAGAGGAGGTAACGATCTGCTGCAGAGCCATCGAAACTGTGACGAAGCTCAGAGACCCCGTCCAAGACAGGAGAGAGTTTACTTCTCTGGACGTCCCCTGGTGAGTCCTTGGAGTCAGGGAAATTGTCTGTATCTGACTGGTTCGTCATCCCCCTGGAAATTTTTTTCAAAGGTGAACTTCTCTCCAGGTTGTCAGTGGTCGAGATAATGGGATGATCGTGCAAGACAAGCTCAGAGCCGCCTGAATGTGGGTAGCTGCTGCTCACATTGAGGAATTTCTTGGAGAGCATGATCGAAGGAGAAAGGCAGTGCTCCAGCTGCATAGCTCTAGAACCTGGATGCTCACCCTCCCGTCCTTGGTTCTTAAAGTCCTATTTATCATAAACTAAAATCCACAGACCCCCTCACTAGACAGAAAGCACTTCAACCAGCAAATGCTTCTCAAAGGTTTGATTTACTTTTTTTTTTCCCTGGGAGAAGAGATTGGCCAATTGACACTATGCAGCAATCAGAAAAGGCTCACTTTTGATCTCGCTGCTTATGCAGTCGATGAAACGGCTCCTGCCATTGGTTAACTGCTGACAGTAATTTAATTAGATAGACATTAATTAGGATAATCACCTGGCTCCTGGTCGCGACGATCATGGCAAATTGAAGGGGATGATTTTATTGTTGCTTGAGGGGGGTGGGGAATATGTGTTGGTTTACGTGAGCTCTGTTATGTCACCTTTAAGCTTTGTGACCATTGCTTTAGGAAGATTCAAAGATGTGCAATTTACTAAACACTTCCCCCCCCCCACCATCCTCTCTTTACAGAGGAGGGGCAGAGGAGGGAATTCGATGATGCTAGGAGACTTTTCGGATCTGAATGAGCCAAATATTCAGTTGAATGTAAAGATTTCAAGTGCAAAGTATACAAAGCGCGAGCCGGTGGCCCCTTCTTGCCCGGTAAAAGTTCCAGTCTGTCTTTTCCAGTTAATACAGAAATACACAACACCTGAACTGGTGCTTTGTGAGTAGGTCCTGCGTGTCCTTGACGCCCCTCCCCCACCTTTCAAACTCCATACATAAATAAATCTCTGCTGCTGAGGGACACAGTGTTAAGCTGGAGAGGGGAGAAGTGGAGGCGCAAAGCAGCAGCTCACCCACCCATCCACCCACCTTGGGAAGGTTCGGTTTCCTGGTAGAGTACAGAAACAGTGACAGTCTATGATCTCCTTTTAAGTTTTGAAATAATCATAAGCTGTTGGGCTGAAGTGCTTTAATGTATTTGCAGTGATGTTTACTGGGTCTTTACTAAATATTTTATCAGCCAACTTGGTTGCAGATTATCTGAAGACTATCTAAATGGGGGCAGGCGCTCTGCATCCTTTGGGTCGGTCCCACTGCCTTTCCTTCCCGCCAAGGTGGTGACTTGGGTGGCAGGTTCAGAAGCCTTGCCAGGAAAAAGAGGGCTGAGTCCCAGGTGCAAATGGGTTCGCCAGAAGCGCTGATCTGGGGATACAGACTGGATGTGGTGTCAGTGCAGTGATCTTACTGAAGATTGTGTGTGTGTGTGTGTGTGTGTGTGTGTGTGTGTGTGTGTATTGTTTACATAATCCAGAGAGAAGAAAAAGAATCCATGCCAGTAATTTTAAAAGGAGGAAAAAACCCAAGAAGGAATAGTGAAAATAACCGGTTTAAAGAGATGTTGTCATAAATAGCACGAGGACCAAAGCAATTTAGAGGTGTAGGGAGCGAAGATCTCCTAGTACCTGTTCTACCCGAGGGAGTTCAGCCTGTCGGCCTGTACCAGAGTGCCAGGAGCACCTGATACTATGTGCCCAAAGCTGCTCCCCGTGGCCCAGCAGCCCTCCTGTGGTTGTCCTAGCGGACAGCCTGCCGTGCAGGACGGGGGGGGGGGCTGAGCTCGATGCCCCAGCGCAGTTCTGCCCAGCGAGGTGCCCTAGCGACTGGTGGGCTCCGCCCCAGCCTTAGAATCGCCAGGCGACAGAGTGGCGAGGACCCCAGAGACTCACTCTTCCCATGTCCAGGTGGTGCCTCTGCCTTCAAGCTAGCAGCCCACCTCCCTTGGCCAGAGCAGCTTCCCCAGACAGCGGCGCTGGGGACACTGGATCGGTCTTGGGCACGAGCAGCGGGAAGGTTAACCCTATTTACAGCGTTGTGGTTACAGGGCAATTTGGGATGGAGCGGTCAGTGCTGAACGCAGACTGAGCCACTCCCCGAAGAGGGCTGGGCATTTGGCTGTCGAGGAGACCAGCTGCGCCTCAGGCAGGGCGCCTTGAGCGAGCGAGGCGCGGTACTGGCGGCCCTATGCTGGACAGGTTTAACGACCAGATGTCTCAGACTCAAGTCGAAGCAATTTGCTGGGAGGAAAATAAAGCCAGACCCATTTTTCCCTTTGAAAGGAAACCTCAGCTCCTGGCAAGGAAGCTTCACCAAACGGGCAGGCTTTTAGCTGTTGAGGCATAAGGGGCCAATGGGGGAGAACAGCTACATCATTTGACTCCTTGTCCTTCCTTTAACTCCCCAACCCATGCCCAACATGTCCTGTCTTTTAACCCATTTTGTCCAATTGTTCTCCTCTCGTCCATCATTAACTTCTGTACTCAAGTGCCTCTCCTCCTGCTGCTCCCAAGCATCATTTTCCTTCCTCAGCGGATGGACACAGAGCGTTAAGTATGTATGAAGGTGAGACACCATCTGGGCTTTTTTTTTTCTTCAAGCTTTTGCCCTTCTCAACAGTGAACTGGCTTCTTAAAGAATGCGAAATGGTGGTGTTAAAGTGGTAAAAGGACAAGAAAAAAATCAGGTAAATCTCTAATTTTTTTTAGGAATGGAAGATGTGTACTCTGACCCATTTTGGACAATCAGTACAAAATTCAGTGATTCCTCACACACAAGCCTCGTGTATGCTCAGAAGGAAAATGAGGACTTTTTCCCATCACAACCTTCTACTTCGGTCAACCAGTTCTCAATATGTACTACACACGAGCTATATCAGAAGTCTTGTTACTGTAGACCTAGATTAGGGTTTGAACTCTACATGAACATAAGACACATGTTTTTGGTCCAGGCAGATCACATTTAGAAGAACCTCTCAATGTCCCAACACAGAAGAGGGACATCTCTGCACTAGAAGCAGTTTTGTTTCCAGAGCCATTTAACTCTGTATGGTGGGTTAACAGTATTCATATAAACACTTGGGCATATGCACACACACATGTACAGTCTTCAACAGCTTATTGAGCTTGTGTTTAAACAAATTGGTTCAATGCCTAAACGGGCCTGGGGCATCAAGTTGCTACTAATATAGTTGTACATTTCTAGACAAAGGGTGTTTGCCGATTGCCTCCTCTTAGGATATCTTGATCGACTTTACTCTAAGAAAGTAGGTTATTGTTAAGAATCTGTGGCAAGGTTCTGAAATTGGGACTGTTTCCAACATGAACCAAGGAGGAAGTGATACGTGACTATGAGAACTTCAGAAAGACCATGTGGTCAAATAGGGCAAAAAGACAGACACTATGTAAGCTTTCCCAGTCCCAGATAATGAACTCAGGGTATTTTTTTCTTTTTTTGAAACTAAATGAAAACAAACCAAAAACACACCCTCTTTTAACCTGAAAATTAAGAGCAGCCCTAGGAATTCTGAAGCTTTCTCCTGAGGGCATAATATATAAAAGACATCTTAACTAGTTCTTATCAACAATACCTGTAATGTAAGTCATAAAAAGGGAACCATATCCCCAAAAATCTGCAGAGAAGTATGACTTAGCAAAAGGGAAAAGTCTAACCCCCATTAAATTTCCCTTTTTTTTTTTTTTTTTAAAGCTGCATGAAAGCATGGTTCTTATGGCTTTTAGCACAAAAGGTATGGGGTCTTTAAAGCAGATGTAATTACAAGTTAAATTAATATATATACATGTTATAGCAACAATATACCATGACTAAATCTAAAAGAAACTATAGGACAAGCAAGAAGTACCCAGAAAGGTTCATTAAAACAAAATGACACCTTGGAACATACTGGGAGTTTAAGACCTTTTACTTTCTGTTAAACTTCATTAGGTAACCATAAGAGTCTAGAATTTGTTCAAGTAGGACAGTAATTTGGTCTACCACGGCATTCATAACAACTCTAAACCTTTAAAATATTCTTACCATATTTTAAGAAGGGTGAAAACTAGAATTAAATCTTTGTCTTCATACCCTGTGCCACATTCCTTGAGATACCCAGTATGATGATGTACCATGAGAATTAACAGGGAGAAACAATTATCTGTGTACATCACACAGGAAGAAAAAAAAAAAAAAAAAAAAAAAAAACTGCCAAGAGTCAATACTGAAAACTGAGTACCTCGAAGTTAATTTGAGAACTATGAGAGAAAACAACAGAACTGTTAATAAGCTAATGATATTAAATTTGCATTATTGCTTTCCTCAGTTTGAAGACATTATATACTTTCTGTACCCATGTCATATGAAAATCTAATGGTGATTTCAGCAGATGACCTCTAGGTTCAAAACTGTTGGTAGAATACTTTTAAAATGTGATAAAGTCTAAATTAAAACTGCCCCTTTTTGCTTTAAATATATTCCTCCAAAATCCTCAAAGTATAATATGTTAAGATACTGAATGTACAATGCTAGCTTGTGAAAAATACTTTTTTTAAATGTCAACCTTTTTTTTTCTGGGTTATTCACCAATGAGGTAGCCACTCATTAATTATAATCATTTTTCATTTGTGGTGTTTTCTTATCATACTAATGTTTTATGTGTTATAAGATCTTTAAATGTATAGAGAAGCGCATCTGTATGAAATTTCCAAAGCACTGTCAAATGCTGTTCTGTCAGTTCCACCAGGTGCCAAAAAGACCTCAGGAGACATGCATTGTAAATGTATTTTATTTTGTAAGCAACAATCAAAATATATTTGTGCTACTGATTTCTTCAAATATTAAATGGGATCTTAACAAAATGTGTCCACTTGATGTATGTTTGTACAACTTTGGAACCCACAAAGACCTGACTAAAGAAACAGAAGTAATTGCACAACTGAGACCGAAGGTGTTACAGTGCTGCAAATGATGCCAGATGTCTTACATTTAACCAATATACTTTCAGAGGTCCCTTAATTTTGAACATTAGGAACAACAGAGAAATATTCACTAAAAGTATCACTAATAGATTTCCATGTTGCTTTATTTAAATACAACAGTGTCCAACATTGCTGCTAAACACTGGACAATATTTGAAGTCATAAGTACATCCACATGTTCTTCCAAATGACGTTTGGGATCCTAAAAGAAAAAAAATGTAAGAAAAAGAGGAGTTGCATTACTGGTAGGCCAAATAACCTGATTCCCACCCCCCCCCCAAGAACTGATGAAATTATTAACAATACCAAAGTCTACATATACTTAATAATTTAGCTTTCCTAATAGATTATAGTCTTGTGCTTTCCAAATCTGTTAAAAAGTAACTAAAAAATTATACAGTGAAAGATTAATTTGCACAATCAATTTTATAACTCTGCCAGAAATTTTCATAAAGGGTAAAGCAAGGAATTCTAAAAGACAACCATCAGATTTTACAAAAGGTAGTGTTTATATGTGCCTGAGCAGTACATGTATTCTCTACCATTAACATTCCAAATGTCTGTGGTCATGCTTATTGTGATTCAATATAAATTATTTTCTCTCTAAATCCTAGTAAAAATATTAACTATGTATAATGATACTTCAAGAGCAGTGCTTTACATGACTCAGAAATTATTCTTGGATCAAAAGTCACTGTAGTTGAAAAATTACATAGAATTTAGATTCTAAAATGTTAAGAACGTTTCACCTAGCCATTAAAAAAATGTATCACAGACATCTTAATAGGTCTAACTCTTAAAACCTAATCAAATCCATCTTTAAAATCTGCCAGGTTAAAAATGAGACTTAAAATTTCTTTGCAATGAGGAAACTGAAAATTAAAATGCTTACTTATGATAAAAGGCAAATGAAGTATTTTACCTAAATTTGAAAACTTTGAAAGGATATATATAAATGAAAGCATTATTTCCTTAAGGGTATTGTTAGAATACCCAAGATTTTTAAAATAAATGTTCTTCACTGGATTACTTCTTAGCTATGCTTTAGTACAACTGTAATTTTAATATACCCATTTCTTTAAGCAATCCAAAGATACAACTGCCTACAAGTAATTCCAAGTATTTATTTTAGAACTAAGTCTTAATGCATTTTAGGTAAAAGGTACCGAGAAAAACTGGCAGCAGAACATATGTTGGTTTTATTCTATTATCTACAGTTTTTCTTTTGTCACACAGTAGGCCAAATTATTTGACCACTACATCTAAAAATGTGTACATAATTACTACATTTTGTCAATCACTTATTTTCAGTTTTAGTTTTGAGTCCTTTCATTTTGCTGCTGACTGTTAACTATAGCCTCAAAAAGTAATTTATTCAAATAGTGAGCTCTATGGAGGGTAAGGCTCCAAATTAGTAATCTAACATTATATATTAGATGAAAATAAGAAGAGAAAATGAAAACAAGGCTGTTATTACGTAAGACAGGAAAAAAAAAGATGAACTATGATGTATTTTAGGTTGGGAGGATACTCTTTTAAATTTATAATATTCAGAATGTACTCAGATTTGATTCCTCTGTTATTTTATATGATAAAATCAGACCTTTGCCATCCTAGTCTGTTGGGAGTAATTGGTTTTATAGTGAATTGGTAACTCATTTATCAGTTATCTACATTACTTCTTGTGGCAGCTGGGTGATTCTTAGAGATTTCCCATCCAAGAATGGTCCTGGCCCAAACCTACATAGCTTGTGAGATGTGATGGGATCAGAGCATATGGTAGAATGGCTGAAAGCAAAGACAGCTTAGTGTCTTGCATCTGAAATATCAAGATTCTGCCAACATCAGCAATATGATAACCATGTTCCATGAAATGGGAAAAAAATGTAATCAACATTCTTTAAAAACAGTCTAATTAATCTGTAGATTCCTTTAATTGGTGTATTTCCCCTTCTCCTCAGATAATGGGGCTAAAAATTATATTTTATCTTAGAAAAGTAAAATAACCAATACTCTTACTCAGTATAGTCAATAGAATTCTAAACTTTCTCAGGTGCATCACCTACCTATTGACAAAATATATCTTTAAAAATGGTCACATATGAAGTAAATCTGCAGGTGTACTGACAAAATGTACCATTAAAAATGCTTACATAGCCGGGTGTGGTGGCGCACGCCTTTAATCCCAGCACTCGGGAGGCAGAGGTAGGAGGATCACTGTGAGTTCGAGGCCACCCTGAGACTACATAGTGAATTCCAGGTCAGCCTGAGCTAGAGTGAGACCCTACCTCGAAAAAAAAAAAAAAAAAAAAAAAAAAAAAAAAAAAGCTTACATAGAAAATAAATTGATTGTATTATTTTTATCTGATTGTATAGTTAGTAAAATTATCTCAGGTCCTGAGAGTCTTATTTCTAATAAATTACTGTCACTAAGAATCGTAGGTACAGACTGGTAATTATTCTCTTTGGATGACCAAGAAAACATGGCATCAAATAAAATTTAGTGACCTTTAAAATTAGCATCATATTTAAATGACAGGAGAAAAATGTAGAGTGTACAAATAAAAAAAATTACATAGGCCCAAAGATAGTTCTAATTCTACAACAGCATTCATCACACAGCTGTATGACCTGCTGCAATCTCCTCACCTGCTTGCCAACATTCTTTATTGCCAGCTGTTCAGGTGTCATCTTATCTTCTTCTTCTACAGCCTGTGAATGAAACACAAAGGACAGTTTCAGAATTGGTATTTGCACTGTTGAATAATCACCAAAACAATGGTGATCATCATTTTCATTCAGAATACATTTTATTCAAACAACTTATTTAGCAAGAAGGGGCAATTTTACTAATCTTTATAATAATCTTTGGGGTAATAAAAACTATAACCACTATCATTTGGAAACACTCATATATGTACACAGTACTGGAAAATATCAAACTAGATCATTAAATGGTAGTCCTAGCTGGACCATTATTGAAGTGAGATGGGGAAATAGAAGTAGGATGTAGCCTGTTATGGCAGTAGGGCACTAGCTATTCTGTTCACTTTTTCCCTTTTCCCACAGCAGTTCCTCCACAAGCTCCCATGTGTTCCTCTCCCTTTCTCTTCTCAACCCAGCCTGTGCATATCCAGTATTTATTTAATATCACTGAGGATCAAAGGAATGTTGACTTTTGTCTTATCTAACAAATCATATTTTACTCCCTCTACATCTTTAACCTCTACAGTAATGTATTCAGAAAAAGAACTCATAATTCCACATAAAAATCTTTAGTAACTACAAAGAAATAATTTCAAGCTTTCAACATTGAAATAATTACATGAATTAAAAATCAAGTCAAATCATTAAATTTGAATTAAATCAACCAAAAATAACAGCATATGCAAACCACTTTTTACTACTTTCAGAGTTAACTACAAATTCCCATGTGTCTGATGAGAAGCTTGGTAGCAAAATCATTCTGTAATAGTTACAACATTTAGATTAGAGCTATTAGTACTGGCCTCTCCCAATAACAGCAATAAAACAAAAACCATTATTTTTTAAAAGGTTATATATATTCTTATATCCCCTTTCCTCCATTCCAATATATGGAACATTCTAAGTTTAAGACACCTTCATTTGAATACTCTAGCAGGGTTATGGCCTGAAGATAGAACTCTGTACATGGTCTATAATGTATTCACAACATCTGATCAATTGAAGATTAAAGAAAACAATCACCAAACTCTAGAAATGCTACCACAGCCTTTACCACAAAGATGGTTAGGAAGGGTGTGTGTATGTGGTGGAGGGGTCAGGAAGGGAAGGATAAAATGGTACTGTTAGAAAGCAGGAAACCAAAAGCCCAGGGAGGATTAGATTTGGACACTCTAAACTTAATAATCTCACAGCTGCCAAATTTCTTCATGTGTGAACAATGAACATGTAGGAAATGCAATCATCAGACATTTCCCATAAACTGGAAGTTTGGCTGTATTTCACACCTTCTTAATAGTTTTGTAAACAGAGAACTTGAAAATGAGCAAAGATGGCAAGTGTCTAATTTTATAAATGGACAAACTATCTAGAGAATTTTCCCCAGTAGAACCTGCCTACAGAGAAAGATGGTGAATAAGTACCGTATCTACTGATTACTAGAGAATATTTATAACATATCATTAGGAATTACATTTAAGCCTGAAAGAAAAAAAATAAAAGTCAATATAACACTCCAGATCTAGAACTCTGATGACAGAGAATATGCTCATTTTCAAGGTCAGATGTCATTCTATTATTTTCTGCTGGTTATTAAAGTATTTCCTAACTAGGAAAATGCTTCTTCTACTTTTCAATGTTTCTCATAATAGAAATGTTGAAATGTATTAACAGTATCTTTCTAAGTTACAATTATACTGTATTTTCCGGACAAAAACATACTAGATGAATGGAACAATTCACATAAATTTGTACTCCATAACCATTCAGTGTTAGCTATTCTACACACATGCCAACAACAACACTTACTATAGTACTAGGAGGAGACAAGAGTTTTGGAATTTGGCTCAAAATAACAATCTGCATATAAGTAATTAAGAGAATATATTGGATTAAGGCAAATAACATCGCTGGAAGATAGATACAAAGATGAAGGTCAAAAAGCATTCAAAACTTTTAAATCTTATTTGAAAGGATAAACAGGATATTAAAAGCTCTAATAAATTTTAAGAATCTTTTACATCATCTAATCACTTTACCAATTAGTTTTTCTATTCCCAATAATTAAAAGAGAGTTCACAAACTCTTTGAGAAGTGCAGATGGTAAAAAGTACTCTCAGCCATGGATGCCATCTGGGAGCTGAGGAGCAGCTGTAGAATTAGGCATATACTAAGGTTGCAAGCCCCATTACAGAAGAGCAAGCACATCTCTTCCATTCTAGGATAGACCATCATCACATCAGAGCCCTAAATATTGTCTCCATCTACCTATGTTACCTGTATCTAATCTGCCATCTGGGCAAGACCCAGCCTGTCTTCACTCACAGTTCTAATCTGGCTAGTCCCCAGGAAGAATTAAGAAATGGTAGCAGCACAAACAAATGAAATTCAGGCACAGGCAGTGTCCTCACTAGGGAACTTCTGTGTTTATGGCAACTTCTGTGATTTGGCTTCAAATTTTGCTTTTGCATTCATGCTCTTCGGTTTACTCAACCAACAAAAAAGCACTGAAAATGTTTGTGGCTATTCACACTAGAAACGTTTTTAACAGTTTATCAACAAAGACCCCCAGATGGCTATCCCATCATGCACGGTCTGCACAGTTCTAAGAATTTCTTGGAATTTGGTCTGTTACGTGATCATAATCCCCTCAAATGTACCCCATCTTAAAGATATTTCTACTCAACCCAGTAAACATCTTTTTTCCCTCCTGCTAAGGGTCAAGTTTCTAAAATGGAAACTATTTCAAATTTTATTTACCCTTTAACACAGACTGGACCCTTGGCATATCATTAGCATTCTTTTAAGGATCTCACTATGCAAATTACAATTTTCTGAACTTTCTGAATACCTTGAGAGTTACTCCAACACTGTTTTCCCTTCCACTCATTGGCCTTTGTTTTTGACATTACTATCTCTTATTCCACAAAGACTTCTGGCTATTCCTTTGATTTCTTTTCTTCTCAACCAGCATTCTGTATTCGTTCTATAACATGCTATGATTTTAGTTAAGTACATGCTTTTGAACATCATATGCTATTATTTTCATCAGCAAACAACCTCTGTGTAACTGCCAGTAGATTTCAAGACATTTTGCTGCTCATGTGGCTATAAAGTTTACTTTTCAAATGGAGAATATAACTGTAAACAGCCCTGTGGGTTACAAGGGTAGAGACTACATTTTAAAAATGCTTAAAAATAAAAAACCCAAAATGTACTTAGGCAAGCAAAATGAACAAACATTAAGCAATTTGAAAACTGGATGTAAGAAGAGACTTAAAAGGACATTAAAAAGCCGGGCGTGGTGGCACACGCCTTTAATCCCAGCACTCGGGAGGGAGAGGTAGGTGGATCGCCATGAGTTCAAGGCCACCCTGAGATTACATAGTGAATTCCAGGTCAGCCTGGGCTAGAGTGAGACCCTACCTCAAAAAAAAAAAAAAAAAAAAAAAAAAAGGACATCAAAACTGTTTTGCTTACTACCATCACTAAGCATCAATATATATGTGCTTTTACAAATGTTAATTTACTGAATTCTTCCATGTGTGCACACATGCATGTTCAGAGGACAACTTTCAGGTTGGTCCTTAACCTTTTCCCCAATTTGAAGTGGGGTCCCTCGCTGAATCTTTCTGTTGTTGCTGTTCTTTGCTCTGTGAGCTACAGAAGCCAGCCACAGCTTCTGGCTTTTTCCATGGGGTTTGGAGATTGAATTTGTATACACAGAAGATAAAGGAGAGTGCTTAATCCACTGAGCCATCTCCCCAGACCAATTTACTGAATTTTTAAGCTCTCTCTCCTTGAGGTACCTTTTATTAGCTCCAGTAATGTTTCTAGCAAGCTATTTTTCAAACTCTTCTTGCTCTCAAGGAGCTCACAGTTGAGTTTTACTTGCTTGTAAATCTCAAATTATAGTAAACATACAAAAGAGGAAGATACAGATAGCTATCTTTCTTTGTAAAAATGAGGAAATGGCTTAGTGGTTAAGGCATTTGCCTGCAAAGCCTAAGGACTCCGGTTCAATTCCCCAGGACCCATGTAAGCCAGGTACACAAGGGGGCACATGCATCTAGAGTTCATTTTCAGTGGCTAGAGGCCCTGGCGTGCCCATTTTCTCTTTATCTGCTTCGTGCCCCCTCTCTCAAACAAATAAAATATTTAAAAAAAAAAAAAAAAAGAGGGCTGGAGAAATGGCTTAGTGGTTAAGGCGTTTGCCTGCCAAGCCACAGGATCCCGGTTCTATTCTACAGGACCCATGTAAGCCAGATGCACAAGGTCACATGCATCTGGAGTTCGTTTGCAATGGCTAGAGGCCCTGGTATGCCCATTCTCTCTGTGTCTGCCTCTCTCTCTCTGCTTGCAAATAAATAAATAAAATATAATTAAAAAAAAAAAAAAAAAGAGGCAGACCTAAAGACAGGATCAATGACCTAGGAAGTTACATTTGACCCAGTTAGTCCAAAGGAAGGGACTGCAGTGAAGCAGGCCATGAAGGAACAGAGGAAGTAGTAGTGAGGGTGCCTTTAGAGAACATTTCCTTAAATTTTAGGACTTTCTGTTAATATTAGTTAATGCTGCTGAAGATTATTAGTTTATTTTAATTTTTTTTTTTTTTTTAGTTTTTCAAGGTAGGGTCTCACTCCAGCCCAGGGTGACCTGGAATTCACTCTATAGTCTCAAGGTGACCACAAACTCATAGCAATCCACCTACGTCTGCCTCCTGAGTGCTGGGATTAAAAGCGTGCGCCACCATGCCTGGAATTTGTTTTGCAAAGTCACAATTTTGGTAGAAATTACAAGTATTCTAACACATCATTCACTCAACAACTATTTACCTGATACTATTTATCAATAAGTGTGCTAAAAATAATGAGATTTGAGAGTTTAATTCAGAGAACTTGTGAATTAGTTGTACAACCAGAATATCAATAAACAAAAATTAATCTGGGTAGGGCTGGAAAGATGGCTTAGCAGTTAAGGCATTTGCCTGCAAAGCCAAAAGATCCTGGTTCAATTCTCTAGGACTCACATAAGTGAGATGCACAAGAGGGTGCATGGCTCTGGAGTTCGTTTTCAGTGGCTGGAGGCCCTGGCGTGCCCAATCTCTCCCCGTCTCTCTGGGTGTTGTAGCACACACCTGTAATCTAATCTGATCACTGGGTTTCAAGAAGGAAGAAGTGATACAGAGACAAGAAGACAAACAGATTTCAAGTCCAGCATGGAACTACAAAACTAGATCCTGTCTCCCTAAAAGATAAAAGAAAGAAAGTAAAAGGAAGGGAGGAAGGGGAGGCTAAATGATTCATTTGAAAGGATAGAATACTACTGGAGCATAAGTCTGTTGCTTTGGCAAGGGTCTCATTAGTGAAGAGAGTTATACTCATATCTGTATAAAAAGCAGGAGTTGGGAAGAGACTATGGTTACAAAGAATGTGTCAGGCCAAGAAGCAAGAAGGGGATTACAATTAGAAACATTACCGACTATTCTGCATTGTAATAATGTAACTGAGGTAAGAGTCAAAGCTACTTAAGGAAGCAGGAGCCAATTTAGTTTTGAAGTTCACTCTAGAGCAAAGACATGTCAGTCTTCAAAGGCTTTCTAAAAGAAAGCTAGGTACATGAACTCATTTATATATTTTAATTAAGGTAAATTTTATCTAACATTAAATTAATGACTTCAACAGTCAGAGACATTTAGTTTATTTATAATGTATAACCATCACCTCTATCCAAAAAAACCTTTCAAAGGGAAACCTATTTAGGCTGTTACTTCCTACTTGCCCAAGTCCCTGGTAATCTGCTTTGTGTCTCTATGGATTCACCTATTCTGGATACTGCATTCAAATACTATCTTACAACATGACTTCTGTGCTTATCTCTTTTTCACTTACAATGTTTTTGTGGTTCAACTTTTTGGAAAAAAAAAATGTTATGGGAGTTGCCTATTCAATATCCGTCTGCTAGCTGCCTATTCAATATCCGTCTTCTTTTATAACATAACCATGCTTTTACTAAGGGCATCAATGCTTCCATGTAGAAGAGTATATTATATAGACTTTCTTTTTTTTTTTTTTTGGTTTTGCGAGGTAGGGTCTCACTCTAGTCCAGACTGACCTGGAATTCACTCTGTAGTCTCAGGGTGGCCTCGAACTCTCGGCGATCCTTCTACCTCTGCCTCCCAAGTGCTGGGATTAAAGGCGTGCGCCACCACGCCCGGCTATATAGACTTTCTTATAGGAATGCATATATGACAAAATTCTGCCAATTACAGATAATTTATGGAACAAGTCCTGAAAGGAAACTGATTTTTGCTCCCCCCCTTCCAATAATGACAACTAAAGATTTAGCAATTGCACTCAATCCTGAAGATGACCTAAAAGTATGAGAAGCACACCTTTCTATAATCCATTGTCACTTTGAGTTGACACAACCTTAGTTATAAGTAAAAAAAAATTCAGGAGTTACATTAAGAATAAACTTTTCTGAGGGTGGGCGTGGTGGCCCACACCTTTAATCCCAGCACTCAGAAGGCAGAAGTAGGAGGATCACTGAGAGTTCAAGGCCACCCTGAGACTACATAGTGAATTCCAGGTCAGCCTGAGCCAGAGTAAGACCCTACCTAAAAAAATAAATAAATAAATAAATAAAAATAGAACTTTTCTGGGCTGGAGAGATGGCTTAGTGGTTAAGGTGTTTACCTGCAAAGCAAAAGGATCCCGGTTCGATTCTCCTGGACCCACGTAAGCCAGATGCATGTGGAGTTCGTTTGCAGTGGCTGGAGGCCCTAGTGCACCCATTCTCTTTCTCTCTCCCTCTCGCTTTGCTTCTTTCCCTCTCAAATAAATAAATAATTTTTTAAAGTATGAAATCTAAAAAAAAAAAAAAGAACTTTTCTATCTTCCTCCTTTGAGATGACACCGTTATCAATACAATGCATCTATGCATGTCCAAGATCACTTGAGGGGGAAGAAGGCAAAATGGCAGTGACTTTTTATATTGTTATATAAAATAATTTTTACATTTTACATAAAATTGTAAAATTTTCTCTAAGTTCTTATGGAAATTAGTTTAGCCCTTCTTTTGAGACAAGATCTCATGTACCACAGATTGGTCTCAAACTATGTAGTCAAGGAGGATGAGCTTTATCCTACCTCCAGCTCCAGAGTGTTGGAATTACAGGCAGACACCACCATACCCAATAATCTTATAGAATGTTATTTCTCATACTAAATAAACACTTAAAGAGGTTTCAAGAGTTATATGCATTTGAAACTAAGATATGGGCAGGACAGATGGCTTAGCGGTTAAGGCTTATATTTGTGAAGCTAGGGACCCAGGTTCAATTCTCCAGGACCCACATACACCAGAGGCATCTGGAGTTCATTTGCAGTGGCTAGAGGTCCTGGCGTGCCCGTTCTCACTCACTCACTGACACTCTCTCTCTCCCCTCTCTCTGTCTCAAAAATAAATACAAACAAATCTCTAAAAATGTATCAAAATTACTTTCACACTACATTTTCATAAACTAATACTGAAAAAGTAAGTCTACTTACTAAGTTTTTGTTTTACTTAATAGGTTAGAAACTTTTTTCATGTTTAATGCCAATTATCTTTTTTTAACTGATTCCTAATTTATTCTTATTTTTATCATCTGCATAATTCTTTTTTGAAAATATATTTAATTTACTTATTTACTTATTTATTTGAGAGTGAGAAAGAAAAGAGAGATAATGGGCATGCCAGGGCCCCTAGCCACTGCAAATGAACTCCAGACGCATGCACCCCCTTGTGCATCTGGCTTATGTGGGTCCTGGAGAATTGAACCAGGATCCTTTGGCTTTGCAGGCAACCTCCTTAACTGCTAAACCATCTCTCCAGCCCCAATCTACATAACTATTGACATACAAGAGTTCTGAAAAATTTTCTAGTCTATTCTTTTGAATTTCTGTTTGCAAACATAATCCATGGTATTCAAATGATGATATGATCCCTTTTCTTTAATGTTTATACATCTTTTTGTGTGTTAACTACACGAATATAAAAATAAGAATTTTCTATTTTATATAGATACCACAGGATATGTAATCGTATAAAAATACCCATTCTTTTCATTTAGGTTACTATGTAAGTCAATATATCCATCTGAAAAGTAAACTGTCAAATCTCAGAATTTACAGCTACATGCTTGAAAAGAAGGCAAATTTTTGTTTCTATGTTATTCTTAAATGTTCTTTTGCAATACATTTTTCACCTACACATTCATTTACAAATATGTAATCAAATATTAACAAAAATTTAAAAATAGCAGATGCATCTTGGCATGAATAAATTAGAAAGTTTGGAATAACAGAACTGTAGGTGTTATAGTTCAATAATTAGAAAAATCAAATGAGTAATGATCAAGCAGAATTTCTGTTTGGAATTCAGAATTGAATTTGAAAACTTGGAAGATGGGAATTTAATTACCATCTAACCTCCTTTTAGTTTAGGACCTGACTGGCATCTAACAGTAATTACCTTAGTTTAAAAAAACAACCAATTAAAAAGAATACTATGAAGAACTCGTAACATGGGCCTTTGATTTTATATTTTAAGTGTTACTAAAAAAAATCCACCGTATTTCTTTCAATCATAGAGGGAATTACATTCTCAAATTTGGACTCTTCATATCACAGCTTACACATTGTTTTCATTTTTTAACCAAACCTTACAAGTTTTTGAGGACTACAAGATTTTTTAAAATTGTAAAATAGGAAAAACATCTATGGATGGGCAGCTGTAACCATAAATAGGTTACTTCCTGGCAGTGGTACCAATGAGAATTTACTTAAATGTAATGTTAGACAGAAATAAAAACGACTCACAGAGTCTGCTGAATAGTTCTGAAGAATACAATATTAACTTAAAATTATAAACTACTTTCTATGTAATCTCCAAAGCATGAAAGCGATATTAGAAAGAAAAAAATGACCTATAATCAAGTATCACTGGTGATTTCAAATCAAGACACTCCATACAAATCAGGATATGCCCCTCAAAACCATATCTAATTGTTAGAATTTAGTTTGACCCCATTATTTTGATTTCAATGCTCCGCCCCCCCCCCAAAAAAAAGCTTGCTGCTCCACCTGGTAAATCTTACACACTGTCTCCTGGAAAATATTTTTAATATGATGTATTTAAAAACAGAAATTTTACTTTTTGGTGTAAAAACACCAGTCTTTAACTTATAAGACCTGTATCTTGAATTCTAGCCCTTACTATTAACTTTTAATACCACATTTGAATATCTTCTTTAAAAATGTAGTTTCTAATTTTTATATATGTTTTTTTATGAAGCGTGTTTAGGAATAGGTCGTGAAACTAGAAAATGGCCCATGACAGGAGAAAAACAGGTTTTAAGAAAGCAGACAGAGTAGGGAGGGGCAACAGAACATATGTGACATGAACGTAGAAAGAGGAATATTGGAAGCAGAAGGATAAAAAGTGGGGAGAGGCAGGAAGGGGGAGGACAGAAAGGGTGTAAGAATAGAGGGTATAAAACAAAACAATGTGTGCATGAAAATGCTAGAAGGATGGGCTAGAGAGATGGGCTCAGTAGTTAAAGGCACTTGCTTGCAAAGCCTGACAGTCTGGGTTTGATTCCTGTGACGTCCATAAACTTAGGTGTTCTGAATGCTAGGTTTCCAGCTGTTGGCAATTTGGGAACTAACACCTCCTGGAGGCAGTGTATTATTGGGGGTGGTCTTATAGGTGTTATAGCCAGCTTTCTCTTGCCAGTGTTTGGCACACTCTCCTGTTGCGGTTATTCACCTGATGTTCAGGTGATGTCCACCCTCTGCTCATGCCATCATTTCCCCTTGCCATCATGGAGCTTCCCCTCAAGTCTATAAGCCAAAAAATCTCCCCCCCACACACACACAAGCTGCTCTTGGCCAGGTGTATTCTGCCAGCAATGAGAACCTGACTGCAACAATTCTCCAGAACACAGGTAAAGTCAGATACACAAAATGGGCATGCATTTGGAGTTTGTTTGCAGGTTTCTGAGGAGGCCTGGTCCTGTCCACACTTTGGTTTGCCCTTCCAGTCTCTAAAATTATGAGGGAATAAATTTCTGTTGCTATAAGCCACCAGTTTTTGGTAATCTGTTATGGCAGCACCAGTGAACTAATGTGGCATGGAATACAACTTGTAATGAAGTCAAATATTTCATATTCCTTCATTTCAGAATTCTAGAGGAACATAAGTCTATCAACAAAACGTTATCATGGCCAGATGGATTTTAGCACACATCTTCAGATTGTGTATAATATTAAATTTTGTTTGTTTGTTTGAGGCAAGATCTCACTAGTCCAGACTAATCTAGAATTCACTCTGTAGCACAGGCTTGCCTCAAACTTATAGCAATCCACTGTGTCCAGCTAATATGAATTTTCTGTGTATGTGGGTGTAGATTATGTGTATGGTGTGGTATATGCACATGTGTGTATGCAGATTCAGGTACCTCATGTACACATGTTTGGAGGTCAGAGGAGAATGTTAAGTATCTTTCTCTTATTGCTCATCTGTGAATTTCCTTTTGGAAGCTGCTATCTGAGAGCCCAGTGATTCTCTGGTCTCTGCCTGCTAGCATCTAGATTTAAGCATGTGCACGGCCAGCTAAATACAGTATTGTGGTCCAAAAGGCCCTTGTGCTTAAGGAACAAGCACTCTCAACCACTGATCCTTATCTCCAGCCCAAAACAAACTTTAAAATTAATTAATTAATTAATTAATTTGTTAGCAGAGAGGGGAGAGGAAGATGGGCATGCCAGGGGGCCTCTTGCCACTGTAAACTTCTCATGCACACACCACTTTATGCATCTGGCTTTCTGTGAGTGCTAAGGAGACAAACCTGGGCCAACAGGCTTTAACCACTGAACAATCTCCCTACCCCTAATACAGATATTTTAGTGCCCTCATATAAAGTAGATCTTACTAGTCATTCTTATTTTTTCCATACAATTAATCACAATGTATTATGTAGTATTTGTATATGTTCTGTTTCTCCTACAGAAAATAAGCTTAGAAGAACAGAAGCTTTGTATATATTGTTTTTTTTTTTTTTTAAATCATATTCCATTGTCTGGCACATAGTTTTCAATAAGTACTTCTTAAATGAAAAATAGAAAAATTCACAAAATAAATTATAGTACATGTTAAATGCTTTTGCTGCTATCAACATCCCCTTACGCTCCTTCTCTTCCAAGAAAATTTCTCTAAGTAATGATTGTGTGGTTATTTACACAGTCCTACAACAGGGGTTGGTAAAAACTACAGCCCAACAATGAAAACCAAAGCCACCTCTGTTAATACATCAGTCACTTTCATTTGTTTACAGTGCTCTATAGCTGCATTTGTACAATGGTTTTATGAGAGACAGGATGGATTACAAAGTAAATGTTTACAATATAATTTACAAAACAGGTCTTTTTATAATTATATTATTTGGCATCTAATTATAATATTCCAAATGTTATGAAAAGATAAATTTTAAAAGTGACTTTAACCTTATTGTAGTTCTTGGCCAATTCTAACATCTCTTTTACCACTGATTCGTTGTGTTTACAGTGTTCACTGTAGTCCTGAAGTGTCAAACCTTCCATCCAACTCTTCTTATGCAAATTTAGCAACATCTAAAAAGAATATAAGGAAAAAGTTACTTTATTTTAGTTCCTTAGAGATAATTCCTTCACTGTCTTATGAAAAGAAAATCACAAAAATGAAATTAAAATATTAGTTGCAATTAGAAATCTCCTAAATGTACGTTAATATAATTTAAGATGTGCTCCAACCACATAGCCTTTGCCTTTGCTACCTATCTAGCTTTATTTCATCTCTGCATGACTTACCTTGCTCTCAGAGACATACTTTTCCTGAGTACACTATCTACAAAAGGCCATCTCACAGTTTAACAAAGATCTTTCATCCTTCACCCAGTTATGGTATTTTTATATCTGTAGACAAAGAATTTGTCTCTGTTCAGTTATCTTCAAGATCACCAGATTTACATTCTAAAATGTATCCAATCACAACAGACAGTAAATATCTATTAAATAAAGGAATGAATTAAACTCTTACATTACATAAGACTTACAAAATTTTCAAATGTCAAGATTAGATAAAATTCCCAACTAATTGACTTTGTACCAATCAATTGTTTTAAGCTTATATGTCTATGTGTTAGGAGCATTTATTAGATAACCTCAGAGGTTCCTACAAATCCTAACATTCCATTTATAATTTAAAATTCAAAACATGTTTATAGCCAAAAAGCTATGAAACTAAGAAGTACATCAAAGATATAGCCAGTTTCATTCAGGTCAATAAACCGGGATAGGGGTCTGTAATACTGACCATGAAATTCAACACCTTCATTCATCGTTTCCCAAAGTGGACTAAACTTCAAAGTACATATCCTTGGAAATTCACAAATTTTCCTGGGTGTGTGTGTGTGTGTGTATGCATGCATTCATGCATAAAATGTGTGTACACATATTGGGGGGGGGGAGTGAAACAGAATCACACTATGTAGCGCCCAGGCAGGTCTCAAAGTCATGATTCATTTTTTAAAAATTTATTTATTTACTTGAGACAGAGAAAGAGTCAGAGAGAGAGAGAGAGAGAGGCAGGGAGGGAGGGAGAGAGGGAGAATGGGCACGCCAGGGCTTCCAGACACTGCAAATGAACTCTAGATGCATGCACCCCCTTGTGCATCTGGCTTACATGGATCATGGAGAACCGAACCGGGATCCTTTAGCTTTGCAGGCAAACACCTTAACTGCTAAGCCATCTCTCCAGCCCCCATGGTCCATTTTTTAAAATATTCAGACAAGATCTGAGTCTTTTAATATATATAATTTATTTGAGGGAGAGAGTGAATGGGCATGCCAGGCAGGGCTTCTAGCCAACTGCCAATGAACTCCAGATGCATATGCCACTTTGTACATCTGGTTTTATGTGGGTACTGAGGAATTGAACCTGGGTCCTTAGGCTTTGCAGGCAAGCACCTTAACCGCTAAGCCATCTCTCCAGCCCTCATGATCCTTTTGCATCAGCTTCCCCCAATGCTAACATTAAAGGCATGTGATACCACACCACACACACACAAATACATATGTATATTTAAAACAAGCAAGCACTCAAGGTTTGTTTTAGCAGGTGAAAAAGCAAAGGTAGAAAATAAGCACTCCTAAGTAAAGTGCACACAGAGCTATGGGGCAATGGCCAAATTTATATTTTTAAGATTGTTTTTCTTAAAGTCATACTTTAGAAATTTTCTTCAATTAAGGACTATCACAGAGTAAGAAGTTATTTTTTTCTTCTGATAACTGAGAAAAATCTCAGGCTGGCTGTTGTATCATCAAAACCATTGTACTTACTTCACTTTAAGGGGCCAGGGTTGTACTTCAGTAGTAGAAGACTTACTCTTTATGCACAAAACCCTGTGTTCAAAATCCACAGCATCATACATACACTCACACTCACGTACATGTGCACAAACACATTTACCTACATAGAATCACTGTACTTCACTTTTGGGGCTGGAGTTGTGGGATATACTTCAGTGGTACACAAAGTGCACAAAGTCTTGGGTTCAATCCTTAACAACACACAGAGAGAAAGAAAACCAGTGGACTTTAAATGAGATTGCTGAGCCAAAAGAACCAGAAAATGTAACTTCTCAAAATGTATGTTTAATTATTTAAAAAAAATTATCCAACATGTTTAGAAGTGTGCATCTGCCGAGTGTGGTGGCTCACGCCTTTAACCCCATCATTGGGGAGGTAGAGGTAGGAGTATTGCCGTGAGTTCAAGGCCACCCTGAGACTACAGAGTGAATTCTAGGTCAGCCTGGGTTAAAGTGAGACCCTACCTCGAAAAACCAAAAAGAAGTTTGCATCTATTTATGGTACAAAGTTTATCTTACATTAGAAAACAATGTGCATGACAAAAATCACTGTGAGGATTAATAAGATAAAAGGCTCCCCTATGCCCTTCCTATATTATCAGGGGCAAAAACAGTACACATAAAAAGAAAAAGATAACAAAACTCTGGAAAAATTCTGCATAAGTAATTCCAACTTCTCTGTTTGCTTCTCATCCTTCTCCAGTGATATTATCATACAAGAAAATACTTGGGAATTTGGAAACAGCTGCAATAACTTATGCTATGCCATGAACCATAAATAAGTGTTGAGAAATGGATTTTCCTACTACTTAGAGAGCAATCAAAGTTATCAAGGAGCAACAGAAAAATCCTACCATGCTTAGACAACCATTCCACTGGGCACCTCAGGAAAGGCTAGGGGTTAAATATAAAGGCTATCTATCTGGGGCTGGAGAGGTGACTTAGCAATTAAGGTGCTTGCCTGCAAAGCCAAAGGACCCATGTAAGCCAGATGCACAAGGGGCACATGTATCTGGAGTTCATTTGCAGTGGCTAGAGGCTCTGGGGTGCCCATTCTATCTCTCTCTCTCTCTACTTGCCTATTTCTGTATTTCTCTCTCTCTCATATAAATAAAAATGAAATATTAAAAAAAAATTTAAAGACTATCTGGATAAAAAAAAAAAGGCAGCTGGGCGTGGTGGCACATGCCTTTAATCCCAGCACTTGGGAGGCAGAGGTAGGAGGATCACCAAGAGTTCGAGGCCACCCTGAGACTACATAGTTAATTCCAGGTCAGCCTGGACCAGAGTGAGACCCTACCTCGCAAAACCAAAAAAAAAGGCAGGGCTGGAGAGATGGCTTGGTGGTTAAGGTGCCTGCCTGCCTAAGCCTAAGAACGCTGATTCCAATCTCCAGGTCCCACGTTAAGCCAGATGCAAAGTGACGCAAGGGTGCAATGCCACACTTGACCACAAGGGGGCGCAAGCATCTGGATTTCATTCGCAGTGGCTGCTGGCGCGCCCATCTCTGTCTTCCTCTCCCTCTTTCTGTGTCTCTCTCCAAAAAAAAAAAAAAAAAAAAGACAGGACATTTGTTACTGAGAGAGTTGATGAACTGAGCTATTAAGAATATTAACCAAAAATTACTTTTTTGAATAATGGCACATCTAGAAGCTGTAGACTGTTACTAGAAAATTTTTAGTACCTGGGACGGGATACCTTCCAGTGAGTTGTTGGCCAAGGAGGTCCCGGTAGCCTCCAAAACATTGAAGGCTTTTGCCAAAGCCCTTGGTTTCCCTTGAGAAACAGATAGTAAGACCCTATTGCTGAAGACATCTCTTGCCTGAGAGGCAAGGTCACTGAGAAAGCAAGCTGGTGCGGAGCAGAAAACCTTCTCCCTGTAGACCAGCCAACTGAAAGCTGGAAAAAGCTGCACTGCATGCAGGGTATGGGAGACAGAAGTCATCAGCAGTGAAAACAGTGGACGCTGAATATTCAAGTTTGGCCAGAGAGGCCCAATGACTGAACGGGTGCAAGAGTGGCATGTCTACTCTTGGGGTAACCAACTGCTCCATAATTGGAGTGAAGGCCCTCTCTACGGGAGGGAATACATACCTGGTACTGAAAAACCTAAGCAAAAGTCTATGGCAGGTGAGGTCATGAGCCTTAGGGGTATAAAGCCTGCTCTTGTCTGACTAAATGTATATACTATTCCCACCAAGCTGCCCTGAAAATATTACACGTAATGCTCATATTCACATATTAACGCTACTCTCACTTCTGGTTAGAGAAGCTTCTCTTTTCAGATGGCGATGACCACTGGGATGACCCAAAAGGCAACATAGTGCTAAGAAGAAGGGATGGAGGAGTGCCCAGCACTGAAACACCTCTGTCACACCCTCCAAGGCTCAGGGACCATTGTGGAAGAGGGGGCGGATAGAATGGAAGAGCCAAAGGAAGGGTATGACTTCTTACAATGCAACTGCCCAGACAGAAATTGGCCTCGATATCCATGACCTTGCAGTGCCTAGCAATACCTCTGCAAGACCCTCAAAATAGAAGAAAAAGATGATGACATCAAATTAAAAGAGAGACTAATGGAGAGAGGGAGGGGATATGATGGAGATTGGAGTTCTAAAGTGGAATGGGGGGAGGGGAGGGAAATATCAGGTGGGTTTTTTTTGTATGTAAGTATAAAAGTTGTCAATAAAAAATAATAATTAAAAAAAGAGAATATTAACCAAGTATTAGACTGTAAACAGGGATGTGGCTCACTTGTAGATTGCATGGCCATCATCCAGAAGGCCCTGGGTTTGATCCCTAGTACTGCACAAATCAGGTGTGGTGGTACATGTCTGTAATCCCAACAACTTGAGATGGAGGTAGGAAAATCCGAAGTTCAAGGTCATTCTTGGCTAAACAGACAATCTGAGGCCAGCCTAGGACATATGGGACACTGTCTTAAAAACAAACCCAGAAGAATAAGTAATCAAATTTTAAAACTGCCTAGCATAAGAAAGGATAACAATCTAACTTGAAATATGTAAATGCCCCTTTTTTTCCTATTGACTCCTCTTATATTACCATAGATAAACATGGCATCTTTCTTAAAAGGCACCAGAGGGCTGGAGAGATGGCTTAGCGATTAAAAGCACTTGCTAGTAAAGCCTAAGGACCCAGGTTCGATATTCCCCAGTACCCACATGAGCCAGATTCAAAGTGGCACATACATTTGCAGTGGCTAGAGGCCATTGTGTGCCCATTCTCTATCTGCCTCTTTCTCTCAAAAAAATAAAAATAAATAAAATAGTAAAAACATTAAAAGTCACTACACAATTACAATTTAATTTACTCTTATCAAATTTGAAAAGATACAGGTTTATCAACTGCATTGCAAAATGTCACTTTATTGACAATAAAAATAATCAGATAAACAACAGAATTAGAGGAAATGTATTTATAATTTATCCTTAAACAAAATGAACGTTAAGATTGTTGCCTATTTGTTCTCCCATTTAGCACCCATCAATAAGGAAGAATGTCTTTTAAGAGAATATTCCTTTATTTTATGCTATACCTCATCAGGAATGGAAAAATATTTGGAGAAAGCAAAAGTAGTCAACAATTCAAATTTTAAATCATATCAGGTAATAAATAGTTCAAATAGATTGGAAAAGATTTTTTTTTACTAGTTCTAAGACAAAAATTTAAATTTGGGCTGGAGAGATGGCTTAGCAGTTAAGGCACTTGCCTGCAAAGCCAAAGACCCAGGTTCAATTCACCAGGACCAAATTAAGCCAGACGCCCAAGGTGGCGCATGCATTTGGAGTTCATCTGTGGTGGCTGAAGACCCTGGCACACCCATATTCTCCCCTCTTCAGTAAATGAAAATTTAAATAAAAATAAATTTAAGCTTACCTTCTGCTCCAGTTCATTTTTCCGATAATTAATAGTGATAGAGTAATAATGTCTGTTTAGTCCATGAATTAATGCCTATATAATTTAAAAAAAGAATAAGTTAAAGTTTTCCATCTAGTAACATGTAAACATATAAAATTAATGTCATAGTGCTTACAATACATTTACCATCTTCTAAAGAAGGCATTTTATTCTAAATTAAGATTAAATGATAACATTTTCTCAGCTACAGTTTAGAAGTGCAGATTTGAGGAATGAGTGATAAATTCTTTAATGCATTACATGAGGCATCACAGTTTAACACGTTCAATGGCCTTGCAGAGTCAGCAATAGGTCTGAACTCTTCACAAATGGTTACAAATTAACTATTTGTATTTTATTGTCTGATTTTATGATATATAGGTGATGCTGGCATTTCAAAAGAAAAGCCAAAATCCTCATAAATAGTACACCTGTTTCTTTACTTAATGTGGATTTTCCCTTTTTTGCACTTAATTCAAAAAATTGTGTCTAGGTAATTCTCCAAATTTCTTCACTGTGTCTGTTTTACTCATACTCTAATCCAGTGATACTAAATCTCATTACCCAGAATTCTCTTAGTTGCACCCATCTCCAAAACAGGCCAACCATAATAAAAAGTTAATACTGTGGCTTTATTGAACAACAACAACAACAAAAACAGTACCTCTAGCTGTTATACTGCCCAAGTATCTAATTCTAGCAAAAGGGTTTCAGGACATGAAAGCACAGAAATAAACCTTAAAATACTTATAAAAATTAGAACTACTCAGGGCCTCCCTAAACCTGCACTCATCCCTGTGCACATTAGGAGGTGTATCCTCTAAAAAGAGAGGATTCGATAAATGTGACTACTCCCTTAAGTATACAGTCTGGCTATAGAGTAGACCTTGGGTTCAATTGCCTGCCAAAGCATCTCTGCATGATACACTAACTGCACAATTCTACACGGTGGCAAAACTAGTGACAGTTGTGATCAACACACACTTAAGCCAATGGCTGCATATAGGCTCACATTTTAGAATTAAGCAACCATACTACTGATTTGATGGCACTACCTATTTGTTTTTTCAATTAAACTGCATAGATAAATAGAAAAATGAACATAAGCAGCATGAAAGATTATCAAAGGCAATGGTAAAAGAAATAGTCTTAAGCAGTGCTTCAATTTTACTTACTGATCTACTTCATGTCCCCTGTGTATTCATCCCAAATCATAAACTATGAGCATTTGGTCTCATGCAGAAAGAGGACTGTACAGGGCCAGTTACAGTTTTATATATTAACTGCTCTAGAAAAAAGCAGGCATATTATAAATATAGCTTAGCTTGGGGTATGGTGGTGCACACCTTGTAATGCCAGCACTCCTGAGCAGGAAGAGTGCAAGGTTAAGGCTAGTCTGGGATGGAGAGTTTTTGACCAGCCTGGATACATAGTGAGTCCCTCTCCCAAAACAAAACACCATATGTACAGCTTTGAATTATACATACATTGCTCATAAGTTCTTGATAAGTTAAAAAATTTTTCATGCTCTTAAAATATGTTTAGATCTAAAGATAAATTTGTTTTAAATTACATTAATACACTTAAAAGATGAGGATAAACACTATCCAATAAGTCACCTTCTAAAATGAAGCTTTCAAGGTGCCATAGGTCACTCAGTCTCATAATATGAAGCTTTCTATATATAAACAGAAATCAAAAACAAATTGTGTTTTGTGGTTCCCTCTGGAGTGGAGAACTAGTAGCAAAGGACATAAATGGTGTGTTTACCTTTTGAACTTTATATATATACTGTTTATTCAAAAATATTTAAATTTCCAACTGCAACAGAGAAGAATGAGATCTACCAGTTCCTGAATTAATTCACTGAACAGCTAGAGCAAGTCATCTTTCTAGGCCTCAGTTACCTCACCTACAAAATGACCAACACAGTTCCACTGCAATTTTTTTGTTTTGTTTTATTTTATTTTTCAAGGTAAGGTTTCACTCTAGCCCAGGCTGACCTGGAATTCACTATATAGTCTCAGGCTGGCCTCAAACTCATGACAATCATCCTACCTGTGCTTCCCAAGTGCTGGGATTAAATGCTAATTTTTTAAACTTCGTATTTCCTAATCACAGAAAATCATATTTTTCAAATAACTCTATCACACAATGCTACATGCTATACTTAGGAGGTTCAAAGCCCCAGTGAATGCATCTATGCATCAATATTTACTAAACTTGTAAGGCTGACAACCAATCTTCAAATTTATTGTGACACTTAAGGATCTGAAATGCCAGTGAACAAGTTTCTAATGGACTATCTTTAAAAATTTAGTCACTAACATATATACCTATTAACTGTCATTTCTAAACACTGACAATAGTAGTCCAGTGTTTACAAGTACAAAGCAATATATTTTCAAGGATTAACCTAGAAGACAATACCATTATACTTTTCACTTACTACTAAAAATAATGGCTTCTCATACAAAATATGAAAATGAAAACAAAACTTACCTATTAACTTAAGCACTGTCTTACGTGCTTTAAAAAATTCTCTAAAAGCACTGTTTCACCGTAAAAATTTTAAGAAATAACAAAAAGAAAACTCCCATAATTCTACCACCTAGAGGTAATCAGTACTAGTATCTTATTATAAATACATAGATACAATTTATAACATATACACTTACTAAGTAGAGAACTTGTATATCCTGTTTTATAACCTTTTTAATTTAGAGTACTTTAAACTTTCCTATAGTTATTAACTGTTCACAATGTTATCATAATAGTCTCCTGTTACTTTAAGTGTAATAATAATCAGTGCTTTAACATCATTGATGACCACCCAGCATATGTCTAATACCAGCTATTAGGCATCTATCCTTATTACATTTAAGTTGGCTTGGGAGCAGATTCTCTCAAAAGTAGCTAACTTTTAATTTAAAATAAAAGGTATGATATTTTAAAAATCTAGGTGTAGTGGCACACTCCTTTAATCCCAGCACTCAAGAGGTGGAGGTAGGGCCATGAGTTGAGGCCAGCCTGGGATTGCATAGTGAATTATAGGTCAGCCTGGGCTACAGTGAGACCCTACCTCAAAATAAAATAAAATAAACAGTATTTTTGAATTGCCAAATAAAAAATATTGCAAACACATATTTAAATTGTATTGTGGATCAACCATTTCCCTCTGTCACTTCTGGGTCACTCTCTTTCCAGCTTGTCTTACAAAATAATGAAATGTTCCAAAGGTGTGGCATCATTCCATCACTTTTTAGCTTGATCCCATTTATATGCCTCAGTGTTGAAATTGTCTTAAAACTATAAAGCACCGAGATAGATGTCATTCTCATGGGCAATATATAAACTGTGAAATAAATATATTTAGAGATTCTAATTGGAAGGCAAAACAAACTAAAATGATAGGAAAAATAATGACACTGTAGCTGTTACACATAGGTCATTTAACTCAGGTTTGTAACCTGCTTCATAAGGTTCATATTTAATTATGGACTGTAAGGTGGGAATAAAAACTACAAGTGCAGAAAAAACAAATTCTAATACTGATTATATGTTTTAAGGTTAAAAGGCAATGTTTTAATTTAAAAAAATGAAATATGCAACAGGTGGCTGCTGATTTGCAATTAGTAAAAACTTCTGGCAGAAATATACCATGCACTAATCACAATGATTTGGGATTGTGAGATGCTATTTAACCTTTTGTTTAAAAAAAAAAAAAGAATAATGAAGCATGGTGCTATGGGGGTTTTTTAAGAAAGGTCATTATCATGGACTAAACAGGTTCAATAATATATTCTCTTGGAACAGCAAGTATGGGCTTGTCTGTGCCCAATCAAACTCACTGGGAGCTTACTTCATACTCATTATACACTGCAGTTTTCCCTAACTTGTAAAAGTATTTTTTTTCAAAAGTAATACATCCCTATCCTGTGAAACAAAACATTTCATTTTTATGAAGAGCTAGAGTGATTTCTACAAAATAAGCATTTAAAAATACAAAGTTGGCAAAGTGCAACCAAGGCTTAACTATGGTTAACTGTTAATGTCCCACTCCCCAAAGACAATCTTATGGCAAAACAAGGTTTCAGAAGGGGACCAGCAGCAGCTACTATGTTTTTGTGTTGTGTGTTCTATGCAATCAAACATGTATTTCTGTCCAATTAATTAATCTTTAGAGAAATAATTACCTACACAGAAATGGGTTGTGGTGCATTTAAAAGCACATTTAAAATAATTCTTACAAACAATAACATTTTGTACTAAAACAATGAGGCATGTGAATGGTACAAAGAAAACATTAATCACTCAAGAGGATAGTCAGTATCTGAAGAGCAATACTACACTAAGAGTTGATATCATGGATAAGATATAAACTCTTACCAAAAGTAATGTTTAGATGTGTTTTATAGGACTTATATTAAACATAGGGATAAAACCAAAAAATGTATAAAAATTGAAGTACTACCTAAGAACTGTTCCTTGAGATTTCTTAAAATATATTATCAGTTTTCTTCACTATTTTCTGATATGAAAAATGTCTATGAACCAAAGAATGATAGCCAATGGCCCTTCACCTCAAACTCCTAAAGTTCCTTTTCTGCAATGTTAACTACACAGATGGTATGATCAAGATAAAAGCTCTACTATGGTCCTAAAATGGCTGTCCTGAAGATACAGTGGGAAATTTTACAGCACTATTAAAAACTGGCTCATAAGCAAATCTAAATTTTACAATAGTATATGGTGTCAGGCTGGCCTTGAACTCACTGTGATCCTCTTACCTCTGTCTCCAGAATGCTGGGATTAAAGGTGTGCACCACCATGCCGGGGGGGGGGGGACAGAGGGAAGGAGGGGTAGGGAGGAGAGAAGATGAATGGGCACACTAGGTTTTCTAGGTGCTGCAAATAACTCCAGATGCATACACCACTCTGTGTATATGGCCTTAGGTGGGTACTGTGGAATCAAACTAGAGTTGTTAGGCTCTATGGGCAAGTGCTTTAACTGCTGAGCCATTTCTCCAGCCCTCATACTTTTTTTTTTTTTTTTTTTTTTTTGAGGTAGTGTTTTGCTCTACCTCCAAGGATGGTCTCAAACTTTAATTCTCCAGGATCAGCCTCAGGTGGAACATAATTCTCTCTTAAAATACTCCTTGCAAGGAAATAAAAAACACTAAGCATTGGATTTCAAATGACTATCTAAAGCATGTTTTAAAAATGTAAAACAGAGTTTGTAACACATTATCAACTATAACTATTACCTGAATAGACGGTTTGTTTAAGTGTCCCAGATTTGAAGTTGTCTGTCTTGGTTCATGTCCTAAGACCATCATATTAGCATTGATCAACCTGAAGGCATCAATAACAACCTGTAAAAACAAGGCATCAAGTCAAGTCTTCTTAAACACAGGTGATGGCACCAGGCAACAGTGGACAAGGCACCATCAACTTGCATCTGTTTCTGGCCTATTTCCAGGAAATCATTTAATTATAATATTAATAAAAAAGAGCCTCCTGCTGATAGTGCCATCAGTACACCACGTTCTATCTTGTAATGTAAGATGACACCAATTATTGCAATTTCCATGAAGCAGCAAAACAGTAACTTTGCATCTTTATTAAAAATACGTCATTGCTAAACTTACACCAAATAGCCTTCACTGTTGTGCATATGTTTGTCACCTAAATTTTTCCAGTCAAACTGAATGACAGAAAAACGAAAACTGAAAGTGAGCACAAGCTAAGGGACTGCATCTGAAGCCCAACCCTGTCACATCAATACACTCCCAGAGTACTTGAAATGACAACACAATGGCAGCCAGCAAGTCACTTGCGCGTGTACTCTCTACTAGTCCAATACCTTTTACTTCTTGTGACTATGAAAGACTTTATACCTTGTCTGATGGCTTTAAATGTCCAAACCACTGTCAAGACTAGAAGGTACAAGGTTAAACAAACAAGGTCACCCATACCAGGAACATTATACACAATAATATGGCCATGAAGTCATAGTAAAGAAATGACAGTATGCATCTTCTTTTTGTCTGTATAGAAAGTCTTCTAATTCTTTCATGATCCAATATCATTTTAGTTCTTATACATTAAGAATCACAAGAATGATATACTATCCACTAACCTATTAATATCATGCTTGCGTTCATTAATTTGATCTGAAAGAATTGGTGAAAGCTTTTAAAATTTGTTTAGGTAAAGCTATGTTTTAAGCAAATTGTCTCTTTCCGTTCCTCACATAAGACAGTATAGTATTTCTAGATTTGCCTTTGAAAATGTTGAACAAAAAAAATGAGATTTGCCAATATTTTGCAAACTGCTGTTACCTGGATTTTTTCCCTTGTTAATACAATTGTTATTTGAGTATACTGAGAGATTAAAAACAATTATTTTCATATTAAGCCAACTCAAATCTATTCACTCTAACAATGTATGTACTTATACTAGAACATGATGATGACAGAACCAATCTAAGGTCTCTGCACTCTAGTTGGGGGCGGGAGGAGAGGGACAAGTCAGCTTTCAGTGTTGCTTTTAATCCTAATGGTTCAAATTTTCTCAAAGATGCCTCTTACCTCAAAATAAAATCAAGCATCTCCAGAACATTAATGATTTACTAGTTTTTGGAAACCTTTTCCTTTTGATACAATACACATTCAGATATAAACGAATGTGGCCAAGGTGTCCTCATGAAGCAATACAAAAATAGGTACTAATATTAGACATACTTTAACTGGATGTCATCATATAGAATTCCAATGATTGCTTTATTTTTTGTTTGCTTGTTTTTTCGAAGTAGGGTATTACTCTAGCCCAGGCTGACCTAGAATTCACTATGTGATCTCAGGCTGGCCTCAAACTCACAGGGATCCAACTTCAGCCTCCTGAGTGCTAGGATTAAAGGCCACCATCCCCTGCCCAACAAGTGCTTTAAAAGCCCTCACATCTTAACATATTTTTTTAAGCACTAAAAGGCACATAAAATTAAGATCAGGTTAAAATGTGAGGCAAGGAGGATAGGTGACCAATATGACAGACAGCTATACAACCTAAGCAAATGCATAATGAAGAACTGCCATACTATAAATGGTAAATATTAGAGAACAAAGGATTATTTGAATATCTGTATAAAAAATTATATAAACTATGCATATTTTACTATATATCACAATGAACACATATCACATACATATAAAAATATTTTATCTATGAGACAGAGAAAGTGAGAGAGTATAAATGGGCACACCAAGGCATCTTACCACTGAAACAAACTCCAGACATATGTACCACATATGCATCAAGCTCTGCATGGGTACTAGGGAATCAAACCCACATAGGCAGGCCTTGTAAGTGCCCTCACATACATTTTTACACAGAATGTTTTCAAACTAAAATATCAGGTATTAACTTTACATGTAAAACCTCTGTGTTATTTCTCTGGAATATTATAAGCAAGTATGAGACTTCATGAACATATTAGCTAAGTGGGTACTATAATCTATTTTTAAACCCTAAAATTAAAAAAAAATCTATTAATAAAATAGAACTTTAAGACTTTAATACACTGTTCCACTAATAAATGATTACCCATGTGAAATGACATGTTTAGACTGACAGCAATGTGATAGCCAACAAAAAAGATTAAAGGAATTTACTGCCATCACTATAGCAACTGACTTAAGGAAACTAACATGTTCAACAACCTGCAGACCAAAATTAGATTTAGCATGCAATAAAAAAAATAAATATGGCAATATATTCTACACTTTAATTTCTGTGCAATTTTATAATTGCTTTTTCTACTGTGAGAATAAGTGGATTTCTCTTTTAGAGCAACCTATCAAAATAGACTCATTAATGTCCAGTACACTAATGAGCAATGGGTGAAGAAGGTGTTAATTATGCCACAGTAAGATTCAAGAAAAAGCCCTAGTGAGAACCTGGAGGTGTGTACAAGCTCAGGGCATTGCTCC
This sequence comes from Orientallactaga sibirica, assembly GCA_036365145.1. Taxonomy (NCBI): domain Eukaryota; kingdom Metazoa; phylum Chordata; class Mammalia; order Rodentia; family Dipodidae; genus Orientallactaga; species Orientallactaga sibirica. The sequence continues at coordinate 55,758,404 of JAEOAD010000004.1, forward strand.
ATGTTTGTGTATTCACAGCATGATGCAACAGAATGACAGCAAAGTGGTCACTCCATACTTAGAAACAGAAATTTAAGATACAACCTATTAAACAAAGAATTATGGTATTGTATGGGGAGAGGGAATTAAGAGGAATTATCCATTCTTCTTAGAGCTTTCTAAATTTTTTAAATAGTTCATTTTGAAGTATATATACATTAAACAAATCATTTATCTTGTTTCAAAATTTAACCACAAAACTTTGCACCAAAATTACCTACTTAATATATAGTAACAATAACCTTCAAGCACAGGATGAAAATCAAAAATTCCTTTCCACTGTGAAGTCCAGCAAACCTCTCTGAATCTCCATTCACCAGCAACCTGACCATTTAATTTTTTCTGGTACAAGTGCCTTGAGACTTTTCAGAGGTCACTGCAACAGTAGACAGCTTATAACAAAACCATTAGCAGTTTGGCTAGCTTAGGGAAACCTCTTACTTTCCTTTTTTGTTTATTATCACTGCATGAATCTGCAGCATATGATAGTTTATAATTTCTCGGGCTTGTTAAATTCATGTTAAAGGTCTGTTTTCTTGTTGAATAAATTTTGTTCATATAATGCTGCCTATTTCATACACTCAGTCTTTAATAGCACCTTTGGTCTATGCGCAACTCACAGATCAAAACAGAGGACTAAAATAGGGGTTGATGATGCTATTTACATGTGTGATTCCTGCTGTCTTCTTGTTAGTAGCTTTAATATAATAGAAGACCTTGTCTGTTTTGTAATTAACACATCTTTACTGGAGAGATATTTGGAAGTGATTGCTGTGAATATACTGGTTAGTAAAATAAACACAATCACACACCACTTTCTGTTATCAGACAAATTTGTGAATTGTACACATTATACTCCAGATCAACAAACTGTGATATAACAGCCAAGTAGAAGACACATATTTATATAACCCCTTATTTTTCTGAAAATATGTATTCACTCTGACCTTGCAAATATAATTAGCTTGTGGGATGTGCAGATTTCAGTACCATAGTTGCTTTACTAATTGCAACTCTTGGAAATAGACACTAAATATTTGGAAGCTGCCGATACAAAATAAAAGCTGCATCTTTTTTGTACATCTGTCTTAGCTTATAAAAGCTAAATAGTGTTGAAAACAATACTGAGTTCCATGTTTATTCCAGGCATACCCAAGGGTCAAGGACTTATCATTTCATTTTAATGATGAACATGGTTTAGGACTTAAGCTCTAATTATTTTCAAATTCAGTTTAATCCATAATTTTTTGGCTTCTTTCATAAGTATGTTATAGTTCAGCCAATATGATATTTATTTTCTGATTCATGTTTTCATAGCAACTGATAGGTCACTGAAAGGCTAGGCTAAATTTCTAAAGTACTAATCTATAATCGCTAATTTTTATATTCAAAGAAAGCCATTTTTGAGCAACATTTTTCAAATTGGTTTACTAAAAATGTATTTTAAGTAAAATGTACAGCTACTTCTAGTAGTGATTACTGTTAAATTCTCTCCCATTACCTTCTATGCTATAGCATTTCCAGTTATACTTAATTGGTGTCAATAACCAACAAGAAATCTTTCATAAACAAAAGAGACTGATATTTCAAGAATTTCTACCAAATATATTTTCCTAGGCTTCAAGAAGGCAAAAAAAAAAAAAAAAAAAAAGAAAAGAAAACCCTAAACAACCAGATCTTTCATATCTTTACATATCAGCTCAATAAGAAAGCATAAAGCTTGAAATTTTTTTTAAAAAAAGACCTCAAAACCAATGCTAAATACCTTTAAAAAGAAAAAAGGGGCACTCAATTACCCGTTAGGTCACATATTTAAAAACAGATAAGCTTACAGGCATATAAAATAAATCTCTAAATCACTATAAAAATATGAAGTATGAGAAGAAAAGCAACATCCCATATTAAATAAATACTCTTTATCACCTAGAAATGACCTGTTATCAACTGCTTAGGTTGTTTCTAGATTCGTTAAAAATTAAGGGTGAATGTGACCTGGGAAGTAGTGCTGAGCTTTGTGACCATTTCGTTACTTCTGCTGCCATGCACTGCCACACATCTATAAGATAAAAACATTTTCTGTCTCTTGGAAGCCCACAACATAAAAAATTCAGAGATATCTTACTTTTTATGCCATTTCCAATGAAAAGCACTAGAAACTAAAACTGACTCATGCCAAACGCATAACACTGAATTGCTATGATTTCTTAGTCTCAAGTTTGAAACATGGAAATTATTTATAAAATGTCAATTTTAGCTCTGGAAAAGAAATTCCTATGTGAATGTACATTTTCTTTCTTCCTCTCCAGAGAATTGCTTACTGTAGCTAGAGATCTGTAGTACAACTTCAATATATTGGGAGAAAAACAGGATGGGGTGGGACTAGCATAATGTGCTTTTTTGACAAGTGAAGATAGGTATCAAAATTCAAAGGGTACCCTAAACCCACAAGTTTTGAAGATACATGTCATAATGAAAACAAATTTTTAGCAACTAGTATGGTAAAAGGTAACCAGACATTTTAAGATTCATGTAACATTATGAAAAAGATTTAAGTTACAAAAGGGAGTTTAGCAGAATATTTTACAGTGTATTTATATAACCAGTATGTAATAGCAGGACAGGAGAGTAAGAATAATTTCTAAGTTAGATTTTGGGTCTATCACTTGCCAGCTAAGTGACCTACAAGTTACTTAATGTCTCAGTCTCTCTGTTTGCTCATGAATGATGCCTCAGAGTTGCTGATAAGACTAAATAATGTATGTGTGCTTGCAACTATAGTTCTTACTGTTATTAACTGTGGGAATCATGGAGCTGTTCCCTTCAGAGCTCGTTTCTATAGAACCTGCTGGGGACTGCACAGCTGACTCCCAACCTCCAGCTGCTACATTTTTTGATCTACTAGGCATTCACTACAGGCCATGGTTCTTCTGGGCTGCTCAGAGTCAATGACTAAACACAACAGCGGCATGAGAAACCAGCCATCCCTGCCAAAAACAAACTCCTGAGAAGCATAACTTGGGCTCAAGGACTCCCCATTATCTGATAGTCTGGCTTTTCTTACCCAATGCCACCTTCCCTTTGTTTTTCCCAAGGGTCAAACTTAATAGCTGTCTAAAGGTTCTCTCTTTTACCCACTAAGATGAATACATCTAAATACATCTCTAGTGTTTAATCTCATTTTGGTGTATGATCCCTGCAACACTTAAAACTGACAGTTAATAAAAGCAGAATTCTGTTATAGTAAACAGTGTTAAAAGCTAGAAAAGTTATCCTAAAAATCAAATTATGTTTGGCATCCAGAGACACTTTGCATATTAAAAAAATCATAATGAAATTGGAGATACACATTTTAAGACATATTTCCTCAGAAAAAATTCCTAATTAAAATAAAGAAAAGAATGTAGTTATATTGAATGCTATCTTTTTTTGATAAAATGTCTAGAATCTTGTTACTGTGTATGATAGTTGCTTCTTGATTCATATGTGACAAACAGTAAACAAAACTGAACTCCAGGGATACCTAATGAGATTCAAGAGCCTATCACCTATGGGTCATTGGTCTGGTGTCACTCAGACTACCAATTCTCTGGTGGCCACTCAGGCTACTGTGTCACCCTACATAAAATGAGTAAGTGACTTCAGATCCCTTTCCAGGTCAAAAACTAAGGCAAAACAATTGGTGTGCCATTCCTTGTTGACACTTCCATATACAGTATAGAATTAAAAAGCCCTAGAGACTAAAGACTAGGGTTTAGCCTCATTAACATGGCAGAAGACAGATACGTACGGCACATACATTTATAGTATCACAACACCATCTTCAAAGAAAATCACATTTTAGGCCCTTCAAACTCTGTCTCCAAAGGCAAATGCAATTAGCCAAAACATATGCCAAGGCCCACTAGCTTCCTGTGTATACTTTTTTTTTTTTTTTTTGAAAAATATTGTTATTTATTTACTTGAGAGAGAGAACAGAATAGGTGCACAAATGAACTCCAGATGCATGAGCCACTTTGTGCATCTGGTTTATATATCTGGCTGAGGACTAGAACCTCAACTGGCAGACTTTGCAAGCAAGTGTGTTTCCATAACAGTATATAGCCCATAAATTATGGTGAAAATGCCTGTTACAATGAAAAACTTAAAGAATGTATTTTTGGTTACTATTTCATTTTTATGCTTCATGTCTATATTTCCTTAAATTTTTCAGGAAAGAAAAAGAAGAAAGATATCAATGATCTATTTTAAACATTCTTATCATTGGCTTTGACAATATACATTCTTCTCAATTTCTTATACTTGCTTAGTTTATAATTCATGAAGCACACTTTCAAAGACATGCCAAACTGAAAAGCTCAAGCATCTTAAAACACCAACATGTTCACTGAAAATGAAAACTGTATACAATAAAACTGTAAGATTATTTGGAATGTAAAGTGAGGCAATGAGTATCTACTAATCAGCTTATAGTAGTTTAGTAATAACTGAGGAATCAGCAAAGTCTTTGAAGAAAATTTACTATTACTATTAATTCTCTTGTAAGGAAATTATAACAACACATGAAGCCTTTCAAAACCAAGACATAGGTCCAAAAAAAAAAAAAATCCCTCATAATTAACCATGGCTGATGTTAAATAACCTACCATGTAATCTTTAAAAATTAGTATAATAAAGAATTCTGTAAGCCAAAGAGTCAATAAATAATCATCTTATAGGTAAGGGGGCATTTCCTGAAAGGTTTTAAGGCATTTTTGTTAAAACTATAGAGTTGCATTTGAACTAATTTGAACCTTTTTTACATCACTCAAAATGCATAGCAAGTACTAACATAAAATAAATTAGCTTAGAGATTATTAATATAGAAGATTTAGATTAAAAGAACTCTTCTTGCCAGGCATGGTAGAGCATGCCTTTAAACCCAGCAATTGGAAGGCAGAGGTAGGAAAATAATTGTGAGTTTGAGGCAAGCCTGAGACTACATAGTGAATTCTAGGTCAGCCTGGGCTATAGATCAAGATCCAACCTCAAAAAAAAAAAAAAATTCTACTTGAAGCATTCACCTCTAATGTTTATCCTCTTAGTATTACATTATAAATATAAAAGTGCTGAAACAAATTATAAAATAAATGCTATAAAGTTTTCTTTTTTAATCACAAACAGTATAGGCAACATATTAGTGCCTACAATATTTTCATATGCATTGTCACAATTTGAGTGTTACAAAACTTCAAATTGTTCAAACAGGAAATATATTTACTCCTTTTTAGAAAGCAAATAACATGCCAAATTTGAGCTCTGATGATACAAGGTTCAAATTCTAGACCAATGTCAACAAGTAAGTTGCTATCTAACCTTGTTAACCTCACATTTTACATATTTAATAATTGAGAAATGGAGAAATGGCCTAGCAGTTAAAGCAGCTTGTTTATCAAGCCTGATGGCCTTGGTTCAATTCCCCAGTACCCAGATAAAGCCAGATGCACAAAGTGGTGCATGTGTTATGGAATTTATTTGCTGTGGCAGGAAGCCCTGGCAAGCCCATACTCACTCTCTTTCTGTCAGCTTCTTTGTCTGTTTCCCTCTCAAATAAATAAATATAAATATTTAAAAATAAATGAATGATTCTATGGCTGCTAACTTGATAAAAATATAAACCTTCAAAGTTAACTGTAGTTTGATATGCTAAAAACTAAGTAAAACTTTCTAACAGTTAGACACTGACACACATTCCCTTCTTGATTTATAACTCCTTTTTGCCAAATCCTATGTTCACTCCAAGATCTCCCCTTGAAGAAGTCCTAATCTTGCGGGGGAGACAGCATGAAGATAACAGTGTGTTTATGTGCAATACATGGACAACTTTGCAAGTAAGAGTTCTACTATAATACATCCACCTTCCTTTTTTATCAACATGCCCAAGTGAAGTTTTGAAAATGTTACACTTTGAGTAAAACTTAGTTGAGACATTTTTTTCCCTACTTAGGGGAAAAAGTTTTCTTTTGTAGTCACTACTATCATCTTCCTAAATGTGGACAAGTTAGGGATTAACTCAGACTTCTTAGCAAAAAATTCCAGAATTATTTCTGTTCTTTAAAATATATTATTTAAAATAATGTGTCATCGCATACTTCCTACGTGACATGTATACTGAAATCACCATGTATATATGATAATACACACTATGTATATCACCCAAAGATAGTCATAATACTATGAGATGAGTACTAAAATCACGGCTTTACAGGTAAGAAACTGAAACTAAGGAAATTAAATAACTTAAGGTCGTGTTATAAAAATGGGATGTTAATTCAAGATCAACTTAAAGCTTGCACTCTCCATTACTTTATGCTCTATCTTCACATATTTTTAAAGAACATAAAAAACCTTCACATAAAACTATCATGAGTATTTTAAACTACTAGTAACTTAAAACTAATGTGAAAAGTAAGACATTTGCCCTGCCTCCTAAAAAAAGGCATAACCTTCCAGATGTGTGAAAATAAAATAGTTGAGGCTCGTAGAACATTCACTCTAACTCATTCCTTCTATATTTGTGATGACACATTCCAGAGCCCCATCCTTGGTAAAAGCTGAAAAACATTAACCAAAACACCACTCATTTTAAAATCTATTATCTGTGAAAAAAAAATGAACAAAGGGGTAGGTACCACATGGAATTCTTTCTATATCTTTTCACATGGTACAAATTTTTTTTTTGAGTGATGTCCTGCCAATCATTTCCTCAATGCTTAATCCTACCTTTACTCACTCTGCTCAGCAAATACTGTTTTCTACTTCAACTTGCATTTGTCGTGTCTGCTATAAAAATATGCTTTATTAGCCAGGCGTGGTGGTGCACACCTTTAATCCCAGCACTCAGGAGGCAGAGGTAGGAGGATCACCTTGAGTTCAAGGCCACCCTGAGACTACACAGTTTATTCCAGGTCAGCCTGGGGCCAGCGTGAGACTCTACCTCAAAAAACAGAACAAAACAACAACAAAAAAGCTTTATTAAATATTGGCACATACAAGAAGTATTTGTTGAATTATTTGTCTCTAAGAACCAATTTACTACTTATAGAAACAAGTAATATAATATCAGTTTATTTTGCCCTATCTTACTATGCAATTTATATTAACATATAACTGGCAGAATATTACTCTGCTCACTAGTGACACTAAATGTATATGAATTATCATCTCAAAGATACTAAGATTATGTTTTATCATTAACAATAGCCATATCAAATAGTCTTAAGAGATCACTGCTAGTGATCTGTAATTAGATAAACTATCCACTTTTTAAAAGCCCATTGACTATTTCACCTAAGAATAAATAAACATGTTTCAAGAAATCTCAGCCAGTGGTTGATATATTTAGACTAAATGGCACTGGGTTTTATACTTTCAAAACAAGAAAATAGGCATGATTGCTTGGAATTAATAGTAAGTAACATCTGTACATTTTAAGAACAGGAATGTATTCAAAGTAAAATAAATTCTCTAAAGCAGTAATTTTTTAACAATTTAAAAATGACACAACCATTTTCTCTTATATAAAATCCAAAATAATCTTTATGTTTGCTTTCAAGGTAGAGGTCCCACTCTAACCCAGACTAACCTGGAACTCACTCTTTAACTCCACACTGGCCTCAAAGTCACACTGATACTCCTCTGACTCCTGTGATTAAAGGTATGCACTATCATACTCAGATCTTTTTCCTTCTATGAAAGTTTATCCATGTTACTGGTTGAATTAATTTCTAAATCTGCTGTTGGACTAAGTTCAGTTTTGGGTTAACTATATAAAAGCAAACAAGAGGCTGTCACTATGCAATTTGAGGACCCAAGTTTAAAATATCTGAATGTGTATTCTGTAAAAAACTGAAAACTGAAACAAAATCTTGAAAGCTCTTTCATTGATTAGTTTGGAGTAGCGCTCACTGGTAATTTCTATGATCTTACTCTCCACTTATTTATGAATGAAACTTGCAAAAAATATATATATAAATTTTTTGAGGTAGGGTCTCATTCTGGCCCAGGCTGACCTGGAATTAACTATGTAGTTTCAGGGTGGCCTTGAACTCATGGCAATCCTCCAACCTCTGCCTTCCGAGTGCTGGGATTAAAGGCATGCGCAGCCACGCCCGGCACAAAAAAAATTTTATACCTGTATCATTTAAAAATATGCACACTGTATAATATAATGAGTGATACAGATTCTTTACCGTATCATACATTTTATTAATGTTGGTTTTACTGTGTGATCCTAGAGGTGCCACAAAAGTTGAAGGGAGTAAGTCTAATATTAATAAAATCCATACTATATGGAAAAAAAAATCAATTAATACCTACTATAAACAATATGAATCACTATGAGAATTTAGAGAAAATGAATAGCTCTTTTCGCTAACTTGGGCTGAAGGAAGCTAAAAGGAATGACATCTTGTCATACACTAACTTAAGAAAAGGCTATGCAATGACCTCTGGTGTTCACTTTCCACTCCTGAGTTGCTTAGGCTACATAGCCCATAAAATTTAATATTAAAGAACAAACTGTAACTTTATAGATTTAGCTTAGACCCTAATTTCTGTAATTTTAATATTTCATTTATAATATAATAGCAATTGTGTCTATTTCTAGGATTGCTATAATATTTGGCACAGAGCAAGTGTTCAATAAAAATATAATCAAGTCACCCAAATCAAATTTATTGTGAATGAATTTAGATTACAAGGAAAGAATCCATGGTTACTCAAAAACAAAGGAAATACTGGGATTTACAAAAATGAAAAAATATAGGAGAATGGTTTAAAAATATAAACATAAAATCCAATTTTAGTCATTTACATATAGACTATCAATTTAATTCTTAATCTAATCATTTCTTTAGTAGATATTTTGACAGTTTTGATAAATCACATAAGAGATCACAATGCTATTCTTCATCCTTATAAATTTATATTCTTAAATTTAACGATTGAACTAGAACACACTAATTGTGAATTAGTACCACTGAGACTGATGCCAAGCATGACAGGTCCTGACACTGAAAGAACCCTAAATCACAACCAAGACACTCCGCAGGTGGAGCGGCACCAAGAATTGGTCATTCAGGATATATAAGTGTATTGATTTATATGCAAGGTTCAACAAGCACTGAGACTCACCAATGGCATATAATTATTCTAATCTTTTCAAGAATACTTTCATGTCCTCGAAAGCTACAGAGCAATGCACAATTGCATAAACTCATTTTATTACTTTTAGAAAACAAGACAATATTGTTAAGTCATACGATACAAATATACGTTTAAGTGTAATTTTCATTTTTATATGAAATGTAACTAACTAGAAACAATGGGAATTCCAATATTATACACAACTTAAAATTCAGTTAAGTATCTAAAATTGTAATTTCAATTTATATTTGAAGTTGAGTTTTAATTATTATTTATAAATCACTGTGTTAGGGGGCTTTATGAGGATAACCATATTTCTAGAATAAAAATTATTACTTATTTAAATTACTTATGTGTTACTAAAAAGGTACCTATATGTGAGGGAAATGTTATAATTTAATTCATAAAACAAAAACCAAGAATCTTCAATTCCTTTATCTGTATTAGTTAAGTAACAATACTTAGTAAAAGACGCAGTGAATAAATTGAGAGATAGGAATATAGCAAGCATCATAAGTTACCTATTCTGAATTGTTTAGCAAGTTTCTATTACTATTGTTTGAGGACAGTTTCTACTTCTGAAAAGTTAAATTATATCCAATAGGACATTTTAAAGAAGACCTCAATTTTTATATATCATAATAATATAGCAGAAAACGTTCAACTTCAACTTTATAACATAAAGGATTTGTTTTAACAACCATGTTTAGTTTGTTTGAGCTGGTGAGCAGATGTAAATCTAATCTACACAACCAACAAACTCTAGGTCTGATAGATATCAAGCTAATATTTATTTCTAAGTGCTTTAAAATTATTTGTAAAACCTGAATAAAAAGGATTCCATAAGTGTATTGTGATTTTATTTTAACAATTATTCTACACTACAATGGAAGTACATGCTCAAACAAGACACCTCAGCAGTATTTTAAAGCAGTAACCAACCACCTAGCCAATTTCTGTATGTTCTGTAGTTTTTCTAATCCACTCTCCCTGTGGTTGAGCAAAATCGAATTGCCTCTCACATTTGCAGACAGCTCTGTGAAGGTGATAATAGAGCTGCTCCCTGCTGTCATGAGGCAGGAAATAGGAAAATGGCATATGGGGCTAGAAAGAAAGAAATAAAAAAGGGGAAAGTACGAACGAAAGAACGAACAAAAAAAAAAAGAGAGAGACAAGGAAACTAAACAAGAACAAAAGAGATTTCAACAAAGAACAACTAAAACCCAATATGCTTTGCAAGTTAATCATTTTCAGAATCACTTAGCATATTTAATCATTCATCTGTGTCCTCACTCCAAATATGTGAATGGTTTATAGTAAATCTTTGGGGCAAGTTTTCACTGTTTAAAATATTTGGAACATGCAACTCCAGAATATGTCCTACATAATGTCTGCAAAACATATCCCTTTACACATGTTTAAAATGTTGTACTGATTCCAAATTTGCTACTTGAAAGTAAAGGAAGGTACAGTAACATTTATTAACTACTAATAAAATAAATATGTCAGACTTTTAATATGACAACATTTCAAGTGCATGAAATTTAAAAAAATTAAATTCATAGCAATAGATGAGTAAGTAAACTAGAAACAAATCCCTAAATGCTTTGTTAATTGCTAATAATAACACAAATTTATTGACATGTATGCATTCATATAAAGTAAAAAGAGATTTTCTGTGTAAAGGAATACTGTTTAAATCAAGATGGATTTTTATTGCATGTACATGTCGAAAGATGTGGCAATAGATGTCATAAAGATGGAATGAGTCTACCTTTCCTTTGACACTCTGAATGGGATCCACCACCACCGCCACTGCTCTCTCCGACAAGGCCTCAAAGCTTTGCTGAGTGTTGATGTCCACACCAGAAAGCCAACAGCCGAAGCCAGGGTGACTGTGATACCAACCAACAACCATCTCGGGCCTGAAACAAAGAGGGCATTCAGATGTTTAGAACAGAAAAAGTCATACATTTATGAGATGAAAGAAACAACACACTAACAGGATATAAATTAAGAAGAGATGACAAATACATAGGTGTGAAAAAGCACCATTAGAAACTCTGAAATTGTACACCATATTATCCAGAAAACATGGAAATGAATAAGTGTGACAAAGGAGTGCTATCATTAAGAGATGCACATTAGCAGTGGTAGGTAAGGCTTTCAGTTTTTCACCTTGTTACCACACTTTCTCAGAGCCAGTTTTTACCCTTTTAGCATTCAAGTAAATATCTACTCTTTAACTCCTTAGCTCTGGGAGTTGGATTTTCCAGGCAGAGAGAACATTTTTAACAATGGACACCAGGATCCACTGTTGTGAAAGGATTAAATATCAATTAAACCAGCAGTAGAACTAGGAACTCAGTCAAAAACTAATTTGCACCATTCTGCTCAGCTGCTGAGCCTTTTGCTAACATTAATTTTAAAGTTTTTTTTTTTTTTCCTTACAGTAGAAGAATTTGAGTAAGAGAATGACAACTATTGGGGAAATTAGGCTTAGGAAAAAACTTTAAGGTTATTTAGTGTCTGTCGTTAAAACTTACGTCTACAAACAAATATTCAGAATTTTATTCAGCTGCATCCCTCAAATACACAGATCATACCAGCTCTTTCACTTTTAAGTAATAAAACAGTAACTCCATATGCTAAGAAGAGGAAAGCTACAGCCCAAGCTTGCTATGTGGTACTTGGGAATTTTATTTACTACAACACGGTTTCCTGATTACTAGATTTCTTATATTCTGAAGGGAAGAGGCACCAGATAGGCAATGCATAACCAACATGGATAGATACTTTTATACCAACTTCATGGATTTTTCTCCCCCTTGGAATAAACGTCAAGATATGTTTCTAAACATATTTCTTTTCTTTCTTTTTTTTTTTGGTTTTGCAAGGTAGGGTCTCACTCTGGTCCAGGATGACCTGGAATCAACTATGTAGTCTCAGGGTGGCCTCGAACTCTCGGCGATCCTCCAACCTCTGCATCCCGAGTGCTGGGATTAAAGGCATGCGCCACCACGCCCGGCTTTTATTTTTTAAAAAATTAAATATAAAATACTTACCTTCCTGTTTGCTTCAACATATCTAACATTTTGGCTTGGAACACTGGGTCAACTGCTTCTACACTGACACCCTAGATTAGAAAGAAAAAAGATTTTTTGGGGGGCGGGGACTTAAAGAATCATTACTACAAATGAACAAAAGTCTATCTCTCTAGTACGTATGCATATTATTTTGGGATATCAAAACAACTTTATGTCTTGATACCTACTTAAATAATTTAACTATAAGCCTTATACCAAAATTCCTAAAATTTTCAAGTACCAATGTGATGTTAACTAATGATTTAAGACAGAATTTAGGACACTTACAACTATTGTTAAATATGTATTTATCAGAAAATACCAAATAACTGGCCAATGTGATGTTTGAATAGACCTACCTAAGGCAAGCTACCAAGGACTGCAACTATTCAGTTAATGTAGAACGTTTTTCTCAATAACAAATACTTTAAATAGGGCTTTATTGCCTCATGTAAAAGCAATCACAAAATCAAACTCCCGGAGACAGACCACATGACCAAGCCATTTAAATGTTTCATTATATGGCTAGCTCAATCAAAATGAGATGGGAATAAAAAGGGTTGCATTATCTCTCTGGCAACAGATATGCCATTACAGCTTCTACACAGCTTTCCTCTAACATCAGGAATCTAAATCTATTCTAGCTAAACAAAGCAGTTGAACATAAGTACTTCCTTTCCACCAAAGCAAATGGCATATTGAATTCCAATAAACAGTTTATCCTTTGAAAACAGGAGTGTGCAGTCTGCTGCTGGGCTAAGAATGTTTTTGCATTTGTGTGTTTGTTTTTAATATCTTAAAATGAAGATCAAGAGGCAGAGAATGAAAAGAGTGTAGAGAAGATGTAGGAGAGGAGTGGGGAAAGGAGGGAAAAAAAGAGGATAAGGTCTAAGAATATACAACATAAGACTTTTCAGAAAAGTTTGCTGACCTTTGAGTCAAAAGAAGTACTTTCTAATCCTCCTACATAGATATAAGGATCAAAATATTCTATTTTATATTGTGAAACAAGAATTTACAAGGAAGTAATGATAATAAAGCCTAAAAACTTTATTATCATGGGAATCTAAAAATACATGTATATGCCCTCAGTTAAGTATATAGTTTTCTGGCATGTACCTTATCAAAGCAAACTCTTAGTAAGGGATCCTTAAACTTTTAGGTCAAAATCTGAATAAGAATTATGTTACATAGCAGAAAAAAATCCACCAGAAAAAAAGCAAACAGGTGAGAATACATAAGTGTGTCATTTTTTTGCAAGGTGGGTACAACTGTCACAATTTATTCATTTATTTATACATGCATGCATACATAGTCTCATGTAGCCCAGGCTGGCTTCAAAGATATACAGATAAGGATGACCTTGACTTCCTGATCTTCCTGCCTCCACTTCTGAAGTAGTGGGATTACAGCACAAACTATAACACCTGACATGAAAGCATGACTGATTTTTGACTACTTGCAATAAATCTAAATCTATCTCTATCTACTTAAGTCGAATGTATTAGACAAAAAAGACAAAAAAAAAAATCTCTAGAAAGAACAATATATCCTAAACCAATACATTAGATAACATGCAATACCTGAAGGGAGAAGGGAGTATGATTCATATACACACTAACATTCCAGGGCAAAACAAAGGTTTGCTTTAGTTTCCTTTATTTGTTTGTTTCTACTATTTAACTTTTTACACTGGTAAAGTCCAAAAGTCCTTCACCACCATCTATAAAATATTAAAATAGAAAAGACTTCAAAACAATGAAAACATGACATGAGTGCAGTTAATGAACACTCAACCTTTATATAGTTTCTGAAAACCTCTGAAGGAAATGTTCCAACTACTCAAACCAGTAGCCTGCTTTTATGGATAACTTTTAAACCCAGTATGTTTTCTCATTAAAGCTAAAAGAAAGAGCAAAGGGAATATTGGCACATTAGGTTTGTACATTTTAAGAATTCATAATGCAGTTAAGAGACTAATGACTTAATTCAATACAACCAGAAATTTACATAATCTGAGGATTAGTCTTTACTACTGCAAAGAGGAAACATAGTATGATTGAGGTTAGTTTGTATAAAAGAAGGAAAGAAACACAGTTACTTGCCACAAGCAGAATAAAAGTACTCACTGTTCCTGACTGTGGCATAGCAAACACATCAATCACTCTGACTGTGTAGTCATCAACAAATTCGCCAAGCATAAGTCCCATAACTTCCATTGGAACTCCAGCACGGCCATGCTTTAACATCTGTAAAGAGGAAGAAATGTAGACATAAAGCACATTTCATTGAAATCTTTCCTCACCCCCCCACCTCAACTATAACCTAATTTGCTTCTATGGAAATAAAGCAGTCTATTTTACAGATGTACCCAAAATGATACTTACCCTCTGAGGATTAAGATAATAAATATGCCCAAGTAAAAAGAATGAAGCAAGTCCACTCAGTACTCACCTTTAGCAATGCCAAGGAAGAGATATAGACTTGCTCTGCTGTGTCCACTGCGGGAGCATCTGTAGGCGGCCCCTAGACACAAGCATCACTTATTGTAACACACAGAATATAGAAGGTGGAATCAGAGTTACATGTCACATAAACAACTATTTTAAAAGATTCTTCAAAATATGTCAAGGATCACTCAGTTACAACACCAATAATCATATAAAGATGTTTGCAAATACCACACCTGAAGAAAACAGTCAAAACTTAGTACCGAGGTAAGTTTCCAATAATCATAAAATTAAAATTTTCAGCAATGTCAATAATACTTTGAATACAAAATAATTACTGCAGCCATGTTTCTTACCACATTGTGAATGAAAAATGCTCTTGGACTTGCATGATTAACTGAAAACCAACACAAATGGCAAATGCTCAGAGCTTCTTCAGTTTTAGCTACTGACAGCATATAGATTAGGGACATGGGATCGCTTTGGAGATTCTAAGATACTGTGAGAGAGAAGGTGGAAGAAGACTTCTAATCCCTAGGTGAAAGAACTGTGAACAACATACTCTGCACTTCACCTAATGAAGCTGTTGCTTTCCCCACACAAAGCAAATTTAGCACAATTGCCTCAGGTGTGAACAAACTGGTTAAGGTGGGCATAGATAACATGAAAAGGCTTCCAAAATCCTAACCACTTCCTTTGAAGATACTAATGAAGATACTAAGTTTCTATTGAAAGACCCTGTGTTAGTAATAAAAAGAAGTAAACTTACTTCAAGATTAAACTAAAAAATTTATAGCCCTTATCCTCAAGATGCTTTCAATGTACAGTCTTATAAATGTGATTCTGCCCCAATTATTGCACAAAGAGAAGATTTTTTTGTTTCTTTCTGAAATACTAGGCAGTTGGGGAAATTACATTGAGAAATTATTTATAGTTGTTATTTACTGTTTTACTTAAACTTCCTTGCCACCGTACGTGGTGGCGCACGCCTTTAATCCCTGCACTTGGGAGGCAGAGGTAGGATGATTACTGTGAGTTCAAGGCCACCCTGAGACTACATAGTGAATTCCAGGTCAGCCTGGGCTAGAGTGAGACCCTACCTCGGGGGTGGGGGAAAGACTTCCCTGACTAACAATATAGCTCCTTTTTTATATCTTTTGAAATAAAACAACTGCTTCATATAATATATTCCAAATACTCCGTAACTTTAAGTTTAAAAAGCTCATAATATTTACTGGTAAAAGGTTCTAGAATAATCCCGATTTCTCGATCACCATTAGCTATTCCATTATAACTTATTTTCAAGTACATAAGAATCCTTCTCAGAATGAAAACTTTCTTAATGTTAACAAAAATAACTATAAGATCAAACCATTTAATGTTATCAAAATTTTAGTGCTATAATTTTACTCACTTAGAAAGTTAAGAAGATGAAGGAGGTATCTCAGGTTGCTAAAGTACTTGCTTTGCAAGTGTAAGGACCTAAATTCAATTCTTAATACTCATATACAATGTGGGGAATAGTGGTATACAACCACTGGCCACCTGGTCTATCCTAACTGGTAAACTCTAGGCCAATGAGAAATTCTGTCTCAAAGGTGGGCAGTGTTCCTGAAGATGACACCCATGGTTATCCTCTGGCCTCTGCAAATACACATGCACACACACACACACACAAAAAGTTGAGGACCATAGTGATTCAGATGTCATGAGAGGTTTTAGGAAGTAA
Organism: Orientallactaga sibirica; assembly: GCA_036365145.1. Taxonomy (NCBI): domain Eukaryota; kingdom Metazoa; phylum Chordata; class Mammalia; order Rodentia; family Dipodidae; genus Orientallactaga; species Orientallactaga sibirica. The sequence continues at coordinate 55,774,891 of JAEOAD010000004.1, forward strand.
AAAATTCAGATTGGGATGATAAACACTACCTAGAGCCAGAGCAACTTTAAAAAGTGCTTATCTCACCTGGAGATATTAATACAGTCTCTCAATTTTTCAGAAAATATTTACTTAGAAGAAGACAAGGAAATATAAAACACCAGAATCCAGAAGCTATTTCTGCCACCAGTAAAGAAAGAACACTGTTTCTGTTAGAAATTGTATGTAATCAATAACTAGAATACCTAGCAAAGTATCTGGCACACAGTAAGAAAGAAGATAATGTATTTGCTAAAACAATGAATGAATACGTTAAAGTACTGTAAGCTAATAGAAGAGAACATATCTAATAGTTATTTGTGAGAGAAGGAGTAAACCACATGGACATAGATATCTTAGCTCCTCTGCAACAATCTATTTTCTTGTGGCTTAGAAACATAAATCAATATAGTATATGAGGACTGCCTATGGGCTGGCCAGCATGACACTTCCTGCTGTCTCATATTTTTTCAATCTTAGTATAGTGAACATATATTTATTCTTTTCCCAACCCTTTCTCTCTCCCTCACTCTCTTACCCCAGCCTAGATCTGGAATCAATTTCCTCAACCTCCTTCCTGACTGCTCAAGTGTGAGTCACTGTACTGTCACTTGATCTACTTAGAGACTGAATTTCTCAGACAAACCCCCCCCCCGCCCCCAAAATAAGGAAGCACCGAGCATGGTGGTACATGCCTTTAATCTCAGCACTCAGGAGGCAAAGGTAGAAGGATGGCCGTGAGTTTGAGGCCACCCTGAGACTACATAGTGAGATCCTGCCTCGAAAAACCAAAAAACAAAAACAACAACAAAAAAACCCCAAATAAACAAACAACAACAAAAAAATTAATAAAGTTTTGGGCTGGATGTGGTGGCTCATGCCTTTAATCCCAGCACTTGGGAGACAGAGGTAGGAGGATCGTCATGAGTTCAAGGTCACCCTGATACTACATAGAAAGTTCCAGGTCAGGCTGGGCTAGATTGAGACCCTGCCTCAAAAAACCAAAAATAAATAAATAAATAATAAGAAAGTTTTGGTAGTGTTTAAATGTACAAGGAGAAAGATAGAAAGGAAAGGGACAGATATTAGAACACTGTCTAGCAATGAGTATCTTAGGTTATAGTGTTTGTACATGCTTACCAATTCAAAATAACTTCAACCAGGCCACTACAGAAGAGAAGCCCTAGAAACTTAGAGAGTATGGACACAACTAGAGATCAAAGATGACCTGATTAATCCCCAAATGGGCTAAAAATGTGGATTTTAAAATAATCTACCATTATTATATTTGGTAAATGCTCCTGTGGTCCAACACTCTGATGATTCAAAGAGACGAAAACCATCTAAAAAAGGAAATCATTATACTTGGGGTCAGTAGACAAAAAAAAAAAAAAAAAAAGCCTTCTGCTGGGCATGGTGGTACATGTCTTTAATCCCAGCACTTGGAAGGCAAAGGTAGGAGGATTGCAGCAAGTTCGAGGCCACCCTGAGACTATTCAGTGAATCCAGGTCAGCCTAGGTTACAGTGAGACCCTACCTTGAAAAACAAATAACTTTTTAAATTTAAAATTACATTTAAAAGAACAAGCAGGAAACCAAGGTAGGAGGAAAAAATACCCCAACAACTGTAAGGGGAGAGATCAAATAAACTGCTTATGAAAGTACAAGTGGATAAAGTTGTTGCTAAGAGATAAAAGCACCTCAAGATAGATTTAAAATGCAAATTCATGCATATACTGCTTAAAAATAATAAAACCAAATCAAAAACTAAGATTTTTCAGTCAATAGGATAATTGATTTAAATAAACACTCGGGATCAGAAATGGTTCCGATTTCTTTGTACTTCTAAAACAATTATGTAGACTTTATTTGTATTTTCTGCTTTCAAATCAAAAGTAACAGTGGATTACCTTGTCTTTTTTTTCAGTTAAATTTGTCAGGTTTTAGAATTACTATGAAAACTTACAAAATAATCTGGAAATGTTTACATTTTCAATTATAAAGCCTTGCATTTTCTATACACAAATAATGTGTATATACATACATATAGTTATCTTTGCATTCCAAAAGTTGAAGTTTGCTGGCCGTAATGATACATGCCTTTAATCCCAGTGTTTAGGAGGCAGAGGTAGGATGATCACCATGAGTTCAAGGCCAATCTGATACATAGTGAATTCCAAGGCAACAGGGGCTAGAAGTAGACCCTATTTCAAAAAGAGAGAGAGAGATAGAAAACCTCCTGCCAGTAGCCGCAGAAGGTGGGAAGCTGGAAAACACCCTCTGAACTTCACAGCTAATGCAGATAAGATACAAGAATTAAGCTGTCTTTCAGAGCGATGGAATCATTCATGGCTCCTGGTTGGGCTTTCAGCCCAGGAGTTAGGGTGCCTGAATGTCATGAAAATACAAAGCTTCCACTGAGTAGCTTCCAGGTTCTTGACTTGTGGACTCAAAGAATGGCATTCACAGACCACAGAGGGTAAAGCTGACAAAGATCTTATTCTAGAGATTATAGATAGAACTCAGAGAGGAAAGATATGCAGAGCTCTTACCGGAGAGGAGGCAAGAAGGGGTTCCAGAAAATGGAAGACTCCTGGTTTTCTCTTATTTTTTGAGGCAATTTCGTACTCTAGTCCAGACTAATACAGTTCAGGCTGGCTTCAAACTCATGGTGCTCCTACCTCAGCCTCCCAAATGCTGAGATTACAGACATAAACCCCCACACCCAGAAAAAATTCAAGTGTTTTCTGTCTTGAGATCAAATGGACTATTATACTGTAGAGAAATTTTCATTGCCTATTTCAAAGTTATCAGCATAGAATTAAACATAATTTATTTTCTTTTTTCCTTGCTTAATACTAGGAGCATTTAAAACTAAACCTGTTTCTCTATACCAACCAGATGGACTAAAGAAATATATTTTTTTTAAAAATTAGAGATGATAGCCAGGCGTGGTGGCTCACGCCTTTAATCCCAGCACTCAGGAGGCAGAGGTAGGAGGATCGCCGAGAGTTCGAGGCCACCCTGAGACTACATAGTTAATTCCAGGTCAGCCTGGACCAGAGTGAAACCCTACCTTGCAAAAACCAAAAAAAAAAAAAAAAAAAAAAAAAAAAAAAATTAGAGATGAGCAGGTGGCTTGGTGGGTACGAGTGCTTACTGCGCAAGTGTGATAACCTGAATTCAGATCTCCACAACCTACATAATGCAGGTAGCAATATGCATCTGGAACCCCAGAGTGCCTATGGCAAGATGGTAGGTGGAAGCAGAATCCCAGAAACTTGTGTACATAGTGGAAAACAACAGGATGGAAGGCGAGGACAAAATCCTGAAGTTGTCCTCTAACTTCCATAGGTTTGTGTATACACACACACACACACACACACTAAAAATAAAAAAAAAAAAAATCAAACCAAGGCAAAAACTAAAGAACTATTCTAACTATAATAATGTCTATTTGATCAGAGTGCAGAAACATTTTTATAGATAAAAACTCAAGTGAACCAGTAAAATATAGAACTGACAACATAATTAAAATTTCTATTAAAACTGAAAAGTAAAATATCATGCTTCATTTATGGTAAGTCAATAAATAAGTAAATTAAAAAATTCTAAGAGGCTGGGCATGGTGGCACACACCTTTAATCCCAGCACTTGGGAGGCAGAGGTAAGAGGATTGCCAAGATTTCAAGGCCACCCTGAGACTACACAGTGAATTCCAGGTCAGCCTGAGCTAGAGTGAGACCCTACCTTGGAAAAAAAAAGAAAATTAAACCCCTAAACTGGAAACATGGGCAAAAACTATAAAAACTAATTATATAAGAGGTACATGGGAGGGAGGGAAGTACCATGGGATATTGTCTACAATTAAAGAAGTTGTCAATAAAAAAAATTTTTTTAAAAAGAGGTGCATGATGAAATAAAAAAAGTTCAACCTCCCTAGCTGACCTTCTTTAATTACGAAATACCAATTAACACATTAAGACTTTTCCCCCTACCAAACAAGTTTTACAATGTCCAATACTGGAGAGGATAATAAAAGAAGCATTGAGTGCTACTAATAGCAATGTGAATATGGTACAATCTAACAAAATCAACTGAACAATGTATACACACACCATTAAAAGCACAAAGTACATAGTTTGTGACCTACTTTCTAACTACTAGAAATTATTTGAGTAATTAAACAGGGATGCTTATAGAAGTCACGATGCTCTGAATAGTTCTTAAGTAATGCCAAAAAAAAATCTACAAACAACCTATAATTAAAGAATACTACTAAAAATTCCTTCCTATGATGGCTCTAGCCATCGAAACTCAAAATAATCTTTAGAATCGTGAAGGAATCCTCCGTTAAAGACAAAAGAAAGAATTAAAGTTATAGAGGGAAAAAAGGAACCTTATAAACTGAGGTGGAATGTGAGCTGATATAGCCATTATAAGACAAGTGACTCAAAATATTAAACAGAACCATTATATGGCCCAACAAGCTTTCTTTTGAGGAACATACTAAACGAAAATGAAGCCAACACCACAAAAACTATCTACACTCCCATATTTACTGCTGTATTATTCACAATAGCAAAGTTATAGAAACAATGTTGAGTAGTATATACAGGTATATGTCTACACACACACACACACACACACACACACACACACAAATATTATGCAGCCATATAAAAAAGGAAACTTGCCAGCAACAATTTAGATGAGCCTTAAAGATGTTATGCTAAGTAAAATAAGATATACAGGGAGGTATAATCTGATTAATATGAAGAGTATAAACTAGCATGATTATAATAATCATTTCAATAAATATATGCATCAAATCATACACTGTACAGATCATACTATTGTCAATTTTACTTCAGAAAACCTGAGGAAGAAAAGGAAGATAGCTGCCACATACATTCACAAGGGGGATTTCTCTTTCTTTGATAACAAGGGAAGTAATTAGGAACTAACCCAGAAAATAATCATGCGGTCTTAAATGCTTATAGTGCAAGTATTTTAAACACTCAAGGATTCAGACTTTTGGAATAATTTGATTCCACCCCTCCCCCCGCCCCACCAAGGTAAGTAAGTCTCACTCTAGCTCAGGATAGCTGGCTTTCACTATGTAGTCTCCGGGTGGCCTCGAACTCATGGTGATCCTCATACCTCTGCCTCTCCGAGTGCTGCATTTAAGGGCATGAACCACCACACCCATCCAGGTCAGTTGATTCTTAAGTTGATTTTAAATAAGGAATTCCACTTTCAAAGAGTCTTTTGCTCTCAAAATCAAATTACCCAAGAAAGGAATATGACCAAAACTCATGGCACAGGTCTTCCACTTAAGATGGTGGCATAGGAACCATGCCAAAACAACCTAGGAGGCTGGAGAGATGGCTTAGCGGTTAAGACGCCTGCCTCCTAAGAACACCGGTTCCAATCTCCAGGTCCCACGTTTAGCCAGATGCAGTGACACAAGGGTGCAATGCCGCATTTGACCACAAGGGGGCACACACATCTGGATTTCATTCCCAGTAGCTGAGAGGCTGCTGGCACTCCCATCGCTGTCTTCCTCTCCCTCTCCCTCTCCCCCCCCAAAAAAGCAAAATACATTCTTGTACTAAAAAGTAAGGTATATAATAAATTACCAGCCACAGCAGAGAAGTAGGAGAGATCTAGAGCCCACAGAAGCAGGCACAAGCAGCTGCAGCAGCAGAGGCACAAAGTTACATGCAGCCTCAGCCGCCAGACTCAGCCTGAACCACAGGAAAAAAAAAAAGGGTGAGGGAATATTCCACTCACAGGGGCCTCCTCACAAACTCAAGAAACATGAGGACTAGTGGGAGGACTTCAGCCTCCATCCACAGCCTCCCCTCCCCCACTGCCAGCACAAGTGCCAGCAAGCAACAGAAACCAGAAGAAGGAAGCTCACCTACACAGCACCCAGCACCATCAGGGCTGTTGACCCACAGACCTAGACAGTCTACCTGAGCTCACAGCACAGCAAAGAGGGACCCAAACAGCCGTGCACCATAGCTGAGACAAAAGCCATCCCAAAAGATAACTGGGATTACACCAGGTCAATACCCACAATGTAAGCCTGGGATATAGGCTTGCATTGGAAGGGTTAATTGCACCATCCATGTCAGGGTAAATTATATGCTAAATTTGATGGATGGAGACACAGAGAGAGAAAGGGAGAGGAAGAGAGATAGAGATGGGCGCGCCAGCAGCCTCTCAGCTGCTGCGAACGAAATTTAGATGCGTGTGCGCCCTTGTGATCAAGTGCAGCATTGCAACCTTGTGTCACTTTTGCATCTGGCTAAACGTGGGACCTGGAGATTGCAACCTGCGTTCTTAGGCTTAGGAGGCAGGCGCCTTAACCACTAAGCCCCCTCTCCAGCCCCGGAGTTGACATTCTTCAATAAGCTATTTTGAGCTTCTCATTTGTTGCTTCTCGATTTATGGTGCCTTTGTCTCCTCTTCTGCCATTTGTTGGAGAAGGGTCTCAGTCAGAAGCTGATCTTAGAACTCTCTACAGACCAAAAATCTCAGCCTCCCAGTTTACAGGATTAAGGGGATGGGGCAACACACATCCCTAGGAACTGTGACTTTGCTAGAGCATCTGTTTGTCATAATACTTACTTTTGCATAAATACTCTGTACTATTTTTCATTGAATATATACATTGTTTAGTTAAGTTTTTAGAATTTGTATGTTGTTCCATTCAGCCTACTTGAATACTCACATAGCAGGAAAACCCAACACCTAGGGTCACTTTTGTGGCTACTCTGAGAGTCCTAAGAGCCACACCTTAAGCTCCTACCCTGAAGATATAAAACATCAGATTGATTCATATAGCTAATAATACTGCAGATAAGTAGAAAGCACAAGCATTAAATTAATTCAAGATGCAAAAATCTCTACACTATAATACAAGAAACACACAAAAAAATCAAGACAATATACATCCACCAAAAAATATTAATACATCAGAAATGACCTTCAGGGAGACTGATTTAGAGGAAATGCCTGAGAAAGATTTCAAAAGAATGATTACAAATATGTTCAAAGAACTCAAAGAGGAAATCAAAGGAATCAAAGAAGACACAGGAAACCAATTTAATGAAATAAGGAGGTCAAAACAAGATATAAATAAGGAACTAGAAATAATAAAGAAAAACTAGTCAGAAATACTAGCAAAGAACACAGTCAATGAAATAAAAAATTCTGTAGAAAATTTCTCCAGTAGAATGGATGAAGGAGAGAACAGAATATGTAAACTAGAAGACCAGCTGGCAGATCTAATATAGTCCAACATAAAGACAGACAAACTAATAGGAAGGTATGAATAGGAATTTCAAGGTATTCAGGACACTATGAAAAGACCAAACATAAGAATTCAGGGTATAGTAGAAGGAGAAGAATTTCACTCCAAAGGCAAAAATCAACAAAATCATAGAAGAAAACTTCATCCAAATTAGGAAAGAGATGACAATGCAGATACAGGAAGCCTTTAGAACACCAAACAGACAAAACCTGGAAAGAACCTCTCCCCGCCATATGATAATTAAACTACCAAACATACAAACCAAAGAAAATATATTGAAAGCAGCTGGAGAGAAAAATCAAGTCACATAAAAAGGCAAGCCCATCAGGACCACAGCAGATTACTCAACACAAACTTTAAAGGCCAGAAGGGCTTGGAATCAAGTATTCCAAGTTCTGAAAGGTAACAACTTCAACCATGGTTACTTTATCCTGCAAAGCTATACATTCAAATAGATGGATAAATAAGAACATTCAACAGCAAAAGCAAGCTAAAGGAAAATGTAAAGACAAAACCAGCTCTACATAAAATACTTAAAAGGATCCTCCATGCTGAAGAGAAAGAAAAGCACATATATAAGGAAACTGGAAAAAACATACCATACTCCAATACTAGTTAATACAAGAGAGCAAAGGTAAAACCAGAAGAACTACAAAACAAGAAAAATGGCAAAAATAAATACTCACCTTTCAAAAATAACTCTTAATATCAGTGCCCAAAAGACAGGTTTGCAGACTGGGTTAAAAAATATGATCCTTAGCTGGGCGTGGTGGCCCATGCCTTTAATCCCAGAACCCGGGAGGCAGAGGTAGGAGGATTGCCATGAGTTCAAGCCCACCCTAAGAATACAGAGTGAATTCCAGGTCAGCCTGGGCTAGAGTGAGACCCTACCTCAAAAAAAAAAAAAAAAAAAAAAAAAAAAGCAGGATCCTTCAATTTGTTGCCTCCAGGAAACTCACCTTTCTACAAAGGATAGATATTATCTTAGGGTGAAAGCTGTTTCAAGCAAATGGGCCTAGAAAAGAAGCAGGGGTCGCTAGTGTAATATCTGACAGGGTAGACTTCAGACCAACATTAGTTAGGAAAGATAACGAGGGTCACTTTATATTGATTAAAGGAACACTCTAACTGGAGGACATTATAATCCTAAACATATATATGCACCTAATACAGGGGGTCCCAATTTCATCAAACAAACGCTATTAAAACTAAGGTCACAGATAACACCAAACACACTTGTAGTAGGTGACTTCAATACCCCACTCTCACCAATTGACAGGTCATCCTGGCAAAAAATAAACAGAGATGCTTCTGGATTAAATGAGGTCATAGAACAAATGGACTTAGAAGATATATACAGGACATTTCATCCAAATGCTGTGGAATACACATTCTTTTCAGCAGCCTATGGAACTGGAACATTCTCTAAAATAGACCATGTATATTAGGACACAAAGCAAATCTGAACAAATATAGGAAAATTGAAATAATTCCATGTACTCAATCTGATCACAATGGGATCAAACTACAAATCAATAGCAAAAAAAGCTATAGAGCATACACAAAATCACAGAAACTAAACAAAACACTACTAAATGATGAATGGGTCAATGAAGGAATCAAGAAGGAAATAAAAAAATACATGGAGTCAAATGATAATGAGAACACAACATACAAAACCTTGGGACACAATGAAGACACTCCTAAGAGGGAAATTTATACCTTTAAGTGCCTATGTTAAGAAATTAGAAAGGTCGCAATTAATTTAATGCTTCACCTTAAGGCCTTGGAAAAAGAAGAACAAGGCAAACCAAAAATCAGTAGATGGGAAGAAATAATAAAGATTAGGGCAGAAATTAATGAAATAGAAACCAAAAATAATAATAATAATAATAATCCAAAGAATCAATGAAACAAAGAGTTGGTTCTTTAAAAGGATAAACAAGATTGATAGACCCTTAGCAAATCTAACCAAAAGAAAGAAGATACAAATTAATAAAATTAGAGATGAAAAGGCACCATCACAACAGATAGCAGAGAAATTTTAAAAATCATAAAAAGGGCTGGAGAGATGGCTTAGTGGTTAAGGCACCTGCCTCCTAAACCTAAGAACTCTGGTTCCAATCTCCAGTGGTTCCAATCTCCAGGTCCCATGTTTAGCCAGATGCAAAGTGACTCAAGGGAGCAATGCCACACTTGACCACAAGGGGGCACACGGATCTGGATTTCGTTCGCAGTAGCTGAGATGCTGCTGGCACGCCCATTTCTGTCTTCCTCTCCCTCTCTCTCAAAAAAAAAAAAATCATAAGACCATACTATAAGAACATACACTCCACTAAGTTTGAAAATCTGAAAGAAATTGATGATTTCCTTGATTTATATGACCTACCTAATTTAAATCAAGATGAGATTAACCACTTAAATAGACCTAAAACAAGTATGGAGATCCAAGCAGTTATTTAAAAATCTCCCAACTAAAAAAATGTCCAGGCCCAGATGGATGCACTGCTGAATTTTACTGGACCTTCATGGGAAAACTAACACCAAAGCTTCTTAAAACTTTTCCATAAAATAGAAGAGGAAGGAATCCTACCAAACTCCTTCCTTCTATGAAGCCAACATCACCCTGATCCCAAAACCAGACAAAGATAGAACAAAAGAGGAAAATTACAGACCAATCCCCCTCATGAACATAGATGCAAAAATTCTCAACAAAATACTGGCAAACAGAACACAAGAAATATCATTCACCCTGAACAACTAGGCTTTATCCCAGAGATGCAGGGATGGTTCAATATACGCTAATCGATAAATGTAATACATTATATAAATGAACTGAAGGACAAAAATCACATGAGCACCTCATTAAATGCAGAAAAAGCTTGTGACAAAATCCAACATCCTTCAAGATAAAAGTCCTACAAAGACTGGGAATAGAAGGAAAATATATCAAAATAATAAAGGCTATTTATGACAAACCTACAGCCAATACAATACTGAATGGAGAAAAACCTGAAGCTTTTCCACTAAAATCAGGCACAAGACAAGGGTGTCCACTGTCCCCACTTTTATTTAATATAGTACTGGAAGTCTTCGCCATAGCAATAAGGCAAGAGACACACATCAAAGGGATACAAATTGGAAAGGAAGAGATCAAGTTATCATTATTTGCAGATGATATGATTCTATACATAAAGGACCCTCAAGACTCTACTAGCAAACTGTTAGAGCTGACAAACACATATAGCCATGTAGAAGGATACAAAATAAACACAGAACAGTAGTTTTCCTATATGCTAACAACAAACATACAGAGGATGAAATCAAAGAATGACTCCCATCCACAATTGCCTCAATAAATAAATAAATAAATAAATAAATAAATAAATAAATAAATAAATAAATAAATAAATAAAGTACCTTGGGATAAACCTAAGCAAAGAAGTGAAGGATCTCTACAATGAAAACTTTAAAACACTCAAGCAAGAAATTGCAGAAGACACTAGAAAATGGAAAGACATCCCTTGTTCTTGGATTGGAAGAATCAATATTGTGAAAATGGCAATCTTACCAAAAACAATCTATACATTTAATACAATCCCCATTAAAATTACAATGGCATTCTGCACAGAAATAGAAAAAAACAATCCAAAAATTCATTTGGAACCACAAAAAACCTCAGATATCTAAAACAATGTTGAACAACAAAAATAAGGCTGTTGATATCACCATACCTGATTTTAACATATTTTACAGAGCCATAGTAACAAAAACAGCATTGCTACTGGCATAAAAACAGACATGTAGATCAATAGAACAGAATAGAGGACCCTCATGTTAAGTCCAGTTAGCTATAGCCACCTGATCTTTGACAAAAATGCCAATAATACTAATTGGAGAAAAGACAGCCTCTTCAGCAAATGGTGCTGGGAAAACTGAATATGTATGTGTAGAAGGATGAAAGTAGATCCTTATCTCTCTCCATGCACAAGAATTAAGTCTAAATGGACCAGAGACCTTAATATCAGACCTGAAATTCTGAAAGTGCTAGAGGAAAAAGTAGGGGAAATCGTTTAACATATTGGTTGTGGCAAAGACTTTCTGAATATTATCCCAATTGCTCAGGAAATAAAACCACAGATCAACCACTGGGAACTCATGAAATTACAAAACTTCTACAGCTATGAATATACTGTGAATAGAGCAAAGAGGCAACCTACAAAATGGGAGAAAATATTTGCCAGATATACCTCTGACAGAGGGTTAATATCTAGGATATACAAAGAACTCAAAACATTAAATAATAAAAAAAATCAAACAATCCAATTTATAAATAGGCCATGGAACTAAATAGAGAGTTCTCAAAAGAAGAAATAGAGATAGCATATAAAAATCTAAAAAGATGTTCTACATCCCTAGTCATCAGGGAAATGCAGACTAAAACTACGTTGAGATTCCATTTCACTCCTGTCAGATTGGCTACCATCATGAAAACAAATGACCATAAATGCTGGCGAGGATGTAGAAAACAAGGGACCCTTCTACACTGTTGGTGGGATGCAATCTGGGTGAGCCATTGTGGAAATCAGCGTGGAGGTTCCTGAGACAGCTAAAGATAGATCTACCATATGACCCAGCTATACTACTCCTAGGCATATATACTAAAGACTCACCTCACTACCACAGAGATACTTGGTCAACCATGTTTATTGCCGCTCTATTCACAATAGCTAGGAAATGGAACCAGCCTAGATGTCCCTCAACTGAGGAATGGATAATGAAGATGTGGCACATTTATACAATGGAGTAATACTCAGAAATAAAGAAAAATGAAGCTATGAAATTTGCAGGAAAATGGATGGATCTGGAAAGGATTATGCTTAGTGAGGTAACCCAGGCCCAGAAAGCCAAACTTCACATGTTCTCTCTCATGTGGATCCTAGCTACAAATGATTGGACTTCTATATGAGTAGGAATAAAACTCAGTAGCAGAAACCAGTAAGCTAGAAAGGGGATATAAAGGGAATAAAAAGGGAAGGAGGGGGGAACAGATTAATGGGGGTGAAAAGGCCCAAGTGACCACACAATCTTACCAAGGAAAATCTAAAATTTCTGTTTTAACCTTTGAAAAAGAATGAATTTTTTTTGAATGTGTGAACAGCCACAAATAATATTTAAGTATTAATTTGAAATGTGTGAGTACATAAAGACTTCAAGAATCCTGTGAGGCAGTCAAAGTACATTGGTGTATACTCAAGGCTAAAAAATATCACATCAGAACTAAAAAACAACTTCTAACATCTCATAATATGCACATTCCACTACATCATGCTGTCCCACTTTCATATGACCAAATCTACTTTTATTCTGAGAGCTAAGTAACTGTCTATTGTTTACAATTTTAGAATCTTTAGCCCCCTTCTACCATTGAATAGGAAGGGGTATCCTTCCTATTCAAAAATAGTTAATATGCCTGTGGTAGCTTAAATGCAAAATGACTCCTAGATACTTGGGGGATCCTTCCTATTCAAAAGCAGTTAATATGTCTGTGGTGACTTGAATGTAAAATGATTCCCGTAGGCTCATGTGTATGAATACTTAATCCTGAGCTGCTAGCATTGTTGTGGATGTTTATATCAACTTTAGGAAGTAGCTCCTTACTGGATGAAGTATGTTACTGGGGTTGGGTTTTGAGGTTTATAGTTCAGTCCTGGCTCGTTGTTTTCTCCGTTTCTCTTTGCTAATATGACAATGTAAGACCAGATTCCTGCTCCTGCCATGCTTTCCCCACTCCTTGACCTCTGGAACAGTAAGTTAAAATAAACTTCCTTCCTTCCCCAAACTACTTTGTTTGGTTGGGTATTTTGTTCCAGCAATGAGAACATAATTGATATAATAGAAATGCATTCAATGGAGAACTGACTCATGAGATTTCACAGGGGAATATGGACCCTACTGAAAACTGGCTTACAGGAAGTCCATTGTGATATTTTGGCAAAGAATCCAATGACATTCTGCCATTGTCCTGAGAATTTGAGCAAAGTTGAATTTAAAAGCAATGGACAGGTATGTTAGGTGGAGGAAATTTCAAGATAGGAAAATACTGACTTTATGGTGTGGTAGCTTTTTGCTGCTCTAATTCAGATCTGCAAGGAGAGAGAACAGAAAGACAGGAAAAATGTAAACTTGGGGGCTAGGGAGATGGTTTAGCAGTTAGGGCACTTGCCTACAAAGCCAAAAGACCCAGGTTCAATTCCCCAGCACCTACATAAACACAAGGTGACACATGCATCTAGAGTTTGTCTGCAGTGGTTAGAGGCTGTGGTGTGCTCATTCTATCTGCCCCCTCAAATAAATAAATAAAAATCACACACACACACACACACACAGTTTTGGTAAAGAAATAAATATGAAAAATTTAAAGTCCCGGAAACAGAAATTGTTAAAGAGACTACCACCATTAAAGATAAGCCAAATGAGCTGGAGAGATGGCTCAGAGATTAAGATGCTTGCCTGCAAAGCCTAACGACCTGGGTTTGATTCCCCAATACCCAAGTATAGCTAGATGTACAAAGTGGCACATGCATCTGGAGTTTAAGTGGCTGGAGGCCCTGATGCATGCACCCATTCTCTTTTTGTCTGTCTCTCTTTGCTTGCAAATAAAATATTTTTTAAAAACAGATAAGCCAACTGTTTGGCACTGAAACCATAGTAAGGATGTCTGAGGGTGCATTAGTCAGGGTTCTCTAGAGGAACAGAACCGACAGAATAAATTGTATTAAAAGGGAATTTGTTGGGATTAGTCTAAGGCAGTCCAAAAATAGCAGGTTGCAGGCCTGAGAGTCAAGAAACCCAGTAGCTGCTCAGTCCACAAGGCTGGATGCCTCAGCAGTCCCAATCCAGCACTGAAGGCCTGGAGGCGTCCTGGACAGACACTGCTCTTCAGTACACACTGGAAAGCAGCAAGCACCAAGCAGCAAACAGCAAGCAACACCAGCAGCCAAGGGGGAACAGAGGATCCTTTCCTTCCAAGAGCTTCCTTAGATAAAGTCCCCCATCCATGGGGTGGCCCACTCTGGAAGAAGGGCTCACCCTGGGGGAAGGATTTCTCCTTAGTTAATCCTTCCTAGAAGCAACCTCAGAGACACTTATGAGGAATGTCTGTGGATTACTAAACAGATCAAGTTGACCCAAACGTAACCATCACAAGTCCATTCCTTGTCAACTTGACACCAAACCATATCTCCTTACATCACGCTTGATTTCCAAATGAAGACATTAACAAGGTCATAACTCAGCCTAACATGATATAACTATCCCTCGCACAACCAGAAACGCACAATCTCCCCCCCCCACACACAAAGCAAGTTCCTTGAGGAATGCAAAGTCTCTAATATAATAAGTCAAATATAAATTCAACAGTGCTTAACTAGCAATGTGATCCTAATCAGTATTAATTACCTAATAGAGAGATAGAGGAAGAACAAAAGCATCTTAATATTGGTGTCGATATGTACAAACACTCTTAACAAGGTAAGACAGAAACATTCATGGCAATTACAGTCCACATTTTTGTAACTGGTCCCATGGCCTTAGCTGATATTTCTTTTTTTTTGGGGGGGGGGGAGATACAGAGAGAGACAGAGAGGGAGAGGAAGACAGATAGAGATGGGCGCGCCAGCAGCCTCTCAGCTGCTGCGAACAAAATCCAGATGCGTGCGCCCCCTTGTGGTCAAATGCGGCATTGCGCCCTTGTGTCACTTTGCATCTGGCTAAATGTGGGACCTGGAGATCAGAACCACTGGAGATTGGAACCAGCGTTTTTTTAGGCTTAGGAGGCAGGTGCCTTAACCGCTAAGCCATCTCTCAGCCCCCCTTGGCTGATATTTCTAATTGTCTTCTGCTACCCATTCTGTATTTCCTCCACCTTTAGCAAGCACCTGAGCAGGTCTTGGCTCTTTACCTGAAGGGGTGACCCATACCTTCCTTTCTGAAGGATCTGGGCCATTTACCACACTGCCTTGATTGGGTTTTGCAGTTGTCCATTGACCTTAATAACAAGGCATGGTAACACCAAGAGATGCCCTTAGAGGATCTTCTGAACTCCAGACTCTTTCTTACCTCCATTGTGGAGGAGCAGTCCAATTTCCACCTGGTAGTCTGGATTAATCACCCCTGCTAATGCTGTAACTCCTTTCTCAGCCCATGCACTCAAGGGCATCAGGATCCCAAAGTGCCCAGGGGAAAATCTTAGCTTCCAGTTCAATGGAATGTTCTTTGTGCATCCTGACGAAAGCACTCCCCCCTCTGGAACCAAGACTTCTAGGCCAGCAGAGCATAAGGTTGCAGGAACAGGAAACAAAAATTTGGCTAATGGGTCACTTGGGGTGATGGTAAGTGCTACCGTTCCCATTTCCACCCCTTGATTCCTGGACCCATGAATCCAGGCTATAGGAGAAATAGCACCATATATAGGACACTGATTCAGAGCATATACAGCTTGCTGGAGGATACTCCCCCAGCCCTCCGAGCTATTGCCACCTAGTTGGCGCAGTAGCTGTTTCTTCAAAAGGCCATTCCGCTGCTCTGTCAAGCCAGCTGCTTCAGCGTGGTGGGGCACATGGTAAGACCAGTGACTTCCATGATCATGAGCCCATTGCCATACTTTTTTGGCTATGAAGTGAGTTCCTTGGTCAGAAGCTATGCTGTGTGGAATACCATGACGGTAGATAAGGCATTCTGTAAGCCCATGAGTGGTAGTTTTGGCACAAGCATTACGTGCAAGAAAAGCAAATGCATACCCAGAATAAGTGTCTGTTCCAGTAAGGACAAAACGCTAGCCTTTCCATGATGGAAGAGGTCCAATATAGTCAACTTGCCACCAAGTTGCTGGCTGGTCACCCCGAAGAATACTACCATATAGGGGGCTCAGAGTTGGTCTCTGCTGCTGGCAGATTTGGCACCCAGCAGCAGCCATAGCCAGGTCAGCCTTAGTTAGTGGAAGTCCATGTTGTTGGGCCCATGCATAACCTGCATCTGTGCTACTATGACCACTGTGTTCATGGGCCCATTGGGCAATGACAGGGGTGGCTGAGGAAAGAGGTTGACCACTATCCACAGAACAGGTCAGCTTATCTACTTGATTATTAAAGTCATCCTCTGATGAGATCACCTTCTGATGCATTAACATGGGACACAATTATCTTTATATCCTTTTCCCATTCAGAAAGCTCTATCCACATACACCTTCCACAAATGTCCTTCTCACCAATTTTCCAATTGTGCTCCTTCCAAGTCCTAGACCATCATGCTAAACCATTGGCCACAGCCCATGAATCAGTGTATAACTGCATGTCTGGCCATTTTTCCCTCCAAGCAAAATGCACAACCATGTGTACTGTCCGTAGTTCTGCCCACTGTGAAGACTTCCCTTCACCACAGTCCTTCAGAGTTGCCCAAGAAAGTGGCTGTAATGCTGCAGCTGTCCATTTTGGGAGGTGCCTGCATAACATGCTGAACCATCTGTAACCATGCCCTAGTCTTCTCCTCCTCAGTGAGTTGATCATAGGGCACACCCCATGATGCCATAGGTGCATGCATGGGGACAGAAGGTATTGTAACAGAAGTACATTTGAGGAAGGCATTTGGGCAACTTCCTCATGTAATTTACTAGTACCTTCAGGGCCTGCTCAAGCCTGATCACGGATATACCACTTCCACTTGATGATAGACTGCTGCTGTGTACGTCCAACTTTATGGCCTGGTAGGTCAGATAACACCCAGCTCATAATGGGCAGCTCAGGTCGCACAGTAACTTAATGGCATTCAGTTTCTACTAAGACCCAATAGCAGGCCAAGAGCTATTGTCTTGTCTGCAGACGATGGCAGGGCCTTGCTCCAGAATCCCAAGGGCCTCCACTGTGATTCACCTATGGGGCCTGCCAAAGGCTCCAAACGGCATCCCTATCTGCCACTGACTCCTCAAGTACCATTGGATCCTCTGGATCATATGGCCCAAGGGGCAGAGCAACCGGCACAGCAGCCTGGACCTGTTGAAGAGCCTTCTCTTATTCTGGGCCCCACTGAAAACTAGTAGCTTTCCGAGTCACTTGGTATATGGGACGGAGTAACACACCCAAGTGAGGAATGTGCTGTCTTAAAAATCCAAATAGGCCCACTAGACATTGTGCTTTTTACTTAGTGGTAGAAGGGGCCAGGTGCAACAACTTATCCTTTACCTTAGAAGGAATATCCCGGCATGCCCCACACCACTGAACGCCTAAAAATTTCACTGAGGTGGAAGGTCCTTGAATTTTAGATGGATTTATTTCCCATTCTCTGATGCGTATATGCTGTACCAGCTACTCTAGAGTGTCTGCCACCTCCTGCTCATTTGATCCAATCAGCATAGTATCATCGATATAACAGACCAATGTGACATCTTGTGGAAGGGACAGGCGATCAAGATCCCTGCGAACTAAGCTATGACATAGGACTGGAGAGTTAATACAGCCTTGAGGTAAAACAGTAAATGTGTACTGCTGACCTTGCAGCTGAGGGCAAATTGCTTCTGGTGGTCCTTATGGACAGGTAAGGAGAAGAAGGCATTTGCAAGATCAATAGCTGCATACCAGGTACCAGGAGATGTGTTAATCTGCTCAAGTAAAGAAACCACATCTGGCACAGCAGCTGTAACTGGAATCACCACTTGATTAAGCTTCCGATAATCCACTGTCATTCTCCAGGATCCGTCTGTCTTCTGAACAGGCCAAATAGGAGAGTAAAAGGGAGATGTTTTGGGAACCACCACCCCTGCATCCTTCAAGTCCTTTATAGTGGCATTAATTTCTGCAATTCCTCCAGGGATGCAATACTGTTTCTGGTTCACTATTTTCCCTGGTGGAGGGAGTTCCAATGGCTTCTATTTGGCCTTTCCAACCATAACAGCCCTCACTTCACAAGTCAGGGAACCAATGTGGGGGTTCTGCCAACTCCTAAGTATATCTATCCCAATTATGCATTCTGGGACTGGGGAAATAACCACAGGATGAGTTCGGGGACCCATTGTCAGTCTAACATTTGCCAAAACTCCATTGATCACCTGACTTCCATAAGCACCTACTTTAATTGGAGGGCCATGATGCTGTTTGGGGTCTCCTGGAACCAATGTCAATTCAGAGCCAGTGTCCAGTAAGCCCCGAAAGGTCTGATTATTTTATTTTCCCCAGGGTACAGTTACCCTAGCAAAAGGCCACAGGCCCTGCTGAGGAAGGATAGGCTAAGCTTAATATTGAAACTTTTGGGGATTGTGGGAGGGTCCTTCCTCAAGGGGACTGGGCCATCCCTTCAATCAAGGGGCTCAGGATCTGTAAATTGGCTCAAGTCTGGAAACTGGTTAAGAGGCCTTTGATTTTCTGTTGCTATATTTAAGCAACTTAAATATCCATAACCCTCTACTCTGGGAAGCATAGGCAAAAAGATATGGAGTTCAAACCTGCTTGCTTTAAAGAGGAAGGGAGAGAGGGAGGGAGGGAGGGAGGGAGGGAGGGAGGGAGGGAGGGAGGGAAAGGAATCAAGAGTTCCAATGAAGCCAGGCATGGTGGCACATGCCTTTAATTCCAGCACTGGGGAGGCAAAGGTAGGAGGATCACCGTGAGTTCAAGACCTCCCTGAGACTATATAGTGAATTCCAGGTCAGGCTGGGCTAGAGTGAGACCCTACCACGAGAGAAAAAAAAAAAAAAAAAAAAAAGAGTTCCAATGAGGGGAAAGACAGATAAGAGTGGTCAAGATAATGATAAGGTAATGACTATACAAAGTCCCAGGACAGGAAGGAACAACCCAGAGGAATAGACAACAGCAGATGTCTTTGCTTTGTTTTGTTTTGCTTTCACCCTTATCCACAGAAAGTTCTAGTCTCTTAACTTTTCCTGACCTCATGTTCATCCTATTATAGTAAGAACACAAACTGCTTTCTCAAGTCAACTTTAACTGTTGTTGGACCATGCTTACATTCAACTAAAGTGGACATACTTGATCACATACAAGCATAAATGGTAATGTTTCATTATAAGACTTCTAAAAAGTTCAATAAATATATAAATGCAAAGCACTTCAGCATGTTTTACTTATTGAGAATTTGTATGTGACACTACATGCTGGGCAAACTAAGGATATAAAAACAAAAAGGGCATGCTGTAAGTCAACTGAAAATCTGGCTCTGAATGTAATCTGAATTTCACAATTTGGCTTGGGTGTATCATCAAAAATAATAATGGAAAAAAAAGGGGTTTTTTTCAGGTGCATACTCAACAGCATAACTGTAAGATTATCAGCTTTTATATTGTATCAACTACTGAAGTTAACTTTGCAGAACTTGTTACCACCACAAAAAGCAAGAATGTTAAGTACATTTTAGAAACTGAATAAAAGCTTTCATTCTTTAAAAACAATTATGCAGTAAGTGAAAATACTAGAATTATTAAAGATGTATTTACCTGGTACTGAAATACCTAAGCAAAAAAGTCTATGGCAGGTGAGGTCATGAGCCTTAGGGGTATAAAGCCTGCTTTTGTCAGAATAAATGTATATATTATTCCCACCAAGCTGCCCTGAAAGCACTACACTTAATGTTCATATTCACATATTAACACTACTCTCACTTCTGGTTAGAGAAGCTTCTCTTTTTAGATGGTGATGACCACTGGGATCACCCAAAAGGCAACATAGCACTGAGAAGAAGGGATGGAGGAGTGCCCAGCACTGAAACACCTCTGTCACACCCTCCAAGGCTCAGGGACCGTTGCGGAAGAGGGGGCAGATAGAATGGAAGAGCCAAAGGAAGGGTATGACCTCTTACAATGCAACTTCCCAGACAGAAATTGGCCTCGATATCCATGACCTTGCAGTGCCTAGCAATACCTTCGCAAGACCCTCAAAATAGAAGAAAAAGATGATGTCATCAAATTAAAAGAGAGACTAATGGAGAGAGGGAGGGGATATGAAGGAGATTGGAGTTCTAAAGTCAAATGGGGGGAGAGGAGGGAAATATCATTTTGTATGTAAGTATAGAAGTTGTCAATAAAAATAATAATAATTTTAAAAACTTAAAGAAATGTTCCTACTAGCTGGGTGTGGTGGCATATGCCTTTAATTACAGCACTCTGGAGGCAGAGGTAGGAGGATTGCTGTGAGTTCAAGGACAGCCTGAGACTACATAGTGAATTTCAGGTTAGCCTTGGCTAGAGTGAGACCCTATCTTGGGAGGGAGGGAGAGGAAAAATGCTGCTACTAAAACCTGGAGCTGGGTGTGGAGGCATATAACTTTAATCCCAGCACGCCAGAGGCAGAGGTAGGAGGATCACTGTGAGTTTGAGGCCAGCCTGGAGCCACAAACTGATTTCCAAGTTTGCTTGGGCTAGAGTGAAACCCTACCAAGAAAAAAAAAAAAAAAAAAAAAAAGATAAAGAAAAAGAAAAAGAACATGCTAGGCATGGCAGAACATGTCTGAAATCCTAGCACTGTGCCACTGAGGCACTGCCAAAAGTTCAAGGACTGCCTGGGCTGCCTAGTGAGTATTAGGCCACTAAGGGATACATAGCAAAACCCTGGTCAAAAAAACAAACAAACAAAAATAAGCAATACAAATTGGAATGTTTACAGATATATATTTTTATAGCACAAAACTGAGGCTGAGCAACCAACTCAGCAGTTAAAGAATTGTTTGTAAAGCCTGCTGGACCATGGTTCAATTCACCAGCCACTAATGTGAGTTAGACACAAAAAGAAGAGCATGCCAGGCATGGTGGTGCACACCTTTAATCCCAGCACTCGGGAGGCAGAGGTAGGAGGAGTGCTATGAGTGCAAGGTCACCCTGAGACTACATAGTGAATTTCAGGTCAGCCTGAGCTAGAGTGAGACCCTACCTCGGAAAAAAGAAGAAGAACAAAAAGAAGAGCATATGTCTAATGTTTGTAGCAGCAAGAGATACTGGCATACCCATATACACGTGCACTCACGCACATGTCTGTGTGCATACAAATAAAAAAATTTTAAGTATTGAAACTAAAATGAATCCATCCCTCAATAAAGACAATAAACAAAATCTTTTGTTATATAAATTAGCACACTCAATTCCTTCAGTTAACTCTGAAAATTATTGAATTCTGGCTCCTTAAAAATATATTTTAAA
Source organism: Orientallactaga sibirica (assembly GCA_036365145.1). Classification (NCBI taxonomy): domain Eukaryota; kingdom Metazoa; phylum Chordata; class Mammalia; order Rodentia; family Dipodidae; genus Orientallactaga; species Orientallactaga sibirica. The sequence goes on from JAEOAD010000004.1 coordinate 55,796,424, forward strand.
GGGGGTAAACTGTGTATCTGTAAACTGAAGCAATGTATACGTCAGTTATCTACACAGCTGTAGGGTAAAGCCATATGCCTACACAGTGTAAATAGTCTTTATTCATACATGAAAATCTAATGAACCAGTAATGTAAAACCAACAGTGGACCCCACAAATGCAAACCTACTTTGTACAATGAGGAAACAGAAATTATCATTCAGGTTTACAAATTAAAAATGGTTAAATTAAATGATATGTAGGTAATTTTGTTTTGTCTTGTTTTCCCCTCCCCACTTAGAAGGTTAAAAATCTGATCCAGAATTTTAAAAAAAGCTGTGACTTTTACTTGGGCAGCCCTTGTTGACTAAGTGCTAAAAAAAAAAAAAAAAAAAAGCATTTGCCATTATAACAGCATAAAAACTATTGCCTCAAAGTGTTACCTACTCAAGCCTTTTAACAAATTTGTTAACACTATTAGTTATATTACTCCACCTTTCTCTTAGTGTGAACTGTTATCAATTATTAAGCCAATTTTATTATGTTATTAAAATACCTGCTGATTAAACATGAACTAAAGTGTCACTTAAAAGAAATGTAAAATAAATAGTATGACTGAATTGAAATATCCCCCAAATAGCTATTATAAAGTTACTTTGGGGAATGACATTAAACATCTCAAAATTTGTAAAGTGCTAATAATAAAATATTACATAGGACTTATTGTTATAATAGCTGTTTAAGGTTTATTTTTGGTTTTACATTTTAGAATTACCTTTAATGGTATATTAGAAATGTTTTTAACAGAGGAAATACTTTATTAATAAATGAAGGTGATTATCATTTGAAAAACATAGTAAAACCTCAACTTATATGTTCAACAGTTGAGAGAAAGTATCTTTAAACATACGGTATCCAATATGAATTTCAACAAATTCTATAATAAAATTCAAAAAATTGATGTAATGAACACCTTCAGTTTCCTCAATTAAAATCCCTTTAAAAACAAGAACAGAACATAAATGAATTCAAACATATACCAATAGCTACCGCTACATTGTTTATTTCATACTCAGCAAGGTAAGAAAGAACCTTTTAATACTTTAATTTTGTGAGTATTAAACAACTAGTGTGAAAAACAAGCTGCATGTAAACTATTTCTACTGCCTGAGCTTCAATGACTAGCTGAAGCAACCTGTTATAGGAGGTGTTAATTGGCAATAGCAGTGCAAGTCAGAAGCATGTTCCCCATCGTCCTAACCCAGCAAGGCTAGGTCATTAAAGTGGAAATGAATTCTTTCATGTGGACTTAACCCTTTCAATGCAAGATTTCAGCTGTTTTCTCTCAATTAATTTTTAAAAATTTGCTACTTTTTCAGAGTTGAAAAAAAAATGTTCCAAAGGGGGAAGTAGTCCTTTGGCTGACAGTTCCAATGATTATAATTATTCAGAAGAGAATACAAGTTAATTGCAATGTAATACTGCAGCTTTCCCCTCTAAAAACCATATAAACTAATTGCATTTGCTTATTTTAACTGAAAAGATCTAGCACATAGTGTTTAGAAATAGCTTAGAACCATTTCAGTTATAAAAGAATTTTGACTTACCTTCAGGTTTGGAAATCCAACAACTGTACAATTAATCACCTTAACAATGGGATAAATTAGTAGTATTTTTAATTCCCAAAATGCCCATATAACAATTTGCAACACAATGCTTGAAGCTTATGCGTTAATGCACCTTTCTAATTATGTTTCATTATTCTGATAAGGTGCAGAGTCATAGCATATCCTATGAAATGGTTGCCAAAAAAAAAAAAAAAAAAAAACCAAAATTCCTTTTATGGCATGATCTCAGGTTTCCAGATGGCACATTAATTCTTTAAAAAGAGAGAAAGAGAAAGACAAAAAAAGAAGGAAAAAAATAAGAATGGGAATGTCAAAATAATGATGCACTGCTTTTCAAATGCCACATTTGTAAAAACTAAAATTCCCATATATTTTAATTATAGGAATTTAAAATAAATATAAACAATATTCCAATATTCTAAGTATTAAAATGAAAAAAATAATGTGCATATGTCTTATATCTGAGTAATCTTGAAAGTATTAACATTAATAAACCACATATTTGCAATAAATCAATAATTACTAATAAGATGGTGGAGATATAATTTTACCCAATGAAATAAAGCTGTGTTCCTGAGTATAACCAAGAATGTGTTTACCCCTTAGACACTTAAAAACTAATAATAGAAGATATAATAGCTCATGGATGTCAAAGATGACAATTGCAGTATATTCCTACATCACAAACTTGTTATCCTTTTCCCTCCTCACTCACTTCCTCACAAAACTCCAATTATTTGACAAACTGGCTTTCTGAAAACTTTCCCACCCTAGGCAGACTGAGCTTATCCAGCATAGCAAAACTAACTAGCTGCCCTGGAGACAGTGTTTAGAGAATATAAAGATTTCAGTGGGTAACAGGCAGTGGGGAGAAGTGAAGTGATGTAATAGCAGGGGAAAGAGGGAAATTACACCAGTACCAATTATAAGGATACTGATCAAAGTAACTTAAGACCTGATGGCCTAGTGTCCAATGCCCAACTGTGACATTTCTTTCCTTTTAAGACCACCCTTGAGAGTCACTTTGAAACCATTTTCACCTACTTAAAAATGTGTGTGTGTATGTGTGTGAAATGTGCTGTGAGCACTAGTCACTTCAGTCATCCATAAACTCTTGCCAGAACAGAGAATGAATGTGTCTTCCATTCTGGGTGACTACCATTATCACATACTGGAACGGGAAAGGAACAAATACAATATTTAACTACTTTTGTTTAAAAGAAGAGGTACATACAGAGCATCACGCCAAACCTTAGAGACCAAAAAATAACTGTAAACATTTGGGAGTGGAAAACTATGCTGTGTTTTTGGCACATGTGTGAATAGGTACACGTGTATGCATATAGAGGCCAGGGACAAAGGAACACTGGTTAACATTTTTTCTGAGAAAGGGGTTCTTACTGGTCTGGGGTTTGCCAATTAGGCTAAACTGGCTAACTAAGGAACTTTAGGAATTCACCCGTCTCTGTCTCTCCAGCCACTGGGATTACAAAACAGTTTTGGATGTGGATACTGGCAATCAATCAAGTCCTCATGGGTGTAAGACAAGCACCTTACCAGCTATCTCCCCAGCCCCCAAGCTCTCTATTATAACTACAAATAGGGGCCAAGACTTAAGTGGCTATTTGGTGAAGCATTCAAACATGGCATACTCAAAGGTACACAGATATGATACCAATGGTCCTATGTATTATTATCCAAAGATTTCCAAACAAGAAAATAGGCTGACTAAAGTGTGGAAACTAAGAAGTCAAACATAATTTAATGCTGCCTCAATTTCAATGTGGGATTTTCTAAAGTACTTCTTTATAATAAAGGTAAACATTTTAAAAATAAGTAAACCTTATCTATACATTTGCATTTATGAAAGTATTTAGTTTCACACTTAATCAAATAATAAAGGAATTAACTGACATGCCTTCCACAAAAGAAATTAATAATACAGTTGAGAAATAATACTAACTGGTCATGGTGGCTTACGTCTTTAATCCCAGCACTTGGGAGGCAGCGGTAGGAGGATCTTTGAGAGTTCAAGGCCACCCTGAGACTAGAATGAATTCCAGATCAGCCTGGGCTAGAGTGAGACCCTACCTCAAAAAAACAAAAAAGAAATAATAGTAGGGCTGGAGAGATGGCTTAGCAGTTAAGGCACTTGCCTACGAAGCCTAAGGAACCAGGTTCAATTCCCCAGTACCCACATAAACTAGACTTTGTTTGCAATGGCTAGAGGCCCTGGCACACTCATTCTCTCTCTTTCCATCTGCCTTTTTCTTTAAAACAAATAAATATTTTTAAAGTAAAAAAAGAAATGATACTAGAACAAGGTGTTTTTTCATAAAAAGTGTCTTAGAACATAATGAGATTCTGTGAAATTAATGTGTCCATGCAGTTTAAGAAATCGTATAAATACTATATCTGATTTATCTTGTGGTTCACATAATACTATTCTTTCAACAAGTAACACATGAAGCTGATTTTCAGACATCCAACCAATGGGCACCACTGGAAGCAAATACAGAGTTCAAGACTAGGATTAGTTGGTTCAGTGATCAAAGAAGCTGAAGGTTAAGTGGATGCTACTGTGATCAGCTGTTAGAGCCACTAAGCAACTATAAAAGCCAGGGCCTGAAGGTGTTAAAATGAATGCTAATAACCTTGTCTGTTTGGTTTTTTTGTTTTGTTTTATATTTCAAAAATGTTAGGTTCATGTTTTCTTTATTTTTTTCAATTTTTTTTATCTTATCTAATTAAATAAAAGACAAAGGAACAACATGTAAGAAAAAGAGAATAGCAAACAGGCAGTAAGTCCATCACAGAAGTTTATGTGGCCATGCATACCAAAATAAAGACTTAGAAAACCTTGTGTGACAAACACTATTGCAAGCACTAGATAACTATACCATCAATACTAGAGTATACATTTAGACAGAAGTATAAAAATGGATATATGACATGGATTTGGTGATAAAATAACAAGAAACACAATTATACCTTGGGAATAAAAAGCAATATCTAGTGTTCAAAGAAATGAACATATAAACCAGTGGTTCTTAGGCCTGTTTTTACTCAGAATTTCATGGGGCTTAAACAATTTTGATGATAACTGGGCCTACCTACAAATTCAGATTTAACTGTTCTAGGGTGAGGTTCAGACACTTTTTTTTTTTTAAGGTTCTAAAGTGATCCTAAGGTCCAGTCCAGGTTGAGGACTACTGAGCTTAACTTATATATAAAAAAGAATTTCATTATTGTCAGGTTAATGAAATGACTGGGCTAAGTTGGCAAACATTGCCAGCCTGAAATTTCAAAGATCTAGAGCCAATTTCAAAACACCAAATTCTATGCTACAGAGTTTTACCCGAATTTCAATTCAGTGAGATATAGATGTTCACAAAAAGTCACAGAAGCATAAAGTAATGAGAGACTAACAGGTTTAGATAAAATGATAACTCTTACTGTCCATAAACTACTACTGGTTCCTTCTCTCAAGCACATAAGAAAGTTGTATGCACTCTTCTGACCTCTTGTAGTTTGGCTGTTTTAAAAGCCAACTGAAGCTGGGTGTGGTGGTGCAGGCCTTTAATCCCAGCACTTGGGAGGCAGAAGTAGAAGGATCACCATGAGTTAGTTCAAGGTTACCCTGAGACTATATAATGAATTCCAGGTCAGCCTGCACTAGAGTGAAACCCTACCTCAAAAAAACAAACAAACAAACAAACAAAAGCCAATTGAGGGGCTGGAGAGATGGCTTAGCAGTTAAGGCATTGGCCTATAAAGCCAAATGATCCCTGTTCAACTCTCCAGGACCCACATAAGCCAGATGCACAAGGGGGTGTATGCATCTGGAGTTCGTTTGCAGTGGCTTGAGGTCCTGGTGCACCCATCTCTCTCTTATAAATAAATAAAATATATTTTTTTTAAAAAAAGAGAACTCTCCTTAAAAAAAAAAAAAAAACAATTGAAAGAGAAGCAAAAGTGACCTTTGTCATTTCTAAGGAAACCTTTTTTTAAAAAATATTTTTTTATTTATTTGAGATAGAGGCAGATAGAGACAGAGTGTGAGAGAGCGAGAGAATGGGTGCACCAGGGCCTCCAGCTGCTGCAAATGAACTCCAGATGCATGTGTCGCCTTGTGCATCTGGCTTACATGCGTCCTGGGGAATGGAACCTGAGTCCTTTGGTTTCGCAGGCAAGTACCTTAATGGCTAAGCTATCTCTCCAGCCTTCCAAGGAAAACTTTTGCAGTCATTCTCTGCTCAGTGGTAGAACTATTACCTTGAATTCCAGAGTAATGATGGTATCACAGAGAACACAGCTGAACTATTACAGACATGCATTCAGTATGAGTAAGAAAGAAAGCTGTTGTAGTCAGTGCCACATTACTGGGATGAACATCCAACCAGACACAGTTTATGGGAAGAACAGGTTTTATTTCAGTTTCCAAACCCAGGGGAAGTTCTATCATTGGTGAAAGAAGCTGCTTACTTCATACATGCAAACAGAGAGAAACTGCAGCAAGCAAACACCAACACAAGCATCAAACTGCTCTGTACAACTTTGGGCTGGAATCAGACCAGTCCCCAGTGGCCCCACCCCCACACACCCTGCTGGAATCTGCCTGCTAAGGGCAGAACTTGCAAACTCATTTTTTTTTTTTTTTGAGGTAGGGTCTCACTCTAGCCTAAGCCGACTTGAAATCCACTATGTAGTCACAAGCTGACCTTGAACTCATGGCAATCCTCCTACCTCTGCCTACCAAGTGCTAGTATTAAATGCATGTGCTACCATGGCCAACAAACTCAATTTTAATAGAACACCTGAGCCTATGTATGGGGCTATACATTTACACTATTATATTGTCAAATTACCACAAAAGCTTTGTGGTGTTCAGCCATTCAGATTTAGGTTGTTGCTAAATCACAACCCTAACTTCCTGATTGACATACTACAGATAATGACTTCTGGGGCCAAGAAAGGAGGAAGGAATTATTTAAGCAGACTAGAAGGAAAGTAAGGTACAAATCACTCAACAAACAATGAAAGCAAGGGTATTCATTTTGGGAGAATATCTTGCTCACAGTTCTGGAAGGAATAAGCACACTATGAGATACAGAATTTTACACCTTATAGTATAAAATGGCTTCTGTAGAATATGAGGGGTTTGAAGCAGGAGTTCAAACTAGACAACTTGTGAAGGAAAAAAAAATCTAGAAAGGTAACCAATTCACAAGAGTCAAAGTGGTCATTCTGTAAGGAGGACATACTCACCCTTAATCTTCTTCTACTACTACTTCTACCTATTTCTGTCCTAGTATCCCTACCCAAATGATAGGACCACTTGCAATTTAACAGTGGCTTTCTACCATATAACATGTTATCAAACTCCAAAAAGACGATGGTCACCATCTTTTAGTGTGACCCTCCTCCTTGCCGTATCTCCATGTGAATCACTACACTTTGGTCTGAGAGCTATAACTTTTATACACAAGTGAAGGCAACTGCTATCATTAATGTTTAAGTAAATGAATAAAGTTATCTGCTGCACATATACAAAAAGAATTCTTGCATTCTGGTGGCAGAAAGATTAGTAAAGGAGACTGATGGTGAGCTGGAGGTAGGGGGGACACAGGGCACAAATAAAAATAGGTAAATGCCTGAATCTGCAGATGTAATGATAGAAAGGATGAAACATATTCAGGACTGTTTTAGGAAGCATACATCATGACAAGACAGTTAAGGACTACTTATGTAGAGGAAAACAACATTTGGTTTGGCCAGAGAGGCAAATATTACTATCATTAATGAAGATAAGAAATGACTTCAAACCATATCTCAAATCTCAAGAATCTGACCACTTACCACTCCTCCAACATTAACTCTGTGATTAATCATAAAAAATATTTATGTGACATTAAATCTATTTGATCTCATTTTTACTAATTTTGGTTTTATTCTTATTAGAAATTATGGTATCATCTTCCCTTTCTATTTATTACCTTGACAAATTAAGGCTTGACATTATAAAGTCAAGACTGAGTTAACAAAGCTGTAATAACATTATTATCTAAACTATACATGACTGGTTAGGCACTCCCAAAGACGAACAACTTAAAATTGCCTAAAAAAAAAATTAAAGAGCTGGAGAGATGGCTTAGCAGTTAAAGCACATGCCTGTGAAGCCAAAGGACACAGGTTCAATTCTCCAGATCCTGCATAAGCCAGATGCACATGGTGGTGCTTGTATCTGGAGTTCGTTTGCAGTGGCTAGAGGTCCTGGCACACCCATTCTCTATCTCTGTCTCAAATAAATAAATAAATCTTTTAAAAATCATGTTGTTTAAAAAATAAATAAATAGGGGCTAGAAAGATGGCTTAGCGGTTAAGCGCTTGCCTGTGAAGCCTCAGGACCCTGATTCAAGGCTCAATTCCCTATGCACAAGGTGGTGCATACATCTGAAGTTCATTTTCAGTGGCTGGAGGCCCTGGTGCGCCCATTCTCTCTCTCACTCTCTCTGTCACTGTCAAATAAATAAAACAAACACAATTTAAAATAAATAAAATAAATTAAAAAATTAAAGTTGTCACTAATTTCTTAAAAATTAAACATCATAACATCTAGTCTTAGTATTAATTTACTAATTTACCTCCTTCTTGGTATATAGTTCACTCCCCAAATAGGACTGCCAGATAAAAATTCATGGTACTGAATGCAATTTGAATTCGGATAATTTTATTAAATACATCCCATGCAATATCTGGAACATACCGATATTAAAAATACTTGAGAGCTGGGCGTGGTGGCGCACGCCTTTAATCCCAGCACTTGGAGGCAGAGGTAGGAGGATCGCCGGGAGTTCAAGGCCACCCTGAGACTACATAGTGAATTCCAGGTCAGCCTGAGCTAGAGTGAGACCCTACCTTGAACCACCCCCCCCCCAAAAAAAAACTTATTTGAGGGCTGGAGATGGCTTAATGGTTAAGGCACTTACCTGAAAAGCCTAAGGACCCTGGTTCGTGTCTCCAGGTTCCATGTAAGCCAGACGAACAAAGTGAGCAAGTGTGCAGGGTTGCACATGCGCACAAAGTGGTGCACAACTGGAGTTTGATTGCAGTGGCTGGAGGCCCTAGCGTGCTAATTCTCTCCCTCTCTCTCTCTCACCCCCCTATGCTTACTCTCGCATTAAAAAAAAAAAAAAAAAAAAAAGACCTAGCTGGGCATGGTGGAATACGCCTTTAATACCAGTACTTGAGAGGCAGAGGTAGGAAAATTGCTGTGAGTTCAAGGCCACCCTGAGACTACATAGTTTATTCCAGGTCAGCCTGGACCAGAGTGAGACCCTACCTCAAAAAGCCAAATCCCCCCCGCCAAAAAAAGGGGGGAATATGAAACTCAAAGTTAATGGGAGCTAGTCTCTTTATGTGCCAAATGCAGCAATTTACCCCTAAGTAACTATAGGTACTATTCTAAAACTACTTTTTTTTTGTTTGTTTGTTTATTGAGGTAGGGTCTCACTCTGGCCCAGGTTGACCTGGAATTAACTCTGTAGTCTCAGGATGGCCTGGAAAGCATGGTGATCCTCCTACCTCTGCCTCCCGAGTGTACCACCACACCCAGCTTTTTTTTTTTTTTTTTGTCTAAAACCTTGTGACAATTTCATCTAGCTTAATCTAAGTCAACATTTCATTGTTGTACTGTGGTGTTTGAATCTGATGTTCCCCATAAACTCATGTATTCCAAATGCTTGGGCCCCAGCTGGTGGCAATCTGGAAGTTGAAGTGTAGCTGGAGGAGGTATGCTGTTGGTAGCTGGCTTAGGGGTGTCAGAGCCAGCTCCTCCCTGCCAGAGCTCAGTTCACTCTCCTGCTACTGTTTTCCACCTGCTATGGCAAAGGTGATGCCCAGCTCCTGATCATGCCATACTTTCCCCTGCCATCGTGGAGCTTCCCTTCAAGAATGTAAGCTAAAATATATGCTTTCACTGGGTGTGGTAGTGTAGGCCTTTAATCCCAGCACTGGAGAGAATGATGTAGGAGGATCACTTTGAGTCCAGCCTGAGACTAATTCCAGGTGAGCCTGGGCTACAGCAAGACCCTACCTTGAAAAACCAAAAATGTAAAAAAAAAAATAAAAATAGATGCTTTCCTCCCATCGGCTACTTTGGGTCAGGTGCTTTATTCCACCAACAAGAAGGTTACTATAACATACATACCAATGCCTTTCCTAAAATCCGTTCTACTGCTTTCTCTTTCAATAAGCAACATCTTCAGGATTAGACAGGGGGCTCAACAGTTAAGTGCACTGCCTACACAAGTATGAGGGTCCTAAGACGACCAGAGTTTAAATCTCCAGAACCCACGTAAACAGCTAGGCATGGCCATGCATGCCTGTACCCCAGCCCTGTGGGAGTGAAGACAGGAAAATCACTGGGGCTCATGAGCAGCAAGCTCTAGAATCAATAAAAGACTCCATCACAAGGAAAACAAAACACATGGGTGAGTGAAGGACTCCTAATGCTCTCCTCCACCCACTTCAGACAAGCACAAGAGGAGTGATGTAAGCATATACACATGTGCATATACCACATCATACATACTACAGGCATGCTCGTACATACAGGCACATGCAGAGACACATAAGATAAGTAACACCTTTAATAATAGAGCACCCTCACCAAACCAAAACCCAAAATTTAAACTGAATTTACATCTCATTGATAAAATTTTCATTCTACTTGTCAATCAGTGTCCACATTGAAATAACATCTGTCTAAATAATCATTCACTAACTTATAAAATACATCTTTTAAGAAAATATTCATATTTCAGAGCATGGCATCATGCAGCTCCTCTTGTCCCTTGGGCCTCCATTCCAGTCCAGATGACTTTCCTCCATCACCTAACTGTTCTTCTTGGTTATTCTAGCTTCTTATTTCTCTGTATACAATATGCATAACAGACAAAGTCTCCATTAAATCAAATAGTTTGGTTTTCACATTCACTTGTTTGTGCTTTACACACTACTATTGTTATCAGGTCAATGAAGTTAACAGAAAATTCAATAAGTTCAGAGAAGAGTATGGACATAATTGAGAGATTTCCACACTAGAGAGAGATTATCAAATGCACACACACAAGGATGCTCAACAAATAACTCTTCTATCACTTTATAAATAAATATAGTTGTGTCAGCCGGGTGTGGTGGCGCACGCCTTTAATCCCAGCACTTGGGAGGCAGAGGTAGGAGGATCGCCATGAGTTCAAGGCTACCCTGAGACTACATAGTGAATTCAAGGTCAGCCTGAGCTAGAGTGAGACCCTACCTCAAAAAAACAAACAAAAAAATTTATATATATATATATATATACATAGTTGTGTCTACTTATAAGCCAGACACACATGAAAATACCAAAGGCAATCCTTTGTTTGTATGGTTTCCTTTAAGAATTTTAGATCTGTTCAGAAAGGTAAGCATAAATAAATAAATAAATAAATAAATAAATAAATAAATAAATGGCTAAAAGAAAAAAATACTAGATGGCAACCCAATTAGGCAGCAGATTGGGTATAGGGGTCACTTCCTTTTGAGATCTGATCTTTCTTAGACCTAAGTAAAAAGTTTCCTCTCTGGGAGACAGGCCAATAAGGTAGGCGTATGAGTAGTACAAAGAAAGAGCTCCATCACCACTTTCCACAGTGAGTAGCCATATATAACTTATATTTTTCTAGCCAAATTGTTTCCTTTATTTCTTATAAAATTTATTATGCAATGCTTAAGAAACTCCAATACAAAATTAAGTCTCTAATCAATCACTACCCAGCTTATGAAACAATATCATCACTAAAGCATCTGTACCCTTTTCCCTTGAATGACTACAGCTTTACTTCATATTTCCACGTTAACTACTAGTCTAGCATAAAAATTTGCATACAACTGTTCTTTCTTCTTTTTTCTTTTTTAACTTGAACTACATGGTCCACACTGGCCTAAACCCTCAATCCTCCTGCCTCAGCCTCACAAGTGCTGAGATTACAGGTATGTGCCACTATGTCTGATTTACACTTTTAAAACATAATTATTCAAAAGATATATAGCACTGTTTTTCATGTTTTAAACTGTACATAAAACATGCATATAGAAGACTATTTTTTCTACTTAGTTTTTCCTTACATTAGTATGAATTAAACATTATGATGCTCATTCATACAATTTTGCTACTTTACAAAATTCCACTAGTAAGCAAAATTATTCTACTGATAAACAATTACATTCACTTCTTTTTTTGATATTAAAAATTAAGGACCAGCAAACTACAACCTATGGATGAAATCATTAATTGATATTTTTGTCTTTCTCTTCACTTGGTCTCCCACCCTTACCCCAAGACATGGTCTCACTGTAGCACCCAGGTTGTCTGCAAATTTGCTTTTCTCTTATCTCAACCTCTCAAGTACTAGGATTACGGGCATATGCCAGGATTGCTAGCTCCTTGGAGACAGGCGCTGCGGATACCCAACACATAACAAAGCAGAGATCCAGAGGCTCCTAAGAGCTCATCACTGAAGTAGATTTAAAACCCCACCCAACATGGCTCAGGGAATTTTGCAGAAGAGGAGGCAAAAATAATGTAAGAGCCATGCCCAGAGGAATTCCCTCCTGACAAAAAAAAACAAGCAAACAAACAAACAAACAAAAACTGACTGCTGTTCCCACAACACACATCCCACAACCCCTTAAGAGATTACCTGTAACCCCACTAAAGAGTGTCCAGAGTCCCCCAAAATGGGGACAAGGATGTGGGAAAAGAGGGAACCAACATGTGATGTATCCATATAGAATATGTTGTTTAAAAAAAAAGTGACTACTTGGAAAAAAGAGATTCAGTGGAGGGGAACAAAAGAGGGCAAAAAGGGAGGGAATTATGATCCCAGTATATTGCCTATTTGTAAGAAGATTATCAATAAAAAGTTTTAAGAAAATGGGATAGAGGGCTGGAGAGGTGGCTTAGCAGGTGAGGTGCTTGCCTGTGAAGCCTAAGAACTCAGGTTCAATTCCCCAGTACCCAAGTAAGCCAGAAGCACAAGGTGTAGTAGTATATGTCTGGAGTTCGTTTGCAGTGGCTGAAAGCCCTGGCACACTCATTCTGTCTCTTTTCTATTCCTCTCTGCTTTCAAATAAATAAAGTTTTTCAAAAACTTAAGAATAAGTGAAAGGGAGTTGGAGAGATGGCTTAGTGGTTAAGGCACTTGCCTGCAAAGCCAAAGGACCCAGGTTCATTCCCCAGGACCCATGTAAGACAGCTGCACAATGGGGTGCACACATCTGGAGTTCATTTGCAGTGGCTGGAGGCCTTGGCGCACCCAATCTCTCACTCTCTATCTGACCCCCCCCAAGTAAGTAAATTAAATTTTTTTTTTTAATAATTGAAAGGAAGCCGGGCGTAGTGACGCATTCCTTTAATCCCAGCACTTGGGAGGCAGAGGTAGGAGGATCGTCTAGAGTTCGAGGCCACCCTGAGACTACATAGTGAATTCCAGGTCAGCCTGAGCCAGAGTGAGACCCTACCTCAAAAAAAAAAAAAAAAAAATTGAAAGGAAACTAGGCGAGGTGGTACGTACCAGTCCTTCTAGCACTGAGAGACAGGAAGAACAAACTCAAAGCAGCCAGCCTGGACTGCATATTCAGTTCCATGGTAACACTATCACAAAAGAGAAAAAAGTGGGGAGAGGGGGAGGTAGCAAGAGCCAAATCTACTTTCCCACCTAAAACAAATAAAAAATGGACAAAACTGTATGAAACAATAGTCTGTAAGGCACTGTTTGACAAGCTAACAAAGGGGAGTGATTCCTGAAAACAGGGAGAAGCAGAGATGAACTCTACCAACTGTTACTCTAGTTCATGGCCTGAGACAATGACTAGGCTGAGGTGCAAGGGGAGGAACCCAGGTAGTCTGGCAGTATATCCCTTGAATTAAAGGGACATACTGAAATTACTGAGAGACTGAATCAGCTTTATTTATCTTTACAGTACCAGAGAAGAAAATAGCTGCAAACAGAAATCCCTAGAGAGCCTTAGGTTCAACTTTGTACTGACTGGTACCTGTGTAGCAGACAGTTTCAAGTTCACTGATATGAACTTCCAGGCCAGGCACAGTTATGGAGGAAGAGATATTTATTGAAACTTACAGATCCAGGGGAGGATCCATAATGGCAGAAGAAGCTGGCCTGCTTTCACAGGACCAAACACAGAGAGAAAAGCCACAAGCCAAAAGCCACACAGCACAGCACCTTTAATATCCACCCAGTGACACAACCTCCAGCCAGGTGGCTGCAGATCCAAACTACAAGCTAATAAAACACTAAATATATTAGGGGCCATATATTCAAACTACCACAACATGTATATGAAAAACTACCTACATCTAGAGTACCACCCAAATGGATTATTACAGGGAAAAGTAAAACTCCCACAGCACCAGAAACAGTACTAGTTCCCGTCAGCCAAACCAGGAAAAAATTTTTAATTCTCGTGGCATTGATTAGGATAGAAGTAGACAGAAGGGTATTGATTCACCAGTAGAAAAATAATGAGAATGCCAGGTGTGGTGGCGAAGCCTATAATCCCAGCACTCAGGAGGCAGAGGCAGGAGGATAGCCTTGAGTTCAAGGCCACCCTAAGACTACAATAGTTAATTCCAGGTCAGCCTGAGCTATAGTGAGACCCTACCTCGGAAAACCAAAAAAGAAAGAAAGAAAAGAAGAGGAAAGGAAAGGAAAGAAAAACATAACGAGAAGATGATATAGGTGGATCATGAGTTCAAACCTAATCTGAGTTACAGAGCCAGTTCCATCTAGCAAGATTCTATCTCAAGGGGGAGAAGGGAAGAGGGTCAAGCTGGGTGAGGTAGCACGCTTTGCCTTTAATCGCAGCACTTGGGAGGCTGAGGTAGGAGGACCACCTTGAGTTTGAAGCCAGCCTGGGGCTACACAGGGAGATCCAAGTAAGACTCCAGATAGAGTGAAACCCTACCTTGGGGCAAAGAAAAAAAAAAAGAAAAAGAGAAAAGGCTGAGCCTGTTGGTTTACACCTATAATCCAAGCACTCAGGAGGTGGAGGCAGGAAGGTCATTCAATGCTAGTCTTAGCTACACAGTGATTGGGAGGCTAATCCATACAATGAAACCGTGTTGCAGTCAGCTTGGAGTTACTGTCAGAAAAAACCCAACCAAGAGCAGCTTGTGAGAGGAAAGGGTTTATTTTGACTTACAGGCTCAAGGGGAAGCTCCATGACTTAGAGGCTTCAGGGGAAAACGATGGCAGGAGGAGAGGGTGGTCATCACCTCCTGGCCAACATCAGATGAACAATAGCATTAGGACAGTGTACCAAATACTGGCAAGGGGAAGCTGGCTATAACACCTATAATCCTGCCCCAACAATACATCACATCCAGGTGGCTTCAATTCTAAAATTGCCACAAGCTGGAGACCAAAACATCCAGAACACCTAAGTTTATGAGGGACACCTGAATCAGACCACCACACCATCCTTCAATAAAACAAAAAGATATTTACTAGAGTAAAAAAAGTCAGTACAGTGATAGAGTTCTTGCCTAGAATGCATAAGACTCTAATGTTAATCCCCAGGAGTAGGGGGAAAAACCCAAAATGATTAAACTCTTCAAGAAAATAGGCAGATTTAAATAAGAACATGGATCAGACAGCGATTCTTAATTTGATATCAAAAGCAAAAAGCATAAAAGATTCATATGTTGGACTTCACCAAAATTAAAAACTTTTGTGTTTTAAAGGCCATCCTCAAGAAACGGAAGAGCGTGGCTTGAGAGGAAATATTTACAAAACATGTAAGGTGGTTTGTGAGGACAACAGATTTTTAAAAATCTTAAGAGAGTTTACAAAAAAACATGCCTTTTCTTAAAAGCAAAAGAAAAAAATTTTTCATGCTTTTTGTTTTCGAGGTATGGTCTCACTATAGCCCAGGCTGACCTCAAACTTATGGCGATCCTCCTACCTCTTGCCTCCTGAGTGCTGGTATTAAAGGTGTGCAACACCATGCCTGGCAAAAGAAGAATTTTAAAGTGTAACATCAATAAAGGGCTGAAGATACACTTCAGCTGATAAAGTGCTTGCCATGGACGCATGAAGACCTGAGTTTGGTTTCCATTAAATATGGAAGTAATCAGGCGTGGTGGTCTGAATTTGTAATACCAGCACTGGAAATGTGGATACAGGCAGGTCCCTTGGGGCTTGCTAGTCAGCCAGTCTAGCCTACTTGGCAAAGTCTCTTCCAGTGAGACTCTCTCAAAAACAGTATACTTGACAAGGTTGTCTTCTGGCTAACACACACACAACTACATACACATGTGCACACATAAAAGTAACATTAAGATCTCAACTGCTAAAAAGCGTGAAGGTTAATTTTTTAAATAGGTATTACACTGCAAAAATTTTATCCTTTGGTTAACCAGTTAAGGTGCTTGCCTGCAAAGCCGAAGGACCAGAGTTTGATTCCCCAGTACACATGTAAAGCTAGATGCACAAAGTGATACATGTGTCTGGAGTTTGTTTGCAGTGGCTAGAGGCCCTGGCATACCCATTCATTCTCCCTCCCCATCCCTCCTTCTCTCCGTGTCTCTTTCTCTCACTCTCTCATAACTAACTAACTAACTAAATAAATAAATAAATAAATGATACCGGGCAGAAATATAGACCTTCACAAAGGAGAGAATATGGGCACGACTGGGAATGACAACTATTTAAGCAAAGTTTTCTTCTCCTTACAAGAAAATAGACTACTGTGGAAAACAGTATGGTTTCTAAAAAAAAAAAAAAAAATAGCATTACCACTTTTTGATTATATATTTAAAAGAGCTGCCTACAGACTCAAAGGTATTTTCCTACAATGTTCACAGAAGCATTAGTCAAAACAGCCAAGAAGTGGGAACAGCACAAATACGCATAAATGGATGAATAGATAAACAAAAGATAGCATATACTTCAATAAATTAATTTCACTCCTAAAAAGGAATGAAAATTCTGGAAAGTACTATGACAGTAAAACATGCCAATCTGGAACCAACAAATACTGCATGGTTCTACTTACATCATTAGTCAGATTCACAGATATAAAGTAGAATGGTATTAGCCACAGACTAAGGGAAAGGGAGTGTTATAGTTTAAATGTTAAATGCTCACCATAGTCTTATGTGTTTGAACACTTGGTCCTCAAGGGATTGGGGGCATGGCTCAGTCGTTAAAGGTACTTGCTTGCAAAGCCTCCCAGCCAAGGTTCAATTCTCAAACTGCCCATAAGCCAGATAACAAAAATGAACACTTGGTTCCTTAGCTGATAGCACTGTTTTGTGAGGTTGTGAAACCATTGGACATGAGGCCTGGCTGAAAGACAAAGGACACAGGGGTAAGGCTAGAGACTAACAGCTGGCCCTGATTCTGGCATGAAGCCCTGTTTTCCTGATCAGACCAGAGGTCTCAAGCTTCTGTCACCACTGCATGATGCCACCACTGCAGGAGTTGTTCCCACTGTCAAGCCTTCCCCACAATAAAATTACTAACTAAAATAAATCTTCTCTTAAGTGTTTCTGCTTAGGTATTTTGTTCCAGCAATGAGGAAAATAATTAATACAGAGAAAGAAGAAATTCTTGTTTAATGGACAGAAAGTTTTGACAGTTTTAGAGAAGAACAGTGGTTATGTGAACAACAGTGGGATTGTGTCTTAATCCACTGAACTGCTGATTAAAAAATTACTAATATGAATTTTTTTTTTTTTGGTTTTCCGAGGTAGGGTCTCACTTTAGCCCAGGCTGACCTGGAATTCACTCTGCATTCTCAGGGTGGCCTTGAAGTCATGGTGATCCTCCTACCTCTGCCTCCTGAATGCTGGGATTAAAGATATGTGCCACCATGGCTGGCCTAATGTGAAAATTTTTGTTAGGAATATTTTACTGCTATAAATAAATGGGCTGTTTACATGAAAATAATAAAAATATGGTTTGGAGTTTAACAGCAGCAAAAAGATCCACAGAGGTGACACAAAGTATACCACTGTTAACATCCACAGAAGGGAAATATTTACCCTGGTTTAAGTGACTTTAGACATGCAGCAAAGAAGATATAAACAAAGATTTTATATAAATGATGATACTACTAGAAAAGGGGACAAAAAAGAAATGAAGCTGGGCGTGGTGGTACACACCTTTAATCCCAGTACTTGGGAGGCAGAGGTAGGAGAATCATTGTGAATTCAAGACCACCCTGAGACTACATAGGGAATTCCAGGTCAGCCCAAGCTACAGTGAACCCAACCTCGAAAAAACAAAACAAAACAAAACAAAAAAACCAACAACAAAAAAAGAAATGACAAGAGAACAAATGAGGAAAAATAATAAGCAAATAGTAATATAATAGATTTAAATTTAACCTTATCAATAATAACCATAAATGTAAAAGAATGAAATATGTCAACTGAAACACAGATTATCAAACTGGATTAAACAAGATCTCAAGATTTATTCATATATCTTCAAAAAGCACAATCAAATAGGTTAAATAAAAACCCAAACAGATTAAGTAACTACAGAGGGCTAGAGAGACATGGCTCTTGGTTAAGGCACTTGCCTTGCAAAGCCTATCAACCTGGGTTCAATTCCCTAGTATCAGTACATAAAACCAGATGCACAAAGTAGCACATGAGTCTGGAGTTCATTTGCAGTAGCTGGAGGTCCTGGTAGCCCTATTTTCATTCTCTCTCTCTCCTTGCAAACAAATAAGAATATCATAAGAATGCTCCCAAAACATTACAGGCCATTGCCGAGGCTCTTGGTTTCCCACCAGAAATAGATGATAAGAGCCTTATGCTGAAGACTCCGCATGCTTAAGCTGCACAGTTACTGAGAAATCTTGCTGGAGCTGAGCTGAAAACCACTTCCATATAGACCAGCTGACAGAAAGCGGGAAAAAGCTATGCTGCATGCAGCTCCATGAGAGAGAGAGAAGTCATCAGTGGAGATAAACAACAGTGGACACTGCAAGCCTTAAGTTGGGCCAGCCAGTCCATATGGGCTAACAAGTGCAATAGTGGTATGCCTGTTAGACAGAAAACCAACCACTCTCCAATCAGAGTGGAGGCCCACCCTACAAGAAGGAATATATACCTGATACTAAAAAACCTATGATGGGTGGGGTGTCATGAGCCCTAAGGGTGTAATTCCTGCTGGTATCTGGCTAAATGCATATATTATGCTCACCAAACTGCCCAGTAAGCATGTCTCTTAATGTTCATACCCATATATTTATTAATGCTACTTTTGGTTGGAGAAACTTCTCTTTTCAGATGGCGGTGACTTTGAGTTGACTCAGACGGCACCATAGTGCTGAGAAGTGACAGAGGTGTGCTCAGGTGTGCACTGAAACATCTCTATCACATCTTCTAAGGCTTAGGATCCATTGAGGAAGAGGCGACAGAAAGAATGTAAGAGCCAGACACAAATTGGCCTGGATATCCATGACCTCACAATACCTGGCATTACATACACAACACCATCATTAACAGAAGGAAAAGATGATGACATCAAAATATAAGACTGATGGAGAGGGGGAGAGGATATGATGGAGAGTGGAGTTATGGACCAGGGGGAATTACCATAGTTTATCTATAATTATGGAAGTTGTCAGTAATAAAAAAAAATTAGCTGGGCATGGTGGCGCACGCCTTTAATCCCAGCACTCAGGAGGCAGAGGTAGGAAGATTGCTGTGAGTTTAAGGCCACCCTGAGACTACAAAGTGAATTCCAGATCAGCTTGGGCTAGAGTGAAACCCTACATTGAAAAACCAATAAATAAATAAATAAAACTAAAAAAAATTAAAAAGAAAATATTAGAAGGAATCTGGGCGTGGTGGCGTACACCTTTAATCCCACCACTCAGGAAGAAAGAGGTAGGAGGATCGCTGTTAAGTTCGAGGCCACCCTGAAACTACATAGTGAATTCCAGGTCAGCCTGGGCTAAAGCGAGATCCTACCTTGAAAAACCAAACAGATATCAGAAGGAAAAAAGGTCATTCTGTACTGACAGAGCTGTAAATATGATAATCTCAACAGACACAGAAAAGGCTTGTGACTATGCTCAACATCCAATTCTGATAAAAACTCAACCAAGTAGGAATAGTAGAGAACTTCTCCAACCTAAGAAAGAACACTTACTTGAAAATACAATTAATATGCTTTTTGTTAAAAGAAAATGAATATTTTCTCCCTAAAATTTTTATAAATTAGACCACATGAATATTCTGAACTTTAGTCTTCAAAGCACTGTCAAAAGAATAAATCAAGTAATGGGCTGAGAGAAAATATCTGCCAATGATATAACTGACCAAAAAAGCCTTATATCTATAAATATAAAATATAAATATAAAAAGAACTCACTGAAATCATTAATAAAATACACTGTCTAGTCCCAACAGACTCAAGGAAAGATATACTAAAAAGCAACATAGAATACAAATTAAATCCACTCAGAAAGATACCATGACCTACTAAGATTGCTAAAATTATCAAAATTAATTATAAGTATTGGCAAGAATATAAAAGAACTGCAACTCTTAGACACTTCAGATTGGGGGAAAATTGGTATAACCACTATGGAAAACAACTTAGCAACCTTTAGAAGTTAAATATACAATCTACAATATGATCCAGATAATCCATTCCTAAGTTTTTAAACAAGAAAAATAAAAACAATTATCTATACAAAGATATGTACATAATGATGATATCATCTTAATAACCAAAAATCAGAAAATATAAAAAGATCCTTGGGCAGGCAGGTACATGGATAAAGTAAGGTACATTCATCTACTGAAATACTAATCGGTAATAAAAAGGAAGGAATTGCTGTAACACAGAAGAATCACAGTAAAATTATAGATGCTCCTTGACTTAATATCAAGCTACATAATGATAAATCAAATGAAAATTAAGCTATCACTAAGTCAAAATGCAATTACATTCCTATTGGGTATATAGCCTAAGTAAATGAAATTAGTATGTCTAATGTTATTATGTGTCACTATTCATAATAACCAAGACATGAGCATTGAAAGGTGGTAGGACCTTTAAGAGATACATAATAGGCCGGGCGTGGTAGCGCATGCCTTTAATCCCAGCACTAGGGAGCTAAAGGTAGGAGGATTACCATGAGTTTGAAGCCACCCTGACACTACATAGTGAATTCCAGATCAGCCTGGGCTAGAGTGAGACCCTACCTCAAAAAAAAAAAAAAAGCAATAAAAGAAGAAGAAAAAGAAAAGGAAAGAAAGGAAGAAATTAATTAAAAGCCAGGCATGGTGGCTCACACCTTTAATCCCAGCACTCCAGAGGCAGAGGTACGAGGATCACCATGAGTTCAAGGCCACTCTGAGACTACATAGTGAATTCCAGGATAGCCTGGGCTAGAGTGAGTCCCTACCTCAAAAAACCAAAGGAAAAAAAAAGAGACAAAAATTAGATCATAGAACTCCACTTCATTAATAGATCAATGTCTCTTGAAGGACTGGCCTAGGACTCAATATTTTATTTATTTGAGGGGGGGGGCAGACAGAGAGAGAGAATGGACACACCAGGGCCTCCACCCATTGCAAATGAACTCCAGATGCATGTGCATCTGGCTTATGTGGGCCCTGGGGAATCGAACCGGGGTCCTTAGGCTTCAGGGGCCTTAAGCACTAAGCCATTTCCCCAGCCGATGGCCTAGGACTCTTAAACCTAAGTTAGATCTCAAGTGACTGAGCTGGCTACCATCATAGTAAATTGTTATAGAGCCAAGCTGATACCTTCTCCCCATACACCTAATACATGTCCTCTCCCACATATGCTCACTAGCCACTCTTGCACATACTCTCATAAGATAAATGCTATCCACCATAAGGTCTTCACTAGCATCAGAACACATACCAGTACCATGCTCTTGGACCTTATAAAATTTTAAGCTAAATACATTTCATTTCTTCATAAATCACCTAGTCTCAAATATTTTATTACAGTAAGAGAAAACCTAAGGTTCTAACAAGGAATCAATATTTAAAGAAAATGGAGGGCTGGAGAGATGGCTTAGCAGTTAAGGCATTTGCCTGCAAAGCCAAACGATCCCTGTTCGACGCTCCAGGACCCACGTAAACCAGATGCACAAGGGGGCGCAAGCATCTGGAGTTCGTTTGCAGTGGCTGAATGGAGGCCCTGGCATGCCCATTCTCTCCCTCTCCACCCCACTCTCTCGCTCTGCCTCTTTCTCAAATAAATAAAATAAAATAAAATAAAATAAAATAAAATAAAATAAAATAAAATAAAATAAAAATAAATTCAAAGAAAATGGAACCGGGCACGGTGACACACACCTTTAATCCCAGCTGACACAGTGAATTCCAGGTCAACCTGGGCTAGAGTGAGACCGTACTAGGAAAAAATAATAATAATAATATTTACAGAAAATGTGGTACATGAGTATACTATCAAGCAACAGGGAAGAAGAAATCCTGTCATTTGGAACAACATGGGTAAATCCGGAGGATATTATGCACTGCAAATTAAACCAGGAACAGTAACACAAATACCACATAATCTAACTTAAATGTAGAAGAAAAAAATTGATTTCATAGAAGTACATTGCAGAATACTGGTTACCAGAATTTGGGCAGTGGAATAGGGAGGGGGCTGATCAACAAGTGAAATGTTAAAGTTATAGGAAGAATAAGTTCTTGTATTCCTCTGCATAGTACATTGAATATACTTAATAATGATGTATCATATATTTCAAAATAGCTAGAATGGAGAATTCTGAAATACGCTGACCACAAAAAAAGGCATATGATAAGGTTAACAAATCTGATCATTACACAAACGCAGTTACCAAAGCTCCACATTGTTCTCCATAAGTGTATATAATTATTTTGTCAATAAAAGCTTAAAAAACAATACATTTAATATACCAACTTCCTAACATCAGAGCTCAGTAACACAGTGTAATATAGAGCATCCGTTCTCCCTGCTTACATCATCATAATGAGGAGGCTGACTAGGACTATGTAGCTTGCTGTATCTAGACAGTTACCATACTATATATGGCTAGCCTAGGAAAATTTCAAAATTCAAAATGCAAAGTATAGTTCCTACTGACTGCTTATCATAAACACCTAAGGGTACAGTCGAAAATTTGTAAGTGGAGCTGCCATCTGTGAAGCAATGAAGCCAGGTAAGAATATCTAACTCTTGTAAAAAGTAAAAACATAAACTAATATACAGTGATAACAGAGTGGTGGTGGCCTGGGAATAAAGGGAGGATTGTAAGGAGCATAAACCAATCTGGAGAGTGATGGCTGTTCAACACTTCAATTGTAGTGATGGCTTCACAATTGTACACAATGGCTGCTTAGTATCTCTAGGACAGGTTATACCCTCTCAGATATCAAAATCTTTGGTGCTCAAATCTCTTACATAAAAGGGCATAATAGTTGTGTACTGCCTTATTGCCTATGCAATCCTCCTAAATAACGTATATCATATTTATTCAGATTAATTATAATGCCTGTTGTAATAAAAATGCTATTAAAATAGTCACACTACATATACTGTTTAGGAAATGACAAGGAAAAAGATGAGCATAGATGTACCCCCTGCAAAAAAAAATTAAGAGCAATTTTTCCAGATTGCAAAAAATATCTCCTGGCCCTACCTATAGTGGAAGTAGATTAAAACATCTGTGTGTACACACACACACACACACACACTGCAGTTTCATAATTTCACTTCTTATAACTTATACTTCCAAAAATAGCTCCAAGAATTCTTTGAAAGAAATTCTTATCAAAAAAAAAAAAAAAAAAAGACAAATCTAGCTGGGCATTGTGGCTCACGCCTTTAATCCCAGCACTTGGGAAGCAGAGGTAGGAGGATCACTGTGAGTTTGAGGCCACCCGGAGACTACATAGTGAATTCCAGGTCAGCCTGGGCTAGAGTGAGACTCTACCTCAAAAACACACACACAAAAAGACAAATCTACTTTCAATATTTCATTAAGACACTACAGCCCACTACCATGCTACTTGCTTAGAGACCATCTTTTGTTTTGTGCTAGAAATAGAACCCAGAGCCTAGACAAGGACATGACTACACATATACCATCAATTAGATTAAATTAACTGTATCAGTGCCATATATATGATTTTACTAAAGAATTTTAGACCCTCCCATCATTATATACTGATCTTACAAGCTGGGCGTGGTGGCACAAGTCTTTAATCCCAGCACTTGGGAGGCAGAGGTAGGAGGATCGCTGTGAGTTTGAGGACACCCTGAGACTACATAGCGAATTCCAGGTCAGCCTGGACCAGAGTGAAACCCTACCTTGAAAAAAAAAAAAAAAAAAAAAAAATTATATACTGATCTTCACAGTGATGAAATAGAGGAATAATACATCTTTTCTAGATACAGGGAATGATGCAGATAAATATCTTGTACAAGCTACAGGTCAATGACACGTTCAAAACTAGAACTTTTATCTCTTGATCCAAAGCCCAATTTCCTTCACTATATCATTTCAGTTACTGCAAGTGAACTTATTTACACACTTTGCTAACCCTACCTCTCAAGTTTATAAGAAAAGCTGCAATACCTATCAACAATCTGATTAACCCTCTCTTCTCAAACTAAAGCCTGGTGAAGCATTTTGAAATCAGGAAGTTTTGGGGAAATCAAAAGGCTATTTTGGAAATCTAAATCTGAGGTTGTATCTTTATTTCCTAAAATTAAGGCTCATTTTTCTTTGTGAATGGAACTAATCATATCACATGGTTCTGTTTAATGTAAGGATTAGAGGTAACATATGGGATGTATTTGGTACAGAGGCTGGCACATAGCTGCTATTCCTCCTACTACATCTAACAATAAACTTTTAATACTTAAGATTACTGGTGTCTACCAAAAACACAGCAAATCTAATTTCAATATGTGTGTGGTTTAGAAATATGTACTACATTTAGATATAAAGGTTCAATACTTTGTTTTTCTCTGAACTGAGTTTTATACACAAATATGCTTTTTAGGTAGACAGATTTTTTGAAGGAAAAAATATAAAGCACATTTCCCTCTTGCTCATACAAATACAGAGCATATCCAAACTGAATCTGAATCCAAATACTTGGGAAAGTTTGAGCTACTAGTTTCAAAAAATCCAATGTTTAAAAATATAATGTGAATTTATTATTTCTAAAGTTAACCACGCAAGGTATTAACAATAGTCTTTAATGTTTTTGAAAAATAAAGTCACTAAAAACTTTAACTCACTAATAATTGTCAGTATGGTAAGAATTTAAAAATCACCTATGGCTAACGAATCAAAGCATGAAGTTCAGTTTTCAACATAATTCTAAGAGTTTTATTACATCATTTTAGCATAATGATACTAAAAAGACAAACTATATTCAAATATAAGCTGGGCATGGTGGTCAAACTTTTAATCTCAGCACTCAAGGCAGAAATAGGAAGATCACTATGACTTTGAGGCCAGACTGAGACTATAGAATGTGTATCAGGTCAGCTGGGGATAGAGTGAGACATTTTCTTGGGTGGGGGGAAGGGAAGTAACATAGGTTTTCAGTTCTTCCCCACCCCCCAAAAAAGCTACTTTTTCAGCTACTTTTTTTTCAAATGTCCTTTTTTCCAAAGTTATACTAAAGAAATTTTTTGTTACATGTCTCAAGTTCCTCACCAATGAAACCTATGGGACTTAATTAATGTTATTTATTTATTACCCTACAATTTTGCTATAGAAGAATATCACCTAAACTTCCCAGAACAAAAAAGACAAGCCAAACTAGACTAGAATTAAATACAACTAAGTTGATACTTTTATTTTTTTGTTTGTTTGTTTTTGTTTTTCCGAGGTAGGGTTTCACTAGCTCAGGCTGACCTGGAATTCACTATGTAATCTCAGGGTGGCCTCGAACTAGCAATCCTCCTACCTCTGCCTCCTGAATGTTGGGATTAAAGGCATGCGCCACCATGCCCAGTGATACTTTTCTCTTATTGAGAGACCATCCTTGTAGGGAAGTTAAAGGACCTGGGGATGATACCAATATATGAAAAATCTACTTTTGAAGAGTAAGAAAAGGAACCCACACTACCTACTTTCCAACAAGCTTACACTGTATTCTTTTTTCAAAAATGTTTTCTATTTTTTTACTTAATTGATTTATTTAAGAGAGAAAAAAGGGGGGCAGATAAACAGAGAATGGGCATGCCAGGGCCTCTAATCACTGCAAACAAACTCTAGATGCATGTGCTACCTTGTGCATCTGGCTTTATGTGGGTACTGGGGAATGGAATCTGGGTCCTTAGGCTTTGCAGGCAAGCACTTACAGGCTAAGCTATCACTCCAGCCCCTACAATGTATTCTTGTTCATTTCCATAGAGCCCTACTGACCAATACTTCCTTTCCCAATAACTATGGCAGATTAGACAGAAAGCCAAGTTGATGTCCCAAGTACCAAAAGTCATGAATTGTTCTTCACCAACTGGTGACTAGGATGCCTGCTAAAATATCAAGAATCTGGGCTGATGAGAAGTCTTTTTTTGTTTGTTTCATGATTGTGTGTGTGTGTGTGTGTGTGTGTGTGTGTGTGTGTGTATTACGTATGTTTTCATGTTTTGGTCCTGTCCTTTTAAGCTATTTTTCTTGTTATTTTGCCATTGGGAAAGCACTAGCCACTAGCTAGGCCATGAGCTTCAGTATTCTCCTGACAACCCTTCCCACTGCTGTAGGTTGTTGGGATTACAGACATAAGTACCACAAGCATCTCTAACCACTGAGCCATCTCCCTAGCCCTAATGAGAAAAGAAGAAAAGCCTCATACTGGCCTATTATAAGAATGCCATTCAGAAATTCCCACCTCTAATCATAGCCATAGGCACTTAAAGAAATCAACTGAGAAAGGAAACATGAGGCCAAGTAAGGAAAATATGAAACAATAAGGATGTATTTTATTTACAGAAGTTTATATCTTCAAGTTATTAGTAAACAAAGTTTAAAGTCTAAGTTACCAGTAAGTAATTTAAACCCTTAAATATTTTACAGAATAGATACCAAAGAAATTTCATAGAAGTGCTATATGCAGAAACTGCTTAATTACTTCATTCATATAAAGGAGTGAGACATTTGAAAATGAGCTTGTATTTATTGGATAGTGCAAAGAAACCTGCCAGAGTGGGCCAACAACATGGCCAAAAGGCAGGAAGCACTGCCTCCCTGTGCCAGTCAGATCACCACACAACATTATTGTGAAGGCTATGAAAGAAGCTGTTCCCACTCTGGTTTAAACCCAGCAGAGGCCAGACCAGAAGATTAAGCAGAACTTTACATCAGTGGCAGGTCTCCCAAGTTCTCTTGATGCCACAGAATTCATAAATGGGATCAGTATGTTCTAAAAAAACATGGTGCTGCAAAAGGGGAAAAAAGGTTCCACAGCATCAAGCAGTGTAATACTTGAAACCTCATCATCAAAGTGACAGTTTTCAAGTGCCATTTATGATGCCCTAGTCTGGAAACATCCCAGCTAACCCATCTGATCAACAATTTCACAGATGGAAGCACTTGATGGCTAATTGGCAAGTCTATTATTCAAATAAAACAGCTCCCTGTACCTCTTTTTTTCATTATTACAAGTCAAGGTACAACCTGATGGGTCACTGAAATCAGCTTACTAGAAGTCTTGTTCCCCAAACAATTTTTCAGTTAGGCAGTATAGTCCGGCAACTATTTTAGAGCAACAGTAAGAGGGAATGGAATGGAGACATATTCATCTTTTAAATATTCTTAAGACATGGACAAAGTATTATGGAATAAAGAATAATGACTTTAAATATTTTAGATTTCCTAAAATTGTAAGCATCTAACTCTTCACCGAATCTTGATTAAGGTTACTTACATTTTATTAATTTATGAAGCGGGTAGCCAGTAACAATATAGTTTATCTGCCTTGGGAAATGTTACTGACAGACAATATGCTATGGTATTATATATATAATATAGCTACACTGTCTATTAATTCTGACTGAAATGTATAAAAAAAAAATTCCTGCTTTTGCAGAACTGTTTAAGAATGAAAGCAAGAGCTGGAGAGATGGCTTAGCAGTTGAGGTGCTTATAATGCAAAGCCTAACAACCTGATGACCCAGGTTCGATTCCCCAGTAACCACATAAAGCCAGATGCACAAAGTGGCACATGCATCTGGAGTTCATTTGCAGTGGTTACAGGCCCTGGTGCACCCATTCTCTCTCTCTCTCCACAAACCCCCTTTGTAATTAAATAAATTAAAAACATTTTAAAAATATATTTTATTTATTTATTTGAGGCAGAGAGGGGTAGAGAATGGGCACACCAGGGCTTCCAGCCACTGAAGACGAAACTCTAGATGCATGCACCCCCCATCATACATCTGGCTTATGTGGGTCCTGGAGAATCCTTTGGATTTGCAGGCAAATGCCTTAACCATTAAGCCATCTCTCCAGACATTTTTTTTTTTTTTTTTTTTTTTTTGGTTTTTCAAGCTAGGGTTTCACTCTGGTCCAGGCTGACCTGGAATTAACTATGTAGTCTCAGGGTGGCCTCAAACTCATGGCAATCCTCCTACCTCTGCCTCCCAAGTGCTGTGATTAAAGGCATGCGCCACCACGCCCGACTTTCCAGCCGTTTTTAAAAAATATATATTTTATTTATTTATTTGAGAGAAAGAGGCAGAGAGAGAGACAGAGAGAGAGAGGTAGAGAATGGAAAAACATTTTTAAAAAGAATAAAAGCAGGGCTGGAGAGATGACTTAGTGCTTAAGGCGCTTGCCTGCAAAGCCTAAGGACCCCGGTTCAATTCCCCAGTACCCACATAAAGCCAGATGCACAAGGTGGCGCATGCATCTGGAATGTGTTCCTTGTAAGACCTTGGCAGGCCCAGTCTCTCTCTCTGTGTCTCTTCCTCTCTCTTTCAAATAAATAAATAAAATATGTTTTTTAAAAAAAAGAATAAAAGCAGGGTCTGGAGAGATGGCTTAGCGGTTAGGGCGTTTGCCTGCAAAGCCAAAGGATCCCAGTTCAACTCTCCAGGACCCACGTAAGCCAGATGCACAAGGGGGCGCATGTGTCTGGAATTGTTTGTATTGACTGGAGGCCCTGTCGTGCCCATTCTCACACTCACTCTGCCTCTTTCTCTCTCTCAAAATAAATTTAAAAAAAAAAAGAATAAAAGCAAAGACTAACTGCATTAAAATAGAGCATGAAAGACAGGCTTGGTGGCACATGCCTTTAATCCCATCACTTTGGAGGCAGAGGTAGGAGGATCGCCATGAGTTCAAGGCCACTCTGAGACTACATAGTGAATTCCAGGTCAGCCTGGGCTAGAGGGAGACCCTACCTTGAGGGGAAAAAATATAGAGCATGAAATATCTTCAGCTAATAATCCATTGGCTCTATTCTCCTTGACCACTTTACTTCTGTAAATGCTCGTAAGAATCCCAATTTCTGGGCTGGAGAGATGGCTTAGCGGTTAAGGTACTTGCCTGCAAAGCCAAAGGACCTAGGTTGGACTCCCCAGGACCCACATAAGCCAGATGCAAAAGTGGTACATGCGTCTGTTGTTTGCAGTGGCTCGAGGTCCTGACATGCCCAATCTCTTTCTCTTTCAAATAAATAAATAAAATTTTTTTAAAAAGAATCCCAATTTTCAACAAATATGGGTACTAAGGATCCATACATCTGCTCTAGACTCCACAAGCAATTATTCCTTATTCAGGGTATTTGGCTGCTTCCTTATGTTACCACAATTTTTGTTTGTTTCAAGGTCGGGTCTCATTCTAGCCCAGGCTGACCTGAAACTCACTTTGTAGTCCCAAGCTGGCCTCAAACTCAACAGCAATCTTCCTACCTATGCACTCTGAGTGCTGGGATTAAAGGTGTGCACCACCACACCCTGCTGTTACTACAATTTTCATAAAATTTTAAACTAAAAGCCTCCTCAAAAAAACTGACCTATCAATTGATAAAATGTTTGCCTCACAAGCATGACATTACAGTCAGGTTCGCACTGCTGGCAGAAATCACCGGACCAAGAGCAGCTTGTGGGAAAAAAAGATTTATTTTGTTTTACAGACTCAAGGGGAAGCTCCATGATGGCAGTAGAAAACAATGGCATGACCAGAGGGTGGACATCACCTCCTGGCCAACATCAGGTGAACAACAAGAACAGGAGAGTGTGCCAAACACTGGCGATGAGAAACAGGCTATAATACCATAAGCCCACCCCCAACAATCCACTGCCCCCAGGAGGTGTTAGTTCCCAAGCCTCCATCAGCTGGGAACCTAGCATTCATAACACCTAAATTTATGAGGGATACCAGAATCAAACCACCACACATGGGAACCTAAACTTAATTTCCAATAGCCAAGTAAAATGCTTGACATGATGGCATGTGCCAGTAATCCCAGCAGGTGGAGGCAGAGATAGGAGAATGCCTAGAGTTCACTGGCCAGCCAGTCTAGCCTAGTTGGTGAGCTCCAAACCAATGAAAGATTCTGTTTAAAAAGAAAATGGAGGGCTGGAGAGATAGTTTAGTGGTTAAGATACTTGCCTGCAAAGCCTAAGGACCCAGGTTTGATTCCCCAGTACCCACGTAAGCCAGATGCACAAAGTGGTACATGCATCTGGAGCTCGTTTGCAGTGGCTAGAGGCCTTAGCAAGCTCATTCTCCCTCCCTCTTCCCCCTTCTCTCTCTCAAACAAATAAATAAAATATTTTTAAAATAAATAAAAAACACACATGAAATTATCTCATAAGTCTACAAGAAAAACGTGCTTGTGGAACTACAGTGCTTACCAGGAAGAAAAAAAACAAGAGATCACCAAGCAAGACCCTCCAATAAATACCTGTCACAACCTACTCCAAACTTCTTTACCAGCTTCTCTCCTCTTATGCTACATCTCCAGCCTTTCTGAGCATGGCGTGGCAAGTATTTCAAAACATAGCTCACATCACCTCAATTCAGCCTCATTATCCTTTTTTGTGTAGGAATAAGTAAACCCCAGCACTAGTACACTTACAAATCACAAAGTAGTGAATACATGGAACACATAATCATTTATGTAAGCAAAGTACTGATTCTCTCATTCATCTTGGCATTCCCTATAGTCTAGCAATCAAACTTAAAACACTGCCCTAACAAATTAAAACTGTAGACAAGGGAGTAAATGTCACTAACACTTTACAAAAGTTTCCTCTACTTTTGCCAGACGTGGTGGTGCAAGCCTTTAATCCCAGCACTTGGGAGGCAGAGGTAGGAGGATCACCATGAATTCGAGGCTACCCTGAGACTACATAGTGAATTCCAGGTCAGCCTGGACCAGAGTGAAACCCTACCTCAAAACACAAAACAAAACAAAAGAAAGTTTCCTCTAATTTTCAGCATGGATTGACTACATTCTCAAACTAAAACTGAGAAACAAGCTAAAATGAAAACTTTTAGGAGCTAGAAACTATGTTTTGGCCAGTTTTATTCTTTCCTGCTTAACTACTTTAGCTGACAAGACCTAGTATGAGATAATTAGCCAAGTTCTAGAAATATGTGCTTCTAATATAATCAGCTCACATTTTCAGTAATTTCAATTTTTAAGATTTTAGTAAAGTAACTTAAAAGCATGTTTGAAATTCAAAGATATTTAAACTAGTATTAACATTTTCTACTGCTTCAAATTACTGAGAAGTTATAGACATAAATAATTGAAGACAGATTTAGTCTTTTTAGCCCACTATTATTCAAGTACCCAGCACTCAGGAGGTAGAGGTAAAAGGACTCAGTGAGTTCGAGGCCAGCATGGGACTACAGTTAATTCCAGTTCAGCCTGGGCTACAGAAGAACCTGCCTAGAAAAAAAAAAAAAAAAAAATAATATTTAAAAAAAAAACACTGTCGTTGGACTGGAGAGATGGCTTAGCGGTTAAGGCGCCTGCCTGCTAAGCCTGAGAACCCGGTTCCAATCTCCAGGTCCCACGTTTAGCCAGATGCAAAGTGACGCAAGGGCGCAATGCCGCACTTGCCCACAAGGGGTCGCACGCATCTGGACTTCGTTCACAGCAGCTGAGAGACTGCTGGCACGCCCATTCTCTATCTGTCTCCCTCTCCCTCTGTCTCTCTCCCAAAAAAAAAAAAAACAACACAAAACACTGTTGTTTGTACATATTTCCCAATAATTAAGAACTACAGGGAAGATAGCAAGCATGATACCTGAGACCATGTCAGTTTGAGTCCCGAGAAGCACTGGGACTCCAGGAAAACTGCAACTCCAGATTCATAGATAGACCCTGTCTCATGGAAATACACAGATGAGCAAAGAGGAGGTCACCTGATGTTCTCTGGCTATCACATGAAGGTACACAGGGTATGTCCATCTGCACACACACATATAAAACCACAAGCATGCGACATCACACATAGTACACAGGCATACAAACAAAAGGAACTGTAGGAAAACTAACTCTTGAGATACTATGGAATGTTGAAATCTAATTAAAACTAAAATCAAGCCAGCATGCAGAATTCCAGCAGGAGGGTAACAAGTTCAAAATTAATGTAAATAACTTAGCAAAATCTGTTTCAAAGTAAAATAAAAAGTAAAAGATGTAAAAAACTTGTCTAGCACTTAGGGGCAAGGGTGAATGGGTGGGAAGTTTACTGACCAACAGACTCAGCAATATGAGCAAATTCAACACAATAATGTAAGAGACAGAATATAATCTCATGAGTGTAGAATTAAGAAACGTCAGTAAAAAACTAGTGCGGTGTGAGCTATGTGTTCCATTCAAGTATTAATTTCCGATGGAAGTATTAAGTAGTGTTTGGGAAACAAGTGAGAATATGGTATGATGCCTAATTTATACATATTTCAGCTCTGTTAGTTGAATGTATGTAAGGTCCATTGGCTGTGTGACCACTGATCTTCATTTATAGTATAAATTATTGTATAAATTATAGTATTAAATTATTGTTCCTAAAGTTAATAAATTCAGTTTATATGCTCTGTAAAAAATAAATAAAAAGAAAGTGGAAAGTAGGTGGTTTGTTTTCAGGAAATCTAGAAACAAATGGTGGGGTAATGGTTAATGAAAAGATGCACCTCAGTACACATAAACATCTTTGTAGGCAGAGAAAGAGGATAGTGGAGAAAGCAAGGATGCAAGAGAATATGGAAGGATTAACCTTGGAAAAGAAGAATCTCCTTATATCCAAAGTCAAGAGACTTGGACTAGAGAGATGGTTTAGTGGTTAAGGTGCTTGCCTGCAAAGCAAAAGGACCCAGGTTCGATTCCCCAGGACACACTTAAGCCAGATACACAAGGTGGCACATGCATCTGGAATTCATTTGTGATGGCTGAAGGTCCTGGCATGCCCATTCTCTCTCTATCTGCCTCTTTCTCTCCATCTCAAATAAATTAAATAAATAAAAATTAAGACTAAAATGGATGAAAATTTGTTATTTTTAAGCTTGTTTTTACTGTCCAACCCAACACTAAAACAAGGTCAAGTGACTTCAAGAACAATGAAATATCACTATTATTGTTATTCTAATACTGGCATTCATAATTCTGTGAACTTCTCCAAAAAACAAAAAAGAGAACAAGCCAGGCATGGTGGCACACGCCTTTAATCCCAGCAAAGGTAGGCAAAGGTAGAAGAGTTCGAGCCAACCCTGAGAGTACATAGTGAATTCCAGGTCAGCCTTGGCTAGAGTGGGACCCTACCTTGAAAAACAAAACAAAACAAAACAGCAAAAAAAAAAAAAAAAAAAAAAAAAACAAAGCTACCAATCAAAACCTAAAGGTCTTCTGACTGCAACTTGGTTACATTAAAGGTATTAAGCCTAATATTGGCAGGATATAACAACAATGAGCACCAAGGATGGGGATGTAACTCAGTGATACAATATTTGTCTATCATGCCAGAGGCCCTGGGTTCAATTCACAGCACCATGCCCCAAATAAAGAGCACCAAATAAAAGTATAAGACATATTCAAATGAGTTCTTGGATTATTTCCACATAAATAATGGAGTGGCCGGGCGTGGTAGTGCACGCCTTTAATCCCAGCACTCGGGAGGCAGAGGTAGGAGGATCGCCGAGAGTTCGAGGCCATCCTGAGACTACATAGTTAATTCCAGGTCAGCCTGGACCAGAGTGAGACCCTACCTTGCAACACCAAAAATAAATAAATAAATATAGATAGATAGATAGATAGATAGATGAGTCTACTCTTTCGAATTCAGAGCAAAACCCCTTGGAATTTCCTTAAAGATAGTATTGTTATGATAATTACTCTTAATGGTCTCTTAGATAGCTTCCTGATGAAGGATAATCACAACAAAGACTAAGTATAAAATTTAAGATTTGCCCATTTTTCAGGAGAGAAGGAAGCTAGAGATTAAGCTCAATTTTGGAATCATACTCATGTAAGATCTCAGTAAAAACAAAGGAAGAGCTGGAGGTGGCAGTGCACCTTCAATCCCAGCACTCAGGAGGCCAAGCCAGGAGGATCAATGTGAGTTCAAGGCCAGCCTAAGATACATAGTGAATTCCAGGTCAGCTTGGGATATTGAGACCCTACCTAAAAACAAAAAAACAAAACAAAACAAAAAAAACTGGATACTTAGGCCTCACTGAACCAGGTGAAGCTTCCTGGCTGTCACACTGATATGCAAAGGCAATGAAAAGATTCCTGATTACAAGACAGACACAGATGCTCTGTATTCCCTTGTCTTACTTCTCTTAATTTAGTTGACTCTACTTATCTGTGTCCCTGATAACAAATTACATGACCAGTACTGGGAAAGTCTGTAAGCTTTTCTCATGAATTATCAAAGATGAGGGGATCCTGAGGACTAACAAATTTATAGCCAGTGGGTAAAAAATAAGGGTTACCTAGAAACATCTGCCTTGCAGTTAGCCTATGAAATATTGGCAGTTTTACAGAAGACTAAAGATATAGCTTGTAGAGTCTGATATTATTTCCTAGTTACTCGTGCATTATTCCCAACAAAGAGTGAAACAAAACGTTTGCAACTAAGCCAATCAAATAGCAACTGGTAAACTTTGTTAAAAAAATAATAATTTTGGAGGACTTCTGGTTAAGATGGCAGCAAAGGAACCATGCAAAAGAAGCCTAGGGAGAAAGGGGGGGGACAGCAAAATACACTCTTCTACTAAAAAAGTGAGGTGTATATAATAAATTATCAACCACAGCAGAAAAGTAGGAGAGATCCAGACCATCTAGAGCCCACAGAAGCAGGCAGAAGCAGATCCAGCACCGGCAGCACGAATTCCACGTGGCCATAGCCACCAGGCTTGGCCTGCAGGAAAAACCAGGTGAGGGGATTTTTCCACTCACACTGGCCTCCTTGCAAACTCAAGAAACGTGAAAGGAGGGCAGCAGAGTGGCTCGTGAGGAAGAGAATCGCGAGGACCAGTGGGAGAACTTCAGCCAACATCCCCAGCCTCACCTGCCGCCACTGCCAGCTCCAGCTCGAGCAAGCACCAGAGACCTGGGGAAGGGAGCTCATCTACACAGCACCCAGCACAGGAGATCAGAGCAGCAATCCACTGACCCAGCCTGCCTTCCTGGGCCCACAGTGCAGCAAAGAGGGACCCAAGCCAGATTGCAGCATAGCTGAGACCAAAGCCATCCCAAAAGGTAACTGAGATTACACCAGGTCAGTACCTGACAAA
Source organism: Orientallactaga sibirica (assembly GCA_036365145.1). NCBI lineage: Eukaryota > Metazoa > Chordata > Mammalia > Rodentia > Dipodidae > Orientallactaga > Orientallactaga sibirica. The sequence continues at coordinate 55,831,865 of JAEOAD010000004.1, forward strand.
TAAACCTGGTATATAGGCTTGCACAGGAAGTGCTAATTGCACATTCTTTGTCAGGGTAAATTATATGTTAAATCTAATGGATGGTCAGAGTTGCCATTCTTAAATAAGCTATATTTTGGGCTTCTCATTTGTTGCCTCCTGATTTATAGTGCCTTTGTCTCCTCTTCTGTCATTTGTTGGGGAAGGGTCCCACACAGTCACAGGCTGACCTTGGAACCCTCTAAATAGACCAGAAATCTCAGCCTGCCAGTTGACAGGATTAAGGGTGTGGGGCAACACACATCCTTAGGGACTATGACTTTAGAGGACCTGTTTGTCATAATACCTACACTTGCATAAATACTATGTGCTGTTTTTCATTGAATGTGTACATTGTGTAGTTAAATTTTTAGAATTTGAACATATTTTGTTCCACTCAGCCTAGTTAAATACTCTCATAGCAGGCAAATCCAACACCTAGGGTCACTTTTGGGGTTACTGAGAGTCTTAGGAGCCACACCTAGTACCTTAAGCCCGAACCCTGAAGATATATAACATCATATTGATTGATACATTGAATAATACTGCAGATAATTAGAAAACTCCAGCATTAATCTAAGATGCAAAAAAATCTCTACATTATAATACAAGAAACACAAAAAAAATCAAGACAATATAAATCCACAAAAAAGTATTAATGCAGCCAGGCGTGTTGGCGCGCGCCTTTAATCCCAGCACTCGGGAGGCAGAGGGAGGAGGATCGCCGTGAGTTCAAGGCCACCCTGAGACTACATAGTGAATTCCAGGTCAGCCTGAGCTAGAGTGAGACTCTACCTCGAAACCCCCCCCCCAAAAAAAAAGTATTAATGCATCAGAAATGACCTCCAGTGAGACTAATTTAGAGGAAATGCCTGAGAAAGATTTCAAAAGAAAGATTATAAATATGTTCAAAGAAATCAAACAGGAAATCCAAGAAATCAAAGACACAGAAAATGAATTCAATGAAATAAGGAGGTCAATAAAAGACATAAATAAGGAAATATAAATAACAAAACCAGTCAGAATCACTATCAATGAAGAACAGAGTCAATAAAATTAAAAACTCTGTAGAAAATCTCACCAGTAGAATGGATGAAGGAGAAAATAGAATATCTAAACTAGAAGACCAGGTGGCAGATCTAATACAGTCAAACAAAGAAAAAGACAAACTAAGGAAGGTAATAATGGGAATTTCAAGATATTCAGGACACTATGAAAAGATCAAACATAAGAATTCAGGGTGGTCCTGAGACTACAAACTGAATTCCAGGTCAACCTGAGCTAGCGTGAAACCTTACCTCAAAAAAAAAAAAAAAAAAAAAAAAAAAAAAAAGAATTCAGGGTGTAGTAGGAGAATTTCACTCTAAAGGCATAGTAGGCGTTTTCAACAAAATCACAGAAAACTTCCCCCAAATGAATATTAAGAATTAAGGTCAGCCGGGCGTGGTGGTGCACGCCTTTAATCCCAGCACTCGAGGCAGAGGTAGGAGGATCGCCATGAGTTCAAGGCCACCTGAGAGTACATAGTGAGTTCCAGGTCAGCCTGGGCTAGAGTGAGATCCTACCTCGAAAAACCAAAAAAGAAAAAAAAAAGAATCAATGCCGGACTTCCAGTTAAGATGGTGCATAGAACCCATGCCAAAGCAGCCTAGGGGAGAAAAAGCAAAAAAAGAAAAGAAAAAAGAAACACCACCAGCAAAATACACTCTTCTACTAAAAAGTGAGGTGTATAATAAATTATCAACATCAGCAGAGAAGTAGGAGAGTTCCAGAGTGTCTAGAGCCCAAAGACGCAGGTAGAAGCGGCTCCAGCAGCGGTGGCACCAGTTTTATGTGGCTGCAGCCACCAGGCTCAGCCTGAGCCGCAGGAAAAAAGCCAGGTGAAGGGATTTTCCACTCACACTGGCCTCCTTGCAAACTCAAGAAACGTGGAAGGGAGGACAGCAGAGACCAGTGGAGCGGCTCGTGAGGATGAGGATCCCAAGGACCAGTGGGAGAACATCAGCCACCATCCACAGCCTCCCCTCCCCCACTGCCAGCAACACACATCTTTAGAAACTATGACTTTGTTAGAGGATCTGTTTGTCATAATACCTACTCTTGCATAAATACACTGTGCTGTTTTTCATTGAATGTGTACATTGTGTAGTTAAATTTTTAGAATTTGCCTGTATTTTGATCCACTCAGCCTACTTGAATACTCTCATAGCAGGAAAACCCAACACCTAGGGTCACTTTTGTGGCTACTCTGAGAGTCTTAAGAGTCACACCTAGCTCCTAACGCTCCATTCCTGAAGATATATAACATCATATTGATTGATACAGCGAACAATACTGCAGATAACTAGAAAACCCAAGCATTAAATTAATTCAAGATGCAAAAAACTCTACATTATAATACAAAAAAACCCCACATAAAATCAAGACAATATAAATCCACCAAAAAGTATTAATCCATCAGAAATGACCTTCAGGGAGACTGAGTTAGAGGAAATGCCTGAGAAAGATTTCAAAAGAATGATTATAAATATGTTAAAGAAATCAAAGAGGAAATCAAAGAAATCAAAGAAGACACAGGAAATCAATTTAATGAAATAAGGAGGTCAATATAAGACATAAATAAGGAAATACAAATAAAACCAGTCAGAAATACTAGCAATAAAGAACACAGTCAGTGAAATAAAAACTCTGTAGAAAATCTAACCAATAGAATGGATAAAGGAGAGAACAGAATATCTAAACTAGAAGACCAGATGGCAGATCTAATACAGTCCAACAAAGAGAAAGACAAACTAATAGGAAGGTACAAATGGGAATTTCAAGATATTTGGGACACTATGAAAAGATCAAACATAAGAATTCAGAGTATAGTAAAATGAGAAGAATTTTACTTCAAAGGCACAGTAGGCGTTTTCAACAAAATCATAGAAGAAAACTTCCCCCAAATTAGGAAGGAGATGATAATGCAGATACATGAAGCCTTTAGAACACCAAACAGACAAAACCTGGAAAAAGCATCTACTAGCCATATTTTAATTATACTACCAACAATACAAACCAAAGAAAATATATTGAAAGCAGCTAGAGAGAAAAATCAAGTCACCTACAAAGGCAACTCCAAGAGGATCACAACAGATTACTCAACACAAAGTTTAATAAGCCAGAAGGGCTTGGAATGATGTATTTCAGGTTCGGAAAGGTAACAATTGTCAACCATGCTTACTTTATCCTGCAAAGTTATCCACTTAAACAGATGGAGAGATAAGGACATTCCACAACAAAAGCAGGCTAAGGGAACACTTGAAGACAAAACCAGCTCTCCAGAAAATACTAGAAGGGAGCCAGGTGTGGTGACACATGCCTTTAATTCCAGCACTAGGGAGGCAGAGGTAGGAGGATCGCTGTGAGTTCCAGGCCATCCTGAGACTACATAGTGAATTCCAGGTCAGCCTGGGCTAGAGTGAAACCCTACCTCAGAACCCCCCCCCTCCAAAAAAAAAGAAGGAAAGAAAGAAAATACTAGAAAGGATCCTCCATGCTGAAAACAAAAGCTCACATATAAGGAACCTGGAAAAAAGAAACCATACTCAAATGCTATTTAATACAAGAGAGCAAAGGTAAAACTGGAAGAACTACAAAACAAGAAAAATGGCAAAAATAAATACACGCCTTTCAATAACTCTTAATGTCAACAGCCTCAATGCCCCAACCAAAAGACATAGGTTTGCAGATTGGGTTAAAGCAGGATCCTTCAATTTGTTGTCTCCAAGAAACTCGCCTTTCTACCAAGGATGGAGAGAGTGAAAGAATGAAAAATGGTGTTTCAAGCAAACAGGCCTAGAAAACAAGCAGGGGTCGCTATCCTAATATCTGACAGGGTAGACTTCAGACCAACATTAGTTAGGAAAGATAAGGAAGGTCACTTTATATTGATTAAAGGAACATTCCAACAGGAGGACATTACAATCCTAAACATATGCACCTAACATGGGGGCTCCCAATTTCATCAAACAAACACTATTAGAACTAAGGTCACAGATAACACCAAATGCACTCTCATCAATTGGCAGGTCAAAATAAACAGAGATGCATCTGGATTAAATGAGGTCACAGAACAAATGGACCTAGCGGTAGAAGGATTTCCAAGAGTTCGAGGCTATCCTGAGAGTACATACTGAATTCCAGGTCAGACCTGAGCTAGACTGAGACCCCGCCTCAAAAAAAAAAAAAAAAAAAAAAAAAAAAAAGAATGGGGTTGGGGAAATGGCTTAGCAGTTAAGGCACTTGCCTGCAAAGCCAAAGGACCTAGGTTCAATTTCCCCAGGACCCGTGTAAGCCAGATGCACAAGGTGGTGCCTGTGTCTGGAGTTTGTTTGCAGCACCTGGAGGCCCTATCACGCCCATTCTCTCCCTCCCTCTCTCAAATAAATAAAAATTAAAATATTTTTTAAAAATAATACACCAAATACTTCACTCCTGCTTATAAAAAAATAATATACCACATTTCATGTTGCAAAAGGAGCACTGTCAAATTAGTCCTAGAACAAGAATCAAATAAAATTTTAGAGAAAAAAATTGACCTACTATTTGAATTGTGAGATACCACAAAAATGAGAGCTCTACAAAATTATTCCTTTGAGTTTATCATATAACTATAGAGATGAAATGTATCCATTAAATGATAGGTTTTTTTTTTTTTTTTTTTTTTTTTTTTTTTGGTTTTTGCGAGGTAGGGTCTCACTCTGGTCCAGGCTGACCTGGAATTAACTATGTAGTCTCAGGGTGGCCTCGAACTCTCAGCGATCCTACCTCTGCCTCCCGAGTGCTGGGATTAAAGGCGTGCACCACCATGCCCGGCTTATTAAATGACAGGTTTTTTTTTAAAAAAAAACTTTTTATTTTTTATTATTTTTTTGGAGAGAGACACAGAGAGAGACAGAGAGAGAGAGAGAGAGAGAGAGAGAGAGAGAGAGAGGGAGAGAGAGGGAGAGGGAGAGGAAGACAGAGATGGGCACGCCAGCAGTGTCTCAGCTGCTGCAAATGAAATCCACATGTGTGCGCCCCCTTGTGGTCAAGTTCAGCATTGCACCCTTGCGTCACTTTGCATCTGGCTAAACGTGGGACCTGGAGATTGGAACCGCTGGAGATTGGAACCAGTGTTCTTAGGCTTAGGAGGCAGGCGCCTTAACCCCTAAGCCATCTCTCCAGCCCTAAATGACAGGTTTTTAAGCAACACATATTTAAGGTCCAATAAGAGTACACAGCGAGAGCATAAAGAGTGGTTAATATAATCAGAAACCAATGAGAAATTACTGAACAATCATTTAGTTTTTCAAATAATACAAAGGTTTACAAAACAAGTTAGCTCAAGTTGAAGTCAATATAACTTCTCTTAAGAATTCTGCTAAGACAATATTGCAACCTATACTGTGCATGTAAATTTGCAGTTATCTCCATGCCCTCACATTTTTATGAGCTACAGAATGTATTTTATAGAAGCTACAAAAATGAAGAATCATGATAAAATTGACTAACAACAAAAAAACATGAAAAACATTAAAACTAACAAAAATAAATGAAAAGTAACTGTAATCTATCCATTATTACAATATAGAATCACAAAAAAGATGGCACTTTTCTAAAAGGAATTATCAGTGATAAATCATGGCAGATTTAACCAAAGACTCTAAAAGTGCTTTAAGTGAACAAAATTACTCATTGTTTCAAACAAAACTGTTTCTTACTATAAATGTAACTTACCTTGAATAAAAGATGAAGACAAAGTCATTGATAGTGATAATTGAAATGAGGGAAAGCTGATTAACTAAAGGACTCTTAAAGTAGGTTATAAAATATTACTATTTGGTCATAAAACAATAACATTACAAAAAATCTCAGGAAGAAAAAATACTTAATCGCCTCTTTTTTTTTGGAGAGAGTCACAGAGAGAGAGAGAGAGAGAGAATGGGTGCGCCAGCAGCCTTTCAGCTGCTGTGAATGCACTCCAGGCACGTGCACCCCCTTGTGAATAAGTGTGGCATTGCGCCCTTGCGTCTGGCTAAACATGGGACCTGGAGAATTGAATGGGCGTTCTGAGGCTTGACAGGCAGGTGCCTTAACCACTGAGCCATCTCCAGCCCTTAATAACCTTTTCTTAAATTAAGCAAAACGAGAAGGCTGGATGTGTAAATCAGTGGTAGAACATACACTTAGCATGTGTGAGGCCCTGGGTTTGATCCCCAGCAAAACAGCAAATGAGACAGACACTCTTTAGTTGAAAACAGACATAATATCCTTGAAAGAAATCTCTCTAGAGAACGTTTTCCCAGTAGCAATGAACATAATAAATAATAATATTTTAAAAAACTGAAAGAACATTTAATTGTAATAGGGAAAAAGAAACCATAAATATACCAAATGTAAAGGAAAAAAGTTATTTATCAATTCATCCATGTATTAGAATTGTTAGCAGGAATTTACCAGTTAATACGATATGTCTATGGGTCAGTTTTCTGGATCTAGCTAAAAGGATCTTATGTTCACTTTTTCATGTGTAACATAAAGTTTACACTACAAACACAGAAAAAATCATGTTTTTTTTGAAAACGCAAATTTGTAATCTCACATATTTCAAAATTTTAAACCAAAGTGAAAAAAACACTTATTGCCAGGAGAAAAGAAAATTAAAATTTAAAAGAAAGTTTCTCGATTATTTAGTGTTACACAGCAGTCAGCAATACTGTAAACTTCTTATCACAAGGTTATCTGTTGGTTTCTTTCTCTTTGAGTAACTACAGAAAAGCTTACAGTGTACAGACTAAAAAAAAATTTTTTTTAAGTCTACAGACTAACCTGGCCCAATCCAGGCATACCTCCTCCAAGTCTAAGAAGTCTGTCCATATTTCTAGAAAACAGAAACAAAAGAAACATTTCTAAGCACAAAAGTGTTTGCTCAATTGCTATCTATGTAATTCACCTTCAGTCACTCAGTATGTCAAAAATATTGGTGGTAATTACAACACAACATCAGACTTCCTGTTAATTAACACCACATATTAATTCAAGAAGCTGTCTTCCATGCTAATTAACAGACCTTATTTTACTGCTTTGGTTTTTGGTTATCCCCAGTTTTAAAGACAAGTAATCTTAGCATACTTTCAAAACTTTGCTATCATTAAGTTAATTATATTTTCTTATTGTTATCTAGTAAAGTACCTGAATGGAGGAAAAAACCTGAAGTGCTTATCATACGTATGATTGAATTTTCTTCAATTTGTCCAGAGTGTACAAATAAAAGTCCTCACTTTTAAATTAAATTTTAACATCCTCATTAGTAAGTGCTGCACTAATTAACTTACAGCTTGTCAGTTATCATCAAAACTACATGTGAAAGACATTGTGAGTGGATTATGGATCTCTGAATTAGCATCAAAGGTTTTTAAAAAGTGAACTCATTATTCTAAAAGAAATACTATAGAGTAAACATTAAATGCATTGAGATAGTGTTCTAGAACCTGCACAGATATATTGTTATTTTGGATGTAAGATACATACCCCTCCACTAAGGAAATTCACTTGGTGTTCTCAATTACAATTCAGAGCTAATCATTACAAAGAGCATTAACTTTCAGATAACAACTTGACTCATTTTCTGTTTAGAACACTAAAGAAGATACATGCATGAGACACTCATAGAAGAAATAAAGGAAAGAAATAGCAAGTATACTTATATGGCCTCAAATATGCAAATAATCAAATTATAAAAACTAATGAAAGACAATTACTTTAAAATGAAAAAGCATTTTTCTAGTTAAAAACTGCTACTGTTCCTTAAAAATTCCTCTTCTTATGTGCATGCTTCCAAATGTGATATTACCATAAATTACTCTAAACTAAATACTAATGGATTAGTGATTTGTCTATGTTGTGCTAATAAGAATGGCTATACAAATGAAACCTCAATCATGTACTTATGATTATTAAATTTCTGCTCACTTATTTGTTCAATTGATAATAATTTAATATTACTAATAATTAACAATAATAACACTACAAACTTTATTCAAGTCTACAAATAGAAAGGTTCACTAGGAGAATACATTCAAAGTTACTAACATTACTTACACCAACACATTATCATCTTCCAGTCTCTACCACTCTACAGAGGTGGACTACAACTAAAACAGGACAAATTCGTTCTGCTTTCAAACTTTTAGTAAACAGGTTCATATTTTTGTGTTTAGCTTGTTTCACTCAATGTGTGTGTGAGATTCACAACAGGCATAAGTTCATTTTTATAACTAAACAGCAAAAAAATTTGATACTCCAAAGTTTGCACTTCACAACCTTACTCATCTTATAACATTTATAAATAAAATCTCTGGACAGGAGAGATGGCTTAGTGGTTAAGGTGTATGCCTGCAAAACCAAAGGATCCCGGTTCGATTCTCCAGGACCCACGTAAGCCAGATGCGCAAGGGGGCACATGCGATCTGGAGTTCATTTGTAATGGCTGGAGGTCCTGGCACACCCATTCTCTCTCAAATAAATTAATTAAAATATATTTTTTTAAAAAAAGAAAAAGAAAGAACATCTCCAAATTTTTCAACTCTAATAAGCTATTCAATAAAATGCACATTTTAAAGGCTACAGAGAAAAAAAGTCTTGTCTACTTAAAATGTTAAAGACATTTTCTCTAGACTATGTTACTAAAGAAGAAAAAAATTCTTTTGGAACATTTCAAGCTTAAAAACTAAAGGGGGAGAAGAAACACATTCAGTATATACAAATATTCATTATAGGCCAAAGTCTATTCCCAGCTGTATTCAGTTTATCTCTTTTCCCTGTGTTGTTTCTGATGACTTTACACAGATTCCAGATGCTGTGAATCTACATAAACGATGTGGGGAGCACAGGGAAAGAAAATCTGGCAGGTCAAATTTGTGTTTTTTGCAAAACTAGATGTCTCAGCAAACAGGAAAATATATTTAACAAATTAAAACATTAAAGACGAACACAATAAAAATACTAACAGTTGGAAATGAAATACATTGATAAACATTCTAAATTATACACTTTAAAATCTGGACATCACACATATTCAGAAGTTGAGGTCTCATAAAAAATAAAGCTGGGGGGGGGCTGCAGAGATGGCTTAGCAATTAAGTACTTGCCTATGAAGCCTAAGGACCCTGGTTCGAGGCTTGATTCTGCACTACCCACTTAAGACAGATGTATAAGGTGGTGAATGCATCTGGAGTTTGTTTTCAGTGACTGGAGGCCCTGGTGTGCCCATTCTCTCCCTCTCTTTCTCCATGTCTTCTACTCTCAAAAAAAAAAAAAAAAAAAAAAAAAAAAAGCCAGGTGTGGTGGCACATGCCTTTAATCCCAGTACTCAGGAAGCAGAGAGGGGAAGATCGCCATGAGTTTGAGGACACCCTGAGACTACATAGTGAATTCCAGGTCATCCTGAGCTAGAGCGAAACCCTACCTCAGAGGAAAAAAAATACATTTTAGGGCTAGGAAGACAGCTCAGTGGGTAAACTACTTGCAGTGCAAGCATGTGGACCTGAGTTCAATCCCCAGTACCCACATAAAATGCTGGACATGGCAGCATGTACCTGGAATCCCAGGCTAAAGAGGCGGAAACAAAAGGAACCCTGGGGCTCACTGGGCAACTAATCTAGCTTAATTTTGTGAGCTCCAGGCTAATAAGACACCCTGTCTAAAAAAAGATGGATGGTGTTCCTGAGGATAACATCCTCTAGCTTTTCTCTAAACACACACACTCCTACATACATATACAAATATGCGCACACCATATATACACCATATATATGCATACCATACACACATATATACACAAAACATACATTTCATAATAATTTTTTAATCATATCCTGAAACATTAACCTTACCTGTTTAGCAACTGTAACTCTTATGGTGATAAGCTTCAATTTGTCAAGTTTGGCAAATCTCTTCTTAACTCAAACTCTTGCTAATTCTGGCAGGTATAATTTTGACCAAGTGGGTTTTTTCTTTCCTTTGTATCCTGGGGGGAAAAAAAGAGTGAGTGATGAGTTGTTTCACCTGGAGCACTTGTGCAGTTGATATTGGGGTGCCAGGACGAGGTCAGCAAGGAGCTGTTTCTTCACCTTCACTAACAGGTCAAAATGCAGATCTTCATGAAGACCCTGACAGGCAAGACCATCACCCTGAAGGTGGAGCCCAGTAATACCATACAGAACATGAAAGCCAAGATCTAGGATAAAGAAGGCAGCATCCCCCCCTGACCAGCAGCCTCATCTTTGCCAGCAAGCAACTGGAAGATGGCCACACTCTTTCTGTGTAGTTTTTTGTTTTGTTTGTTTGTTTTTTGATTTTTTGAGGTAGGGTCTCACTCTAGCCCAGGCTGACCTGGAATTCACTATGTAGTCTCAGGGTGGCCTTGAACTCATGGTGATCCTACCTCTGCCTCCTGAGTGCTGGGATTAAAGGCATGCGCTACCATGCCCAGCTCCGCACTCTTTCTGATTACAACATCCACAAAGTGTCCACCCTGCACCTGGCCCTGGGCCTGAGGGTGGCATGCAGATCTTCCTGAAGACTCTGACTGGCAAGACACCCTGGAGGCAGAGCCCAGTGACACCACTGAGAATGTGAAGGCCAAGATCTAGGATAAGGAAGACATCCCCTACCCCCCCAACCAGCAGCCTCTCATCTTTACCAGCCAGCAGCTGGAAGATGGCCACACTCTTTCTGATTACAACATCCAGGCAGAGTCCACCCTGCACCTGGTCCTCCATCTTAGAGGTGGCTGTTAATTCTCTAGTTCACTCCCAGTGGCCAAGGATGGCATTACTCTGCACTAGCTATTTGCTCCAATTTAAGTTTAGAAATTATCAGTTTCAACAATAGCTGAATCTGTGTACAAAATGTTAATAAAGGTTTTGTTACATGATAAGCATTAAAAAAAAAAAAAAAAAAGATAAGCCATAGTGGCTCACACCTTTAATCTCAGCACTCTGGAGGCAGAAGTGGGAGGATTACCATGAGTTCAAGGACACCCTGAGACTACATAGTGGGTTCTAGGTCGCCTGAGCTGGAGTAAGACCCTACCTTGAAAAACCAAAAAGAGAGAGAGAGAGAGAGAGAGAGAGAGAAGGAAAGAAGGTATAATTACTATGATAATTAAAGTGGGTAGTTTTATACAGAAATCTCTAAATGAGGCAAAATTCTACAAATGAAATAGAATTCAACTTTTCCCCCTAGTGTTGAAGATGGAACCCAGAGCCTCACACATGCTAGACAAGGATTCATACATCTCCAGCCCTAGAATTGATTCTGAATCATTTTCTGAAAGCATGGACTGACTTACCATCACAAGCAGCTACAAAGCATAGTGACTAACTCTGTACCCAAATTTTGTTTATATGTTTCATTTTGGAGCACTGGCTTTGAGTACTGACATTCTATGGGCTTTAGTCTTTCTAGAGTTCTCAAAAAACAAAAACTTGCCGGGTGTGGTGGCTCATGCCTTTAATCCCAGCACTTGGGAGGCAGAGGTAGGAGGATCACTGTGAGTTCAAGGCCACCCTGAGACTACATAGTGAATTCCAGGTCAGCCTGGACTACAATGAGACCCTACCTCAAAAAAAATAAAATTAGTTATAAATAAGATCTTCCCTCAAAAATAAAAGACTAGGTGGGCGTGGTAGCATATACCTTTAATCCCAGCAGAGGTAGGAGGCCCACCATGAATTTGAGGCAACCCTGAGACTCCATAGTGAATTCCAGGTCAGCCTGGGCTAGAGTGAAACCCTACCTCAAAAAAACAAAAAATAAAAATAAATTAAAAATAAAACAATAAGACTAGAAACAGTTCCATATGGTAAAATCAATAATTTCCTAATTCATTCATGACTATGACAAAAGGATTAAAGTAAGAAAATGAAAGGATGGTAAGAATTATATACACGGACCTCTGTCTCCCCAGTGCTGGGTTTAAAGGCGTGTGCCACCACACCTGGCCACATCCTTCAATTTTTACTGCATTGACCAAAACATTGATTTATCTTTCAAAAAGGGGATGGGGCAGGAGGATCTCAAGTTTGAAGCCAGCTAGTACACAGAATAAGATCCTGCCTCAAAAATAAAATACTAGAGATTTGGTAGCACATGCATATAATTGTAGCACTCAAGAAGCTGAGGAAAGAGGATGGAGAGAGTTTGAGACTAGGCTGGGGTATTTAGTGAGTTACAAGCAGCCTGAGCTACATATTGAGACCCTGTTTCAAAAAACAGGGGAGGAGGGCTAGAAATACTTTTGCTATTCTCTTGCTCTCATGTGTAAACGTCTCACAATTTACAAGTTTCATTTTCCACTTACAACAGCATAGGATGAAAACTGCTAGAAAAAAAAAGCTTCACAATTATTTCAGAATCACAAAGTAAATGCAAAGAAGCAAATAACAACACTTTGGTATCTGATAATGACAGTAAAATTGATGCTACAAGTCAGAATTTGCTAATTTTGGTACTTCTGTCATTCAGAACTGGAAATTTTTTCTGTAAGAGCTGCCTTATGCATTACAGAATGTCTGAAGTGGGGAATAGCTCAGTGGCTAAAAAGTGTTTGCTGTACAAAGCATGATGACTAGAATTCACTATTCAGGTTGGCCGTGGTGGTGCATCCCTTTAATCCCAGCACTCGGAAGGCAGGGATAAAAGGATTGCCTTGAGTTCAAGTTTGGGACTACAAAGTAAGTTCCAGATCACCCTGGGCTAGAGTGACACCCTTCCTCAAAAAAAAAAAAAAAAAAAAAAAAGCCCGGGCAGTGTTGTTCCATGCTTTTAATCCCAGAACTTGGGAGGCAGAGGTAGGAGGATTGCTGAGAGTTCAAGGCCACCCTGAGACTACATAGTGAATTCCAGGTCAGCCTGGGCTAGAGCGAGACCTTACCTAAAATCCACCCCCCACCAAAAGTCCTATGTCAAGATAGAAGGTAAAGAGAAGAATTCCAGAAGCTTGCAGTCCAGCTAGCTTAGCAGCTGCAGGCAGCAGTAAACAACAAAAGAAACCCTGCCCCTTGGTCTGGAAAGATGGCTCAACAGTGAAAGGTAGTTGCTTGCAAAGCCTGCTGGCATGGGTTCAGTTCCCTAGTACCCATGTAAAGCCAGATACAAAAGTGGCACAAGCCAAGTGTGGTAGTACATGCCTTTAATCCCAGCACTAGGGAGGGAGAGGTAGGAGGCTCGCCATGAGTTTGAGGCCACCCTGAGACTACATAGTGAATTCCAGGTCAGCCTGAGCTAGAGTGAGACCATACCTCGAAAGCCCCCCCCCCCCAAAAAAAAGTGGCACAAGAGTCTGGAGTTTATTTGCAGTGGCAAGGTCACCCACACACACTTTATTTTTTTAAAAGCTGGACATGGTGGTGCACACCTTTAATCCTAGCACTTGGGAGGCTGAGGTAAGAGGATTGCCATTAGTTCAAGGCCAACCTGGAGCTACAGAGTGAGTTCCAGGTCATTCTGAACCACAATGAGACCCAATATCGGGGGGTGGGGAGCACACCAAAATCATAAAAAGAAAAATACCTTGCCCCAAACAAGGTAGGAGGTAGGGACTGACATCCAAGGTATGTTTTTCACCTCCAAATGCACTCCAAAGTACACATGTGACCACACATACACACAGGCATGCACACAAAGAATGTTTAGTAGCATTCTTGGTCTCTAAAACACTACAAGCCAGTAGTACTACTCAGTGTGGCAATCAAAAAAATGTCTCAAACAAGGCCGGGCGTGGTGGCGTACACCTTTAATCCCAGCACTCAGGAGGCAGACATAGGAGGAACGCTGTGAGTTCAAGGCCACCCTGAGACTACATAGTTAATTCTAGGTCAGCCTGGGCCAGAATGAGACCCTACCTCAAAAAAATAAAAACAAACAAACAAAAATCTCAAACAGAGCCAGGCATGGTGGCACATGCCTTTAATCCCAGCACTCAGGAGGCAGAGGTAGGAGGATCACTGTGACTTCAAGGCCACCCTGAGACTACATAGTGAATTCCAGTCAGCCTGGACTAGAGTGAAACCCTACCTTGAAAAACCAAAACACAAAACAAACAAAAAAATGTGTCAAACATTGCCAAATGTTCCCTGAAAGGGCAAAAAATAAATATTAATTGAGAAGCACTGATATAAACAAAATCTCAGATTGTGGACCTCGAGATGACAATGTCCTAAGCCATGCATGTAGCCAACATTGTGGTGCACTTTTAATCCCAGCATTTGGGATGCACAGGTAGGAGGATCGCAATGAATTTGAGGCCAGCCTGAGACTACACAGTGAATTCCAGCTCAGCCTGGATTAGAGTAAGGCCCTACCTCAAAAAACCAAAATAAATAAATAAATAAATAAATAAATAAATAAATAAATAACGCATGATTGGTTCTTGAATAATCAGGTGTTGGAAAGTTAGACACTTTTCAAAAATTTAAACACAAAATTACAATGTGGCCCACCAACCCAACTCCTAGGAATATGCAAAGAATATAAAATATAAAGTTGGTCTTTAAAATAAAACATCTGAGGCTGAAGAAATGGCTTAGTGGTTAAGGCATTTGCCTGTGAAGCCAAAGGATACCGATTCGATTCTCCAGGACCCACGTAAGCCAGATGCACAAGGTGCACATGCGTCTGGAGTTTGTTTGCAGTGGCTGAAGGCCCTGTTGTGCCCATTCTCTGTCTGCCTCTCTTCTTTCTCTCTGCTTGCAAATAAATAAATAAATAATTTAAAAATAAATAAATAAATAGAAAATAAAACATTTGAGAGCCAGGCATGTTGGCGCACGCCTTCAATCCCAGCATTCAGGGAATCTCTGTGAGTTCAAGGCCACCCTGAAACTAGATAATGAATTCCAGGTCAGCCTGAGCCAGAACGAGAACCTACCTTAAAAAAACAAAATAAATAAATAATAAAAAATAAGACATGTGCATGCATGTATACAACATCCTATCACAAAAAAAAGTAGAAATAGTCCAAATGCCCATCAGGATGAATAGAAAACAAATCTACTGTCTATACATACAGCAGAATACATGGAATATTACTTGGCTATAAGAATGAGGTACTGTGATATGTTATAATTTAGCTAAACCTGAAAACATTATGCAAAGCCAGAGAATCTTTGCCTATCACGTGAAAAACTCTGGGCTCAATTACCAACACTAGGGAAGAAGAAAAAAAAAGGAATAAGAAGCCAAATATAAAAGTCATACAGCATGTGACTCCATTATTAGGAAATATCCAACAAGGCCAGGGATAGAATGCAGATACGTTGTTGCCAAGGACAGGAGAAAAAGAAGAAAATCAGAAACTACCCATGAGATAAGGCATTTCATTTTGAAATGATGGAACTACTCTAGAAATAGACTGGGATAATAATTATACAGTACTGTGACTAAAGAATACTGAACTGTTAACTTTAAAATGGTTAAGTGAATTTCCTCACAATCAATTAATTTTTACAAGAATCAATGAGGGAATAATGTTTCTAAGTTTAAAAAGGACATGTCAGTCTTATCTAGTCTGTCAGTCAATAAGGGGTTCATCACACTATTTTATAACAAGCATCTGTTTGGCTTAAAGATGCAATGTATCTATCTGATCTCCAATGGCACTGACATACAGTTTCTAAGTGGACAGATGCTAGAGTGTACATAAGGAAATAGAAGGAATAGACATTATAGAAATGAAATTGGGCCAAGCAGGGTGGCACATGCCTTTAATCCCAGCACTCAGGAGGCAGAGGTAGGAGGATCACCATAAATTCGAGGCTACCCTGAGACAAATAATGAATTCCAGGTCAGCCTGAACTACAGTGAAACCCTACCTCAAAAAAGAAAGAAAGAAAGAAAGAAAGAAAGAAAGAAAGAAAGAAGGAAGGAAGGAAGGAAGGAAGGAAGGAAGGAAGGAAGGAAGGAAGGAAATGAAATTGTTTATAAATCTAAAAATAAAAATGTTTTACAGTTCTAGAGCACTATGATGGCTCTCCTTTACTACTCAACAGAATTATGAGTTGTCAATGTTTACTAAGTACTGCAATTGGGAAGGTGAAAAGCTATGAAGATGGTCAGTGGCAATAATAGCAGTGGCTCAGTAAAGTCAATGTACTTATTCCATGAAACTATATACCAAGAGTTAAAAATGATAAATTTTATGATGTACATTTTATAGACAAACACACAGACAGAGTGTATGAAGTGCAAGAAGAAAACCAGAAATAGCTGGGCATGGTGGTGCATGCCTTTAATCCCAGCACTTGGGAGGCAGAGGTAGGAGGATCGCTGTGAGTTCAAGGCCGCCCTGAGACTACATAGTTAATTCCAGGTCAGTCTGGACCAGAACGAGACCCTACCTCAAAAAAGAAAAAAAAAAAAAAGAAAGAAAGAAAAGAAAAAAAAAAAGAAATAATAAGCTAGGGTTTATTAGCAATGTAAGTACACTTTCAGGGGTTGTTTTTCTTTTAGGTAGTGCTGGGGATCAAACCCAGAGACTCTTGGAAGCTAGGGAGGAACTCTATGCCCCACAGATGTATTGAAATACAGAAGTAATCTTTACAAGACACATGTTCCAGGACATGAATGCTATGTTATGTTATGTTATGTTATGAATGCTAGTGAGCAGTTAAAGGATGTTGTCCATTTCAGGTACAGTATGGGTTTAAAACCAGGATAACATAAAATAAAATAAATGTTTGTATTTGCTGTTGGTTGTTTCATTAACATCCCTGATACAATTTCTTCACTATCCCTTCATTTTCTTCTCTACAAGTTACTCGTATGATGACCTGAAGGCACAGGGCTGAGACGGCAAATGATGACAAGCACCTTTCTTGGCATATAAGGGGCAAGTGGCTATCACCCTGCAGTTAAGAGTAGCAGGAATGGTGCCAAACCTGGTGGTACATGAGTTTAATCTCAGCACTCGAGAGGCAGAGGTAGGACAATCACCATGAGTTCAAGGCCACCTAAAACTACCAAGTGAATTCCAGGTCAGGCTGGGCTAGAATGAGACCTTACCTTGAAAAACCAAAAAAAAAAAAAAAAAAAAAAAAAAAGAGCAGGAATGAAATGCTGGCTCTAATACTTACTCAAGCCGTGTGCTTGAGTCAATTAATTACCTCTCAACCTCTATTTCCTCAGCCTCTTAATTCCTAGGAATAATGGCTGCATCTGTCTCATAGACATAGAAAAACATTTACTGTAATCCCAAGAATAAGATAACTACACGTTATTGTCTGCTATCATCTCCAGCCATCATCTTCCTCACATAATTTGCCATTTTGTGGGCTTAAAAACAACATGCATATTACACATAACTAAATTAATCACACTAAGAAAGGAACTTGGATTTTAGAAAATTCAGTAAAGAGGCTCACAAAGTTAAAGTGTTATACCCTAAGAGAAAATTTTCGATTCTTTTTAAATTTTATTATTTATTTGCATGGGGAGGTGAGTCTTGCCAGGGTCTCTTGCCACTGTAAACAAATGCTTGCCCAGCTTTACATGAGTGGTTGAAGAATTAACCCAGGCCAGCAGGCTTTGCAAACAAGCACCTTTTACCACTGAACCATGTCCCCAGTCCCAACAATTTCAATTCTTAGAAATAAAAGCAATATAAAAGGTTTTTGGAGCACTAAAAAGCTCAATTGGTAAACTGCTTGCCTTGCAATATGAGGACCTAAGTTTGATTGTCACCCACATAAAAATGCCAGGTATGGTGGCACATGCCTATAATCCCAGAGATGTTAAGTAAGAGACAAACAGGTTCACTGGCCAGCAAATCTAGCCTAACAGGGAAGTTCCTGGCCAATGAGACTGTCTCAGATAGACTGAGTTCCAGGAATGACATCCAAGGTTGTTCTCTAGCCTCTACATGCATGCACATCTACACACATGTACACCTGCACGCATGCATGCATGCACGCACGTGCACACACACACACATATAATAAAAGGTATATTATTTAAGCTAAGTTTATATACCTATCAAAAAGCTGAAGATTCAAAATCTCACTCATTAAAATTACTGGACACCTCCTTGATCCATGCTACTCACACTATTAGTTGGTATGGTAGTTTGAATAGATGTCCCTCCCCCAATAATTTCAGGAGTTTATTAAAACTTCATGGATTTCCAGCCACCTGGCTGGAGGAGGTATCACTGGGCAGATATTAGGGCCGGCCCTAAGGTATGGTGGTGGATTTGGAATTCCATTCTAAAGATATGCAAAGTGCCTGAGTTCCAGCTGGAACTCCTGAAATGTGCAGTGTGGGGCTTTTGGGCTTTGGCTTGTGACTTTTCTTTCTCTGCTTGAACCTGTGGAAGTGGGCCAGCTTCTGCCATTATGAACTTCCCTGTTATCTGTAAACTTCAATAAATACTCCTTCATAAATGCGCCTGGTTTGGAAGTTCATCTCAGTGACATGAAGCTGTCTGCTACACCTGGGGAAACTTTTTTTTTTAACAGGTGGCAGTGAACCCATCAACATGATATGACAATAAAAGGTAGCATTGTCTAGCAAGAGATGAGTCACCTCTGTCACATCTACCACTGCCCAGGAGATACCACAGAGGAAGTAGCTATTTAAACTACAGTGCTGCTCTCACTGTTGAACTGACAATCTTATTCAGGGAGGTGATGGTATACACTGAGGAGATTCAAAACTCATCAAAACAGAATTTCAAAGGATGCAGAAAGCTCAACACTAAAGGAGACTTACAACATGCCCATCAGAGCTCAGGGCACAAGGCAAAAGTGGGGATGGAAAGACTGTAAGAGCCATAGGGTGGAAAGAGTATCTAAGACATTGTTCCTCCTCCCGCACAGGGACTGGTGTATTTATGTCCACATGATGAATAACAACAAACCCACTGAGAACTCTCAGTGGAATGGTGATGGGAGAAAAGGGATAAGAGAGTAACTCTATGGGAATAGGACCAATGTGCAATATGTTCATACTATAAATAAAGTTCATAAAAATAACTATTAAAAAGTTACTAAGCTGGGCATGGTAGCACATGCCTTTAATCCCAGCACTTAGGAGGCAGAGGAAGGAGGATCACAGTGAGTTCAAGGCTACCCTGAGACTACATCGTGAATTTCAGGTCAGCCTGGGCTAGAGTGAGACCCTACCTCTGGGAAAAGAAAAAAAAAAAAAAAAAAACTCACATCACTGGGCAAGGTTGTGCATGCCTTTAATCCCAGCACTCAAAAGGATCATTGTGAGTTCAAGACCAGCCTGAGACTACATGACTACATACTGAATTCTAGGTCAGGTCAACCAAAGCTAGAGTGAGACTCTACCAAAAAAAAAAAAAAAAAAAAAAAAAAAAAAAAAAACACCCTCATGTTTTAACTAAGTTTATGATTTTATGTTGGGTCTTGTTCACAGCTATTATGAACCACACATGGTCTACAGCCTGCAGCTTAAATAATGCTGTGAAGACCCTAATATTATCAGGCCATGTCAATGTCAGGCTTAAATAAAACCAGTTTTCAAGTATTTATAGGCAATGTATGGAAAATAGATAACTAGAAACCAAATGCAGACACAAAGTGGCCATGGTATTCAAGATCTTACACTAGATGACACTACCTACACAAGACCTGCATAATAAGAGAAAAAAATGACATTAAAATAGAAGAGGGACTAGTTGGAAACAAAAGTTTCAGTGGAGAAGGTATAAAGGAGGGAAAAGGGGAGGGTGGTGAGAGAGGATTATGATCATGGTATAATGTGTATAGGTATGGATATCATCAATGAATGTTAAAAAAATGAAATCTAGAGAAAAGTAAGAATAAAAACAGATTCTTACAGGGCATGGTGGTGCACGCCTTTAATCTCAGCAATCGGTAGGCAGAGGTAGGAGGATTGCTGTGAGTTCGAGGCCACCAAAAGACTACATAGTGAATTCCAGGTCAGCATGGATTATTACAGTGAGACCCTACCTCAGGGGGGGGAAATGATGGATGAGCCAGGCCTAAGTGATACAAGCTTTTTTGCTTTTTTTGGATTTAGAAGACTAAGAATGGAATTCTAAGTATTTATTGAGGCCTGGTGGTGCATGCCTTTAATCCCACCACCTGAGAGGCAGAAGTAGGAGTGCTGTGAGTTCAAGGCTAGCCTGGAACTGAAGACTGAGTTCTAAGTCAGCCTGGGCTAGAGTGAGACCCTATCTTGAAAACAAAACTAAAAAGAAGTATACAGTACTCAACTGCTAACCTGTTGGACTCAATAACCTACTTTTTAAAAATTAAGTCAACTTACATAGTTAATTCCAGGTCAGTCTGGACCAGAGTGAGATCCTACCTCAAAAAAAAAAAAAAAAAATTAAGTCAACTAAAAAAATATTCCTACTGAGATATTCCCTAATTATAACTTTCAAACAAAACATTTACTGGGTCTACCTTGTGTACTCAAATTTAGTGACTTGCTGAAAGAACATTTACACTCTCAAGAAGGGGATGGACATGATATAAAAACGAAAGTACAGAATGTGAAAAGACAGAAGTATAGAATAGGAATAGAATAGAATAGGAAAGGTGCTAGAACCAGCCAGCCTAGATCTAACCTCAGTCTTCACTATCTACTCAATACACTTCTTCAAGGAAGTCACTTTCTAGATTCTAAATTGCAAATCTGTTGTCAGAATGAATCCAAAGTGAACGTGACTACATACTGCCTGGAACCTCCTAGATATTCAATAAATGCTGTCTGTTATTATTGTTGCAACAATCTTAGAACTAGTAAAGATTCCTCAATCCAATTCTCTCATTTTACAGATAAAAATACCATAGTATCACAAAGCAAAATATGAATTGTGTGGGCTGGAGGAATGGCTTAGCAGTTAAGGCATTTGCCTGCAAAGCCATAGAACCAAGGTTCAATTTCTCAGAACCCACGTTAGCCAAATGCACAAGGGGGCACGTGTCTGGAGTTCATTTACAGTGGCTGAAGGCCCTGGTGCACCCATTCTCTCTCTCTCCCTCTTTCTCTGTCAAATAAATAAATAAAAATTATATATATATATGAATTGTGAAATGAATGTAACAATGGTGTAGGAAAATCTCATGAACAAAAATCACATGAGGAGTGCGGGCACAGCCTCGGCCCTGGGAGCGCCGGGGCAGAGCAGGCTGGTGGCTGGCGCAAAGCTGCAGAACGAGAATATGGGGGCAAGCAGGTCAGAGCCGCAGCAGCCAGCTGCAAGGTCTTTCATGATGAGACCTTTGGGGGTACTTCCCTCTCTGAATAATTGATAGTCTGGGCGGTAAAGAGATGGCAGACCTTTCTCCAGGACCTTGGCAGAGGAATCAAGGACTTCATCTGGGGCATTTGCACCATCTCAAAGCTAGATGCCCAAATCCAGCAAAAGGGAGAGTGCAGCATCGAAGAAAGGCAAGTAGTGTCCTGGCACAGAGGAGAGCCCAGAGCACAGAGCAAAAATGAGAGACTGAGCCACACATTGTTAGTTGAATTTTCCAGTGTTGTGCTTGGAGTGGTGGAGTATTCTGGTTCAGTCTCCTCTTGTTTTACCGAGTGTTTATTCCTGTGCTTCACTCAGTAACAGCTTGGATCATTGGTGACCCATCACTACATAGAGATGTATGGTTGTGGCTGGAATTCTTTCTCACTGCCATTTTCAGTGCTCTTGGGGTACTCCCCCATTTGTGCTTAGCAAAGTTGTGAATGCCATTTGGTTTCAAGATATAGCTGACCTGACATTTGAGGTATCAGGGAGGAAGCCTCATCCATTCCCTAGTATCAGCAAAATAATTGTTTGACATGCTCTTCAACCTTCTGCTGCAGGCTCTTTTCCTTATCCAGGAGATGTCTGTAAGTCTCTTCCCCATCCATCTTGTTGATCAGCTGGTTAGTCTGCTGTGTATGTCACTTTTTACTCACCATGCTGCTTCGATATCGTTGGTTCAATAAAGGAAGTGAAATGCACCAGCGATTGTCAGACATAGAAAGGAATGGACCTTACTACCTTGGATTTGGCTTGCCTCACAGCAATGCATTCCTCCTATAGCATCAGTGGCTGCTTCTTCTCTATCCTATTTCCTTTATTCATCAACAGTGCCAATGAAGCAGACTCCCGGGAAAGCATACCTTTTCCAGCTGTGCCTCTTCTCCTTGGTGGTCTTCTTAAGGAGCAGACTATTCCACAAGTCAGTCTCCCTGCAGTCAGCCCTGAGCAGCTCAACCTCCACAGAGAAGTTCCCCTCACAACATCCATTCCCTGCCAAACTAAAGGCGCTCCAGGCCACTGAGTCCCCTGCTGTCCAAAGGAGATGGTGGGATGGATGGAGGCTGTGGCTGCTCTTTTCTGATTTCCTCTCCCTGCCAGGGAAGGCAGCTCCCACTGCCAAGGGCCCTTTGCATATTCCCTTCTACTTGAAGAATTGGAATCTTTGTCTCTGGTGCACATAAGGCAGGATCTTCCTGACACCAATATGTGGAGTTTTACCACCCCCATGAGTCTGAAAGGACCACATGGTTTTCCAGCTGTTTCCTAGCATTTACCAACCCCTGTGCCTGGACAGATTTAAATACTTGGTTTTTCTCCCTGTGCCATTACCCTCCCACCTGTTTTTGCTGCCTTCCAGCACCCTCAGATGAATGGGTTTTGTAATTCTAACTGTTGTATTTTGTGAATTTGTTGTTATTGTTTTTCTGTGAAAGCACATACATTGGATGTGGGAGGTGAAGGAGTATCTCAGTTGCTCCTACTGACTCCCTTACTAGCCATCACTGTCTTGTTTCTTGTAACTCAGGTTAGGGTTTGGTCTCTCTTGCTCTACTGCAAAAAAAAAAAAAAAAAAAAGAAAGAAAGAAAGAAAGAAAGAAAGAAAGAAAGAAAGAAAGAAAGAAAGAAAGAAAAAAAGAAAAGAAAAAGAAGAGCCTGAAGAGATGGGACAGGATAGACCTCATAGCCAGACTGGCTGGCTTCTGACGAATAATTTTCTTTCTTCCCCTTGAGGAGGAAAAAGCTTTTGTCACTGGTACATTTAAAATTTCCCAGCTAAGGGAGATATCAATTCTGGACAAGTGCCACTGAATACAGAATGCTTGGAGAATCTCAACTTTTCACCTCTGGAAGATGAAAATTTACTGTTTGCCACTGCAGGGTCTGACTGGTATTTCAAAGGAATATTGGGTGCTGCAAATAAGAACTGAAGGGGTAAACTTACTAAATCCATTAACCTGTGATTGGTGATGTTTCCCTGTCATTTTAAAAGACTAAATAGGAGGTGGGAGGTTTGATTTCAAAAATTTGTACAATTTTAAAATATCAACTATCACAACTAAATGTGAGTCCCTTCCCCATCCATCTGTTAGATCAGCTGGTTATCTGCTGTGTATGTCACTTTTACTCACCATGCTGCTCGAGATCATGGTTCAATAAAGGAAGTGAAATGCACCAGCGATTGTCAGACATAGGAAAGGAATGGACTCATTATCTTGATTTGGCTTGCCTCACAGCAATGCAGGCCCCTCCTATAGCATCAGTGGCTGCTTCTTCTCTATCCTATTTCCTTATTCATCAACAGTGCCAATGAAGCAGACCCCGGGAAAAAGTATGTACACCCTTTCCATTGTGCCTCTTCTCCCCAGGGTCTTCTTAAGGAACAGACTATTCCCACAAGTCAGTCTCCCTGCAGTCAGCCCTGAGCAGCTCAACTCCACAGAGAAGCCCTCACAACCCATCCATTCCTGCCAAACTAAAGTGCGCCCAGGCCACTGAGTCCCTCTGCCTCCAAAGGAGATGGTGGGATGGATGGAGGCTGTGGCTTTTTTTCTGTTCCTCCTCCCCTACCAGGAAGGCGGGACCCACTGCCAAGGGGGCCCTCTGCATATTCCTTCTACTTGAAGAATTGAATCTTTGTCCTGGGCAGTGCACAGGAAGGGGATCTTCTCCTGACACCAGTATGTGGAGTTTTACCACCCCCATGAGTCTGAAAGGACCACACAGGTTTTCCAGTTGCTCTCCTAGCATTTGGCACAAACCACTGTGCCTGGACAGATTTAAACTTGTCTCTCCCCAGCATTACCTCCCACCTGTTTTTGCTGCCTTCCAGCACCCTCAGATGAATGGGTTTTGCAATTTAACTGTTGTATTTTTGTGAATTTGTTGTTATTGTTTTTCCGTAAAGCAAATGCTACATTGGATGGAGAAGGGAGTATCTCGAAGCTGCTCCTAATGACTCCCTTACTAGCCAATTACTGTCTTGTTTCTGTAACTCAGGTTAGGTTTGGTCTCTCTTGCCTACTGCAAAAAAAAAAAAAAAAAGAAAGAAAAAGAAAGAAAGAAAGAAAGAAAGAAAGAAAGAGAAAGAAAGAAAGAAAGAAAAAAGAAAGAAAAGAAGAGCCTGAAGAGATGGGACAGGATAGACCTCATAGCCAGACTGGCTGGCTTCTGTGAATAATTTTCTTTCTTCCCCCTTGAGGAGGAAAAAGCTTTTGTCACTGGTACATTTAAAATTTCCCAGCTAGGAGATATCAATTCTGGACAAGTGCCACTGAATACAGAATGCTTGGAGAATCTCAACTTTTCACCTCTGGAAGATGAAAATTTACTGTTTGCCACTGCAGGGTCTGACTGGTATTTCAAAGGAATATTGGGTGCTGCAAATAAGAACTGAAGGGGTAAACTTACTAAATCCATTAACCTGTGATTGGTGATGTTTCCCTGTCATTTTAAAAGACTAAATAGGAGGTGGGAGGTTTGATTTCAAAAATTTGTACAATTTTAAAATATCAACTATCACAACTAAATGTGAGCTGGTTTCCCATTTTTAAAAAAAAATTGCGCTGGAGAGATGGCTTAGCAGTTAAGGCACCTGCCTCCTAAGCCCAAGAACGCTGGTTCCAATCTCCAGGTCCCACATTTAGCCAGATGCAAAATGACGCAAGGGCTCAATGCCACACTTGGCCACAAGGGCAGCAGCACGCATCTGATTCGCTCAGCAGCTGAGGATGCTGCTGCGCCCAGCCACCCTGGTCTTCCTCTCTTTCTGCTTCAGCCCCTCTCCAAAAAAAATCATGAGTATTCAAAGTGTCTTCCAGGTACACCCTCAATTATAAAGCAAAGCAAATATTGCTATAATACTAAAAACCATGGGGCTGCAGAAATGGCTTAGTACTCTAAGGCTGTTGCCTGCCTGGTAAAAGCCAAAGAACTGGTATCTAATTCTCAGGACCTTACATGGTTTTAGATGCAACATGTGTGGTACAAGGATCTGAGAGTCATTTGTACAGCTGGAGGCCCCTGTCATGCCCATTCTCTCCTCCTGCGCTGGTTTCTCTGCAAATAAATAAATAAAATAAAATATTTTTTTTAAATGCGCAAATTATTGGTAGGCGTGGTGTAATGCATTCACAATCCCGCACCTAGGAGGCAGAGGTAGGAGGACTGCCTGAGTTCAAGGCCACCCTGAGGACACATAGTGAATTCCAGGTCAGCCTGAACTGCAGCAAGAGACCCTATCTTAAAAAACAAAACAAAAAAAAAAACAAACAAATTAAAATATATATAATTTGGGCTTGAGAGATGTTAGCAGTTAAGGCATGCCTGTAAACCCTTAGAACAGGTTCAATTCCCATAATACCTACATAAGCTGTAGGATGCACAGGTGGTACGTGACATCTGAGTTCATCCGCTCAGGCTAGAAGCCCCAAAAGCCCAGCCTCTATCTGCCACAACACTTTCTCTCACTAAAAATAAAATAAAATGTACAAATAAAAGAAATAAATGTGAAAATAAAATCACACAAATTACTCTTGACTGATTTTCAAACAGTGGTTCGCCTTGAACAACCTACACAAGCAAAGTGCTCTGCAGGACAAATATAAAAATAAGATGAATCATGTTGCTGAGGTTAAAATAAAACCCAGCGTTTCAATTAAAAATGGCAATATATTATTTACCTAGCAATTTGGATGGCAAAGGAGGGGGGTAAAAAGTAAAAACTCCACCAGGCGTGGTGGCGCATGCCTTTAATCCCAGCCCTCGGGAGCAGAAGTAGGAGAATCGCTGTGAGTTCAAGGCCCCCCTGAGACTACAGAGTGAATTCCAGATCAGCCTGAGCTAGAATGAGACCCTACCTCGAAAAAAAAAAAAAAAAAAGTAAAAACTCAATAGGTGAGGCTAAAATGAAAGATCATGACTTCAAAGCATTGTTGACTTAGCAAGTTTTAATTTTGTTTTAAGGAAAATTAAACTTTCAGATGTTTCACCAAAAAACACCTTAGCTAGCCTGGCATGGTGGCGCATTCCTTTAATCCCAGCACTCAGAAGGCAGAGGCAGGAGGATCACTGTGAATTTGAGGCCCCCCTGAGACTACATAATGAATTCTAGGTCAGTCTCAGCTACACTGAGACCCTACCTCAAAAAAAAAAAAAAAAAAAAAAAAAACCCTAATCTACTGTTAATTTTGAACCACTTATCTTCATTTCTATAAATCCACAATCTGAGCAATTTGTTTAAAACATATAATTTAAGCCTGGAGACATGGCTTTAGTGGTTAAGGCACTTGCCTGCAAAGCTTAAGGACCAAGGTTCAATTCCCCAGGACCCACATAAGCCAGATGCACAGGTGGTACAAGCATCTGAGTTCATTTGCAGCAGCTGGAGGCCCTGTCATGCCCATTCTCTCTCTCTCCCTCTTTCTCTGTCAAATAAATAAATAAAAATAAAATATTTTAAAATAAAACATATATAATTTAAATTAAATGAACCCCTTGGTAGCCTCACATGGCAAGAAGGCCACTCTTACATTAATTATCTTAAGACTGTGTTCAGTTTCTAATTTCAACACTATTCATGCTTATGTTGTTACTTTTAGGAGTAGAAATACAAACAAATTTTAGGCTGGGTGTGGTGGCCCATGCCTGCAATCCCAGCAGAGGCAGGATCATGAGTTAGAGGCCAGCCTGAGCTATGTAATGAGACACCGTATCAAAATACAAAAACAAACTAGTTTAAAGCCTTTCAAGTGAAATGTTTGTGTCTGTAATCCCAAAGTTTAGGAAGCTGAAGCAGGATTGCCTAGAGTTCGCGGCAAGCAATATCTACATAATGAGCTCCAGGTCAGCCTGGGCTACAGAGACCGACCATGTGTCAAAGTTTAAAAAAAAAAAAAAAAGTAGTCGCTAGATTCCTATTTAGGTTCCTGAAATTGTTCTTTGCACAGATACTGAGCTAAATTTCCAGGAGGTAACACGCAACAGCATATACTTACTCAACAGGAAATATAATTAATACACTGCTACTCAATTAGAGCATTATTCAAAATTAATAGATAGACATTGCAGGAAGTCACACTTTGTTCTGAAAATACTCAAGATTGAAAACAACGCCTTTCCAAGGCTTCTAGCAGAGGAATGATAAAACAAGCATGAATTCTATGGGAAGGTTAATTTTGTTCTCTCCTTGTTTCCCTTGACTGTCTTAATTTTTTTCAACAGAGGAGCAACAAACGAGAGAGTATACAAACAGGGTTCAGGTTCCGCCTGTTTAAGGACAGGTTCTAAAGCTGGGGAGTAGAAACGCTTGGAGAGGTAGACGACATCCACGCCTGACCCTGCCAGAGACCCAGGGGTGCCCGAGAAAGGTAAGAAGGAGGCCAGGCTCTCCCATAGAGAGATTTGAGCTGCAGGGAGCATCAGGCTGGGGCAACGTGACTCAGGAAAGGCCAGGGCTGGCGGCGGCCTGGCGCGCTGGCCGCCTCCCGATCTCGCGGGCCTGTCTTCTCCGTCTCACCTGAGGCCGGGCGCGGTGGCACGTGATCCGCTCCTGATCCTGCCTCTGTGGTGACCCGCGGCGGTGACGGCTCCAGACCCCGCCAGTCTGTGGCTCCGAAAACCAGCGATGAATCAGCCCGACTCCATTCAAAAGAGTCGCCCAGGCCTCAACGTGAAGCACTTCCGGGTTACAGCGCTGCTTCTGTTTCCGTTTCCCCTTGGTAAATCGGAGCCCGGAATTTGGGCAGGCGTCCCAGGCGGCGGGCGGCCTCCTCTTCCCCCTCCCCTCCCCGCCCCCAGCGCGAGGCGGAAGTCGGCGCCCTGCCGGGCATTGCACGTCCTCGCTGGTCCTTCCCAATCTCTGCGCTCGCGAGCCTCCGCACTCTAGGTCTTCATCCTGGGACGTGACTAGCTTACATCTGCCAGTACTACGAATCCCACAAACCTCTTGTTTTCATGTTCATCACCATTGTGGCCCTTTTCAAAATGTAAGCTTTCTCTCAGATTAAGTTACTTTTGGTCAACTGAGAAGCAAAAAGAAAAAGAAAACAAGGGTGGTACGATTAGAGAGAAAAATTTCCATAGTCCAGTTTATCTTTTTTTGTTTTGTTTTTTTTTTGTTTTTCGAGGTAGGGTCTCGCTCTAGCCCAGGCTGACCTGGAAGTCACGGTAGTCTCAGGGTGGTCTTGAACTAATGGCTGTCCTACCTCTGCCTCCCGAGTGCTGAGATAAAAGGCTTGCACCACCACGCCCGGCCAGTTTATCTTTTATCTTTACGGTTTCACTGGACTGGATTTCAGGGAAAATTAACGTTTTGTGAATGTCTATGCCCCCTATTTTAAGCTTGGTTTAATTTACAGGGTTTCAAGAATTGCTCAGGCTGGAGAGATTTGCTTAGCGGTTAAGGCACTGGCCTGCGTTTGATTCCCCAGTACCTACTTAAGCCAGATGCACAAAGTGGCGCATGCCTCTGGAGTTTGTTTGCAGTGGCTGGAAGCCCTTGAATACTCTATCTGCTCTCTCTCTTTCTCTCTCTCTCTAATAAATAAATAAAAGCAGGTTTGTGGTGCACATCTTTAATTCCGTCACTACAAAAAAAGTAAAAACTCAATAGGTGAGGCTAAAATGAAAGATCATGACTTCAAAGCATTGTTGACTTAGCAAGTTTTAATTTTGTTTTAAGGAAAATTAAACTTTCAGATGTTTCACCAAAAAACACCTTAGCTAGCCTGGCATGGTGGCGCATTCCTTTAATCCCAGCACTCAGAAGGCAGAGGCAGGAGGATCACTGTGAATTTGAGGCCCCCCTGAGACTACATAATGAATTCTAGGTCAGTCTCAGCTACACTGAGACCCTACCTCAAAAAAAAAAAAAAAAAAAAAAAAAAAACCCTAATCTACTGTTAATTTTGAACCACTCTATCTTCATTTCTATAAATCCACAATCTGAGCAATTTGTTTAAAACATATAATTTAAGCCTGGAGACATGGCTTAGTGGTTAAGGCACTTGCCTGCGAAGCCTAGGGACCCAGATTCAATTCCCTGGTACCCATAAAAGCAAGAATTACAAGATGGAGTATCCATCTCGAACTCATTTGCAGAGGCTAGAGACCCATTCTCTATCTCTCTTTCTCAAATAAAATACTTTTAAAATAAAACATATATAATTTAAATTAAATGAACCCCTTGGTAGCCTCACATGGCAAGAAGGCCACTCTTACATTAATTATCTTAAGACTGTGTTCAGTTTCTAATTTCAACACTATTCATGCTTATGTTGTTACTTTTAGGAGTAGAAATACAAACAAATTTTAGGCTGGGTGTGGTGGCCCATGCCTGCAATCCCAGCAGAGGCAGGATCATGAGTTAGAGGCCAGCCTGAGCTATGTAATGAGACACCGTATCAAAATACAAAAACAAACTAGTTTAAAGCCTTTCAAGTGAAATGTTTGTGTCTGTAATCCCAAAGTTTAGGAAGCTGAAGCAGGATTGCCTAGAGTTCGCGGCAAGCAATATCTACATAATGAGCTCCAGGTCAGCCTGGGCTACAGAGACCGACCATGTGTCAAAGTTTAAAAAAAAAAAAAAAAAAAGTAGTCGCTAGATTCCTATTTAGGTTCCTGAAATTGTTCTTTGCACAGATACTGAGCTAAATTTCCAGGAGGTAACACGCAACAGCATATACTTACTCAACAGGAAATATAATTAATACACTGCTACTCAATTAGAGCATTATTCAAAATTAATAGATAGACATTGCAGGAAGTCACACTTTGTTCTGAAAATACTCAAGATTGAAAACAACGCCTTTCCAAGGCTTCTAGCAGAGAGGAATGATAAAACAAGCATGAATTCTATGGGAAGGTTAATTTTGTTCTCTCCCTTGTTTCCCTTGACTGTCTTAATTTTTTTTCAACAGAGGAGCAACAAACGAGAGAGTATACAAACAGGGTTCGGGTTCCGCCTGTTTAAGGACAGGTTCTAAAGCTGGGGAGTAGAAACGCTTGGAGGAGGTAGACGACATCCACGCCTGACCCTGCCAGAGACCCAGGGGTGCCCGAGAAAGGTAAGAAGGAGGCCGGGCTCTCCCCGCTAGGGCCCCGGGCTGCAGGGGCATCAGGCTGGGGCAACGTGACTCAGGAAAGGCCAGGGCTGGCGGCGGCCTAGCGCGGCCGCCTCCCGATCTCGCGGGCCTGTCTTCTCCGTCTCACCTGAGGCCGGGCGCGGTGGCACGTGAGAGTCCGCTCCCTGATCCTGCCTCTGTGGTGACCCGCGGCGGTGACAGCGGCTCAGACCCCGCCAGTCTGTGGCTCCGAAAACCAGCGATGAATCAGCCCGACTCCATTCAAAAGAGTCGCCCAGGCCTCAACGTGAAGCACTTCCGGGTTCACGGCGCTACTTCTGTTTCCGTTCCCCTTGGGCCAATCGGAGCCCGGAATTTGGAGCGGGCGTCCCAGGCGGCGGGCGGCCTCCTCTTCCCCCTCCCCTCCCCCCGCCCCCCAGCGCGAGGCGGAAGTCGGCGCCCCTGCACCGGGCATTGCACGTCCTCGCTGGTCCTTCCCAATCTCTGCGCTCGCGGGCCTCCGCACTCTAGGTCTTCATCCTGGGACGTGACTAGCTTACATCTGCCAGTACTACGAATCCTAAACCTCTTGTTTTCATGTTCATCACCATTGTGGCCCTTTTCAAAATGTAAAGCTTTCTCTCGGATTAAGTTACTTTTGGTCAACTGAGAAGCAAAAAGAAAAAGAAAACAAGGGTGGTACGATTAGAGAGAAAAATTTCCATAGTCCAGTTTATCTTTTTTTTTTTGTTTTGTTTTGTTTTGTTTTTCGAGGTAGGGTCTCGCTCTAGCCCAGGCTGACCTGGAAGTCACGGTAGTCTCAGGGTGGTCTTGAACTAATGGCTGTCCTACCTCTGCCTCCCGAGTGCTGAGATAAAAGGCTTGCACCACCACGCCCGGCCAGTTTATCTTTTATCTTTACGGTTTCACTGGACTGGATTTCAGGGAAAATTAACGTTTTGTGAATGTCTATGCCCCCTATTTTAAGCTTGGTTTAATTTACAGGGTTTCAAGAATTGCTCAGGCTGGAGAGATTTGCTTAGCGGTTAAGGCACTGGCCTGCGTTTGATTCCCCAGTACCTACTTAAGCCAGATGCACAAAGTGGCGCATGCCTCTGGAGTTTGTTTGCAGTGGCTGGAAGCCCTTGAATACTCTATCTGCTCTCTCTCTTTCTCTCTCTCTCTAATAAATAAATAAAAGCAGGTTTGTGGTGCACATCTTTAATTCCGTCACTGAGGAGGCAAAGGTAGTAGAATTGCCGTTAGTGCCTTGAGGTTGAGGCCAGCCTAAAACTACATAGTGAATTCCAGATCAGTCTAGGATAAAGACCCTACCTCAAAAAAACAAAATAGCCAGGCCACGCCTTTAATCCCGGCACTTGGGAGGCAGAGGTAGGAAGGTCACCTTGAGTTGAAGGCCACCCTGAGACTACATAAGTGAATTCCAGATCAGCCTGAGCTAGAGTGAGACCCTGCCTCCAAAAAAAAAAAAAAAAAAAAAAAAAAAAACCATAAAATAAATAAATGTTTAAAAAAATGTTCAGGTTTCTTCAAATTATCAACATATACCTTTCACCTTTTTATCTACGTGATACTAGATTTTCAGAAAGGAAAACTGCCCAAGAAATGAACATTGACAAGCTTATATCACACTCTGGGTGTAGATAGTTTCTGTTTAGGGCACCACTTTCTCAGACTTGTTCCAATATAACTTTAAAGCATTTCTAATTAAAAATCGTAGATGGAGGGTGAAAAGAGATTACCTAATCTGAATCCAAAGCTGTATGCAATTCATAGACTTCTCTCAGATAATCACATATCTATTGAAAAATACTTAGATTATTTTATTCACAGGTAACATCATTCCAAATTATTCTGCCAGTTAATTACTATAGAAACTATGTAGAGTCTCATCTCAGTATTAGCTTTTCCAATCCATCACCCCCAACCTCCACAAGGGATTGAATCTAGGACCTCATAAATAAGGATGAAATAAAGCACTCTATCCCAGATCTCTTTTTACTTTCTATTTTTAGATAGGATCTCATTAAGTTGCCCTGCCTAGTATTTTAATTCATTCTAAAGCCTAAATTGGACTTAAATTTGCCATCCTCCTACCTGCTTCCCAAGTACCTGGGACTACAGGCCTGCACCACTAAGCCAGACAATTCATTCTCCAGTCTCTTCAGTATTAACTAAGACCTAGCTCTCATTTTTCTTTCTTTTTTATTGGTATGCATGTGTGTGTGTGTGTGTGTGTGTGTGTGTGTGTGTGTGTCTGTAACTCATTTTCCACCTATTTGATTTTAAAAGACAACTAGGCCGGGCATGGCGGTGCACCCTTTAATCCCAGCACTCTGGAGGCAGAGGTAGGAGGATCTCCATGAGTTCAAAGTCACCCTGAGACTACATAGTGACTTCCAGGTCAGCCTGAGCTACAGCAAGACCCTACCTCGGAAAAACAAAAAAAAAAAAAAGACAACTGCTTAAAACAACAATTATAAATCTTTATTGATGGGGATATGTATAAAGATATAACAGGAAGGAAGAAGAGATGAAGAGAAAGAAAATGAAGGCCTATAGTCACAAACTTTCATATGGTATTAAAATTAAGTTGCTCTACCCAAACTAGGTTTAGAACTTTTAGATTCAAAATATATATGAGGCCGGGCGTGGTGGCGCATGCCTTTAATCCCAGCACTTGGGAGGCAGAGGTAGGAGGATCGCCGAGAGTTCGAGGCCACCCTGAAACTACATAGTTAATTCCAGGTCAGCCTGGACCAGAGACCTACCTCGCAAAAAAAAAAAAAAAAAAAAAAAAAATTATATATATATATGATTAAAGAGGACAAGAGGAAGAAAATGGCACACTAGAAAATTTTATAAGGTTTATAAGGTTGAGCATGCTGGCTGTGTTCATTTTTTCATTGCTGTGGTCAAATACCTGAAAAGAAACAACTTTAGAAAAGAAGGGTTTATTTTGGCTCAAGGTTTGAGGGGGTAGTCTATCATTTCAGGCAAGTCATGATGGCAGGTGCTTTAGACAGCTGTTCACACTGCATATGCAGTGAGAAAGCTGAGAGATGAATGTAACTGCTCAGCTGACTTTCTCCTTTTTCTTTTTTTTTTAAATATATTTGATTTATTTTATTACTTATTTGAGAGAGAGAGAAAGAGGGAGAGAGAGAATGAGCGCACCAGGGCCTCTAGCCACTGCAAACGAGCTCCAGATACATGTGCCCCCTTGTGCATCTGGCTTACGTGGGTCCTGGAGAGTCGAACCAGGATCCTTTGGCTTTGCAGGCAAATGCCTTAACCGCTAAGCCATCCCTCCAGCCCGACTTTCTCCTTTTTCATAGACATAACTAGAAGTGTTTCCATGGTGGTTCTAAATCCTATCAAATTGACAAGATTAACCATTACAGGGGCACAAATAATTCTAGCACTTGGAAGGCAGAATCAGGAGGATCATTAGGACTTTGAAGCCAGCCTGATTTACATAGCAAATTCCAGCCCAGCCAGTGCTGCAATGTGAAACCCTGCCAAAAAAAAAAAAAAAAAAAAAAAAAAAAAAAAGGAAGTGGGGGAAGAACAAGTGCAGGAAGGAAGGAAATGTATTTATCATTTAAAAAAAAAAAAAAAAAAAAAAAAAAAGCCAGGGCTGGAGAGATGGCTTAGGGGTTAAGGTGCCTGCCTCCTAAGCCTAAGAACACTGGTTCCAATCTCCAGCGGTTCCAATCTCCAGGTCCCACGTTTAGCCAGATGCAAAGTGACGCAAGGGCGCAATGCCGCACTTGACCACAAGGGGGCGCACACATCTGGATTTCATTTGCAGCAGCTGAGACACTGCTGCCGCGCCCATCTCTGTCTCCCCTCACCCCTGTCTCTCTCTGTCTCTGTGTCTCTCTCCAAAAAAAAATTAAAAATTAAAAAAAGTTTTTTTAAAAAAGCCAGAAGTAATGAAGAAATGCATAAACAAAAACAGAAAGGCATATGACATGAAGAAGAGAAGTGATACTGGAGAGATGATTTTGCGGTTAAGGTGTTTGCCTGCAAAGCCAAGGGACCCAGATTCTGTTCCCCAGGACCCATGTTAACCAGATGCACAAGGGGGCATTTGTAGTGGCTAGAGGCCCTGGTGTGCCCATTCTCTCTCTCTCTCTCTCCCTCTTTCTGTCAAATAAATAAATAAATAATGTTTTTTTTTTTTTTTAAAAAAAGAAGTGGCTGCCCTTAGGATGAAATCTATACTTTTTACCTTCTTATAAGGACCTTTGTGACCTGCCTCTTCTTAGTTTTGTCTTACCCTCATCTTAGCTATACTTCCTCTGTTCTGTCCATTCCTGTGATACTTGACTTTTAGATCTTGAGTCCATCATAGGAGATGTTTAAAGTCTGCTGTCCTTCAGGAATTAAATTAAAATAAAGCCTTACTTTAAATTGAGAGGGAAATAAGGTGGGAAAGAGGGAAAGAAGAAGGGAAGGAAGGAGAGGAAATAGCAAATGTCAATCCTACCTTTTCTGTGATGATATTAAATGTAAATGGAACAAATATTCCAATTTTTTTTTTGTTTTTTGGTTTTTTGAGGTAGGGTCTCGCTGTAGCTCAGGCTGACCTGGAATTCACTATGTAGTCTCAGGGTGGCCCTGAACTCACAGCAATCCTCCTACCTCTGCCTCCCAAGTGCTAGGATTAAAGGTGTGAGCCACCACGCCAGGCTTCAAATGTTCCAATTATATTGGCAGACATTGGTGAATGGGTACAAAAATATTCCATCCACAAGAGATAAATTTTAGATTCCGTTATCAAGAGCAACAGAAAAAAAATATGTCAGGCAAACAGTAACTAAAAAGGCACAAACACCTCAGAAATTATTCTAGGACTTTTTCTGTGGTTTTTTTCTTTTCTTTTCTTTTCTTTTCTTTCTTTTTTTTTTTTTTTAGATAGGGTCTCACTATGTAGTCTAGACTGGCCTTGAACTTGCTAAAGCCCTGGTCTCAAGCACACAATCTCCTGATTCAGCCGCCTGAGGGCTGGGATTATAAGTGTTTGTCACCACATCTGGCTTGATCTAACATTTTCAAATATAAAGACTGGGGAGGTGGCTCAGTAGATAAAGCACTTGCCACACAAGCATGAATACCTGTATGCATCTGGAATTCTCTCTTTCAAATAAATAAATATTTAAAAATAATAAATAGAAATAGGACACACTCTCCTGTTGCTGTTGTCTATGTTGGCCAGGATGTGATATCCACCCTCTGCTCGTGCCATTATTTTTCCCTGCCATCAAAAAAATATAATTAGAGCTGGAGAGATGGCTTAGTGGTTAAGGCATCTGCCTGCAAAGCCTGAGGATCCAGGTTTGATTCTCCAGGTCCCATGTAAACCAGATACACATAGTGGCACCTGTGTCTGGAGTTAGTTTGCAGTGGCTGTAAGCCCTGGCCCACCCATTCCCACTCTGTCTCTCTCTCCCTCTCTCTGTCTCTAATAAATGAATAAAAATGAATCTTTAAAAAATATAATTAATTAATTTAAAAGGGCTGGAGAAGCCAGGTGTGGTGATGCATGCATTTAATCCCAGCACTTGGAAGGCAGAGGTAGGAGGATCACCATGAGTTCAAGGCCACCCTGAGACTACATAGTAAATTCCAGGTCAGCCTGAGCTAGAGTGAAACCCTACCTCAAAAAAAAGGGGGGCTGGAGAGTTGGCTTAGGGGTTAAGGTATTTGCCTGCAAAGTCAAAGGAACCAGGTTCAGTTCCCCAGGACCCACTTAAACCAGATGCGCAAGATGGTGCATGCATCTGGAGTTCGTTTGCAATGACTGCAGTTCCCATTCTGTCTATCTCTCTGCCTCTTTCTCTCTCTCTTCCAAATAAATGAATTTAAAAAAATAAAAATAAGCCAGGCATGGTGGTGCACACCTTTAATCCCAGTATTTGAGAGGTGGAGATAGGGGGACAATTGAGAGTTTGAGGCCACCCTGAGACTACATAGTGAATTCCAGGTCAGCCTGAGCTACAGCAAGACCCTACCTCAAAAATAAAAATAAAGGCCTAGAGAGATGGGTTAGTGGTTAAGGTGTTTGCCTGCAAAGCCAAAGGACCTAGATTCGATTCCCCAGGATCCACGTAGGCTAGATGCACAGGGTGGTGAATGTGTCTGGAGTTCCTTTGCAGCAGCTGGAGGCCCTGATGTGTCCATTCTCTCTATCTGCCTCTTTCTCCCTCCCTCCCTCTCTCTCTGTCTCTCAAATAAATAAATAAAAATAAAAATTTTTTTAATAAAAATGAAACAAAACAAAAATATAACATTTGATCCATTAAACTGCTCTTTTAATATTTACTACATATAACTAAAAGCAAATGTCCATACTAAGACTTAAGCAGGATGCTCCATTGTGAATAGCTATAGGAGCTGGAAAGATGGCTCAGCAGTTAAAGCACTTGCCTGCAAAGCCAAAGGACCTGGGTTCAATTCTCAGTACCCACATAAAGCCAGATGCAAAAACTAGCACATGGACCTGGAGTTCATTTGCAGTGGCTAGAGGCCTTAGCGCACCCATTCTCTTTCTGTGTTTCTTTTCTGTGTCTCTCTGTATGCAAATAAATTTTAAAAAATTAATTAAAAAAAAAAAGCTACAGGACTGGAAAGATGGTGAGAGGTTAAAGGTGCTTACTTGCAAAGCCTGATGGCCCAGGTTTGATTTCCCAGTACCCACATAAAGCCAGATGCACAAAATAGAGCATGCATTTGGAGTTCATTTGCAGTGGCAGGAGGCCGTTGTGCACCCATTCTCTTTGTCTATCTCAATCTTTCTCTCTGCTTAAAAATAAATAAATATTTAAAAAATAAAAGCAGTTGGGTGTGGTGATGCACGCCTTTAATCCCAGCACTCAGAAGGCTGAGGTAGGGGGATCACTGTGAGCTTGGGGCCAGCCTGAGACTACACAGTGAATTCCAGGTCAACCTGGGCTAGAGTGAGACCCTACCTCAAAAAACTGAAAAGAAGCAGGAGGGAGAGGAGGGAGGGAAAGCAGGATGAGAAGGAGAAAAATGGAAAACTGCATGCAAAAATCATGGATAAAATTTGAAAGCATCATACTGAGGAAATGAAGTAAATTGCACAAGAGTAATACTGTAAAATACCACTTTAATAAAATGCTGAAGCCAGGCAGTGGTGGGGCACACCTTTAATCCCAGCATTTGGGAGGCTGAGGTAGGAGAATTGCTGAGAATTCAAGGCAACTCTGAGACTACATAGTGAATTCCAGGTCAGCCTGGGCTACAGCGAGACCTTACCTCGAAAAACAACTACAAAAAACTCTGAACAAATTATACATATACATACATATGTATGTACATATATATATATATTCATGAATATATTCATATGCTCACTGTCACCATGAGTGCGTGCGTGCACACACATATGCACACACGCACATACACAGTGACAGAAAGAGAATCGGGGATCATTTGTCTTACAGGCTCATGGAGTTGTGTAGAATTAACTGTAATGGAGAATAAGAAAATTTTTGGAGTTAATAGATGGTCTACATCTTTATTATGGCAGTGCTTAGTCAAAATTCATCAGACTATACCCTAAAAATTGGTGCATTTTATTGTGTTTGATTTAAACCTGTATGAAGTTTATAAAGCCCCTCAAAGTTGTTAATTTTCCCCTTTCAAAAGCATTCAAAGTTAACTCATTTTTTTTGTTTGTTTTGTTTTGTTTTTGTTCTTGAGGTAGAGTCTTGCCCAGGCTGAGCTGGAATTCACTATGGCTGGCCTCAAATTCACAGTGATCCTCCTACCTCTGCCTCCTGAGTGCTGACATTAAAGGCATGCACCACCACACCTGGCAAATCATGTTTTTTAATGCACTTAGGAGCTTCAAACCTATTGCTTTTTCTATTTCCTGTTCTTCCTTATATCTCCATCCCTACACTACATCCCACATTTTAGGTTGTAGTCAATCAATACACATGCATGTAATCCTATCCTATAATCTTACTCAATATAACTTGATTTATTTGTCCTCCTTCCATCTAAACTTTAAGCTTCTTAAAAGTAGAGTGAATGGGGCTGGAGAGATGGCTTAGCAGTTAAGATGCATGCCTCTGAAGCCTGAGGACCCAGATTCGATTCTCTAGGTCCCACATAAGCCAGATGCATATGGTGGCACATGCATCTGGAGTTCGTTTGCACTGGCTAGAGGCTCTGACATACCCATTCCCTCTCTCTCTTATCTATCTATCTATCTATCTATCTATCTATCTATCTATCTATCTATCTATCTAATAAATAAAAATAAATCTTTAAGAACCAGGCCTGGTGGCACACACCTTTAATCCCAGCATTCGGGAGGCAAAGGTGGGAGGATTGCCCTGAGACTACACAGTGAATTCCAAAAAAAAAAAAAAAGAAGAAGAAGAAGAATGAATGACTTAGTCACAGTAAATACCAAAAATTGGTGTTGAATTTTAGAGATATGTATCCAAATATTTTACCTTAAAAACACTTCAAAATGCCAAGAACATTTTATTTTATTTCATTTCATATTTTAAATTTTTTATTATTGACATCTTCCATAATTATAGAGAATAAGCCATGATAATTCCTTCCCTCCTTACTCTCCCCTTCACAACTCCACTTTCCATCATATCCCCTCTCCCCTCAATCAGTCTGTCTTTTATTTTGATGTTATCATCTTTTCCTCCTATTATACTGGAAAAGACCAAGAACATTTTAAATCCAGATGCAATTCCTCTGGAAATAACAAATTTCTTTAAGTCAGGCATGATGGTGCAAGCCTTTTATCCCAGCATTTGGGAGGCAGAGGTAGGAGGATCACTGTGTGTTCCAGGCCACCCTGAGACTGCATAGTAAATTCCAGGTCAGCCTGAGCTAGAGTGAGATCCTATCTCAGAAAACCAATAAATAAATAAATAAATAAATAAATAAATAAATTCCTTAAAAACAACCAACAAAATTTACATAGTTATATATCTGATAAGAACATCACATGCAAGTACTTAAAACATTCATTATTTTAGTCCCACTGTGGTTTTTAAAGAATAGTATACCATACAGAATTGTGAAATGTTGAATATGTTTTCTAAAAATCATAAATTGCCAAAAGTTCACATTACTAAATGTCTAACGTTAGAGAAAAGCTTTCCTGCTCATTTGGTATTCTCTGAACTTGGCATGTTCATTAAATGAATGAATGACTGGCTAGTAGCATTATTACATACATGTTTACAACCTTAAAAACCATCAACTTTGTTGTAAAACTTTCTTCCTATTTGTAAAGATCTCTGCAACAACTACTTTCCTGTCTGATGATGTGCCTAATAAGTTGCAATAGTAAATTTTCAATTCACCCAGCTTTGCAATTATGAATGTTAAAAAGGGGTTGTTGCCATTTAAATTCTTAAGAAATGTTTGGAAAGCATTTAAGAAACATTTTATGTTCAAAATTCAAAATTGGTTTTAATTGTTATACCTAATTATAGTTTTTGAGTTATGCAGTTTGTATTATAAATAAATATAGATCCAGCACCAGGAACAGAAAAAAATAGGAAAATATTTACATTTTAAAGTACAGTGAATTAATTTAATGTATAAAGCCAATAGAATAATTGTTACTTCTGCCAGATGGTATTTTACATTTTGATAAAAAGATACATTCTTAATCATATATGTCAAGGAAAAGAGACCATATGTTGTTAAACACTTCCAATTTGTCATTTAATTTAAAAGGCATTACTGATATTGCCATCATTTTTTGGTGATGTGGTATAAGTATCTTTGGTGTCAATACAATTTAATCTTTTTTAGTAATTTCTTTAGTTCTCTTCAACTATTTGAACAAATAATTCAATGAAGAATTGTCATACCATCTGCTAAGAAAAAGCACAATAAGAGGTTAAATCAAATCCATAGAATCTATGCAGCTTACTCTGGGTGAGAAGAACAGCTTCTGCTTTCAAGGAGCAGCTAAACTTAATTTCCTATTTGTTACTAAAACAGAATATACAGTACAACCCGAATGAGCCTGTATTTACTTTCATTAAGCTCAGGAACCCAGGATAATCTAAAAATTTTTGTTAAAATGCTGATTATTTCATATTATAAAATCTTTTTCCATTTACAGAAAAGTTTTAAATGCAAGAAACCTCATGGGAAAAACAGAAATAACATTTAATCTAAATGAGAAAAAAAGGAAACAGACATTGGATAATTATTCACAAAGGTTTTCCATACCTTCATTTCCTGTGCATTTTTGGAAAGAGAATTTGATAGGCTCTCTTACTCAGTCATCCTCCACCTGCTGTAGGCCTCTAGTGAATGTTGTCTTTTGGGTATTAAGGTCAGAATTACTATGTACATGCACTTTTTCATTGTTGTATGGTACGTGTAGCAGACAGCTTCAGGTTCACTGAGATGAACTTCCAGACCAGGCACAGTTATAGAGGAAGGGATTTATTGAAGCTTATAGATTCAGGGGAAGTTCCATAATGACAGAAAAAGCTGGCCTGCTCTTATAGGACCAGGCAAGAGAGAGAGAGAAAGGCAAAAGCCATACAGCACAGACAGGAATTCCAGCTAGGTACACTTTGCATATCTTTAGATTGAAATTTGAAACCCACCACCACACGTTAAGATCCACCCAGTGACACTGCCTCCAGCCAGGTGGCTACAGAGGCAAACTACAAACTAATAAAACACTGAATATATTGGGGGCCATATATTCAAACTAACACAGTACGTCACTACCCATTTTGCAATTGATGCACATTTGAGCTCTTTCCAGGTTTTTGCTGTTGTGAACAATACTGCTATGAATAGTCTAGGTGCCTTCAGGTTATCTGATGTAGAAATTCTCAAGTGCATGAACCTAAAAGTAAAATCAATAGTTTCTAAAACACACATGTCAATTTTTACTAGCTAATGCTGATTGAATTCTAATATGAACAAAATATTTCCTTGGGTCATGTCATACCAATGAATGTTAAGAATTAAGGTCAAAAAAAAAAAAACAGAATTAATGCCAGACTTCTGGTTAACATGGCAGCATAGGAACCATGCCAAAGTAGCCTAGGGGAGAAAAAGCAAAAACAAACAAAAAACCAACAAAATTCACTCTTCTATTAAAAAGTGAGGTGTATAATAAATTATCAACATCAGCAGAGAAGTAGGAGAGTTCCAGAGTGTCTAGAGCCCAAAGATGCAGGTAGAAGCAGCTCCAGCAGCAGTGGCACCAGTTCTATAAGGACACAGTTGCCAGGCTCAGCCTGAGCCACAGAAAAAAAACAGGTGAAGGGATTTTCCACTCACACTGGCCTCCTTGCAAACTCAAGAAACGTGAGAGGGAGGACAGCAGAGACAAGCGGAGCGGCTCGTGAGGAAGAGGATCCCAAGGACCAGTGGGAGAACATCAGCCACCATCCACAGCCTCCCCTCCCCCACTGCCAGCAACACACATCTTTAGAAACTATGACTTTGTTAGAGGATCTGTTTGTCATAATACCTACTCTTGCATAAATACACTGTGCTGTTTTTCATTGAATGTGTACATTGTGTAGTTAAATTTTTAGAATTTGCCTGTATTTTGATCCACTCAGCCTACTTGAATACTCTCATAGCAGGAAAACCCAACACCTAGGGTCACTTTTGTGGCTACTCTGAGAGTCTTAAGAGCCACACCTAGCTCCTAACGCTCCAATCCTGAAGATATATAACATCATATTGATTGATACAGCGAACAAGACTGCAGATAACTAGAAAACCCAAGCATTAAATTAATTCAAGATGCAAAAATCTCTACATTATAAATACAAGAAAAACAAAAAATCAAGACAATATAAATCCACCAAAAAGTATTAATCCATCAGAAATGACCTTCAGGGAGACTGATTTAGAGGAAATGCCTAAGAAAGATTTCAAAAGAATGATTACAAATATGTTCAAAGAACTCAAAGAGGAAATCAAAATAATCAAAGAAGACACAGGAAATGAATTTAAAGAGATAAGGAGGTCAATACAAGACATAAATAAGGAAACAGAAACAATAAAGAAAAACCAGTCAAAAATACTAGCAATGAAGAACAGAGTAAGTGAAATAAACTCTGTAGAAAATCTCACCAGTAGAATGGACAAAGGAGAGAACAGAATATCTAAACTAGAGGACCAGGTGGCAAATCTAATACAGTCCAACAAAAAGAAAGACAAACTAATAGGAAGGTATGAATGGGAATTTCAAGATATTCGGGACACTAAGATCAAACATAAGAATTCAGAGCTGGGCGTGGTGGTGCACACCTTTAATCCCAGCACTCGGAAGGCAGAGGTAGGAGGATCGCAGTGAGTTCAAGGCCACCTTGAGACTACATAGTGAATTCCAGGTCAGCCTAAAAAAAAAAAAAAAAAAAAAAAAAAAAAGAATTCAGAGTATAATAGAAGGAGAAGAATTTCACTCCAAAGGCACAATAGGCATTTTCAACAAAATCAAAGAAAACTTCCCCCAAATTAGGAAAGAGATGACAATGCAGATACAGGAAGCCTTTAGAAACAGACAAAACCTGGAAAAAAGCTCTCCTTGTTGTATTATAATTAAACTACCAACAATACAAAACAAAGAAAATATATTGAAAGCAGCTAGAGAGAAAAATCAAGTCACCTACAAAGCCCATCAGGATCACAACAGATTACTCAA
This sequence comes from Orientallactaga sibirica, assembly GCA_036365145.1. NCBI lineage: Eukaryota > Metazoa > Chordata > Mammalia > Rodentia > Dipodidae > Orientallactaga > Orientallactaga sibirica. The sequence continues at coordinate 55,874,997 of JAEOAD010000004.1, forward strand.
CACAAAGTTTAAAAGCCAGAAGGGCTTGGAATGATGTATTTCAGGTTCAGAAAGATAACAACTGTCAACCATGGCTACTTTATACTACAAACCTATCTATTCAAATAGAGGGAGAAATAGGAACATTCCCCAACAAAAGCAGACTAAAGGAACACTTGAAAACAAAGCCAGCTCTACATAAAATATTTGAAAGGATCCTCCATGCTGAAGAAAAAGAAAGCTCACATATAGGGAACCTGGAAAAAATAAACCATACTCAAATACTAGTTAATACAAGAAAGCAAAAGTAAAACCAGAAAAACTAAAAAACAAGAAAAATGGCAAAAATAAATACACAGCTTTCAATAATAACTCTTAATATCAATGGTCTAATGCCCCAACCAAAAGACATAAGTTTGCAGATTGGGTTAAAAAGCAATTTGTTCCCAAGAAACTCACTTTTCTATAAAGGATGGACAGTATCTTAGGGTGAAAATTTGGAAACAGTGTTTCAAGCAAACAGGCCTAGAAAACAAGCAGGGATTGCTATCCTAATATCTGACAGGGTAGACTTCAGACCAACATTAATTAGAAAAGATAAGGAAGGTCACTTTATATTGATTAAAGGAACATTCCAACAGGAGGACATTACAATCCTAAACATATATTCACTTAACATGGGGACTCCCAATTTCATCAAATACTATTAGAAATAAGGTTACAGATAACACCAAACACAGTTGTAGTGGGTAACGTCAACACCCCACTCTCACCAATTGACAGGTCATCCTGGCAAAAATAGAGATGCATCCGGATTAAATGATGTCCTTGAACAAGTGGACCTAATAGATATCTACAGGACATTTCATCCCAATGTTGCAGAACACATTCTTTTCAGCAGCACATGGAACATTCTCTAAAATAGACCATATATTAGGACACAAAGCAAATCTTAGCAAATACAGGAAAAGTAAAATAATTCCTTGCACTCTATGTGATCACAGTGGGATCAAACTACAAATCAATAGCAAGAAAAGCTATAGAGCATACACAAAATCATGGAAACTAAACAATACACTACTAAATGATGAATGGGTCAATGAGGGAATCAAGAAGGAAATAAAAAAGTTCATAGAGTCAAATGATAATGAGAACACAACATACCAAAACCTTTGGGACACAATGAAGGCATTCCTAACAGAGAAATTTATAGCTTTTAGTGCCTACATTAAGAAATTAGAAAGGTCACAAGTAAACAACTTAATGCTTCACCTTAAGACCTTGGGAAAAGAAGAACAAGGCAAACCAAAAATCAGTAGATGGGAAGAAATAATAAAGAGTAGGGCAGAAATTAATGAAATAGAAACCAAAAAAAAACAAAAACAATCCAAAGAATCAATAAAACAAACAGTTGGTTCTTTGAAAGGATGAACAAGATTGATAAACCCTTAGCAAATCTGACCAAAAGAAAGAGAGAAGAGACACAATTAATAAAATTAGAGATGAAAAAGGCACCATCACAACAGATACCAGAGAAATTCAAAAAAATCATAGTGACATATTTTAAGAACATATACTCCACTAAGTTTGAAAATCTGAAAGAAATGGATAATTTCCTTGATTTCTATGACCTACCTAAATTAAATCAAGATGAGATTAACCACTTAAATAGACCTATAACAAGCATGGAGATCCTATGAAAACTTTAAAACACTCAAGCAAGAAATTGCAGAAGACACTAGGAAATGGAAAGACATCCCTTGTTCTTGGATTGGAAGAATCAATATTGTGAAAAATGGCAATCTTACCAAAAGCAATCTACACATTTAGTGCAATCTCCATTAAAATTCCAATGGCATTCTTCACAGAAATAGAAAAAACAAACCAAAAATTCATCTGAAAGCACAAAACACCTCAAATATCTAAAACAATTTTGAGCAACAAAAATAAGGCTGGTGATTTACCTGATTTAAACCTATATTACAGAGTCATAGTAACAAAAATAGCATGGTACTGGCACAAAAACAGACATGTAGATCAATGGAACAGAATTGAGGACCCAGATATAAGTCCAGGTAGCTATAGCCACCTGATCTTCAACAAAAATGCCAAAAGTACTCATTGGAGAAAAGACAGCCTCTTCAGAAATAGTGCTGGGAAAACTGGATATGTATCTGTAGAAGGATGGAAATAGATTCTTGTCTCTCTCCATGCACAAGAATTAATGGATCAAAGATCTTACTATCAGACCTGAAATTCTGAAACTGCTAGATGAAAAAGTAGGTGAAACCCTTCAACATATTGGTTTTGGCAAAGACTTTCTAAATATAATCCCAATTGCTCAGGAAATAAAACCGCAGATCAACCACTGGGAACTCATGAAATTACAATGCTTTTGTACAGCTGTGAATACACTGTGAATAGAGCAAAGAGGCAACCTACAGAATGGGAGAAAATCTTTGCCAGCTATACATCTGACACAGGATTAATATCTAGGATATACAAAGAACTCAAAAAATTAAATAATAAGAAATCAAACAACCCAATTAAAAAATGGACCATGGAACTAAATAGAGTTCTCAGAAGAAGAAATACCGCATATTAACATCTAAAAAATTTGTTCTGCATCCCTAGTCATCAGGGAAATGCAGATTAAAACTATGTTGAGATTCCATCTCACTCCTGCCAGATTGGCTACCATAATGAAAACAAATGACCACAAATGCTGTTGAGGATGCAGAAAAAGAGGAACCCTTCTACACTGTTGGTGGGAATGCAATCAGGTTCAGCCATTATGGAAATCAGTGTGGAGGTTCCTGAGACAGCCAAAAATAAATCTACTATATGGTCCAGCTATACCAGTCCTAGGCATATATCCTAAGGACTCGTCTCACTACCTTAGAGATACTTGCTCCACCATGTTTATTGCCACTCTATGCACAATAGCTAAGAAATGGAACCAACCTAGATGTCCCTCAACTGAGGAATGGATAATGAAGATGTGGCACATTTACACAATGGAGTTCTATTCAGCGGTAAAGAAAAATGAAGTTATGAAATTTGCAGGAAAATGGATGGATCTGGAAAGGAATATACTTAGTGAGGTAACCCAGGCCCAGAAAGCTAAATGTCACATATTCTCTCTTATGTATGGATCCTAGCTACAAATGATTGGACTTCTATTCCTATGTGAGTAGGAATAAAACTCAGTAGCAGAAGCCAGTAAGCCAGAAAGGGGATAAAAGGGAATAGAAAGGAAGGGATGGGGAACTTAATAGGATGGTTTTGTACATATGTAAGTAGAGAAACAGGTTAATGGGGGGTGAAAAGGCCTAAGTGAGGTTAGGGGAAGGGACTGAGTAAAGCAAAGGTGGAGGGAGGGCTAATCAAAATCTAAGAGTATATAAATAAATCATATGGAAACCTACTTTTCTGGACAATGGAACACTCAGAAGCCATAAATTGTTACTAGAAGATTTTCAGTGCCAGGGATGGGATACCTTCCAGTGAGTTGTTGGCCAGGGAGGTCACTGATACCCTCAAAACATTACAGGCCATTGCCGAGGCCCTTGGTTTCCCACCAGGAATAGATGGTAAGACCCTATTGCACTCTGAGAAATCCTGTTGGAGCTGAGCTGAAAGCTGCCTCCATGTGGCCCAGCTGACAGAAAGCTGGAAAAAGCTATGCTTCATGCAGTTCAATGGGAGAGAGAGAAATCACCAGTGAAGATACTCAACAGTTGAATACTGCAAGCCTTAAATTTGGTCAGCCAGGCCAAATGAGCCAATGGGTGCTGTAGTGGCATGTCTGTTATGGTGGAATCCAACTGCTCTCTAATTGGACTGGAGGCCTGCTCCATGGGAGGGAATATATCCCTGATACTGAAAACCTACAACAGGAGTAGTCATTAGCTGTAGAGGTATAACATCTGCTGGTGTCTGGCTAAATGTGTATACTATGCTCATCAAACTGCCCAGTAAGCACTTCTCTTAATGTTCATATCCATATATTAATGCTACTCTCACTTTGGGTTAGAGAAGCTTCTCTTTTCAGATGGTGGTGACCTTGGGATGACTCAGAAGGCACCATGGTGCTAAGAAGTGACAGAGGACCCTTCTCAAAAAAAAAAAAAAAAAAAAAAAAAAAAAGAAGTGACAGAGGAGTGCACAGCACTGAAATATCTCTAACATACCTTCCAAGGCTCAGGGTCCATTGCGGAAGAGGTGGCAGAAAGAATGTAAGAGCCAAAGGAAGGGTAGGACTCCTTACAACGTGCTTCTCAAGACACAAAATTGCCTGGATATCCATGACCTCACAGTGCCTGACACTACCTACACAAGCCCATCATAATAGGAGGAAAAGATCATGACATCAAAATAAAAGAGAGACTGATTGAGAGGGGGAGGGGATATGATGGAGAGTGGAGTTTCAAAAGGAAAGTGGGGGGAGGGAGGGAATTACCATGGGATATTGTTTAAAATTATGGAAGTTGTCAATAAAAGAAAAAAAATTTTAAAGAATTAGGGCTGGAGAGATGACTTAGTGAAGCCTAAGGAACCAGGTTTGATTCTCCAGCCATGTAAGCCAGATGCACATGGTGCGCATGTATCTGGAGTTCATATGCAGTTCATATGGAGTTCATACGAGGCCCTGGAATGCCCATTCTCACTCACATACACACACACACACTCTCTCTAATAAATAAATAGATAAATAAAAATAAATCTTTAAAGAAAAGAATTAATGTCACTAGACTTGTTATTTTTTTTCCAAGCTAACTGGAATAAAATGGCTTTTTTCTTTTTTTGCTTTAACCAGCATGTTCCTGATTACTAATAAAGTTGAGTACCTTTCATATGTTTGTTGGACATTCATATTATTTCTCTTTTCTCAAGTGCTAATTCATGATTTTAGGATATTATTTTTTTAATTACTTGTCTTGTATGCATTTTCAAACTTTTCACTCTTCATCTCAATTAAAGGAAGCCCCCAAAAGTCCATGATAAGGAAAAGGTTATAGAGCTAGTTAGTAGCAAAAATAGAGTTGGTCAATAGGGGAGCCAAAATTCATAGTAACACATGATTTCTTTTCCTTTAGGGGAAAAGCAACTCATGTGTAATGCTATTTCCTTCTCTGTTTTAATTTTACTTCCCTAGATTTCATTGGCACTTGAGATTGTATTCTATTCTTTAGTTGAGTAAGGTGGCACACTTGTGTAACTAGGAGGCTGCACTAGGGAGGCTGAGATAGGAAGATTGAGAGTCCAAGGCCAGCCAATCCTTGTACATAGTAAGACCTTGTCAAGAAAACAGAAGACTATATACTCTATTCTTTGGATTGGACATGCTCTTTTCTCAGCCAGGGCAATATATATTGGCATAGCAGAGAGACTACACTAAACCTTGAGAACCCTGAAAAGTCACAGGTGGGTATATGCATTATATTTGAAAATAATAGAATATTTATAAACAATCATTCTGGACACTCAGATTTAAGTGATGGGGTATGGAAAGGTATAGGTTAATAAAGAGTTATGGATGTGTCTATGTTCCATGACATTTCCTGGGGAGACATGAAGAATCATCTGTTCATCCCAGATAGAGCACCAACGACCACAGAAGGGACTCCATCTAAATCCAGCTTGATGAAACACACTTATAAGAATGCTACCAATCCAGCGGCAACTGTGCCAACCACACTAGAAAGTCCCCTGGGTAGTTCACAGGCAGCTGTGCTACTGAAATGTGTCCTGCCCCAGCAAGGATTGCTTTTTATATACTCTCAGGAAAGGGAGGGGTCTTGTAAGGATCTTGTGACTCTCTGATCTGTCTCCTCAATGTCTGAAATGATTAAAAAGCAAAACAAATACAGTATATTTCTTGTTGCTATTAGTACCACAGATGGTGCACAGGATAATTTTAGATGGTTCATGGCACTGTTTTTATACTAACAGGGACATATACTTATTTTTTTCTAAAGGCATGCACCACCATGTCTGGCTTTTCTTTTTTAATATATTTTATTTATTTATTTGAGAGAGAGGAATAAGCAGGATAAAAGAGAGAGAGAGAGAGAGAATGGGCATACTAGGGCCTCTAGCCACTACAAACGAACTCCAGATGCATGTGTCCCCTTGTGCATCTGGCTTATGTGGGTCCTGGAGAGTCAAACTGGCATCCTTTGGCTTTTCAGGCAAATGCCTTAACCACTAAGCCATCTCTCCAGCCCTTATTTTGATGTATATTAGAAAAAAATATAAAGAACATATTAAGCTGGGCATGGTGGCACATGCCTTTAATCCCAGCACTTGGGAGGCAGAAGTAGGAGAATCTCCATGAATTTGAGGCCATCCTGAGACTACATAGTGAATTCCAAGTCAGCCTGCACTACAGTGAGATCCTACCTAGAAAAACCAAAATAAATAAATAAATAAATAAATAAATAAATAAATAAATAAATCAGAACATATCAGAGCTGTCATTTTATGGCCATTATTGCTGAAGGCCATGCTCAATTACTTTCAAATGTATCTTTTTGTTTTGTTTTTATTTTTGTTTTGAGGTAGGGTCTCACTCTACCCAGGCTAACCTGGAATTCACATATAAAATGTATCTATTTTTAAAATATTTGTATTTATTTATTTATTTGACATACACATATACACAGAGGAAGAAAGAGAGAATATGGGCACACTAGGGCCTCTAAACACTGCAAGTGAAGTACAGATGCATGCGCCACTTTGTGCATCTGGCTTATGTGGGTACTGGGGAATTGAACTAGGGTCGTTAGGCTCTGGAGGCAAGTGCCTTAACCACTGTGCCATCTCTCCAGCCCAGAAACTGTATCTATTTTTTAATATTTTATTTTTATTTATTTATCTGAGAGAGAGGATATATATATATAAAGAGAGAGAATGGGCATGCTAGGGCTTCCAGCCACTGCAAACGAACTCCAGACCCATGTGCCACCTTGTGTATCTGGATTACATAGGTCCTGGGAATTGAATCTGGGTCCTTCAACTTTGTAGGCAAATGCCTTAACTGCTAAGCCATTTTTCCAGCCCAACTGCATCTATTTTTGAAGTAAACAGTGATAAAAGCAGTTTGCCAAAAGCTGAGCATGGTGGTGCATGCCTTTAATCCCAGCTCTTGGGAAGCAGAGATAGGAGGATTGCCATGAATTTGAGGTCACTCTGAGACTACAGAGTGAATTCCAGGTCAGCCTGGGCTATAGTAAGACCCTACCTCAAAAAAACCAAAAAAAAAAAAAAAGTAGTATACCAATGCAAAAAATATGATAATCATACAAAAATGGACAAAATTTGGAGAAACTCTGAACAATCATTTTGATACCAGACAGAAGAGCTCATAAAGTGACTCTATCACTTCCAACTTATGTGAATTTGGGTAAGTTACTTTTCTTGACTGTATTGGCTAGTCTATGAGTTGCCTTAGCAAAGACCAAAATGATAATGCATTAAGTTTTAACATTTCTTTCTCATTTAACATTTAACATTTCTTTCTTAGACGAAAGTCTAAAGTTCAAGGCAGTGAGAATCAGGGTGACATCAGTCCATTCATCTTCTAACACCATAGTTTGGTGCAAAGGGGGATAAGAGGAGGTACAAACTAGATTTTACCCATATCACTTGTTTTTTTCATTCCAGTGGCTAACTGTAAAAGAGACTTGTCTCTAATGAGAAGGAAGAAAACAAGAATTCAAGACACTGGGCACTGAACAAAATCAAAGATCCCTGAGAGGTAAAAAAACAAATGATCATAACCCTGCAATTCCCTCAGTTGTTCCAGCTTACTATCTGGAAGTTTCCAGTCCTTAGCACCTGAAGGGACAGACCACAAGGAGCCCAGAGGCCTCCCTAAATTTTGAAGAGTTATGTGGGAATCTGGGAGAAGCAAGGCTGCAGAGCAGAGATGCAGGATATTGCAGAGAGGAGAGAGCTACACAGAGAGAACTTTGGGAAGGCATATCACCCTGAATGTACCTAATATCATTTGATCTCGGAAGCTAAGTAGGGTCAGGCTTGGTTAGTACTTGGATGGGAGAACTTCAGGGTTGGAGAGATGGCTTGGTTGGTAAGATCACTTGTTGCATAAACATGAAGATCCAAGTTTGATCTCCAGTACCCCCATATAAAAAACATGCATGGCTGCACATGCCTGTGATGCCATCACTGAAGGGAGTAGGGACAGGAGGATGGCTGGAGCTAGCTGGTTAGCCAGTCTAACCAAAAAATGACATTGGCTCCAGGTTCAGTGAGAGACCCTGTCTAAAGGAAACAGTGAAAGAGCAATAAACACCTAAATAAAATAAAATGGAACTTTGAAGAGCTGAACAGAGATCCCCTCAACCATTTCACTTAGTGGTGATCAATGAGTGCATGGGTGTGGCTAGGGGTGAGGGGAAGAACCATATGAAGGATTAGGATAAAGGACTATCCCCAGATAGACTTGGGAAAACGTCATTTAAATAGCATGAATTGGGACACCAACGTGGAAGACAAAGGTATATGCTCAGGAATGAGCACCACATGAGACAGAAGCCTATTCCTGCTTAAGAAAACCTAGAAGTGGGGCTGGAGAGATGGCTTAGTGGTTAAGGCATTTGCCTGTGAAGCCTAAGGATCCTGGTTCAATTCTCCAGGTCTCACATGAACCAGATGCCCACGGTGGAGTTTGTTTGCAGTGGCTATAGGCCCTGGCATGCCCATTCTCACTCTCTCGCTCTCTCCCTCTCTCTGTCTCTAATAAATAAATAAATTAAAAAACAAAACAAAACAAAAACCTAGAATCAGGGCTGGAGAGATGGCTTAGCAGTTAAGGTGCTTGCCTGTGAAGCCTAAGTCCTGAGGATCAACTCCCCAGAACCCACTTAAGCCAGACACACAACGTCACACATGCACACAAGGTGGCACACATGTCTGGAGTTCAATTGCAGTGGCTAGAGACCCTAATGCGTCAATTCTCTCTCCCCCTTAGAAAAAAAAGCCTAGAAGAGGGCTGAAGAGATAACTTAGAAGTCAAGGCACTTGCCTGGGAAGCTTAAGTTCCCCAGTACCCAAATAAAGTGAGATGCTCAGAGTAGAACATGCATCTGGCATTTGTTTGCAATGGCTAGAGGCCCTAAATTGTTTCTCTCTCTCTCTCTCTCTCTCCTTGCAAATAAATAAAAGTATTTTTAAAATTTTATTTATTTATTTATTTAAGACAGACAGAAAGAGAGAGAGAGAGAGAGAATAAGCATGCCAGGGTATCCAGCCACTACAAATGAACTCCAGATGCATGTGCCATGTGCATCTGGCTTACATGGGTCCTGGGGAACTGAACCTGGGTCCTTTTGCAGGCAAGTGCCTTAACCACTTGGCCATCTCTCCATCCCCAAATAAAAGTATTTATAAAAGTCCATTTTTGAGCCTGGCATGGTAGTGCATGCCTTAAATCCAGCACTCGGGAGGCAGATGTAGGAGGATCACTGTGAGTTCAAGGCCACCCTGAGACTACAAAGTGAATTCCAGGTTAGCCTGAGCTACAGCAAGACCCTACCTTGTAAAAAAAAAATTCATTTTTGTTTGGGGGTTGGAGAGATTGCTCAGTGGTTAAGGGTGCTTGCTTGCAAAGCCTGACTACCTGGGTTCTATTCCTCAGTAACCACATAAAGCAAAGTGGTGCCTGTGTCTGGAGTCGTTTGCAGTGACACTAGGCCCTGGCATGCCCATTCTCATTCTTTTTCTGTCCCTACTTTCAAACAAAAAATATTTTTTAAAAAAATCCTCATTCTGGCCTGGAGAGATGGCTTAGCAGTTAAGGCGCTTGCCTGCAAAGCCAAAGGACCTCAGTTTGATTCCCCAGGACCTACTTAAGCCAGATGCACAAGGTGGCACATGCATCTGGAGTTCGTTTGCGGTGGCTGGAAGCCCTAGAGCACCCATTCTCTCTCTTTCTCTCTCCCTCTTTCCTTCTCTTAACTAAATAAAAATAATTTTTAAAAAATCCTCATTCTTTTTTTCTTCTTTTTTTAAAAAAAGATATTCCTAAATTTTTGTTTGTTTGTTTTTGTTTTTTTCAAGGTAGGGTTTTACTCTAGCCCAGGCTGACCTGGAATTCACTATGGAATCTCAGGGTGGCCTCAAACTCATGGTGATCATCCTTCCTCTTCCTCTTGAGTGCTGGGATTAAAGGCATGCACCACTACACCCGGCTTTTGCTTTTTTTTTGTGGCGCTGGAAAATGAATTTAAACAAATGCCCTGCCTCTGATTTATATTCTTCATCTTAACAAGTTTTTTCCCTAAACCTTTATTTTGAGAAAGGGTCTGCACTAAATTGTGCAAGCTGGTCTTGAATTCAATCTGTATGCTTAGTCAGGCCTTGAACTTGCAATTCTGATGCATTGGCCCACCCAGTAGCTGGGATCCCAGACTTCTGATACCAGGCACAGATGCCCATTCTTTTGTTAACAAGTATGTGCAGGGAAGTAATCTCTGTTTTTGCATTTGACCAGGCCTCTTTTAGAGTCTTTTAGCTAACTTTTATCTCCACATTTTAAGGGGAAAATAAACAACAATAATTATTGTTTAATAATAGAACACATGAATAAAGATGAGAATAATTTTGGGTTTTTAACCTAGAAAATAAAACTAAGAAATGAATTCAAGTGAATGCTAAGTTATGTCAAGAAAAATACCTAATTATCCTTTGTCCTTTAGAGGATAGAGAAGGATAATTTTGAAATGTCTATTATTTATAAATACAAAAGACTTTATCAACTATAAGAATAGTCTAAAGAAATACTTAAAAATACAAGGAATATAGAGGAAGAGCCCAATTTTTGGAATGATATTGCTGTTTCTTCCACATATTATTTGAGGAATTTATAGAGGGAAAAAAGCTGAGGAACCTCCCCTAAAATTGTCAAATCATAGGAAAGACAAAAAAAGCAGAATAGAGGAGATACAGTAAGCCAGTATCTCTTTTTGTTTTTAAATTTTATTTAAATTTGTGTTTTGTTTTTTGTTTTTTGAGGTAGGGTTTCACTCTAGTCCAGGCTGACCTGGAATTCACTATGTAGTCTCAGGGTGGCCTTGAACTCACAGCGATCCTCCTATGTCTGCCTCCTGAGTGCTGGGATTAAAGACGTGCACCACCAAGCCCGGCTCAGTATCTCTCTCTCTCTCTTTCTTTCTCTCTCTCTCTCTTTGGGTTTTCAAGGTAGGGTCTCACTCTGGTCCAGGCTGACCTGGAATTAGCTGTGTAGTCTCAGGGTGGCCTTGAACTCATGGCAATCCTCCTACCTCTGCCTCCCAAGTGCTGGGATTAAAGGCGTGTGCCACCACGCCCGGCTAGTATCTCTTTTTAAACTATTGTAACTGACCCTTTAGAGATACTTGTTCTTTGGTACATGTGTGTGGTGTGTGTGCATTTATTTATGCATGCTCATACCTGTATGGTCACATGTGGGGGCCTGGACTTGAATATGTGATCATGCATGTGAAGGCAATACTTTGACACGGGTGTCTAAATCATTCTCCACCTTCTTTATTGAGATTTTTGAGACTGAACCAGAGCTCACTGATTCAGATAGTCTATCTATCTACCTTGCCCTGGGGATTGGCCTGATTGTGTCTCTTGAGTGCTGGGATTACGAGTGTGCACTGCCTTGCCTAGCATTTTCCATGGGTGCAGAGGATCCAAACTCAGGTCCTTACACTGTGTGTGGCAAGCACTTTGCCCATTCAGTCATGTATCTCTCCAGCCCCATTTGGAGGTACTCTTCTGTGTATTCCTGCTTATGTATATTCCTCTTTCTGAGTTGTGATTTAATTATAGAATGAAAGAAGTATGGAATTACCATTTCCTTTTTTCTTGTGATCTTTTTTTTTTTTTTTTTTTTTTTTTTTTTTGGTTTTTCAAGGTAGGGTCTCACTCTGGCCCAGGCTGACTTGAACTTACGGCAGTCTTCCTACCTCTGCCTCCAGAGTTCTGGGATTAAAGGTGTGCGCCACCATGCCTGGCTTCATTGTGACCTTTTTTTACTAGTTTATAACATACTTTAATCATATTCACCCTTGCCTTTTTTTTTTTTTTTTTTTTTTTTTTTTTGGTTTTTCAAGGAAGGGTCTCACGTTAGTCCAGGCTGACCTGGAATTCACTATGTATTCTCAGGGAGACTTCAAACTCACAGGGATCCTCCTACCTCTGGCTTCCTCAGTGCTGGGAATAAAAGCATGTGCCACTATGCCCAGCTCATTCACCCTTTCTTGTCCCCTACTAGTGCTTTCATAAGATCTTACTCTCAAGAGTTGTCTTGAAACTTAGTTTTCTTAATAAAATTCTCAAACTGACAACTTAGGTGCTATTTAAGAGAAAAAAATATTAGTGACTCATTGATTAGGATTTTTATAAAGCTTCAACCCTTTAATAAAATAAACTTGATCTACTCACAAGTATAAGGATTAAATCAAAATGTGTTAAGTATCATAAAATGTTGCTCTAGTTAAACTTCAAAAGCTTTCTCAGCCTTTAATGAGGCAGTTTAAACAAAATCATCTTTGTTAGAGGATATTGGGTCTATAAAGAGTTCTATTATTAGAGTATAACTATTTTTATAATGAACTTGTTTGATATTTAGACTAGTATTAGTTTCTTAGTATTTTGTGATTTCTTTATGTAATTATTGTAAATTTAATTAGTTGAGCACTAACTGTAACATTTTAAAATGTTAGTATAATAGATGAATTTCCTTCCAATTTGGGTGAAAATGAGCTCATTTCTGGACATAATTTTAAGTTTATTCACAAAAATGACAAAACTTATTACAGATAGATGGTAACTTTTAAAATAGACTTCAGTCCTACACTGAAAAAGTTCAAAAAGGTTTAAAAGTAAAATGAATAAAAATTAAATGGAATGAAATTTTTATTGATAGTTTTAAAAAATATTTTATTTTTATTTATTTATTTGAAAGAGAAAGAGGCAGATAGACAATGGGCATGCCAGGGCCTCTAGCCACTGCAAAAAACTCCAGACACATATGCCACCTTGTGCATCTGGCTTTACGTGGAACCTGGGAAATTGAACCTGGGTCCTTTGGATATGCAGCCAAGCACCTTAACTGCTAAGCCATCTCTTCAGCCTTTTGTTGTTGTTGTTAATATTTTATAGGTTGTTTGGTGTTTTGTTGTTGTTGTTGTTGGTTTTTTGAGTTAGAGTCTCACTCTACCCAGGCTGACCTGGAATTCACTATGTAATCTCGGGGTGGCCTTGACCTCACAGCAATCCTCCTACCTCTGCCTCCTGAGTACTAGGATTAAAAGCACGCACCATCACACCCAGCCTAGTTTTTTTTTTTTTAATTCTGTGTTTCAAAACATAATTGGATCATGAATGCTTAACAAGAACAACTAAGTTATTTATCATTCTAAAATATTTTAGATAATGTTATCATACAACTCAAGATAAAATCATATATTTTTTGCATATTTGTATGAAATAACTTTATGACAAAAGAGCTGGCTGGAATTGTAATTTTTTTTTATTTTTTATTTTTTGGTTTTTCGAGATAGGGTCGCACTCTAGCCCAGGCTGACCTCAAATTAACTATGTAGTCTTAGGGTGGCCTTGAACTCATGGCAATCCTCCTACCTCTGCCTCCCGAGTGCTGGGATTAAAGGCATGCACCACCATGCCCAGCTTTTTTGGAATTGTAATTCTTTTTTTTTCCCCTGAAGTAATGTTCCACTCTAGCACAGGCTGACCTGGAATTCACTATGTAATCTCAGGCTGGCCTTGACTCATAGTGATCCACCTATCTCTGCCTCCTGAGTACTGGGATTAAAGGCTTGTGCCACCATGTCCAATTTGGAGTTTCAATTTTAACCACAATCTCTATGTTTTAGAATTACTTCAGAGCTGATGCCTTCTGATAAGATACTTTGGAATTTAGATGTAATCAATGTGTTGTGCCAAAGTGCATCTTTGTAAAATGTTTCTAACAAATTTTGAATTACTTGCAGGAATTTAAAAATAACTCTCTCTCAAAGGAAGACACATATTGAATAGTTCTTTGAAGTGTCTACTTAGTTTTTTTCTAACCTATACATGTTGATATTTCACAGTGCTAATAAACAATTAATCTATGAGACACATGCAAAAGATTTAAAACTAATCAAAATTACTAAGAATTAGCCAGGCATGGTGACACATGCCTTTAATCCCAGCACTTGGGAGGCTGTGGTAGGAGGATTGCTGTGAGTTCAAGTCCACCCTGAGACTACATAGTGAATTTCAGGTCAGCCTGAAAAAATTACTAAGAATTAAAAAATGAAAATAGAATAGGCCAATTGCTGCAAAATAAAATAAATAAGTAAATAAGCTTATTAGCTGGACATGGTGGCTCAGGCCTATAATCCTAGCACTTGGGACTCAGAGATAGGAGGCTACATAGTGAGACCCTTTATCAAAACTAACTAAATAAATACCAACAGCAATAACAAAAAGCAACCTGCAAGGGTTGGGGTTGTAGCTCACTGGAAGAGTGCTTGCTTAGTCCATGCAAAGGTTCTGGCTTTGATTCCCAGCTATCCAAGAGGAAGAAAAGAAAGATCGTATTTCTATTGCTAGTCTATAGTTTCATTTAATCTTAACAAAGGGATAGTAAAATGAAAAAAAATACAAAAGGTTTTAACCACCTTATGCTGCTTAATTTTTACTTTAAGTCATTTAACTGTTCTGAATATCTGTGTGCCTATACTGAGGTTAACCCTAGAGCCATGCCCATGCTAAGCAACATTGAAGTATACCCCTCCCCCTTATTATTATTCTACCAATGGAATTTTTTGTCAATGAGTCATAGAAAGTAGAATAAAATGGGAAACCTTAGAGCTTTCAGTAGATTTGCTAATTTTTTCCTATATGAAAATTTAAAGAAATGTTTAATGACTATACTTTTACTTCTAGAATATATATATTCAGCAAAGACTTTTAGGATGCTATACCTTAAACACTCAATGTCCTCCAAAGGCCCATGTGTTAAAGGATTTATCCCCAGGGACCAGGGTAGTGAGTGCTACTGGGAGCTAGTAAAACCTTTAAGAAATTTGACCTAATGGGATGTTGTAATGACAAGTGGCTTGAAAAGGATTCTATGATGCTGGCCTTTTTCTTTTTCCTCTTCTTACTTCTTAGCCATTGTTCATACAGTGATGTGCTGCTTCCCTGCAGGTGCAAAGTAAGGGACCCAGCTGGTCATGGGTCCGACTTCAAAACTGTGAGCCAAAAACAAAACCTTTCTCATTATAACATAATGATTTCAGTTACTTGTTAAAGTAACATACATACATACATATAGGGGGTGAGGGGCAGGGGGCTGGAGAGATGAATCAGCAGTTAAGGCATTTGCCTACAAAGCCTAACAACCCAGGTCTGATTCCTCAGTACCCTTGTAAAGCCAGATGCACAGTGATGCATGCGTCTGGAGTTCATTTGCAGTGGTTAGAAACCCTAGTGTGCCCATATTCTCTCCCTCTCTCTCTCTGTGCAAGTAAATCATTAAAAATATTTTTAAGCCACCTTTTCCTTCTTCAATGACTTTTACATATACATTTTAGATCTTTTTGAATGTTATTTGGGGGTCTGGAATGAAATAAGGGTCCAAATATGCATTTCCCACCCTTACTACCTACCTATTACTCCATTTGTTAAGTAAATTGTCTGATTTGCAATATCACCTTTCTAATCTTTACTTGTATTAAATCTAACCCTAGTTTCTGGTACTTGAGTTTTAGGACTGCATCTGCATCTCCTCATTCTGCTACTCATTAGTGGTCAGAAAGAATGAAGAGCCCTAACTTTCTCTTTTGCTAACTGTGAAGACTTTTAGTTCTGTACACCAATGGTTTGGTGTGGTTTGGTTTGCATTTACCATTATTTATTGTCATCTGTAAAAAGTCTTATCTATTTCATTTGTGATTGAATCAGACGTATAAGATACTTATATAGTAATCAAAATGGTTAAGTGGTTCAGTGGTTATCAATTTTGGGCCCAGAATGAAGATAATACAACTTACTCAGTAGGATTTTCATGACTTCAGATTTGTAAAGTAGAGCTGGAGAGATGGCTCAGCAGTTAAGGCACTTGCCCATAAAGCCTAACTACCCAAATTCTATTCCCCAGTACCCACATAAAAAGCCAGTTGCACAAAGTGGTGCATGTGTCTGGAGTTTGTTTGCAGAAGCTTAATCCCAGCACTTGGGAAGCTGAGGTAAGGAAGATCGCTGTGAGTTTGAGGCCAACCTGAGACTATATAGAGAATTCCAGGTCAACCTGGCTAGAGCAAGAGCCTACCTCAAAAAAAAAAAAAAACAAACAAAAGATTATTAAATACACAGTATGTCTTAGATTTTTTTTTTTTTTTTTTTGCCATAACAAGCTTACCAGAAGTTGGGTAGCTAACATCTGTTAAGGACTTTATGTTGCATCCTAATATGTCAGAAGGTATCACATGGTGAGGAAAAAGTATCGACAAAGTTTACTTTCATAACATAGCCATTCCCACAATGAGCCATAAATGCTTTATCTATGAATGGAGTGGTCTTGAATGAAATGACTGGAGAGAAGAAAAATAGTACAAATTTTTAGTGAGCACTGTGAGCATCTAGGAACAAACTTTAAGGAAATATTTCAGGAAAAATTTTCTTCAGGATTTCTCATCACATAGTCATGAAGTACTTGACCCTTTTATTATTTTTTTCCTTGGAAAGACTTGAAAATCATTAAACATTTGCATTGAGTCAGCTTACTGACAAAATGTGGTAAACCAACTGCTTTCCTCATGTATTGCTTCATTTTTCAAGAAAACACTCTGGTTTCCTGACCACCATATAAAATAAATTTTTAAGAGCTGATTTCTTATATAACCTTAATGCCATTCTCATGTTATTTTTTTCTTACCCTCTACCTGTGCCTTTGCATCAATATTACATGTAAATTTCAGTTCTGTGCTCTTAGCTTATATGCCTTTTGCTCTCTTTGTCATTTTAAATCTGTCATTCTATTGTTAGTTCTTGCTCAGAACATCTTAAATCCTTCCCTTGTCTGTTCATATGCCAGCTGAAACATTTCCTTCAGTACTGATTTAGGTTTTACTACTGACTAGCCTTGCTTATCTGTGTTAATGAAAGGGCCCCAGGACTAAAGGAACCAAAGCTTATTGAATACCTACCACAGCCACACAGTGCCACTTAGGATTTCACATAGTTGCTATAATGAATTATTTGTAGAAGTGAAGGTTTACCTCAGAGAGACTTCAAATTGTCTCAAAACTAAAAAATGGTGAAGTTAGGATTCAATGCAATGCCCAGCTATCTCCAAATTCTATATGTATATTCCTCATCTCACAATGGTGATGGACTCATAAAGAATTTCTATCTATGGGAAAAATTATGATGATCTTTTTTGTTTTGTTTATGAATCAGTCTCACTTTAGCCCAGGTTGACTTGGGATTCACTCTGTAGTCTAGGTTGGCCTCAAACTCATGGCAATCCTGCTACCTCAGCCTCCTGAGTACTAGGATTAAAGGTGATAGCCACCACAACTAGCTTAAAAAAATAATTTGGGGGCTGGAGAGATGGCTTAGCAGTTAAGGCGCCTGCCTCCTAAGCCTAAGAATGCTGGTTCCAATCTCCAGTGGTTCCAATCTCCAGGTCCCACACTTAGCCAGATGCAAAGTGATGCAAGGGTGCAATGCCACACTTGACCACAAGGGGGCGCACACATCTGGATTTCGTTCACAGCAGCTGAGAGACTGCTGGCATGACCATCTCTATCTGTTTTCCTCTCCCTCTCTCTGTCTCTCTCTGTCTCTCTCCAATAATAATAATAATAATAATAATAATAATTATTATTATTATTATTATTATTATTATTTTGTATTTATGTTTGAATCAGCAGTGACAGAAATTATAGAAATATGTGTTAATTACAGAAATATAAGACTAGAGACTTTTAGGAGAATTATTTTCTTTGTAAGATGGCACAAAATAACAGGAAAAGCAAGCATTGGGCTTTGATTAGACAGCAGTTAGAGATTTAAAATGCCCTTTAAATTATTTTCCTTATTAAAATTATTTTTCCTACTGATAACTAAGTATGTTTTTGTTGTAAGTCATCATTTGTTAGACCAGAAGCAAAGACTAATTTTTCTTTCAATCTCATTAGTTCCCTGGAAAATATTAGTTACACAGTGATTTCTTAATAAATTTATTTATTTATTTATTTATTTATTTATTTATTTATTTATTTATTTATTTATGAGAGAGAGAGAGAAACAGATAGATTGAGAGAGTGGGTGCACCAGGGCCTCTAGCCACTACAAACGAACTCCAGACACATGTGCCACATTGTGTATCCATCTTTATGTGGGTACTGGGGAACCAAACCTAGGTCCTTTGGCTTTTGCCAGCTAAGCCATCTCTCAGCCCTCTTAATGAAAACTTTTGTTAACTATAATTAATTAGAAAAACCATTTTGCCTTTGGAAGGACTAGTTTTTTTAATATATAGTGCCTCATGAGCTGAGTGTGGTGGCACACACCTATAAACCCAGGGTTTGGGAAGTAGAGGCAGGAGGATCAGGAATTCAAGGCCAGCCTTGGCTACCTATCAAATTTGAGGTTAATATGGGCTACATAATGAGGTCCAAGTTACAGTGAGGAGAATTGGGGCTTTAGGTTAGAGTGCTTGTATACCATGTATGAGACCCTGGGTTTGATCCATGTCACTGTCCAAAAAAAAAAAAAAAAAAAAATCAAATATCCTATGTAACTACACTCATCAGAGAGAATTCCCTTCCATGTTAATAACATGCAAGGAAGATGTTAATAAAATTTAAGAAAGTCATTCTCCATTAAAATATATATATATATATATATATATATATATATATATATATATATATACTAAAAATCCAATAAGCATTTTTCTTAAACTAATGGAATTTGTTTCATTTTGCATGCCCCATATCATCATTACTATTTATCTTGACAGTACCTTCTTCATCCTTAGCTTACTTTGTGATCTTCATTAGTCTCTATTCTTTTCAATGTTAAGTGGAGCATTTTTCACATGTGTATATGTGTGGTATGTCTGTACATGCATATTTGTGTGAGGGTGCTTGGGTGTGTGGGTATGCATACACGTGTGTGTCTGTGTGCACATGTATATGGAGTCCAAAGGCTGATGAATGTCTTCCTCAGTTCTCCATCTTATTCTTTGTTTTTTAAAAATATTTTATTTATTTATTTATTTATTTATTTATTTATTTATTTATTTATTTATTAGAGACAGAGAGAGGGAGAGAGAGAAAGTGAGAATGGGCATGCCAGGGCCTCTAGCCACTGCATACGAACTCCAGATGCATGGGCCACCATGTGCATCTGGCTTACGTGGGACCTGGAGGATCGAACCTGGGTCCTTAGGTTTCGTAGGCATATGCCTTAACTGCTAAGCCATCTCTCTAGCCCTATTTTTTGTTTGTTTGTTTGTTTTTTGTTTTTTGAGATAGGGTTTCACTCTGGTCCAGGCTGACCTGGAATTAACTATGTAGTCTCAGGGTGGCCTCGAACTCTCAGCGATCCTCCTACCTCTGCCTCCCGAGTGCTGGGATTATAGGCGTGCACCACCACGCCCAGCTCCATCTTATTCTTAAGACAGCATCTCTCACAGAACTTGAAGCTCACTGATTAGGCTAGACTACCAAGCCCCAGAAATCTTCCTATCTTTGCCTCCCCAGCACTGGGATTACAGGTGCATACCATCCCACACACCTTTTATGTAGGTGCTGGGTATCTGACTTCAGGTCCTCATGTTTTGTAGAGCAAGTGCTTTACCAACCAAGCATCTCCCCAGCCTTAAAGTGAGAAATTTTCAGTATAATCAATATAGTTAAAGCTTAGCAATACCTTTGTATTCAGCCAGTTCCTTACTATCTTAGTCAGATAAGGAAACAATTACCCTGGAACTACTGCTTCTTTTACTCCATGGCATCTATGTTTAAGTAACTCAATCCATTCTTCAGTTAAACTATTTGAGAACAACTTTGTCTTCCTTTGATGTAAATCTGAGTTTCTCTTTAATAAGTAAATAATTACTAATTCTTTCAATTAAATTTGTTTGACAGTTTCATATACATGTATAATGTGTTTTAAAAATATTTTATTTATATTTATTTAAGAGAGAGAGAGAGAAAGAAAGAGGTAGAGAGAAAAAGATAAGGAAAAGCCAGGAGCTCTAGACACTGCAAACAAACTCTAGATGCATGTGCCACCTTGTATATCTGGCTTTGCATGGGTACTGGGGAATCAAACCTGGGTCCTTTGGCTTTTCAGGCAAGTGCTTTAACTGCTAAGCCATCTCTCCAATCCCTATAATGTGTTTTGATCATATTCATCCCATAATTACCCTTTCTTGCCCCCTCACCTTCCTGCTGGACCCTTTCCTCTTCTTAACTAGTCCCTGTTCTACTGTCTCGTGTGTGTGTGTGTGTGTGTGTGTGTGTGTGTGTGTGTGTGTGTGTGTGTGTTATTGAATTTAATTAGGGCTGCTTCCATGAATGTGGGTGAAGTTTTATTTATCTAAGAATGGGCAACTTACTATTGGCTACTTTGCTGATGAAAACATCTCTTCACCAGCAACTGTTGACTGATAGTAGCTCCTTAGGCAGTTTAGGGAGGTGTGAGGCCTTATGAGCCCCTCCCCAATCCATTGCAAACTGTCAAAGAGTCCAACCTTGTGCAGGTCTTGGAAAATGGAATGTAAAGGGACACAACAGACCTGGTTAAATATACTCATGTGTAGCCCTTGCCTTTAGGCACACATAATGGAGGCCACCACCCAAGTTGATCTTCCTGACAGATAAAGGAGAAGTTCCAGGAATTGTTAACTCAGACCTTATTGCAAAATGCAGGTGTTTTCTGTTATCTAAGGAATGGGATGACCCCTCTGTGCAATGGACCATGACCTTCCTGTACCCCTCTGTTTCTAAGTACCTTTGTGATTACATAACATAGAATGTTTCTTGCCTCAGTTCCGCCTAGCTGACCTATGTAATAAATACGTGTGACTTTTATTTAATGACCCCCACTCTTGTTTAACAGTAACTTAATGTAATTTTGTGGTTTAACTTCCATCCTGTTTTTGCAATGAACATCTTGTGGTTTTCTACAATAAAAGCTGACACTCCCAGAAGTTGTGGGTTGCATCCTGAGATCCTGACCTCTGGGGTGTAGCCTTGGTGCACCAGTTTCTTTTTTCTTTTTCTTTTTCTCTTCTTTCTTTCTTTCTTTCTTTCTTTCTTTTTACCCTATAAAACTTTGCCTCACATTCCATGAGTCAATGGTCTTACTTGTGTGACACCAGACCCCATAACAGTCTTGTGCAGGTAACCTCAGCTGCTGTGAATTCATGAGTGGAAGAAAGAGGAGTCATGTCTAGAAGACAGCATTCCACAGCACTCCTCCCCTTTTCTTTGGCTCTTACATTTTTTTCTACCATCTCTTCCACATTGCTCCCTGAGTCTTGAAGAAGGTGACATGGATGCCCTATTTAGGGCTGAGAAGACAACAGTCACTTATTCTCAGCACTTTGATCAGTTCTGAATCTCTCTAGTAACTGCTGCCCACTGCAAAAAGAAGCTTCTCTGACCAAAGTTGAGAGCAGCACTCATGTATGGGCATACACATAAATATTTACAAGGCAGTTTGATGGACACAACATATCCATTTAACAAAATAACTGAATTATTAATTCTCTAAGACTTGTTAACTTGAAACCATCTATCTGAATTAAACTCTTTCTAAAACAGGCTATACACTTCTCTTTCTTCTCAAACCAGAGCATATGAAATTGCTTCCTAAGCCTGGAAAAGTGGTGTAGGTACAAAGTCCCAGCTCTTGGGAGACCGAAGCAAGAGGATGGCTTAAGCCTAGGAATTCAAGGCCAGCCTTGGAAATATAACAAGAAAACATCTCAAAAGTAAAATGACCCCCTAAAAATACCCTTTCCCAGTGATTAATAATCAATACAAAATTCAATTACACTAAACAAGTATAAACACAAGTGTGGTGGTGTTGGGCCCTAAGAGGCTCGGGTGAGAGGCCCAGTGGAACTTCCTGAGCCTGGCTAGAGTTTGGCGACCTGTCTTTGGCCTATTACTCCTGCTTAGGAGTGACTCAGCAAGACCTAAGCCAAAACTGCCTCTGCCCAGCTACTGCTAACGTGGTGAAATACTATTGGCCCCTACACCTTTATCCCATCCTGAGACCCCCATCCTCTTTCTCAATGCTATATAAACACCTTCCTACTACAATAAAATGAGATCCTGCTTCGACAAGACTCCTGACCCAGTGTGTTTTTCTCTCTGGTGCCTTGGAGGGGGGGGATCTGGGTCGTCGACATTCACCATCCCGCTCAGCCCCAAGAAAGGACCAGTTGGACTGGCTCCTTCTTCAACCCTATCTGCCTGAGGACCCGGCATGGTGGTTTGATTCAGGTGTTCCCCATAAACTTAAGTGTTTTGAATGCTAGTCTCCCCAGCTGATGGCAATTGGAAATTAAAGCCTCCTGGAGGAGGTGTATTGTTGGGGGTGGGCTTATGGGTATTATAGCCAGCTTCCCCTTGCCAGTGATTGGCACACTGTCCTGTTGCTATGGTCCACCTTATGTTGGCCAGGGGGTGATGTCCACCCTCTGCTCATGTCATCTTTTTCCCTGCCATCATGGAGCTTCCCCTTTGAGCCTGTAAGCCAAAATAAACCTCCTTTTTTCCCACAAGCTGCTTTTAGTCGGATGATTTCTGCTAGCAATATGAACCTAACCGCAACAGTAAAGTGGTACCGAGGAGTGGGATTGCTGCTAGACACCTGACTATGTGGATTTGGCCTTTTGGAGCTGATTTTCAAGAGGAATGTGGAAGGATTTGAAATCTTGGCCTAAGAGATGTCTTGCAGTGCTGTAAGTACAGTTTGATGGACCATTCTGGTCAGAGCTGAAAGACCTGAATGCAGTAAGAACTATGGACTGGGTGGTTTGGTTTATGAGGGTGAAAAAGAGCTTTACTTGGACTGGGCTAGCAGTTTGTGTGAGAAACTTACTGTTAATGCCCTTGTCCTGAGAAGACATGCAGGGTTGCTGTGCGTAGAAATGAACTGGTGTGAGCAGAGGGATATGGCACAGAAAAAATGAAATCTTTGGGTGAACTCTGCCCATTCAGCTGCAGTTGAGAGATTACAACCTTTGAGATTGGGCCAGCTGACCTGCAATGGGGCAACAGGAAGAATGCAGACTCTTTTGAAGGGGCCTGAAGACTGAAGGAGTGTCCTGTTCTTCAAAGTCTGATTTATTCCCCCCTGGATTAACAAATTGGCACCCTACCTGGTATTATGGATATAACAAATGCAGGAAAGAGAGGGTCATTGAGTTTGTAATGCAGTCTTGTGTTTTGGAAATGGCCATGGGCAGTGAGAAGCAGGTTTGCTGGATGCCTTCATGGAGATCCCATGGGGCCATGAGGATGGACCGTGGGTTGCAGTGGAGACTAGTGGAGATGCTGGGACTATGAGATGGCTGCCAAGGAGAGCTGCCGGCTCTGGATGAAGTTTTCCAGGACTGTGAGTAGCCTAGCTGGAGGGGCGGAATTGGAACTCCAGAGACTTGTTGCTGGTTAGAGTTATCGGACTTGGAGATTTGTCACTGACTTGAGTTGCTGGACTTGGAATTACAGAGTTTGATGTTTGCCCTGGTTGATTTAAATCTTGTATTGGTTGAATATTTCTTTGCTTTGCCCAATGCCATCTTTTGCAGTGTGAATGTTTATTCTGTGTCATTATTATTATTATTTTTTTTTGTATTATGGCTCAGTTAAAAGACCTTGGATTATGGGGATGTATGAACATCATTGGAATTGATAAAAACTATGAGAACTTTTAAAGTTGCATGAATGCATTGTATTTTACATCATGTATGGTTATCAGTTTATGGGGGCCAGGGGCGGAATGTGATGGTTTGATTCAGGTGTCCCCCATAAACTTAAGTGTTCTGAATGCTAGTCTCCCCAGCTGATGGCAATTGGAAATTAAAGCCTCCTGGAGGTGGTGCATTGTTGGGGGCGGGCTTATGGGTATTATAGCCAGTTTCCCCTTGCCAGTGTTTGGCACACTGTCCTGTTGCTATGGTCCACTTTATGTTGGCAAGGGGGTGGTGTCCACCCTCTGCTCATGCCATCATTTTCCCTGCCATCATGGAGCTTCCCCTTGAGCCTATAAGCCAAAAGAAACCCCCACCACCACCAAAAGCCGCTCTTAGTCAGGTGATTTTTATCAGCAATATGAACCTGACTGCAACAACAAATATAATTGTGTTAGTGGTTAAGCCCAGATTAAATGGAGTTATATATTTAGGCTTTCTGATCCCATTTTTACAGTCTTTTAGTAATATAGTATATGGAAGCATGTGTTTTAATAAGAATTTTCCCTTTTTCCTCAGATATGCTTAAAAGTAACTTTTAGTAGCAAATGTCTTTTTTTCCCTATAATAATTTGGAAATATTATAACCACTAAAGTACAATGATGAAATAAGATACAAAAAATTAGCTCAAATATAAGTCCTATGCATGAATTATATAAGCTTTAGTATGTTTTATGGCATCTGATTTGTGTGTCCTATGACATCTGTTTTGAATTGTTAAAAGTTCCTCAAAGCCAGGTCTGGTGACATATGCCTTTAATCCCAGCACTTGGGAGGTAGAGGTAAGAGAATCGCTGTGAGTTGAAGGATACCCTGAGACGACACAGTGACTTCCAGATTAGCCAGAGCTAGAGTGAAACCCTTCCTTGAAAAATCAAAAACAAAACAAGTTGCTCGAAAATGATTTCTTTTAATATATTATTATATTCATATTTCCATCATTCAAAAACTTGAATGCTACTTACTGCATTGACCACCTTTTGGCTTCATTCTACTTTAAAAAAAAAAACAAAAACAATTATTTGAGAGAGAGAAAGGGGGGGGGGAGAATGGGTGTTTCAGGGTTTCCAGCCACTGCAAACAAACTCCAGATGCATGTGCCACTTTGTGTATCTGGCTTATGTGGGTCCTGGGGAATTGAACCAAGGTCCTTTTGGCTTTGCAGGCAAGCACCTTAATCACTAAGCCATTTCTCCAGCCCCTATTCTCCTTTTGATTTTAGCAGTAATTTTACTAATTCCATTAAGATCTAGATTCCACTTCAGGTCTAGAACCATACTTATTTCATTTAAATATTTTTCCACACTTTGCACATGTTGTTTATGAGTATGAAAAAAATTTTTTCTATGCAGGAAATACTTGAAAAAATTGTGATATTAGCCAAAAAATGGCATTCTTGAATTTTAGTATGCATAGGAATCAAACAGAGCACTAGTTACAATTGTATACAGACTGCAGGGTCCCACTTTCAATTTGTATGACATGGAGAACAGGTCTTTGAATTTTAAATGAACAACCCAATTGATTTTTCCTTTTTGCTTCTGAGTTCTTAGCTGGCACTAAAGAAGTTGTCACTTGAATGGAGTAAAGTTGAGTGCTTTAGCTTGAATACAGATGTAATGTGTGTTATACCACTGCAGTTTAAAAAAGAGAATATAGTTTTTCACATCAAAAATTCTTCAAAAGTAGAACTATACTTTAAATTCCATTTAATATTTATTTTCTCAATAACTTATGTGTTGGGGTAGCTCTTCCTAGACTAAGTCACATCTGAAGAAGGTAAACTAAAATCATTTAAAATGATTATTTATTAGTAAGACTTTCAAATGTGCAATGATAACTAATTAAAATTAAGGTAGCTATCTCGGGTTTGTTTCTGTTGTTTTTTTTTTAAGTGATTCTTCTTTTTTAAAAAATTATTTATTGTTGGGCGTGGTGGCGCCCGCCTTTAATCCCAGCACTCGGGAGGCAGAGGTAGGAGGATCGCTGAGAGTTCAAGGCCACCCTGAGACTACATAGGGAATTCCAGGTCAGCCTGGGCTAGAGCGAGACCCTACCTTGAAAAACCAAAAAAAAAAAAAAAAAATTATTTACAAGCAGAGAGAGAGAGAGAGAGAGATGAGAGATAGACAGAATGGACACACTAGGGCTTCCAGCTGCTTCAAACTCGAGATGCATGCACCACTTTGTGACATCTGGTTTTATGTGTGTACTGGAGAATTGAACCCAGGTTGTTGAGGCTTTGCAGGCAAATTCCTTAATCACTGAACCCCAATTCTTCTTAAAATCATGTCAGGTGTGGTGGCACATGCCTTTAATCCCAGGACTCAGGAAGCTGAGGTAGCAGGACTACCATGAGTTCAAGTGCTCTCAGGGATACAGAATGAGGTCCAGGTCCCCCTGGGCTAGAATTAGACCCTGCTTCAAAAAATGACAAAATAATAAATAAAAATAAGAAATTAAAATGCTAACTCTTTCTAAACATCAACTTTTGCCCTCCTTACCTTGTAGTAACACTTTTCCATGCCTTTCAAGTGACCCTGTTTTGAGTAGTGTTAACACTTTAGAAAAATCTCCAGATATGTGTCACACATCTTTTGGTTTACTTTAATAAGAAAAGACTCTCCTTGTTATCCTCACTTGCTCAAAACCAATGTACATTTTTGCCCCTGTGTTTATACAGTGCATTCATTAGTGGTTTTTACTTGTCTAGTCTTTTGGGCCATAAAACTAGAGTTTATTATCTTCCAGGTGAAGAATCTTCTTATTTACAAATTACTTTCAGATCATGTGTGGGCAGCATGATTGCTGATCCTGCCTAACGAATACATTTAGTGTTTTTTTCCCTGTTGCTATTTTCTAATTTGAAGTGGGTAGACCAAAACCAATTAGTTCTATTCCAGTTTTTCAGTACTTTGCTGCATGCTCTTCTGTCACTACAGATGCTTATGACTCTTAATGTATGGCTTTAAATAACATCGATATTAGAAGTGTGCTGATATTAAATTACATGATCCTGATAACTGCATCTTTCAGGTAAACCTGAGCTGCTAATTACTTAAAAGAATTTTAGGTTGTATTCATAAATTGAATTACTTCAACTAAAGTACTTACTGCCAGATTGCTTTAATAATAATCATAATCATAGAATTAGAAATCTAAGATAATTTGAAAACATAGCTCAAAGACTATATCTAGCAGAATAAAATTTACCAGCAAGTGTCGGGTGTGGTGGCGCACGCCTTTAATCCCAGCACTTGGGAGGCAGAGGTAGGAGGATTGCCATGAGTTTGAGGCCACCCTGAGACTACATAGTTAATTCTAGGTCAGCCTGGGCCAGAGTGAGACCCCACCTTGAAAAACAAAACAACAACAACAAAAATTTACCAGAGAAAAATGTTTTCTTCAAAAAAAACCTTTATTTATTTATTTATTTATTTATTTATTTATTTATTTAGAGAGGCAGATAGGGAGAGAGAGAGAATGGGTATGCCAGGGCTTTCAAGCTACTGCAAGCAAACCCCAGATGCATGTGCCACCTTGTGTGTCTGGCTTGTGTGGGTCCTGGGGAATTGAACCTGGGTCTTTTGGCTTTGCAGGCAAACACCTTAACCACTAAGCCATCTATCCAGCCCTCATGTCTACATTTAAGCAAGGAATTGAATATAATAAGACTGAGAAGGATAGCTGTTAAATTATTATACTTATTTAGGAAAGTACAGAACCAAGGAAAGGAGAATGAATACACGCACGTGGCTTGAGAGCCCACATGGTAGGCCTGGAAAAACTATGGGGAGGACAGAAAAGAGAGTTCAAAGAGCTCCTGCCATGTGGAGAAAGAGTGAACCCATGTAGAAAATAGGGGCTAGGGGCTTCTCCACTCACCTTGGCTGGCTGAATTGAGCCCAGGAGAAACTCACCAGCAGCTGGCATTTCGCTAGTGGTCAGGCAGTTCAAAGAGCTTGCCCTCGCCCTGCAGACATATTTATACCCTTATCATGGTGGGCTCTACCTTCCAGTTCAGGTGAGCTGAGGGATAGCTGATTGGTTTACAAAAAATGGTTGTTTTTAAACTGCATATGAAATTATGAAATAGCCCTGTGGGATAATTTAGATGTAGATGTTAATTCTTTCCTACTCTTCAGAACTTAATCAAGCAAGAAGAATGAAGTAGAAGAGCTTCAAATTTGTAAAGATAGTTATTTATTGAAGTTATCATAAGATTCTAAAATTTCTGGTTATGTTTATACTTTGTTAGCAATATATCATTAGCAGTAGAATGAGTAGTAACGCGAATAAAATGAACAGGTAAATTTTATGCAACTTTATCTTGAAGTAGCCAAAGTCCCAATACCATAAAAATCTAGAATTTGATAGCAATATCTTCATTTTTCCCTTTGTTTTAAAAACTTGTGAATTGAAACTACATCATAATATTAGACTCATGTCACTCCAGCAGCCCTAACTTTAATATAAATACAACAAAGTACCAAAAAAAACCTATGTAACATAAAATAGCACCAGGCACTTGAAACCTAAAGGGTAAGTGTGACACAGATGGATTTAAATGTGACAAATTTTTAGTGCACATTGTATTTCTAGTACTATGCTAGGCAGGTTTATATAGGTTAATTCATTTAATCCTTATATATATATTTTTTCACAGACTAAGAAGTAGCAATTTATTCCTGGCTCATTAGTTTTCCTGTTCCTGTTTCCTATATATGCTGCAGCTATAATCAGTGTTGCCATCACAAGGATTATTGATGCTGAGGAAGCATAAGTACTTGAGGCAATTCAAGCATCAGACAGGTGTTTGAACTAGTGAATCCAAAACTCATCAAGCTCTGAGATCTTTTAAATCCACATAATGGTGGTATGTCATAGATCATGGAAAGCCCTAAAAATCATGCACCTAGGATGTGAAACCAGTATGCTAAGACAATATGAGAAATCCATGTCCTGATACTCACAGACCAGCTACCTCCATGGCAACCTGTATGGGAGATTTTGAGTTGATAATGAATGCAAAATTAATTTTGTGTTCTTAGTGCTCTTCATCAGAGTAAAACAATCACCTAAGAATGACATGAGAAAGAACTGACTTCCCAAATTTGTTTAAACAGTTAGTTTAATACTCTCACCTACAGAATGAGCAGAGGTTAGAACATTCTAATTCTATTTCTCTGTAGGACACCAAAAATAGAAGCAGCTTGCATTGAAATAGTACTGTGACTAAGCCTAGCCTCACTGTTGCATGTTTCTAATTGCATGCATTTCAAGGTTGGAGCTTTTTTAGAAAGCTATTAAAAAGTGGGAAAGTAGGCCCTAAAGTATGACTTAGAGTTTACTTTTAAAATTTCAACTACTTAAAATTCATTAGTATTTAAGGCAGTGTTATTTTCACTTCTTTTTTCTTCCATTTTTACAAATAGCCATACAGATAAGTTACATGCTCATGTGCATGGACTAAAAATAACCCAGAGGAAAAGACATTCAGTTAGAAAAATATGGAAGAGGGAACAAAGAATAGTTCATATATTTTATCTAACTTTAATAATGTTTTTGTCACTCCACATGATAATTGGTGTCTGAATGAACTCCAAAGCTAGCCATTCCTAAGTATATCTATGAAATTGGGAAAACTACTTAGTTTATCTGCTTAATCGGTCGCATGTCTACATCCTTTGTACTGTTTTATCCTTTTTATTTATAAATATTTATTTTTATTTACTTTATGTGTGTGTGCACTGCATGTGAATGTATGTGCAACAGATGCACACACTCTGTGCAAACGTCAAGGGGAGACCCCATATATTTTCTATCAGTCTTGTACCTTATTTTCCTGAGATGAGGTCTCTCGCTGAGCCTGGAGCTTGTGCCATTTTTCAGTTAGACTAGCCAAACAATGAGCCCCAGTCATCAACCTGTCTGTGTCCCCTAATCACTAGGATGATAGGCATGTGCTCCCATGCCTAGCTTTTTATGTGGATGTTGGGTATCAAACTCAGGTCTTTAGGCTTGCCAGCAAGTGCTCTAACTTACTGAGCCATCTCCTCAGTCCCTTTACATCTTAAAAAAAAGTTATTAGAGATAGAGTTGAGTTATTGCTACAGCTCTTGTATCAATTTTACTTTCTTAGCTGCTTCCAACAAGACAAACTTCCCACTTTTATCTTTATTTGCTACCAATATACAAATAGGAAAGTAATGACATTGCACATTTATGACCTCATATCAGCTGTCAACTTTCATTACCACTACAAGACCTACACAGAGTTGAGCCCATGAACATTTTGACATGGATGATGGGGGAGGGGAAAAAGACATCAAAATAGGAGAGAGACTAGTTGGAAAGAAGGGGTTCAGTGGGATGGATGGGGAAGGGAAACAAAAGAAGGTAGTGGGAGAGGGTTATGATCAAATTGCAGTATGTTCATATATGAAAATTTTCAATAAAAATGGTGACATTAGAAAGCAGATAAACCAAAGAAAATTATGGAGATTAAGAAGATATCTGCATGGGTATAATGTTCTGAACCATTTGTATAGTTTCAATTATTTATTTGAAATGTAGAATTAAAAACAAACTCTAAAACTAAAAGCTAAAATTTATGGCTATGAATTCCTGTACCCTATACTTTTTTCTCCAGAAAATGAAGTATTGTTTGGAAGGTGAGTATGATGGTTTGCTTTAGGTGTCCCCCATAAACTCAAGTGTTCTGAATGCTTGGTTCCCAGCTATGGCAATTTTGGAATTGGAGCCTGGCTGGAGGAGGTGTGTAGCTGGGGGCAGGCTTCGAGGTGTTATAGCCAGCTTCCCCTTGCCAGTGTTTGCCACTCTCTCCTGCTGCTATTGTCCACCTGGTATTTGTCAGAGGACGATAGCCAGCTCTGCTCATGCCATCCTTGCCCCTGCCATCACGGAGCTTCCCCTCAAGTCTATAAGCCAAAATAAACCCTTTCTTCCCATTCACTGCTTTTGTTGGGTTCTTTGTGCTAGCAGTGAGAAGGTAACTGCAACAATGAGTTTATATCATATTGGGGCTGAAACTTATGAGTATATGAATTCTTTGTACATTAATTATTTGTATATATGGACATATTACCATAGATATTGAATTTCTAAAACAGCTTCATGTGGCTGTTCTCAAAACATATGTGTATGATAAGGCCAAACTCACTCTTTCAGGAAATCTATTCCTTCCATAATTTATTTTTCAATTGAGCCTGAACAATCTCAGGTGAAAATAAGACTATCTGTATTTGTCAGTATTGATGTACATAGAGGTGTTTCCTGTGTTATAATTTGTGAAATGCTTGTGAGCAGTTTTGGTGAGATATCTTACATGGGGAGAGATAATCAAGATACCAGATGGCCAAGGTCAGAGAAGTTGTGCAATTTCATGAAGTGATCAAGTACTATTCAAGCCTATTCAAAGGTGAAGTGCTATAGCACAGCATTTTAGTGCAAATTATTTAATATCTTAAAAAGAATTTCTATTATTTCTTTTCAGTCTAAAGTGACTGACAACACTTCTGAATAACTTGCCTCCAGTTGAGTGGCATTTCATTAAAACATCCCTCATTTCTTTATTAAGAATTATAGTCTGCATCAAACTGTCCACAGCCATGACCATAAATTGTGTTTATGTCTTTACATTATCTACTTTTCAACTGTATCAAGGGAATCACTTTTGTTTTTCAATTACTTATTTGATTCTAAAAGAAACAGTTGTCAGAACTAGGTTTACAGTGGCGAATGGTTGCTTCAATAGGTGTAAAAATCAATTTGTAACTTTTATTTAAGAAAAGAGATCTGCCAAACTACCCACTGTTCCTTTAGTTACTAGTTTTAGGTAGCAATGGTGTGTATCTAATTCCAAAGGGAAAATTTGTTCTTTGAAAAACAAAACAATGTCATTGGTCACTGAGTCAAGTATATCCTATTTGGTGTTGACATATTTCAGAAAAGTTTTTTCAAACTTTCTTTTTTTTTCAAACTTTCTTTTTTATGTCTTAATTTTCTTTCTAAAATAATATGATCATCTCTTCAGTGTACAAGAAAATCATTATAAAAACCAAAGCTACAGTGGAGAGTCCAACAGTCAAACTTATTTAATGTTCAGATGGAGGAATGACCAAGACTAGAAGGGAAATAGATTCTGAAACTACATACTATGGTAAGATAAAGTTTCTCATTTAGCTTTTATGCTTTGCATTCTCTTGAGCTCAACTTCTGCACTTCAAAATTTAATAACTGAAATAACATAAGGAAAAAATGATAGGTAGATCCGTTGTCACAGGGTTTAGGTGACAACATGTATTTGGGGTTAAAAGAACCATTCATAACTTGTAAGTATTTTTTTAAAGTTTTTATTTTTTATTTATTTACTTATGAGAGACAGAGAAAGGGGGAAGGAGAGAGAATATGGGTGCGCCAGGCCTCTAGCCACTGCAAAAGAACTCCAGATGCATGCGCCACCATGTGCATCTGGCTTACGCGGGTACTGGCAAATGCAGTCTCAAACCCAGGTCCTTAGGCTTCACAGGCAAGCGCTTAACCGCTAAGCCATCTTTCCAGCCTCTTGTAAATATTTTTAAAAGGCCATATAAGGTAGTTTGGGTTCTTGATTAAATACATCAAACACTAGAATGAATTTGGCAACATGGATGATTTTGACATAGATCACTAGAGCAGGGAACCAC
The DNA here is from genome assembly GCA_036365145.1 of Orientallactaga sibirica. NCBI lineage: Eukaryota > Metazoa > Chordata > Mammalia > Rodentia > Dipodidae > Orientallactaga > Orientallactaga sibirica. The sequence continues at coordinate 55,907,719 of JAEOAD010000004.1, forward strand.
TCGAGGACACTCAGAATATCACTAATACTACCAAAGGCAAAGTACTAACGGCCTACATTTGAAAACAAAACTGTTGCGTTGAAGTGTAGCCAACTGGGCAAAAACACATGATCCTAGGGACCCCGTGAAATGGATAAGTCATTTTGGGGTCTACCTGAGGCAGAACAAGGATGAGAGAAGCCATTTCAGAGCAGTTCTGCATTCCTGCCTCTTTTGTTCTTGCCAGGGTGCCCATTTTTAAAGTATTCAAACAAAGAGCCACAAACCGCCAGTCACACCATAATACCAGCTTGTGTTTACATTTTCAGCTCTCCGGATCGTGATCCTATTCAGTGCACACAGAGCGAGAGCTCGTGTACACGCGCCTGTCCGCCATCAGGAGGCCTGAGACTGTAAACACAAGCTGGTATTTTGGTGTGATCGCGCTAATATGGCGGTTTGTGAGGTCAAGGGGTGGAAGGTGGATTGTGGATCCAGAATTCCCTTGCTTTTGTCAGTTTAGTCAGGCTGCTTACATAGTAGCTGCTTTTCAAACTTGAATAACAGCTATTTGAAAGAAAGGAAGACCTACCTTAAATAATTAGAGGTATTACCCTGGAGAATAATGGTCCTTCCTGGGATGCAGTGCAAGCACCTGCCTCAGAACCTTACATTTGACAACATGGAAGGCGCGGGAGGCCCCATTTCAGAACATGACTATGAATTGGTCACAATAAAAAGTATTGGTGTAAAATAACCCAACGTCTTTATAGCACTTCTCATATCAAGGAAAAACCATTTCAGTGGCTTGCCTTATAACTAAAAGTCCAATTAACAGAGAAAATTGAAAATATTAATTGTCCATACAACCTGAATCAAACCACCACACTACAATAATCAAAGAAATAGACCAAGTTTTCAGATGGAACTCAGAACAGTCTTTTCATTTCAGGTAGGTACAATATCCCAAACCAAGAGTGCTAGTGGAAGGATCTTCAATAGAAATAATATATGTCATGGTGCCCCAATTCACCAACCAAGCACAAGAACTAAGTTGTTAGGATAGGATTCACTGGAGCCCAATTGCTATAAAAACAGAATCCTTTCAGCAAAAGGGAGTGCCTGTCATTCTATTTTGTCCATCTTATTTAATACCTTTTCATTTGGAGCATAGTAATAAGTTTTACTAAATGATTATTTGATGTGGACTCTGTTGACCAGATCAGATTCTGCAGATACCATATGGACAAGTGATGCCTATTTTTTCTTCATGAGTCTTCATCAGAAGTCAGCTTAAATGGTCTTTTCAAAGGGGGGTTATTAATTGCACAAAATAATGGGTTTTATTATTTTATTAAGATATTGTCTTGCATGTATACAATATATTTCTTATCCTCTTCTCCTCCATTGGTGGTCCCCCAATCCCAAAATAGTCCCCCTTTAACTTACATTTATTTTATTTGCACACGTTTGTGTTTGTGTGTGTGCCACACACCCAGGTAGGTCACTAGGCTTTACAGGTACATGCTTTAACTGCTGAGCCTTCTTTCCAGCCCAATTTTTATTCTTTTTTAAAAAATTTTTGCTTTTTTTTTTTTTTTTTTTTTTTTTTTGAGGCAGGGTCTCACTCTAGCTCAGGCTGACCTGGAATTCACTTTGTAGTCTCAGGATGGCCTCAAAATCACAGCAATCCTCCTACCTCTGCCTCCCAAGTGCTGGGATTAAAGGCAAATGAGATTAAAATTTTGATGTATGTGTTGGTTTAAATGATAGTGTACCCTCAAAATTTATAAAATGGGGACTGGAGGGATGGCTTAGCATTTAAGGTTTGGTGGCCCATGTCTACACTCCTAGCACTTGGGGGGTGGCTAAGACCAGGATTTGGAGGCCAGCCTAGGCTACATAGTGAGTCTCTGCCTTAAAAGTGCATTTTATTGGGGCTGGAGAGATGGCTTAGAGGTTAAGTCACTTGCTTGTGAAGCCTAAGGACCCAGGTTCAATTCCCCAGTACCCATGTAAAACAGATGATTAAGGTGACAACTGTCTGGAGTTTGTTTGCAGTGGCTGGAGCCCTGGCATGCCTGTTTTTCTTTCTCCCTATCTGCCTCCCTCTCTCTCTCTCATAAACAAATAAATAAAATATTTTAAAATGCATTTTCTTTCAAAAACTCGAATCTTTGGAGGACAACTTAATATATGTGGTTCTGTGAGCTGAGATAAAGTTCATTGGTAGAGAATTTTCATTACATTTATGAAGCCTTAGGCTTGATCCCTAGCACTACAAATTTAAAAAATAAAATAATGTGTGGCTCTAAAATTGAGCTTCAGGATAGTGCTTAAAATGCATTTTAAACCCTAAAATTTCTGTTTTAACCCAGAATGATAGGAACAATTTAGTAACCTTAATTGGATGTGTTTGAATAATGAATATCCCTAAATAATCTCCAGAACATAGTTGACCAAATGCACTTTTCTAATATCACTATTGTTACCTATTAATAAGCAATGAGTAAATCAGGAAGTTGTGTAATTTTATTGCATATACATAATGTATGTAAATATGTCAGATACATTGTTATGATGAAGCTTTATAATAAATACTTCAATTAAATTATTAATGAAGCTGGGTGTTGTGGTACACACCTATAGTCCTAGCACTCAGAAGGCAGATGTAGGAGGATTGCAATGAGTTTGAGACCAACCTGGACTGCAGAGTGAGTTCCAGGTCAGCCTGGGCTAGAGTGAAACCTGACCTCAAAAAAGCAAAAAAAGATTAGTAATGAATATTATATATTAAAACGTTATGCAACCTAGCCAGTGCTAGTGGCACACGCCTTTAATCCCAGCACTCGGGAGGCAGAGGTAGGAGGATCACCCTGAATTTGAGGCCACCCTGAGACTACATAGTGAATTCCGGGTCAGAGCCTGAGCTAGAGTGAGACCCTACTTCGAAAAACCAAAACAAACAAACAAACAAACAAAAACAGTTATGCAACTTATTTTAAGATAAACTCATATGTTCATAAGTTGGAAGGGTTCATCTGGCAGGCATTGACTTTCAAATGACAGTTTTTATCAGATTGATAACTGCCTATTCTTCTACTTGATATAGAATATTTCTTTTTCCAAATATAGAAATCCTAAAATATTTGCTGATATTTATCTCCAGTGTATCCTGGACCTAAATGACAATAAATACTTCTATATAGTATACTAAATTGTTCCAGTTCAGATGTAAAAGACCATATTTCTCTGGAAATAAATCTTACAATTGCACATTAATCTAGTTATGCCTTAAATTATCCCCTCTCTCTTTCCCTTGTTCACACTTTTACCCTTTGAAAAACACAACTCTACCATCAAGAATAGACATACCGAGCCCAACCTGACCTTAGCTGCTCTTTTTGTTTGTTTTTTCAAAGTAGCTTCTCACTCTAGCCCAGGCTGACCTGGAATTCACTATGTAGTCTCAGGCTGGCCTTAAACTCACAGCGATCCTCCTACCTCTGCCTCCCAAATGTTGGGATTAAAGGCATATGCCACTACTCCTGGCTGACTTTAGCTTTTTAAAATTGAATAATGCCAATTCCCTTAGTTTGTTTCAAGGACCTTGCTGCAGTCAGGTTGGCATTGCTGGCCAAGAGCGGCTTTTGAGGGGGGGAAGGTTTCTTTTGGCTTGTAGACTCAAGGGGATGCTCTATGATGGCAGAGAAAAACGATGGCATAAGCAGAGGGTGGACATCACTGCCTGGCCAACATCAGGTGAACAATAGCAACAGGAGAGTGTGCCAAACACTGGCAAGGGGAAACTGGCTATAACACCTGTAATCCCATCCCCAACAATACACTGCATCCAGGAGGCTTTAATTTCCAATTGCCATCAGCTGGGGACCTAGCATCCAGAACACCTAAGTTTATGGGGGACACCTGAATCAAACCACCACAGACCTAAATTAGATCTTTCTTTATATTTTATTCTTTGAATGCTCATTAATTTCTTTCTATTCCTTAGAAATATGTTCAAATCAAGAAATAATTTTCAAATGAAAGTGTAAATGATGCATGATACAGAGGAGAAATCACCCCTTGTCAATTTAAGTTTACTTAGGAAATCATAGTGTTATTTGTTTTTACCCACATTGTTGACTGATACAGTTTTAGGAAGTGACTTCTTCCTCTCCCCTTCTACCGCCTTTGCTTTTCTCTCTCTCTCTCTCTCTCTCTCTTTTTTTTTTTTTTTGCACTTTTTTTTTTTTTTTTTTTTTTTTGGTTTTTTGAGGTAGGGTCTCACTCTGGCTTCGAACTCATGGCTATCCTCCTACCTCTGCCTCCCGAGTGCTGGGATTAAAGGCGTGCGCCACCACACCTGGCTTTTTTGCACAGTCTTGCTGGCCTTGAACTGACATACCACTTCATTTTCTCAAGTGCTGGGATCACATGCATATGTCATCATGCCCAGCCACTTTTAGATGGATCTTTAAGTTATTTTTTCTATGTCTTTTGTCTACTCACTTGTATGATTGATTGCACAAGGTGTATGTGGGATTCCATACAGATGTTTCACAACTCACAGTGTAGATATGTCTCAATAAATCTATTGTAGGATGATAATATTTTGAGCTTAGCAACACAGTACATACTGAAGTACACTTGCTCCCCTTCATGATCATGTGAGTAACTGGGAGCTTCAACTCACTGCTGATGCCCAACATTGTGAGAGACAATTGTATCATTTATCACTAGACTAGCAAATAGATTAACACTCAAAGTAAAATTTTGATTGAATGTGTAAAGTAAAAAACGTGTCTGTGTGTGTGTGGCACATGTGTGTGAAGCCATTATAAATTGGGAACCATTTGTGTTTCCTTGAGTATTTAGGAATATAATTTCCACTTCTTTCATGCATCATTTTTTTAAAAATATTTTTTTTATTTGAGAGAAAGAGGCAGAGAGAGAAAGAGAGATAGAGAGAGAGAGGGAGGAGGAGGGAGAGAGAGAGAGAGAGAGAGAGAGAGAGAATGGGCACGCCAGGGCATCCAGCCACTGCAAATGAACTTCAGATGCATGCATCCCCTTATGCATCTGGCTTACATGGGGCCTGGCAGTCAAACAAGGATCCTTTAGCTTTGCAGGCAAATGCCTTAACTGCTAAGCCATCTCTCCAGCCCTCATGCATCATTTTTATATGATCTTTATTCTAATTTGATTTTACTATAAATTTTTAGAACATTACGCATTTCAATTATGTCAGTATAATTTGAAAATAAATATAGTATAATTTTGGTTTTGAATTCACAGAGTACAACTTGATTATTATGGATTCCAAGAATCATCTTCCAAGGTTGTTGAACAAGTTACTCATCAGTCTAAAAGTATGACCCCCCCAAAAAAATAAATGTATGACAAGGTAGACATTTTCCTCAGTTATTAAAGAGATGAATACATGTCATATAAAGTTATCTCAAGATAAAATGGTAGACAAGGAAGTGAAAGACTTCTACAATGAAAACTTTATGACTCTGAAGAAAGAAATCATAGAAGAAACTAGATGATAGAAAAGCCTTTCCATGCTTTTAAATTGGCAGAATTAATATTGTGAAAATGGCTATATTACCAAAAATAATACATATTCAATGTAATTCCCAATAAAAATTCCAGTGATATTGCTCACATAACTAGAAAAAGTAATCCAAAATTCATATGAAAACACAAAAGACCATAAATAGCTAAAGCAAGCCTAAAGAAAAAGAAGATAGCTTGAAGTACCTGACCTCAACATTTGCTAAAAAGTTACAGTGATGACAGCATGGTACTGACAGAAAAATAGATACGTAGACCAACGGTACAGAATAGATAATCCAGATAGCTATGGCCACTTAATTTTTTGACAAAGGTGTCAAAATCATACACTGAAACAAAAAAGTCATCTTATTCAAAATTGGCGCTGACAATACTGGGTATCTACCTGAAGAAGAATGAAATTAGATCCACACTTATCAACCTATCAGTTCACAATGGATCAGATACATTAATTTGAAACCCAAAATACTGAAAATATAAGAGGAAAATATAGGGAAATATTTCAAGATACAGGAATACATAAGAACTTTCTAAACATGACTCCAATAGCACTGGAAATAGCCTCAAGAATTATCAAATAAGGCTGCATGAAATAAAAAGTTATTTCACAACAAAGGACACTATCCGTGGAGTGAACAGACAGCCTATAGAATGGAAAAATAATTTGCCAGATATACTTCAGACAGAGTACTATTATCTAGAGTTCATAAAGAACAATATAGGCTAGTGCCAATCCTCTTGGTTATCCATCAGAACTAGATAGTAAGACCCTAATGCTAAAGACATCACCTACTTTGGTTGCAGGACACGGAGAAATCAAGCTGGCACTGAGCTGGAAGCCTCTTCCTTGCTGCTAGCTGTCACAGCACTGGAAAGTGCTATGAATGCTGCTGGGGGAGAAAAGTCAAGAGCAGTCTTACTCAGCAGCAGACTCTGTAAGCTATACAACTTATGAGCCAGGCAGGATGTTCCCAATAGTGGCAAGACTGTTTCAGGGATAACCAACTGCTCTCTGATTGGATATGAGACCCATTTCATGGGAGGGAATTCATTCCTGGTACTGAAAACCTAGAAAAAAAAAAAAAAAAAAAACCCAAGGCTGGGAAGGTTATAGGCCCTAAGAAGGAAGTTCATACTGTTGTCTGGCTAAATGGATATGTTATGCCCATCAAATTTCTCTCCAGATGTTTATGTTTATATGCATACATTAGTGCTACTTTCTTTTTAAAAATATTTTATTTATTTGTTTATTTCAGAGAGAAGAGGCAGATGAGAGAGAAAGAGAAAAACAATGAGAGTTCCAGGACCTCTAGCCACTGCAAACAAACTCCAGATGCATGCACCGCCTTGTGCATCTGACTTTACAGGGATACTTGGAAATTGAACCTGGGTCCTTAGGCTTTGCAGGCAAGCACCTTAACTGCTAAGCCATTTCTCCAGTTTGATTAGTGCTACTTTCATCTTTGATCAGAGAAGTTTCTTTTTGCAGATGGTGGTGATGTTGGTACTAGGGAGACTCAGAACTCATCAAAATGCTGAGAGTAACAGCTGAGTGCTCAGCACTACATGAGATCTCTCTATCATGCCCTTCAAAGCTCAGAGGACATTGTGGAAGGGGACAGAAAAATGGCAAGAGCCAAAGGATAGGGAAGGGTGGTTTGGACTTCTGTCTTCTGGTTCTAATGAGGCTACTGCCTTCATGATCTCACAGTGACTATTGTTACCTGCACAAGAGCTGCACAATATTGGGCCCATCAAAATTTGGTCATGTATAATGGAGGAGGACACATAAATGACACCAGAATAGAAGAGGGTCTAGTTGAAAAGAAGGGGAGGGGAAAAGAAAAAGGTAATGGGAAGAAAATCTGATCAAAATATTTTATGTGCATGTGTGAACTTGTCCTTAAAAAAAAAGAAATGTGGCCGGGTATGGTGGCGCATGCCTTTAATCCCAGCACTCGGGAGGCAGAGGTAGGAGGATTGCCATGAGTTCACGGCCACCCTGAGACTACATAGTGAATTCCAGGTCAGCCTGGGCTAGAGTGAAACCCTAACTCGAAAAATCCAAATAAATAAATAAATAATTGAATAAATAAATAAATAAATAAATAAATGTGGGCTGGAGAGATGGCTTAGCAGTTAAGGCGCTTGCCTGCAAAGCCAAAGAATCCTGGTTCAATTCTCCAGGACCCACATAAGTCAGATGCAAGGGGGCACATGCATCTGGAGTTCGTTTGCAGTGGCTAGAGGCCCTGGCGTGCCCATTCTCTCCCTCTCTCTTTCTTTCTCTCTGTGCATCTTTCTCTCTCTCAAATAAATAAAATATATTTAAAAAAATAGAAATGCAAGGCTGGAGAAATGGCTAAGTGGTTAAGGCATTTGCTTGCAAAGCCAAATGACCTGGGTTCTATTCCCCAGTACCGTTGTAAAACCAGATGCACAAAGTGATGCATGTATCTGGAGATTGTTTCCAGTGGCTAGAGGTCCTAGTGTGCCATTATTTCTCTCTCTCTCTCTGCTTGTAAATAAATAAAATAAAAAGAAATGCAAAAATTAAGTACAAAAAAATCCAGGCTGAAGAAATGGCTTAGTGTTTAAGGTGTTTGTCTGCAAAACCAAAGGACCCAGGTTCAATTTTCTAGGACCCATGTAAGGAGATGCACAAGATGGCACATGTATCTGGAGTTCATTTGCAGTGGTTGGAGGCCCTGGCATGCCCATTCTCTCTCTTCCCCTACCTATTTCTCTCTCTTAAATAAATAAAGAAAAATAAAAATTTCTTTAAAAACTCCAAAATAATAACCAACAAATGGGCTATTGAAATAAACAGAAATATCTTAAAAGCAGAAATACAAATGGCTAGTAAGTATTTTCAAAAGTGTTCAACATCCTTAGCAATCAGGGAAATACAAATAAACTACTTTGGTATAACATCTCACCTCAGCAATAATGGCTATCATTGATGACAACAAATGCTAGAGAGGATTTGAAGAAAGAGGAACCCTTATTCATTGCTGGTGGGAGTATAAACTAATACAGCCACTATGGAAATCAGTATAGAGGCCAATGAGAGATCCTTTCTCAAAAAAAAAAAAAAAAGGTGAATTGAGTTTCTTAGAATGACACCTGAGGTTGTCCTCTGGTCTTCACACACATGTTCATGCACACCTGCAAACAAATGAGCACTGCCCCATCCATACACACATTTAAAAACAAAAAAGCTTGGGGCTGGAGAGATGGCTTAGTGGTTAAGGCACTGGCCTGCAAAGCCAAAGGGCCAAGGTTCGACTCCCCAGGACCCACGTAAGCCAGATGTACAAGGGCGTGCATGTATCTGGAGTTAGTTTGCAGTGGCTGGAGGCCCTGGCATGCCTATTCTCTCTCTCTACCTGCCTATTTCTGTATCTCTCTCTCTCTCTCACTCTCTCTCTTTCTCAAATAAATAAATAAAAATAAAATATTTTTTTAAAAAGTGAAGAATAAAAGGAAGTATACCAAATCTCTGCCAGTCTTCTTATCCTCCTTTCACACACAGCAGATGTTGGGTGTCAAGGAGTGAAGAGGCTCTATAGAAGTCCTAAGTTTGGCCTGGAGTCAGGAGGAAAGGGAGCATGTATCTACAGAAGCACTGAAATGTCTCAACTGACCCAGACACCCATGACTCAGGAAATAAATACTTGTGGTTGTGAACCACAAAGATTGTGCATGAGTTTGTGATGCAGCACAAACAGAAGAAGAAGAACCTTGAACGATACTTTAGAATCAAAGGGCTGGTAAAGACTGATGAAAGGGGAAATAAAATCATGAAATAGATTATAATATATCCAAGAACACAGTGGGAAAATCTGGATTCCTTAGAAATGGTATGGGAGCTGGGCTTGGTGGTGCATGCCTTTAATCCCAGCACTTGGGAGGCAGAGGTAGGAGGCCACTATGAGACTACAGAGTGAATTCCAGGTCAGCCTGAGCTAGAGTGAGACCCTACCTCGAAAATCCAAAAACAAAAACTAACAAAAAGAAAACAAAGCGGTATGGGAATATTAATTAGCCAATTTGAAAAAATGGTTAAATTTCTAACATATACCTTTAAAAAAAAAACTGTAAATAGAAGACAAAAGCATAAAATGTGTGGGCTGGAGAGATGGCTTAGTGGTTAAGGCACATGTCTGCGAAGCCTAAGGACCCTGGTTCGATTCTCCAGTTCCCACATAAGCCAGATGCACAGGGTGGCACATACATCTGGAGTTCATTTGCAGTGGCTAGAGGCCCTGGTGTGCCCATTCTCACACACTCTCTCTCTGTGTCTCAAATAAATAAATAAAAATAAATACTAAAAAGCATAAAATGTGAAAGCATAAATATACTTAGGATAAAGCCCAAGTTTTTTTTCTCATTAGTCTTATAGAAATGTCTTATTTATGTATTTAAGAGAGGAAGAGGGAGAGAGAATGGATGTGCCAAGGGCTTTAGCTACTGCAAACAGATGCATGTGCCACCATGTGCATCTTGGTTTGTATGGGTTCTGGGAAATTGAATCTGTATCCTTAGGCTTCACAGGCAAGCACCTTAACTGCTAAGCCATCTCTCCAGCCCAGGAATGTCTTTTTAAGAATGACATAAAAAGCATTAAATATAGATATACCATTGATTACATACAACTCTGTATGACAGAACTAGCACAACTAGATAAAAGGGTAAAGACAATCGCTGGGTATGGTAGTGCACGCCTTTAATTCAGGCACTCAGGAGGCAGAGGTAGGAGGAATGCCATAAGTTCAAGGCTGCTCTGAGACTACATAGTGAATTCCAGGTCAGCCTGGGCTAGAGCAAGACCCTACCTTGAAAAACCAAAAGAATAAATAAATAAATAATTTTTAAAATTTTAATACATGCTGAAAAATACACATCATGGGGCTGGAGAGATGGCTTTGCCTGCAAAACCAAAGGACTCAAGTTCAATTCCCCATAAGCCAGATATACATGGTGAGTTTCTTTGCAGTGGCTAGAGGCTTTGGTGTGCCTATTCTTTCTCTATCTACCTTTCTCTCTCTTTCTCTCTCAAATAAATAAATAAAATATATTTTAAAAACTTAAAAAAATACACATCACAAAAAAGGTGAAAAATTTTAATCTTAAGGAGCACTTGTAAGTGGATAACAATGATATATATATGAAACAGCAGGAATAAGAGAATAGTTAATCCTCAAATGTAGAAAATAAAGGTAGGTTTTAAATATGAAGTCAGAATAAACTTCATTAGTAACTGACTTCTAGAAAGCAAAAACTTAAAATCATTTCTCACTTAAAACATAAAAGATTTTAAGATAATATTAAAACTTAACATAGAGAGCAGGGCGTGGTGGCGTATGCCTTTAATCCCAGCACTTGGGAGGCAGAGGTAGTAGGATTGCTGTGAGTCTGAGGTCACCCGAAGACTACATAGTAAGTTCCAGGTCAGCTTGGGCTAGTGTGAAACCCTACCTAAAAAATGAGAGAGAGAGAAACTTAACATGGGAAAGGATTGAAGGTAAAATTTCTCTGATTTTTTTTTCATAGGTTTGGCAATTAAACATATTTTTTAATTTTAAATTTTTATTTATTTATTTGAGAGAGAGAGAGAGAGAGATTGATAATGGGCATGCCAGGGCATCCAGCCACAGCAAACAAACTCCAGATGTATGCACCACCTTGTGCTTGGCTTACATGGGTCCTGGGGAATCAAACTTGGGCCCGTTGGCTTTGCAGGCAAGCTCCTTAACCACAAAGCTATCTCTCCAGGCCAAATAAGCATATTTTAATTTTAAGACAGAAATAGCATTTACATTTCTTTCTTCCTCCTCCATTTCTTCCTTTTCTTCTTCCTCCCTATCCTGTGTAGCCTTGAACTCTAGATCTTCCCACCTCTGCCTCCTAAGTTGAGGTTGCAGGTGTGTAAAACCGTAAATACCCCTGACTGGGATTGCAGATGTATACCACCACAGCCCACATAATTTCCACTTCTTAAGGAAGTAATTGTGAAAGGTGAAAAGATGTGTTACAGTTTTCATTGTACAAGTTTGACACTACTTGGATATTGAACCCAACAGAACACTGATTTGCAGATCTGGGGCACACACCTGTAAGGCACAAGGATCTCCAATTTGAGACCAGCCAGGGCTACACAGTGAATTCCTGCAGAGCAAAATCGTATCTCAAAACAAATAAGCTAACATACCAAGCCAAACCAAAACAACAACAACAAAAACTAAAACCAAATAGACAACAATAAGCCCAAATCAGCCAAAATTTATCAATATTTTGGGACATCCATAAAATTAAAAAAAACATTTTAATTGTAGTCATTAAGAGTTATGAAGTTCTACATGTATGGACATGATAAGATGCAGTGATTATACAGCAAGAGAAAAAAAAGAGTCTACAGGCATGGTGGCATCCGCCTTTAATGCACTTAGGAGGCAGAGGCAGGAGTATCATCGCAAGTTCGAGGCCACTCTGAGACTACATAGTGAATGCACACTACATAGTGTGAGACCCTACCTTGAAAAACAAAAACAAGGGCTGGAGAGATGGCTTAGTGGTTAAGGCATTTACCTGCAAAGCCAAAGGACCCTGGTTCAATTCCTCAGGACCCACATAAGTCAGACGCACAAGGCAGCACATGTGTCTGGAGTTTGTTTGCAGTGGCTGGAGGCCCCGGTGTGCCGATTCTGTCTCTCTGTGGCACTCATCTTCCTCTTTCTCTTTCAAATAAATAAATAAAATATTTAAAAAAAAAAAAAAAAAAAGGGCTGGGCGTGGTGGCGCACGCCTTTAATCCCAGCACTTGGGAGGCACAAGTAGGAGGATTGCTGTGAGTTCGAGGCCACCCTGAGACTACAAAGTTAATTCCAGGTCAGCCTGGGCCAGAGTGGTGAGACCCTACCTTGAAAAACCAAAAAAAAAAAAAAAAAAAGAAAAAAAAAAAAAAAAGAAAAAGAAAAGGGGCTGGAGAGATGGCTTAGCGGTTAAGGCACAAACCTGTGAAGCCTAAGGACCCTGATTCAAATCTCCAGGTCCCATGTAAGCCTGAGGCACACAGTGGTGCATAAGTCTGTTTGCAGTGGCTGGAGGCTCTGGCACGCCCATTCTCACTGTCCCTCTCTCTCTCCCTCTCTCTGTCTCTAATAAATAAATAAAAATAAAATCTTTAAAAACAAAACAAACAAAAAAACAAAAAAGGGCCGAGTGTGGTGGCGCACGCCTTTAATCCCATCACTCGGAAGGCAGAGGGAGGAGGATCACCATGAGTTTGGGGCCACCCTGAGTCTACATAGTGAATTTCAGGTCAGCCTGAGCGAGACCCTACCTCGAAAAACCAAAAAAAAAAGGAGTCTATATAACCACATGTATAGTGTAATCTTATTTTTATAAATATATAAAATATATGTTAGAATTGTTGAAGAGGAGGCCAAGGAAATTTCTGTGGCTGACCTCATATAAGAAGGTACTTTTGAACCTGTAGCAATGGTGTTCACCTATTATCCAGAACTCAGGAAATTTAGGAAGAAGGTTGAGGAATGCTAGGCCAATCCGGGCTACATCATGAGAATCTGATTCAAAAAAGAAAGTTCTGGAGCCCGGCATGATGGCCCACACTTTTAATCCCAGCACTTGGGAGGCAGAGGTAGGAGGATCGCCATGAGTTCAAGGCCACCCTGAGACTACATAGTGAATTCCAGGTCAGCCTGGGGTAGAGTGAGACCCTATCTAGAAAAACCAAAAAAAAAAAAAAAAAGAAAGCTCTGGGCTGGAGAGATGGCTCAGCAATTAAAGGTGCTTGCTTGAAAGCCTGACAGCCTGAATTCAGTTGCCCAGTACCCACATAAGGCCAAATGCACAAAGTGGTGCATGCATGTGGAGTTCATTTGCAGGAACAAGAGGCCCTGGTGTGTCTGTTTTCTCTCTCTTTCTCTCTATCTCTCTATGCAAATAAATAATAAATAAAAAATTTCAAAAGTAAAGTTCTTTGCAAAACCAATACTGAAAACTTTTTATTATGAGGCTATATTAGAGATAGTAGCAATAAATCTTTCTAGAAAGAAAAATTCTACAAACTCAAAATAGGTCATAATTGTTGTTTCTTCCTGGTTTAAGTTCGCATAAATTATTCATGGGGATCTTATCTACAGTATTCATTATTTTTTGTTCATTACTCTTTTGCATTTCTTTTTGGAAAATAACAGGTATTATATTTGGTCATCATTTATAGAGTATTACACATAATAGCTATTTTCTTAAGCCATGTGTATACAATTAAAAGAAGTCCATCTAAATAAAAAAAGTTATATTGGCCAAACTAAATATTTCTACATATATCAATACTTTTAACCTGAATTTGAAATCATAAGTTGTTTGAAAATTGCTTTTAAATTTAAAATTCAGAAAAAATTAAATGCAGTTTCTCTAAACTTGAAAAAAACTGAGGAATTACTCTTTAATGAGGCAAGTTAACTTACAATAACAATTATGTAATATGCTCATTATATTTCTACATATAAAATCATAGATACAAGTATATAAACTCAAGGACAAACTAATGAGCTACAGTGTAGTATTGGTGTGAAGAAAATTCCCAAACTTTACTGAGGACCAGAGAATTAAAAAAATATATTTTATTTATTTATTTATTTGAGAGAGAGAATGGGCACGCCAGGGCCTCCAGCAACTGCAAACGAATTCCTGATGCATGCGCCTCCTTGTGCATCTGGCTTAGGTGGATCCTGGGGAATTGAACCTGGGTCCTTTGGCTTTGCAGGCAAATGCCTTAACCACTAGGTCATCTTCTCCAGTCCTTGTTTTGTTTTTAAATGAGCTGATTCTAATGGTCTGTACCTATAATCCCAGCAACCTAGGAGACTGAGCAGGAAGAACACAGGTTCCAGGCCAGTCTGGGATACACAGCAAGATCCCATAACAAAACAAAAGGAAATAAAATAAAAGCCCTACAATCTAAGGTAATGGGTGGTGGAACCAGGAGAATCCTAAAGCTTAAGAGCAGCTAGTCTGGCCTTCTTAGTAGCAAACAAGCAAGCAAGCAAACAAACAAACAAAAACCTTGTCTCAAAACCAGGTGGAAGGAGAGGACCAATAATCCAAGGTTGTCCTCTGACCTCCAATTGTGCACCTTGGCGCACGCGTGCGCGCACACACATGTGCACACACACACACTCCATTTTAAAGTTTTTTTAAAAAATGTATTTACTTAAGAAAGAGAGTATGAGCATTTCAGACAGGGTCTTTTGTCCCTGAAAGCAAACTTCAGACATGTGCCACTTTGTGCATGTGGGGACTGGGGAATCAAACCCAGGCTTGCAGGCTTTGCAAGCAAGCACCTTTAACTGTTGAGCCATCTCTCAGTTATACAAAAATATATAAAAATAAAAAGAATGCCAATTAATATATAAAATTACTGTTCTGCTTATAATTTTCAAATTAGCTATGATACTAATTTTTATTATGAAAACAACACAGGCTTCTAATGAAAAATTCACTCCATAAAGAAAATAGTAAATGAGAAACATCATCCATTTCTATCTCATTCCTTCTATGTCCAATTTCCCAGAAGTAAATCATAAGGATAATTATCATTATTTATTTATTTAGTTAGTTTTTTTTTTTTTTTTTTTTGAGGTAGGGTCTTGCTCTAGCCCAGGCTGACCTGGAATTCACTATTAGTGTCAGGCTGGCCTCGAATTCACAGCGATCCTCCTACCTCTGCTGCCTGAGTGCTGGGATTAAAGGTGTATGCCACCACGCCCAGTGGATAATTTTTTATTTTATTTATTTATTTGCAAGTACAGAGAGAGAGAGAAGAGAGACAGACAGAGAGGAAATGGGCACACCAGGGCCTCTAGCCATTGCAAATGAACTCCAGATGCATGTGACCCTTGTGCATCTGGCTTACATGGGTCCTGGGGAATCAAACCTGGGTCCTTTGGCTTCGTAGGCAAATGCCTTAACCACTAAGCCATCTCTCCAGCCCTGGATTATTAATTTTGACTAGGATAAAACGCACATAAAATAAAATCTACCACCTTAACCATTACATTCACGCTGCAGTTCCAGAATGTTTTTCATCTTGCATCATTGAAATACCAAATCCAGTGACCAATATCCTCCATTCTCCCCTCACCTCAAGCCCTGGAAGCCACTATTTCATTTTCTAGAATTTGACTACTTTAGGTACTTCATGTAAGTGAGGATAGACAGCATTTATCTTCTTGTGTACAGTCAGCTTTATAATTTTTTTTTAAGATTTCCTTTTTTAGACAGTGTCTCATGTGGCCTAGGCTGGCCTCATTCACTATGATGCCCAGGAGAGAATGACCTTGAACTTCTGATCTTCTTGCTTCTATCTCACAAGGTATGAGATTACATCCATGTGTCACTGTGCCTGGTTTATGCAGTGCTGGGAGGATCAAACTCAAGGCTTCAGGCATGGTAGTCAAGTAGTATATAAACTGAGCTATATCTTCAATCCTAAATAGGCTTTCTTTTTTAAAATTGTGAGAATAATACCTTTTCATGGTAGAAAATCTAGACTGCATAAAGATATTTTATATTAAAAAGCAAGTTTCTCTTCTCTATAATCCTCATTCTTATCAGAGATAAACAGTGCTAATATTATTTGTGGTCCTTTTCCCAATATTTTAATGCATCCATAAGGTACATATTCACATACAAATGGACGTGAACACTTCTTGTGCCTTTTCTGCCATTTTTAAATTACAAGAAAGATAAGTTATACATACTGTTCTTCACTTAATATATCTTGGGCATTTTTCCACAGCAAAACATATGTTCTCAAGCGAATCTTTTTAACTTAGTAAAGTAATTCTGAAGTGCATGAAAGAATAAATTGTCAAGAATGACAAAGAAATTTTTTTAAAAAACTGCTTAAGAAGGTCTTGTGATGTAGGAGAGTAAAATTAAAATATTGTGTCAAAGGTGGAAGAATAGAGACAATGGTGGAGCAGAAATTAATCTCAAAAGTGGATCCTAGAATACAGCAGCTTTCAGATGAATTAAAAAGTCTAGGCCGGGCATGGTGACACATGCCTTTAATACCAGCACTAGAGCACTAGGGAGGCAGAGGTAGGAGGACTGCTGTGAGTTCGAGGCCACCCTGACACTACATAGTGAATTCTAGGTCAACCTGGCTAGAGTGAGACCCTACCTTGAAAAAAAAAAGCCAGGCGTGGTGGTACATACCTTTAATCCTAGCACTCAGGAGGCAGAGGTAGGACGACTGTGGTTAGTTTGAGGCCACCCTGAGACTACAGAATGAATTCCAGGTCAGTCTGAGGTAGAGTGAGACCCTTCTTAAAAAAAAAAAAAGTCTGTTTAATGTGGTGGCTCATGCCTTTAATCCCAGTACTCAAGAGGCAGAGGTAGGAGGATCACCAAGAGTTCAAAGCCAGCCTAAGACTATATAGCGAATGCCAGGTCAGTCTGGACTAGAGTGAGACCCTATCTTAAAAAAACAAACAAATAAAAAGAAGTCTGTTTAAGACAGTGGGTGAGAAGTATACCATTCAATAAACATGCAGAGACAATTGCTTAACTGCTGGGCAAAAAAAAAAA
Organism: Orientallactaga sibirica; assembly: GCA_036365145.1. NCBI lineage: Eukaryota > Metazoa > Chordata > Mammalia > Rodentia > Dipodidae > Orientallactaga > Orientallactaga sibirica. The sequence continues at coordinate 55,924,900 of JAEOAD010000004.1, forward strand.
ACTCACTTCTGTGATAAACCAAAATAAATTGCAGACTTACTAAAACAATCAATGTACAAATAAAAAATTATATAAAGGAGAAAATACAAAAGTGAGTATCTAAACTTTTGTGAGGAAGATTTTCTAAGTGTAGAAGCAAGGGTAAACTTTTCAATAAAAACAGCTCAGAAATAATAACTAAAGAATGAAAAGGGGCTGGAGAGATTGCTCAGCAATTAAGGTACTTGCCTACAAAGCCTATGGGTCCAGAGTTGATTCCCCCAGGACCCACATAAAGTTGGAAACAAAGCAGCACATGCATCTGGAGTTCATTTGCAATGACAAGAGGCCCTGGTGCACCCATTCTCTCTCTCTCTCTTTTCTCTCTGTCTCTGCTTGCCAATGAATAAAATAAAAAAAATATTTAAAAAAACACACACACAATGGGCTGGAGAGATGGCTTAGCAGTTAAGGTGCTTTCCTGCAAAGCCAAAGGACCCAGGTTCAGTTCCTCAGGACCCATGTAAGCCAGATGCACAAGGTGGCACACGTATCTGGAGTTTGTTTGCAGTGGCTGGAGGCCCTGGCATGCCTATTGTCTCTCTCTCAAATAAATACATAAATAAAAATAAAATATTTTGAAAAATACATAAAAAGAATGAAAATGTTGAACTTTCTAATTTCCCATAACCCCACTCCTACTTTCTCTTGAGCAGCTCTCTGTATTTTTTCCTCTTCTTTCCCTTTAGCACTTCAAACTCTATGATCCCTATAATAAAATGTTTCTAAACTTAAAATAAGAAAAAGTCAATAAGAAAATGTGATAAAAGTTAACTTAGAAAGAAATAAGTGAAATGAAATTTTACTACATTTAATAAATATAATAAAATATGGTTTTCTACTGTTATTATATAAGAATGCTCACAGGTTAATTAAAAATCCATGAAAGAAATGGTAAATAAGATGGGTGTGGTGGCGCACGCCTTTAACCCCAGCACTTGGGAGGCAGAGGTAGGAGGATCACTGAGAGTTCGAGGCCACCCTGAGATTACATAGTGAATTCCAGGTCAGCCTGAGCCAGAGTGAGACCCTACCTTGACAAACCAAATAAAAGAAAGAAAGAAAGAAAGAAAGAAAGAAAGAAAGAAAGAAAGAAAGAAAGAAAGAAAGGAACAAAAAATAATGAGATAAATTTTTCATACATCAGCCGGGTGTGGTGGCACATGCCTTTAATCACAGCATTCGGGAGGCAGAGGTAGGAGGATTGCTGTGAGTTCAAGGCCACCCTGAGACTACATAGTGAATTCCAGGTCAGCCTGGGCTAAAGTGAGACCTTACCTTGAAAAAACAACAACAACAAAAAAAATTCATACATCAACTTAGAGAAAGCTAAAAAATGATGGCATTCAGTGTTGTTGAAGATTCTAATAGAATTACAAGTGATTTGTATGTTACTTTTATTATTTTTTAATTTTTAACTGTTGTAAAAAGTGTGCATATTCATAAGGTATTCATAAGGTGATGTTTTGGTGTATTTTATAATTGTTATAACCATACATTTTTATATGTTTCCATGTTTGGAAGGCTCTTTAATTTATGTATCAAAACTGGTAAAAACAACAGCAAAAACCTTTTTGATCTTGAAATTTCCATTTAAGAAATTTATCTGAAAGAAATAAATTACAGATGATTATAAGTATTTGTTTACAATGTAGAAAAATTAAATGGGCTGGGTATGTGTCTTGGTCCTAGAGCACTTGCCTAACATGAGCAAGGTTCTGAGTGATCCTCAACACACATACACACACATACACACACAATGCATGCACACACAGAGAGAAAGAAAGTGTGCTATATAGATATACTTTAAAAGGTTAACTGGGGGGCTAGAAAGATGGCTCAGTGGTTAAAGGCACTTGCTTTCAAAGCCTGATGGCCTGAGTTTAATTCCCTAGTACCCACATAAAGCCAGATGCTAATAGCGGCACACATGTCTGGAGTTTGTTTGCAATGGTAGGAGGCCCTGGCATACCATACACCCTCTCTCACTGTCTCTCTCTTTCTCAAATAAATAAAAAAAATTGTTTTAAAGAATGTGATTTTAGTAGAATTACAGGTGATTATCATTTTACTTTTATTATTTTTAATTTTTAAAAATATATTTATTTATTTGAGAGAGAAAGAGGCAGATAGAGAGAGAGAGAATGGGCAAGCCAGGGACTCCAGCCACTGCAAACGAACTCCAGATGCATGTGCCCTCTTGTGCATCTGGCTTATATGGGTTCTGGGGAATTGAACCAGAGTCCTTAGGCTTCACAGGCAATCGCCTTAACCACTAAGCAATTTCCCCAGCCCATTATTATTTTTAAAAATATTTTTATTTATTTATTTGTGACAGAGAAAGATAGAAAGAATAGCATACCAGGGCCTCCAGCCACTGCAAACAAATTCCAGATGTATGTGCCACCTTGTGCATCTGGCTTATGTGGGTCCTGGGGCATTGAACCTGGTTCCTTTGGCTTTGCAGGCAAATGCCTTAACCACTAAGCAATCCCTCCAGCCCGATTTTTAAATTTTTAACTGATGTAAAAAGTGTGCATATTCATAATGTACCAAGTGATGTTGTGATGTATTTTATAACTCTTGTTATATCCATAATATATAGAATGAATATGCATTACTTTTGAAATAAAAATATTATAAGAATAAAATTTTGGGGCTGGAGAGATGGCTTAGCAGTTAAGGTGTTTGCCTACTAAGCCTAAGAATCCTGGTTTGATTCTCCAGGTCCCACGTAAGCCGGATGAACAATGGGGCGCATGTGTCTGGAGTTTGTTTGCAGTGGCTAGAGACCCTGGTGTGCCCATTCTCACTCTCCCTCTCTCTCTTTCCCTCTCTCTGTCTTTAATAAATAAATAAATAATAAAAATAAAAAAATATTTTTAAAAAGTCTCTCAAGTTTATAACACTATAAAAAATAAAAATAAAAATTTTAAATGATTGTGGTGAAGACATTATGTTTTTCTTCAGGTGACTAGTTTTTTTGCACTATTTTAGCAAAGTCTCAGGTAAGTTTCTAGGTACTATAATTTTAAAAAATCATCAGATTAAAGTTAGATATTGATTTAAAAGTCACAAATATAAAATAAATATTTTCATTTAAAAATGAAATGAATGACTATTGTAATGAAAAGAATTCAATTAGCTTTATATGTATATATATTTTGAGGTAGGGTCTTTTTCTCTAGCTCAGGCTGACCTGGAATTCACTATGTAGCCTCAGGCTGGCCTTGAACTCACCATAATCCTCCTACCTTGGCATCCCAGGTACTGAGGTTAAAGGAATGTACCTCCCAGCAGAAAGAAAGAGAGAGAATGGGTGCACAAAGGCTTCCAGCCCCTGCAAACAGAACTCTAGATGCATGTGCCATTTTGCATCTGGCTTTATGTGGGTACTGGTGAATCAGACTTGGGTTATTAGGCTTTATGGGCAAGAAACACCCTAACCACTGAGCAATCTCTCCAATCATGTAATATATATGTATGTATGTGGGTATGTATATATCTACATATAGATATCTACATATACATATATCTTTTGAAATTTTATTTATTTATTTATTTGAGAGAGAAAGGAGAGACAGATGGGGGTGGTATGGGCACTCCAGGTCCTCCTGACATTGCAAAGGAACTCCAAATACATGCTGTACTTTATGCATCTGGCTTTACATGGGTATTAGGGAAACTGAACTCAGGCATCAGGCTTTGCAAGGAAACACCTTTAATCATTGAGCCGTTTATCCAGCCCTATATCTTTAAATAAAGATTAAATGAACACTTCTACCAAATTATAGCAGGTAATACAGCTTTGTTTTTAAGTAATAAAAACACAGTTACAATTTCATCATTTAATACTCAACAAGTCTCATATAGCCCAGGCTGGTCTTGAACTTTCTAGGTAGCAGAGGATGGCTTTGAACACTTGATTCTTCTGCCTCTACCTCTCAAGTGCTGGGATTACAGATGTGTGCTACACACTATGCTTCATTAAAACTATTATTTATATATTTTTACATATTATTTACTATGGATAGGAGACAGAATATCATAAAAAATGACAAGTAGTCTTTAGAGAAGAGTCTTCATTTGTTCTTTCTAGAAAATGACGACTTGAGGACAAACATATATACATATTAAATGTAATAAAATTAGCCTTAAAAATGGGAACTTAATAAAATATTAAAATTGTAAAACTTAAAAAGCCAACTGATATTACCCACTGTTGCTCATATGTCGTCTTTCTTTTTCTTTTATTTAAATTAACCAAATAAATTTTAGACACTTCTCAACTGATTAATAGAAAGCTTGAACAGATTCTTGAGTAGCATATATTGTACGTGTTCTTCTGTTGGAACCTGACGTGGCTGGCAGTATAAACAACAACCTCTATGACATGGAAACAGGAGGTGGCAAATCCAAACAGAGCCTCAAGAAGATGTGCAGCTCATTTCCCATAAACCACATTAAAAAAAAGTCTCCATTAACTACCAGATGCTGTTCCCGGAGGAGAAAACACTGCCCTCCAGTGGCCTTTAGTGCCGAGATAGGAAGCGTTTCCGGTACCATGACTGCAGCATTTGTATGCAACATGCTGCTTTTATCTAGAGTCACTTCTGACTGCATTTCTTCAGCTGAAGCTCAAGTCTATAGCCTAGCATAAGGACGGAATCTCCAAGATGAATTCCAATGTGAATGTATTTTTTGCAGGCAGGTAGAAATGTTAACTGGGAGGATTTTGATTTTTTGACCCCCAAAGCTGACCATTTATTTGACTCTAACAATTAAATTGTGCTAGCCCCCTATAGTTTCTCACTTCACAGCTAAGGAAGAAGAGATTTAATCTCTGTGTTTCCCTTGTTGGCCAATTTTTTAGCTAAAAGACATTTAAAATTGTACAGCAGGCAGAACCCCAGGGGACTGAGTAGTGTTCCAACATCTTTAAAGGCTTTCCATCACTTGAAAAACCAAAATTTTCCTCCTGTTTCTTAAACTAACCAAAGTAGGCAAAAGCAATTTTAAAAGTCTTTGTGTCTAGCATTGGAACTTTCTCATATTTCACACCATTATATAAATGTCACTCTAACCTATATGTATCACAAATGCTACGCTAAATTAGGGCCAAATTTGCAACCTAGTTTAACTGGGTTTCCTCTTTTTGCAAATGCAGTTTTTGTGTCTGCATTTAGCAATGCATACAAAACTGTCCGTATAGCTAACTGCTTCAGATTGCTAAATTTGAGGATGAATGTGTCTTTATGCATGTGCCAAAGCAATGCTGTTTCTCGTCCTATAAAGACTACCTAATCAGGTGGACTTTGAGTGCAACGCTAAAATCATGGACTATTGCATGACTCTTGGATTTCGGAAAGAAACAATGGAATTTTAAAAGAGAAAGAATTTTCAAACCTCCCTCAAGCCTCTATACTTCAGTCACCACAATGGAACTGCAACACATAACACCATGGTCTTTAGAGTTCTTGGAGATCACCCAGTTACTATATCTTAAATGTGGCATCATTTTCCTCCACAGTAAGCCAAAATTAATAATGCCGGTCTCAAAAAGTAGCTATTAAAAACTGAATAAGGGAATGTAGGTGATGTGTCTAGTACAGTTTAACCAATAAATTCTTTTGCTCAATCACCATCCCTTAGCCAAATAAATCTCATAGTGGCATGGTTTTCTAAAACAGATCCCCCTTGATCATATTTAGTAATGAATCTTCATTCAGTTTACTATAGAGAAAATGTTCTGAATCCTCAGATATAGTCTTTAAAACAAGTGCCTTGTGCAAAAGAAAATATTTTAGCACCATATTGCTCAAATATAACACCTTTAAATAGGAATCAAATTTTTCTTCTTTTCACTCACACAGAAGGTTATATCCATTAGATATTCACCTGGATTCACAGAGCCCTTTAGAATTTTTAAAATGACAAACATTACAATTATAATTATTATAAAAATATAATAATTAGACATGTTTGGGCATATTACAGTGAATTATAAAGTTTGTGCTCTTGAGAGTACAGAGTTTCATCACCACCTGTTCCAGTTAATTCAGCTTACAACATGTGTATTTCAGACAGAAAAGTGCTCCCTTTAGGAGGTTAACACACTATTCTCTGAAATGAACAAAAACCCTTGCATTTTTTTAAAGATACATTTTCTTTTCACCAGTTGTGGTAATGAGGTTTTACTGAGCAGTGGTCTCATACCATCATCTCCTCCCTCTGTGTATATCTGTAGCACCACAAAACATAGGGTTTTCTTTTTCTAGATAGGCTAAGTATTGTCTTCATTGACCTTGGATCTCATTAATAATGTCATTATGGCACTTCATGTTATACAATATAGAACCTTTGACTACTCAAATGTTCAAAATGTCTCTCTCTATATATCTTGCTCTTTCTCCCCCCACCTCCTTTTTTGGTCAGGCCTCACTATGTAAGCACAAGCTGGCCTGAAACTCTTGAGCCTCCTGCCTCTGTCTGCCAAGAGCTGGCAACACAGGATCACAGGTGTGCACTACCATACCTAGCTCAAAATAGTTCATATAACTCAAAACTCAGCGTCAAACTGCTTATGATTAAAAATAGTATCATGTACTGATGAACTGAGATTGCACTAATGGCTTGAATTATTTAAATAATTATATATATATGTATATTGAGGTAGGTTCTCACTCTAGTCCAGGCTGACCTAGAATTCACTATGTAGTCTCAGGGTGGCCTCGAACTCATGATGATCCTCCTACCTCTGCCTCCTGTGTGCGGTGATTAAAGGTGTGCGCCACCACACCTGGCTAATTATTATTTTTTGTTTTTCGAGGTAGGTTCTCGCTGTAGCCCAGGCTGACCTGGAATTCACTATGTAGTTTTAGGGTGGCCTTGAACTCACAGCAATCCTCCTACCTATGCCTCCCAAGTGCTGAGATTAAAGGCGTTGAATATTTTTTAGTTAAAAACTTTAAAGTCCTACTTGAAGATAAAGCCAAGCAAGTTAGATATTGCAATGGTGTATGTATGCTACATTGAAGTCTGTGAATAAACATTTTCTGTGCTTGAATAAATGTGAAGAGAGCTGGAGTACTGTTTAGTGTCAAGAGCACACATTTAGTATGTATGAAGCCATGGGTTCAATCCCCAGCACCAAAAAAAGGGTGGTAGGAGGTAGATAAACTTTGCTATAGCTAATTTAAATTAAAGTCAAAATTTGTCAATTAAGTATGAATTTATGATATTCTGATAAATATTTAAAAATATGTATTGGTAACAGCATCAAAATATTCTAAAGTGAGACATTTTCTGCATATAATTATTATAATTCTCTACCTTGACAGATGACAATTTTAGAACATTCTAAATACAATTTCTTGTATATGCACTAAAATAAAATGTAACAGATAGACAACTCACCATAGTATAAGTAACACATTCAAATTTAGTAATTTATTTTCCAGGTGGAAACCAGGCTTCTTGGAAGACTTCAGACTATGCCAAATGGTCTGATTTTACCACAGAGGTAGGCACTAGAGGACTAAATTTACTTCTGTGTAACTTTTGTTAACTACATTTTACATGCAAATGTCTATACAATCATGTTAATGAAGTTATAGAGAAAGAAATTTGGCATTCTCATTTTATGTTTATCCAAAAGCAACTTTTCAATTGACTTGCTCTATTTTTTAAAATCATTCTTGATTTAATCATAAGAAAATGGAAGTCTAACAACATATTCAGAAGTCAAGAAAAGCAATACCTATGCAAAAAATTTAAACTTGAGACTCTTCTTCCCATAGTTAGTCTTCTGGACATAGGTGCCTCTGCTGGAATTAGAAAAATTCAACCCTACATATTACAAGATTACAATCTACTGATTCAGAGTTGGTTATTTAGAGCAAACTTTTTTTCTTCTTTTCAAGTAACTAAAAGTTTTCTATACTCCATGCTTAATTCACCATCATCCAAAAATCCTTTTTATTTTTTAGGAGATGTTAACAAATATATTTAAATCATACATGGGTGTACTTCCTCTAAAAATGTTGACTTCCAAGCTCAAAACCTATATTGAAGCTGGGCGTGGTGGTTTTAATCCCAGCACTCGGGAGGCAGAGGTAGGAGGATCGCCATGAGTTCAAGGCCATCCTGAGACTACATAGTTAATTCCAGGTCAGCCTGTGCCAGAGTGAGACCCTACCTCGAAAAAAAACAAAAAAAAAAAAAAAAAAAAGCTATATTAACACTGAAAATGTACAATATTCTTTCAAATAGAACATTAATAATCCAAATTTGCTTGAGTATTAAAAAAATGGTTTTTCAACCTAATGATGTAGTTGATTTGCAATAAAACAGAATGCAACAACACTAGAAGTGTAAGGGTTAAGAGAAGAAAAAATGGTTGAGATTCTGCATTTATGGTATGTATAGGCAGGTATAGATAACAATATTGCCTCATTACATCAAAAAAAAGCAAAGTAAAATAAAACTTCCTCACGTATTAAAGTGAATCAGGATCCTGACCCAAATTCCTAGAACTTTTAAATGTCTATTAGTCCCCAATACCAAAGTCATGGAACATTACAGACTTAAAAAGACCTTCAACCAAGGAAGTGTGACTAATGTATTTGTCTTGTATGGGTAAGGCCCTACATTCAATTGTTAGCACTGGGGGGAACATTTACAGACCCTACCTTTAAGGAACAGAGACGGGAGTGAGATAGAGAGAGAGATTACTTAAAGCATTGGGAGAAAGCTTGCTGTGATATATGCCAAGGACCTTTTATGGGTTGTTGGCCTATTCTTAGCCACAACTACTGAGTGACTATATCAGACAGAGATGGTGTGTGTGAGAGAGAACGAGAGAGACAGAATATGAGAACTGAATTCGGGTGAAATGGGGGGAGCTAGAACGTTGTTAAGAAATTTAACAAAACCATTTGATTTTTAAAGAAACATTTGAGTGTCTTGTTTACATATGCTGGGCAGCATAAACCATAAACCTTGCTGGATTTCTGCAAACTGCTGCAAGAAGCATACAAATGGCGTTGCTGTCAATGGGAGGAAGAGACAGGCACAAATCAAGACAGACTAGCAGCACCTCCAGGACGGGAAGTTTGTTTCCAGTACAAGCTGAAGAGGATGATGACATCCAGAACAAAATGTCTTTTTCATAAGGATGCTAGAGCCCTTGCTTTGTCATCTTTGTGTATAAAACACTGATAATGGAGATGCCTTAATCTCCCCCCTTTCCTGAAATCAAAAATATAAACTCTTTTTAGTTATTTTTAAACTTCTTATGGAGCCCATTGTTGTGTTCCAGGAAGCAGGCAAAACTCAGCAAGACAACAAAGACTTGATTTGCAGTCAAGAGCAAGTCCTCTCCAGAGGGTAATTAATCCTTAGTCACTTATCTTAGAAGTCCAAGTTACAGGGCAGGTTAATGTTCAGGTAGCTCTCTCTATTTTCTTTAAAAATTTTTAAAACATTTTTTTTGCCGAATGTTATACTATTAATTGCCAATTTGCATATGTGTGCAGCTGCTGTTTTGGCTCTGAACTCAATCTGATAAGCTTGCTGGAGGTATCGCAGAGCACTTGGCAGCTTTCCTATTTGAAAAGAAAGCCTCTCCCCACCACAGAACAGCTGATCGTCTATCAGCGATAGACCCTGATGGCGTGAATTACAATTACACTACTTTTCACACTAAATCTGGGTGATAGCTACTTGGAAAGAAGTTTCATCATTTTTTACCACAAACTGGAAAAAGAATTACATGGTCATGCTGTGCTTTTAAAGGCAGTTTGGTTCACTTTTGTCTATTTAACACCTAATTCCAAGAAGTCCATAGGCATCCAGAGATCTGAATGGCGCGTAATGAATTCACTGTTTAGATTGAAGATTTTTAAAATCTACCTCAAATTACATTTATTAACAAGGCGACCAGGAAGTGTTAAAGTTGTTAGACGCTTCATTTATTAAATAATTTGTGGGTATTTTCAGTTGTCATATCTAGAGTCATGGGGTTTGCTTATTTTTTTTAATTAGCAATCCAAAACAATGCTACTGCAGTTTAACAATTCATCACATAATCTTGGGCTCTTCAGTTCAGCTGTTAATGTTAGATAATTCATATTGTTATTTTGATCTGTTTATAAATGATTTAGGTTGAGGAACACCACAGCAGCCCAGGCAGATCCTCACGGAGGGGCATTCCAGAAAATGCTTTTGGGGAATTAAGTTTAGCAAACAAGGGATAGGAACCAGGGCACTAATAATAGCTTGATTGATTCTCATTGTTTATTTACTTCATTATTAATGTACCTTTCCTTTCTCTTTAGAAAACCACGGGAAGCCTTCTCTGTCAAAATACATTCTATTAGAACTCGACCTCATTTTCCTGGGACCTTCGAAAGACATGTCTTTCCTCTTGCAAGAACCGGTCAACTATCAGAAAATGTGATACTCCTAAGCATCTCTTTTCACTCTCTCCTCTCAGTTCTCCTCCCTCCGGTCTTGACATTCAAATCCACTTAACAAAAGTTAAACCCACCTCAAGCAGCGTATGTAGAACACACTAATCCTGACGTAGTTAACCTAAGAGAAAAATAGATTTTGTTTTCCTTTTTTTAGTTGCTAGCTTTATTAGATTTCTCACTCTCACAGATTATCCGAAGACTACCCATTGATTGATCGCCCGTAGAGCTGCATTTGGTGTAAAGAAAAAACTCACAGCTTTATTGGCTCCCAGGAGACAAAACAAACAGAACAAGATATTCATATTAATGCAAACAATGCCACAAATGAGGGAGACAATCACCACCGAGGCGAGGCCGGGCCAGCGTGGCTGGAGGCTGGAAAGGCCTGGAGCTGGAGCCGAGGCTCCCGGCCTGGCCTGGGCGACCCCTGCGGCCTCCCGCCCGCCCGGCAGTGCGCTCGGCCCGGGTCCTTCCAGGCTGGCCAGGCGCGCCTCCGCCTCGCGGGCCCTGCGGAGGCCTCCGTCCAGGCCTCTGGGAAGGCCCCGGCGCTCCGCCCTCCGCAGTGCAGGGCTGGAAAGGTCCTAGGACTCCCCTTTGCTTCCTCCTTGGCCTGTCCACAGGCGTCCGGGAGCCCAATGCCTGAATCTCATTTCCCTTTCAGTTAGGTCAGAGGTGAGAGTGAAGGCGGCTCCTGTGAGCCTGCTGGCCACCTGGGCAGCTGGAATGGACAGCCGGCAGAGAAAGGTGCTTGGGAACTCTGGAAGGAAGAAAGGCTGTGACACACATCCTGTCTGTTTTTTTAAAAGCTTACATTGTCATGGAGGTGACAATACAAGCTCATATTTAAACGCAAGACTGTATAATCAGAAGCCAGAGTGGTATTACAGCCAATGCTGAAATGTATTTACGAGGACCTACGACTGGGGAATGGGAAAAGAAAAAAAAAATTCCAGGGTCATAGCTATTTCCCCAATCTCCAAACCAGGCAAGAATCTGCTAAGACTTCGTTGAATATCTTTTACAGTCAATGTAATGTTAAAAACAGGGCTGCCCAACAGCACAGGGCATACTTGCCCCCCCCCCACAAAATTATTTATTATTATTATTGTTTTATTATTTCTTTATCTGAATTTCAAATTTAACTGGGCATCTTGCATTTTTATTGGTGAAATCCATGATCCTCACTACAAAACTACCGAAGTAAACCATTTTAGAAACAAGGCTTATTTTCTGCTGTAACCCTGACATTTGTGTTTGGATCCTTGCTTTGACAATGAGTGGCTCTATTACATACTTTCCCAAGCATATTGTAAGGTGAAGGGGCAAGAACGGGGGAGCAGCTTGGAAATGTCCATAGATTTTAGGAGGAAGTGGGGGTGCCATTGTTACTTCCTCATAACAAAATGGCCTTCCTAAGGCTGTTGGTTCACTGGTTCTCACCTATAGAGATGCATGTTCTGGCCAGTAGAGGGTACCATAGTGTGCCTGTAACCCGTGTCAGTTACAATGGAACCCATGTCAGGATTATAAGTAGACTTCCTAAACCTTTATTATAGAGCCACATTTAGGACTTGCATTTAATTTCTAAAGGATACAAAGTTCCTACTTGAAAACGTTAAAGGTGAAAGATAGAACAAAATCAGCTTTGAACGTTACCAAAGGTTATAATCTAGAAATACATCTCATCCAATGTCTTGTAGCTGCTGGAAATGTCAGTGGTAAAAACTCAGGAAGACGGACACTGAACTCCCCCCACCCCCGTGTCTGTGTATGTGTTCACAAAGCTGCTTTAAGGAGAATCCTGCTGCTTGCATTTCTTCCCCAGCCTGGGTTAGAGAAAGCTTTTTTCCAGCAAGCTTTGTCACCCTTCTGGACACTTTAGATTCCCAGTGAGCTCGCCAGCCTTTTAAGCCAATTGCCTGAAGTTGTATGAATACACCCACACAGGATGCCCCTTTATCACTGACACTTAGTGCTATTTAACAACTGCAAATAGAGAAACTATTTGTCTAATGAGAGTTGATTCACCAACACTGAGAGAAGATAATATAAGGCTGAGACCTCTCCTGAGCCACAGGGCTGTCTCAGACAATCAGGCCAACTGGAGCCAACTGGAATATTTAGTTTGGTTGACTTACTGCATATTTCAGATCAATAATTTTAGAAAATAGTCTTGCTTTCAACTCATACCAGTTTGCTTGCTTTTTTTGTTTTTTTTTTTTTTTCGAGGTAGGGTCTCACTCTAGCCCAGGCTGACCTGTCTTCACTCTGTCTTCTGAGGGTGGCCTTGAAGTCACAGCGAGCCTCCTACCTCTGCCATGCTTTTTTGTTCTTTCCCTGACAAATTCTAAACCTTGAATTAAGAGTTTGAATTATTAGGCTGGAGAAGGTGGCTTAGTGGTTAAGGCATTTGCCTGCAAAGCCAAAGGACCCCAGTTCGATTCCCACGTAAGCCAGATGCACAAGGAGGCACATACATCTGGAGTTCGTTTGCAGTGACTGGAGGCCTTGGCCCGCCCATTCTCTCTCTTTCACTCTCTCTCTCTCTCTCTCTCTCTCTAACTCTCTCTCAAGTTAATAAATAAAAAAATATTTAAAAATAAATTAAAAAAAAGAATTTGAATTATCAAAAGTTAGCACGGGGCTAGAAAGATGGCTTAGCAGTTAAGGTGCTTGCCTGCGAAGCCTGAGGATCCAAGTTCAATTCTCCAGGTCCTACATAAGCCAGATGCACAAGGTGGTGCATGCTCATTTGCAGTGGCTAGGAGGCCCTGGAGCGCTATTCTTTCCTCCTCTCTCTCTATGTCTCTAATAAATAAATAAGTAAAAATAAATCTTTAAAAAAAAGTTAGCATGGTGGTTTGGGGTTATGGTGTCAGTTAACTGAGAAGTTTAGAGATTACATTTTTTTTAATGGCCTATCTTATCTGACTTTGTCTTTCAAACTACAAAACTCCATGTGAACACTTGCTGTCTCCTGACCTGAGCCAGCCTAAGAAATGCTCAACATTCATTTATGGAGGTTCATCTTCCTCCCAGCAGAAATGCACAGGGGCCCTTGTCAGGTCAGTAATAAACTGACAACCCCTAAATAGTAAACCTTACTCCAATGTCATGGTCAGACTCCCTACCCTCTTAGTATAATGGTTAGCATCTTCCTATAAAAAGACTGGATGATTTAAACTTACAGTCATTCTTTTCTTTTAATTATTAAAAATTTATTTTAAGAAAAGAATAGGAGAAGAAAGGTAAATGTCCCAAGCTGAGTAGCTGGGAGAGGTTCTGAGCAGGAGCCTCTTTTTTTCTTTCTTTGAGGTGAGTAGGTTTTAGGGAGGGACAAAAAAGAGTAGACTTTTCTAGAAGGCCAGGGGACATTTACAAAGGGTGGAGTTCCACAGTGAAGGTGTAGATTCTCTGCAGAAATACCTAACCTTGCTTAGACAGGACAGAGGGATAACATGCTTTAGAATTTGCTTCAGTCCATTTCTACATGTTGCAATAAAGTGAAAGTTAAGTCTATTTAGTAAAAGTGCATGGCATCGTCATTTTGAATATACCCATGCTTGGCACAGTCTAGCTGTATGAATTCATCCAAGAGGAGCCCTGAAGCTTGAGGTTGTTGACAATATTGTTGTAAATGGTTCTAGAAATGACCTAGCAATTTGCTTCCTTATACTTTATCATTGATATAGAATGATGTTTCTTTTGATTTGAGGCCCTTCTTGAACCATAAGCTCTAACAATCTTTTGCTAAACAGACTTCATTCACATTCTGAATCTGGTTTTTGTCTCACACATATTAAATTTTACAAAACAGAAAGAAACAATAGAGCTTATTAGGAAAAACTTGTTTTGAATAGCAAATTAAGCATAATGGAAATAGGCACATGTTTTAGCACGCCCCCCCCCTTTTAAACCAATTGAACATTTACATCTTTTTCAGTACTGTGATTTTCCCCTTAAGTCTTAAGCTGGCACCCTACACTTTCAACAAATGAGATTTACAGAGAAATCTTTGTAAGACTGGATTCCAAATGCACAGCTTTCTGAAGAGTTTTAGGCAGTCACCCTTAAATTGCATGAATCCCTGTGACTGAGGTGTTCTAAGGATCTAAAGAACTACCTAATTTCAAAAACTCTAAATTTACTGTTAGTGCTGACTGGCTTAAAAGTATGCCTTGTTCTCCATGATCCTGTAAATTCAGAGGTACACCTAACTACAAGGTTTGTTATTAAGGTATATACCCCAGGTGGAGGCATCTTCAAAGCCAATATATTTCCCTTATAACTGGTGTCAAATTGATGTATATATTAAAAAATCTTGGAAAATGGTCTCAAAAAGGAAGTAACAGCCCAATGAGCCATATGTTCAGGGAACCTAACAGGTTTCCATTGGGACCAAATTTCACTTCACCTTTTTGTCCTTATGTGCAAATAAAAACTTATCTGTAAATACACCATTAAAACAGGCATGCAAATTTGTGAGGTCTACAGACTGAAAAGAAACCATATACTAAGCTCATAACATCCAAGTTACCGAAGGTAAATCATTTTTGTTAGGTATTAGAAGTACATAATAGGATATAGTATTGAGCTAAATTTACTTGAACTGTGTAGAGTCACGGTTGCAAATGTACTACTTCTACATTAACTAGTTTGTGAAAAAAAGGCTAGCAAATAGTTAATAAACAATATATTTTGATGTTCATAAACATCTGAACCTCAAGTTTACATTAGTAAATGTAAACTTATTTTTTCCTTGCTGTTAGATATATTGCTATTTTAACAGACTCAGACACCAGGGAATTTTCCAAATGCCAGCTGATATTGAGCACTGAAAAGTCTGCAATGTGCAAAGGCCTGTTCAGTTCAGTGGTCTTCCACAGAGCAGAAAACCAAAGGTATTAACACTTCCTAGCACAAAATACTTCACATAACCCTTTCAAGATTTTTCAATTGAAAAACTTTTAAACATTTCCTATTATTTTAGTAGATCCTAATAATTTTTTTTATTAAGTAGAAATTTTGTATGGATACATCATATATTATTAGTACCATCATTCCCCTCCTCCCTGCCATTCCGCTGAGGGCCCTCCTCAGTGGGATTGCTGATATTCTGCCTGGGGCTGTGAGTTATGAGATAGATCTTAATAATCTTGCACTGAGCTACTTTATTGGTGTGCTTGGGCATATTCCAAAGGGAAGACAACACTGTGCACTTGTGTAATTTTTCATATGATTAGAAACAATGTTGATGATAGAAAAATACTGAAATCACTCTAGTCATTTTCATTTTATATTTGTGTACTTTCATCATGAGACACTACCAAGTGAAGGGCGAAAACGGTGATATAAATGGAACCCTTGTGTACGTAAGACTGGGTTTTATCAAGTCTTCACATTTGGATTATTAAAAACATGAACAATGTTTGTGTAAAGTTATGCAAAGGTAAAAGTCAGTAGAAAAAAGATTCTACCACAAAGCCATCCACGGTTAGAGAGAAGGTTCATTATGTTCATTTAGACTGCATTCTCATGCCAGTTCTCTTTTGCTGGGTCCATCTAACTCAAACCATAACGATGCCAATACTTTTAACCTTAAAGGGTAGTTAAGTTTATGTAAATCTGTAAGAGTAAAAATATCCTGCTGGTAAGAATAAAAGTGTATTTTCAGCTCAATAATCATCTTTACCGCTCAAAAAGTAGGGGCAAGTAGTGTGAAGACCTGGGCTGACCCTCTAGGCTGCCTCAACCTGCATAGAGGACTTTTTTCAGGGAAGACAATGTCGGGTGAATTCTTTGCCAAGGGGTTGTTTTGACTCTCAGGTCAGAGTAGAGACCCACTGTGGGAGAGTGGTGCCCTAGTCCTGCCTGGGCCTCGTCACCCCATTTGTTTCCGCGGCAGTGGAAGGGCTGCTTTGCCCTCACCCGCTGCAGCCTTAAAAAAGTTGTATCTTTGCGGGGTGGAGGGCACAGAAGGCCCAGAATTCTAGCTTTGCGGTCAGGGGACCAGGCCTTCTTGGAGAGGCCCTTTTCGTGCTCGTTAAATGGGGCCCTTGCGGCTGTGGCACGGAAGGTTGGGTGCTGAGACTTGGTGGGGGCCCGACGTCAGCGCCTCTTCGGGCCAGCGGGGTGCAGTTGCTCCCCGCCTCCCAGGGCCAGAACCCGGAGAGGCTGGAAGGGCCTGCAGGGCGGCGGCCTGGCCCGGGCGTGGCGCGAGGTCTGTACTCCACCCCGCCAGGTCGGTCTCCTCCGACCTTGCCCACTCTGGCTGTCCCTTGGCCAGCCTGAACTCGCTGGGCTTGCACGGCTCAATGCCCAGGAGAAAGAGAGTGGGCGCTTGGACGCAGGTTCCCGGGCCTCTCCTCCAGGCGCAGAGCGGCCCGGGGCGCTCGGGACGCGGTGACAGTGTGCTGGTCCCGTTCGCCAGCGGCGGGAAGGACGCGCGGGAAAGCGAGGGAGCAGGAGGCGGGCGGCGGCGGCGGCGGGCCCGCTGGAAAGGAGGGAGCGCGGAGGAGGGAGGCCGGGAGGAAGGAGGGAGCGCGGCAGGCCGGCAGGCGGAGGGAGGGCTGATTAGCATGCAGCAGCGCTCGCGCGCCCGGCTCCATTGTTTTAACACCTCCCCTCTCCTCCGCGCCAATCTGTCACCGTTCAGCAGGCGAACGCTGCTGCCTCAAATGCTGCTCTTCTCAAATGAGACGGATAATTAGTTGCCCCGCACGAATGCCGCACTCTTCTCACCCCTGATTGCTATCACCTTCTTGCTCCTGGCAGTTTTGACACCTCGTAATCAGCCTGCTGCTTTTCTCTTTTCTTCCCGACTTCTGCTTCCCTCCCCCCTTTTCCTTCCTAGTTGATTTATTTATTATTATTATTTTACATGAAATCACCGTGCCTATTTGGACTAGCCCTCCGCCGAGTACATGGGTGCCGGTGTATGCATATGTAAACCAGTGTGTGCGCGCGCGTGGGGGAGGACGCGCGTGGGGGTGGCAGTTTTGCGGGGAAACACCGCTTTCACAAGGAGAGCATTTTCTCCTGAAGATATATATTTTTTGGGGGGGGGAGGGTGTGCGGAGGGAGGAGTTGGGGAGAGGGACGGGAGGGAAGAGTTAGGGAGACCTCAATTAATGCTTTAAAGATCTCTTAGAAATTAACAAACTGGGGAGTCTCGGAATCTGCTGTCAGCGGCATGTTTTCCCCGCTCTCCTCTAACAAGCACTGACAGTCTAATTACTGTAGCTACAAGCAGCTGTCGAGGCAGCGGCCCGGGAGAGGGGTGAGCGGGGAGAGCAGGCGGGCGGGCGGAGCGAGCGCTCTCCGCCGAGCCCTTCGCTGGCCGGGCCGCTCCCGCCGCACCCACCCGGCCCGACCCGGCCCGGCTCAGGGAGGTTGGCGCTTGCAAGAGAAGGGCCCGGCCCCCGACCGCCCTGCGAGCCTACGGCGGGCCTGGGGACCGGCACGCTCCCTTATTGTTTTATATTTATGAAGTCTTTACCTTGAAGGTTAAAAGATGTGCAGAGGAAAGGAGGGGACTTGGGGGGAGTGGGAAGAGAATCTTTTCTTTCTCCTCGAGCTCTCTCCCTCCCCTGGTGTTGGTAAAATAACCACGCAACCCGGGGCTGAGGGGGCGGGGTGAGCCAGGCTGGAGTGTAAGAAAGCAGATGTCCCCGCTGGCAGCAGCCTCAGTCTCCGGGGGGAAAGCTGCACGGGCGGGGGGGGCCCTCCCGAGGACATTCACCTCCCACTTCTCAGGCATCCCGCTCACAACTGCCGCGCCTCGGCGGGGGTGGTTTCTTCAGACTCAGCATTTTGCGCGTGCAGCTTTCTTACCTGGGAGCTGTTCTTACCCGGCCACGCTTAGCAGATGCCTACGGGCAGCCCCTGCAAGGCTCAGTAATGAGAGACAGAGAGAGAGCCGGCAGTGGCCACTCCACATTTCAAGCTGGTGCCAACCTCGGCTGAGCGGGACAGACAGGAGTCCACTCTCTGGTGGCCCAGTAGGGTCTCTGCCCTTGGAAGCTGGACTTGGGCACCTCTGGAATCCCAAATAAGTTCCTGCCCTTACTAAAAGTGGTGGAGGTGGGAAAGGATGGGCTTATGGAGAGAGTCTAGCGGTCCACTTTAAGTCACTTTCTGGACTAGAGTTTCCTTTGGCTGTCAGCAAATCAGTAGATGCCAACTGTATGAGAGGGACTCTGTCATTCTAGACAAGGAGAGGGGAAAAGAAGTAATTCCCATCCTTAGGTATGGTGGTATTTTCTAGCTGGTACGCACTGGGAAGTTTTTAGTTTTAATTTTGTATATATATGTCTGTAGGAGTGAGAGGGAAGGCTGGGTGGGTGGGAGGTGGGTGGGAGGGAAGAGTATTGGATAATTGTCTAGGCATTTCCATTCAGCCCCAGTGGCAATGAAAAAGATGTACATGCCTCAGAACCCTTCACAGTGAATACCTAATAATGGTTATGTCACCTTGGTGAGGAAGATGTCAATGTGATATGCTTGGCACCCTGATAAGTCAAGGCACCACTCTCATTCTTCCACAAGTGAAGGCTCTTCACTGGGCACGGAGGCCTCCTCAAATTCCCCCTACCTGACCCCTCCAGCCTAAATTACTTGCCTCACAATGGCTTAAATTTGTTTGAAAGGTACAAAAATAAATGTTTCTTAAAATCTTAATTTTTAAAAAATCAGGGAGTCTTATGTTAAATAATTTTGCAGCATTGAAAATTTGGTATTCTCTCAAATGTCTTCCAGTGTCCATCATTCAAGCTGCTAATGAAGAATAATAAAGTCTCAACTAGAACCCAAACATTTCTAATCTAAATGAATAAATATGAATAGTCCTTACAGGCTGACTTTAATGATATTTGTTCTCATTAAAAGCAATTAAAAAATTAATTTGAAAGATAATTTAAAATTTTAAAGTGATCAACTAATTTGTCCCAAATGCCATTAGCCGTGGTCATCACCCTTCTTTCAGGTGAACAGAAAGACATATGAATTGTATAAATTTCCCCAAATGTGATTTATTCACCTCAGGAACAAAAAACACTTGATCACAACAGTAACTCAATATTAATTCATTCCATCATGCAGCTATACACATAGTAAAAATTAAAACCATGTGCGCTTTTAACAGCCTACAATGTTTCAATAATTATCTGGGGACAACAAATATCTTTGATTTGGTATTATATTAAATGTTTATGTCATCTGCCATTCTCTGCACCTATTTAAAACAAACATTACCTGTAGCATAATTTAAAAATTTAAAAGAAGGTCTATAAGTGAAGTCCTAGAAACACTTGGCATTACCAAATTCAATAGATCTCACAAGATTAAAACAATAAGCTTAGGTATTTGACACAAACATAAATTATGATTGTAGAACTCTTAAGTCACACATAATTTTGAATTATGGTAATACTATAAACACAAATACAATGAATTACCATTTTATACAAAAATTTAAAAAGATAAATGAAAATAACAAGTTTAAAAATTCAAATAGCTGTGACATTAGGTATTTTTAATGGATGATCTTAAATTTGATTACAATCATATATATTTTAGTATTACAAACCCCAAACTATCATATAGAACTTGTTATGTTTGTCTGAAAATGTGAATCAAGTCTCCCCATTAAAGTGTGAATTAAGATGCCGCAGGAAATCCCCCCTGGATGTAACGGATGGTGGGAAAGATGTTTGACAGAATTCACATACTCGACGTATGAGGAGTTCTGAGTCCGTGTCATTTAGTACCATTAAGTCACTGTCTTGGTTAGGAAAGGGCTTCCACAAGGGCTGCAGGAAACAAACAAAAACATGTTCTGTTACTTGTGTTTAAAATTAACTCGCATCAAATTTCAAATCCAAATATCTGAATGAGTATTGGATGAGTTTTTCTGTGAAATTTGCTACTTAATAAGAAAACAAATATCCTTTCCACAGAGTTAGCATAAGGATGTGGCTCAGTTTTTTTTTTGTGTGTGTCCATAATGGGCACAATTTAACTGATTAAAAGTCAAATCACCTGGAACACACACTCCTGAATTTCATCTGTATATACTTAAAAGTATTTTTTTGCACCAGCAATTTTAATTTTCAGTCATCTCAAATGAAGTAGCTTTGAAAGAACAGTCAGTATCTTAGACTTTTGAATTAAGTTCTGTATTTCCTATTTCATAATAATAATCTTGTGGCTGAACAAAAAACCTATCAATAGTTGCCCAGTTACAGAACTATGAAAACTCATAATTTAATAAAACCATACCATTATAGTTATCAGCAAATAAAATCCTTTTAAAACCTACAGTTACCTTTACCTGACAGTTTTCATTCCTTTCAAGTTTATTCTAGTTATCTAATTATTAACACATACAGCACATTACTAATTGAAGCATGTAAGTTCCAGGAAATCACTGATTCAAATTTTCCTGTTCAAAGTTCAAACAAGAAAGTACAAATCACTCTAACGGGAAATTGATATGGCTATCAATAGTTAACTACTTTAAAGATGGTTTTTATTAAGATGTATAGAACACTGAGAAATTTTATGTTAGCTTCTGAATTTGGTAAGCCAATCTTCCATTATAATTTACCTTCATTGTTCAACATCAGGAGATTTTAGTTCTCCACAGAATTTAGTTGGGATCCCAATCACTGACTCAGCAAAAACAAAAACAGATAATCACATGTAACAAAAATAAGCTGATAGCTCAATGTGTCAAAAAGCGGTTCTGTAGTAATGATTAATATAAAGTAAAAATAAAATATGTAACCAAAAGTTCACTTCAATCTATAAATAGCTTAAGAGTTTTGTATTTATGAAATGAACTTCATTAGTACTAAAAGAGTAAAATGTTTAAAAAAAACCCATTTTAGCCGGGCATGGTGGCTCACACCTTTAATCCCAGCACTTGGGAGGCAGAGGTAGGAGGATTGCCCTGAGTTCAAGGCCACCCTGAGACTACATAGTGAATTCCAGGTCAGCCTGGGCCAGAGTGAGACCCTACCTCAAAAAACAAAACAAACAAACAAAAAATTTAAGAAATATTTTTATAATCTCAAACATGGCCTTTAAATCAAACTAATTTCTTTGCTTTTTCTGCCCAAATATCAATTATCTAACCTTATGCCCCATGTCTTGTGACAGCTCAACACCAATTCTCTTGCATTTTTAAAGCTGAATACTTTTCCATCAAGTTGTAATCACATACCAGCTGTTTCCCTTGCTGCAATATAGGAAGCAAATGTACAATGCAGGGTGCCATCTACTGAAACATGAGTGCACAGACTAACTCCGAAAAGAACAAGCAAGAGACATAATGGAGAAAAAGTAACAAGCACTAGAATTGATGCAGTTCACAGCTCCACAGGAATTCTACTTGCAATAAATGAAATTGTTTAATTGTTTCATTTAGTAGCAACTATAGCTGAGACTATAAGGTGAAATACAGCAGTGTAGAACTTGAGTTCATAATTAAAACTTGTCAGACACTACTAGGGTAAGACTGTAGTTTTACTATAGATTGACTACACTTCCTTTATATGCTGACTATAAAGTACATAACCTACAGGAATAATTAAAGCCAAAAGTTAATCAAGTTTTTTAAGTGTCAAAGCGAATCACATGATTTTTAAAAAAAGTTATATTGATATTCATGCTAACCTTTATTTTCACCAGCTTCTATTTATTTTAACAAATACATATTTTTTTATTTGCTTTCAGGTATTAAAACTTTTTTCCCTAACAAAAATTATCTTTCTGTGACAGAATATGAATCTGAAAGAGAGGATGGTAGGATTAGACTGATGAGCTATAAGTAGTCTTCAAGCTCTAGAAACACTGAATAAGATTATTTGATTAAAATCATTCATATGCAGGGATTATTTAAAAAATGTATAAGGCTGCCTGTTCAGTGCCAGATTAGCAACTTAAACCAAAACTAAACTCTATAGATCTATGTACTGGATCACTGAGCATGTTACAGAAGTAGGTTGAAAAACAGTTTATTTTGAATATTCACTGCAATTATTTACTTATGGAAAATTATACATTTGTATAAGTACAACATGTATAAACTTTTTAATAAAACAACATTTGTTTCACATCATGAAATTTAATAAAGAACCTTATTATAATAGTGATTAAACAAGCTGTGATTAAAGGACTAAGAAAGCAATACCGTGTTAAATATGGATAAGGCTTACATGCATTTTTAATTATCTTATAATTTTTATAATATAGCTTTATTATATTTATATTTTAAATTTTCATATCTTTATTGAGGACATGCATATTTTACTGAAAGCCTTAGCTTTGGTTAGTCATTAATTTAAAATGGATGTCTGATAATCAAAAAGAGATGCGTATCTGTGCAAGTATGGCAAACGGTGTGTTCACACATAATAAAATATTTGTTAATGCAAAACAATTACCTGCTGTGGTCCTCGGATGGCTTTTCCTGGGGAGTCCAGGGAGGGGAAAGGTGCATCGAAGGGGTCCTGAAGTGGGAATGTACTGACATACAATGCTTTATGGTCTCCAGGTGGCAAACACGAGGCTGCGTCCACAGTTGTCCTGATACAAGTGTTTACAAGAGTGGAAGGTTTTGTTTTGTCAGTCGTTCTAAGGTTGTGGATAGCTGAAGCTATAGGGTCAATTCTCTGAATTTCAAATAAAGTTTCTTCTGTTTTAACAAAGTTTCCTGGGTTGTCTTGGGCCTCCATATTAAATTTTTCCTGGCACATTGCCTCAGCCCTGGCAGGACCAAGGATGTTGGGTCTCTCTGGAGTGCTATGTAAGAAAACAGAATCACTGTCCATAGGTGGAAACTTGACATTAAATTTAGAAAGTGATTCAAAAGAGGTGTCTTCCTCATCTCGGACCAGTCCTCGTGGTGTGACAGATGTGGTGCATGGTGCACCTCTATTTATATCATCTTTAGCCTGAGGCTTAAACCATGCTGCTTCTTCATCTGCTTTATCTGTACACTGGATAAGCACGGAGCACTGTGTTTCTTCAGGAAGAATACAAAAGGGAAACAGTCACATTTACATCATTTAAAAAATCTGTTCAATCAGCTCTGGACAGATGAATATTATTTTTTCTGCTGTTTTTTATAGCAACTGAAGAGGACTGGGATTCTTACGTTTGCTACTATTTTACACAGAAATATCAGCAGTCTCCAGCAGGTGAACTGGAACACAGCTTATTAACTGCAATTTAACTACTTCGTCTTTTCCTACTCTTTTTTCTATGAGCTTTGCATCTCATTTACAGTTATACTGCTCCACACTTTAACAACATTTGCTTGTGGCATCCACATTTAAACATTTTGTCAGTAACAGAACTGTGACTATGAGCTTGCTTGGACAAATAAGTTTTAAAAGGTGAAATCCTTAATAGTTACACATACATACATACATACATACATACATACATACATACATACATACAATTAAGGCACTTATTACTACATGAATTTGGTCATTTATTTCCCCTAATCTCAGTGTGTGTGGCTAAGCATATCATGTAGTCATTGTCTGCTCTCAGTAATTCACATGAAGGAGCCGTGGTGGATCAGGAAGAAAAAAAGACAATGAAGGTAAAAGAAGGACTAAACTCTGGGATATATGCTATGAAACTGTATGTGAATATTCTCAAACTTAAAAATGCCTCTTCAGCTAACAGGTAGATATGAGGTAGGTACAGGGCCACTATAGCTCATTTATCTAAAGGCTATTTATCCAACAAATTCAGCTCTGTAGAACATAGTCAAAAGCTAGACAGCAAGTAGAACTTCTAGGGAGTCATAGCAATGAGGTCCACAGATATGCAGCAAATTAGTATGTGGACATGAGTTGTAAAGGCAGAAAAGAAATCAACTAAAGCTGAAAGCATGGGAAGAGGCAATAAATAAATAAAAACACAGATATAAGAACTCAGAAAACACTACAGTGAAATGTAGGGTCTGTAAGTGCTATGTTTCACAATATAAAAACAACAAAATTAAAAGAACACAATAATTATCAAAACACTCCCAAGTTTATGATCCTGATATAAGAGAAAAAAATTATGCTCCAAAATATCATGTCAAGAATGTAATGAAGCTGGTAATGTAGTTGTTCGTTTCAGATGGGGTCTCATGTAGCCAAGGCTGTCCTTTAACTCCTAATTCTCCTGTCTCTACATCCCAGGAGCTATAATTGGTGGTATATACCAAGAGGCCCAGCAGCAATATATTCCTATTCAATAGATAAATAGTAAAAATAATAGTTTTATAAAGATTGCCATTAATGAAGCTGTACATTGAAACAATGGAGACTGTCAATGAAGTAGGTATAAGCAGATGGGTGTACACAGCATTTTCCACAGTGCCTGTCCATGTTAATAAGTACCTAACAAATGCTAGCTTCTTTAGATTTCTTTGATCTTTGTGGTCTCAGGACATCTCTCTATTTTTTTTAATTATTAGTTTTTTATTGACAACTTTTATACTTCCATACAAAAAAAAACCCACCTGAACTATTTTTTGACATAGCACATTCCAAACCAAGTTATTTTCGGTTAAATGTGATACATAGTTCAACTAGTTCACCCAATTATCCTTTCTCTACTCTTGCTTTCTTCCCACCTCTGCCACATTGTTACCCAGACTGGCCTGGGACTCTCAATCTTCTAGCCTTGCTAGCGCTGGTTCTGTGTCTAGATATGCATCACCACAGGCTTCTCCTTGCCTAATTTGTCCTTCCTATTTTGGCTTGGGCAGTTTCTCTGAATGGCTTATATATGATGCTTAGGTGCTTCAAGGACTGAACACCATTTCCAAGTATACCTCTGTTTCTCCCATTAAAGTAAACTTCTTTGAGGTACAAAACTATGTTTTATTTCCCATTTACCTAGATGTCTTGCCTAGTGCCTAGCATACAATAGGTTGTTAATAAATTAATTCTGATAAATCTGTATTCTTTTCTTCATGGAATCTAGGATCATAACCTTAATCTACTAGTTTTATGACTATCAGTGGTATAGTAATTGAGACAAACTCAATTGTTTAGACTTCTGAGGATTAATGTCCATTAACCAACTTCCCTCCCTCCCTCCCTCCTTCCTTCTTTCCTTCCTTTTTTCTTTCCTTCTTTCCCTCCCTCCCTCCCTCCTTCCTTCCTGTTTTTGATTTTTCGAGGTAGGGTTTCACTCTGGCCTAGGCTGACCTGGAATTCATTATGTAGTCTCAGGGTGGCCACGAACTCGTGGCGATCCTCCTACCTCTGCCTCCCAAGAGCTGGGATTGAAGGCGCGTGCCATCATGCCTGGCTCTTTTTTTTTTTTTTTTTTGAGGTAGGGTCTCACTCTAGCTCAGTTTGACCTGGAATTCACTATATAGTCTCAGGGTAGCCTCGAACTCAAGGCAATCCTCCTACCTCTGCCTCCTGAGTGCTATGCCTGGCCTACACCCATTAACTTTCAAGTAGTCATTTTTTTTTCCTGGCAGTAGACGTGAGGGTGGCAAGAAATTCTAAGAAATGGTAATCAAATTCTGTGACATGTGAGGAGGAAAGACTTCTTCAATGATCTTCAAGACAACAGGGTCAATGCTTTAAAATCTTTTGCTGATAAACAACTATTCACATTAACAGCATGTCTGTGCCATGCACTGTTATAACTGTGATATGTGCATTAGTTCATTTAATACTCAGAATAATTCTGACTCAGGCACTATTATTATCCCCACTTCACATGTGAAAAACTAGGATGTAGAGAGGTTAATTCCAAGGTTACACATCTAGTGAGTGGTAGATCTGGTATTAGAACCCAAGTAGTCTAACTCTAGTCTGCTCAGGAACATTATGCTAAATTGAACATTGTAGTTCCTATAGAGATAAGATCCCTCAAATTGACAGAATTATGCTTGGAATTACTTTCCCAACAGCCCAACTATCCCTGCAAAGAACACAGAGGGAAATAAAATAGCTGTGATAAGGCAGGTGTTTTATTTTAGCATGGCTGACTGCTGTACAAACACAGCCACATTAAAATAATTTGAGTTAATTTGCTCCACAGTAAATATCTATCATTCAAAAGATTTAAATCTCATATTCATTTTTTTCTTTTTCTGAGGTAGGTTCCCAGCTTGAGACATGAATTACAAGTCATCCTGGCCCAGGATGACTTGTAATTCAAGTCTCAAGCTGGGAAAAGATGTAAAATTCTATTGATAGTATTTTTCATATAAATTGTATCTGCTTCTTTAAAAGTAAAAATTAATTTTAATACAAAATAACAATCTCATTAAATATACCTTTTATACATATGTATATATCCCATTAAAATAGTCCATCTATGATTTTATTCATTGTAGCATACATATATACTTGGAGCCCATAAATAAGTATCATTTTTTCCAAAATATTTCTTCTTTCTTTCCCTGTTTGATCTATACTTCATGGCATAATATTTTAGATTTTGGTTTTGTTTGGGTCAAGCTAATTTATTTAATACAGATCTAAAAATTTCAAGAATAATGTTTTACTTACTATTGGTGATACAGTTAAAATAAGGACTAAGAACAATATTAGGAGGCAGTTTAGTGGAGTAGAAATTGAAGTTAAACACTCAGTGTTCTAGTTGACAGATGCATACTCAGATTTAGACTAGTGCAATTTAAAAATGGTCAAAGTATTAAGCCATTGATAATAGGGTATGTTCTCTGTATATCAAAGAATATATCACCATTACAATGCTTTGATAAGATGTTGATGTTCAGAAAGCATGTTTATGAATTCTAGGTACTACATTTCTATAGCTAGTTTTCTTTAAATAAAACATTTCTTTAGACATACCTACTATCTTTAGTTTGTAAAAAATATTATTTTCTCATGAACATGACAAAAATTAAGGTGGAGAAATCAAATGTTATTTTTTGAGGAGGTAGGAGGATATAAGGGGGAAAACAAATTATATCTATTTGTAAAGATTGTTTTTATTATTATTATTTTTTGGTTTTTCGAGGTAGGGTCTCACTCTGGCCCAGGCTGACCTGGAATTAACTATGTAGTCTCAGGGTGGCCTTGAACTCATGGCGATCCTCCTACCTCTGCCTCCCGAGTGCTGGGATTAAAGGCATGTGCCACCACGCCCAGCTCAAGATTGTTTTATTTTTGTCCTTAACACAATATATAACTTTTCTGAAAATAAATGCTAGTAATTAAAAAGTGATCTTATAAAGTGACTTTAAAATAGTTTAGTTTAACTGGGCACGGTGACATACACCTTTAATCCCAGCACTAGGGAGGCAGAGGTAGGAGGATTGCCATGAATTTGAGGCCAGCCTAGAACTACAGAGTGGATTTCAGGTAAGCCTGCACTAGAGTGAGACCCTACCTCAGAAACAACAGCAATAATAAAAATAGTTTACATATGAAAGCTGTTGGAAATGGAAACTGATTTTTTCAAAAATATATTTTATTTATTTATTTATTTGAGAGAAAGAGGCAGAGAGAAAGAGAAAGAGAATGGGCACGCCAGGGCCTCTAGCCACTGCAAACGAACTCCAGACGTGTGCACCCCCTTGTGCATCTAGCTTACGTGGGACCTGGAGAATCGAACCGGAGTCCTCAGGCTTCTCAGGCATATGCCTTAACCACTAAGCCATCTCTCCAGCCTCTGGAAACTGATTTTTAATTAAAGGGACGTCAGTCAACATTGCTGCAACATCTCTCAGAGTGATAACTGTAAATCACATCGCTAGGGAATTATCTGCAGAATATCTCAAATCACAAGGGTTAAGAGAATTTATTACTGTAAATGATCATTTTACTTTCCTTTTGTTTAGAGAACTGTTCGGTTGCCAGACTTTATTCCTGGTTTTTGCTGTTAACATTTACCGCCACTATCAGTAATCCAGTCTAGGATGTTTGGGAAAAGTGGTGCTTTTAAAACACACTGCAATACCTGGGTGTGGTGGCTCAGGCCTATAATCCCAGCAGGCAGGTGGACTGCTGCGAGTTTGGGAACAGCCTGGTTTACACAGTGAGTTCCAGACAAGAGGTATTTTATATTATTTATATTTTGTGCCTTCAACAGAACTGATACTCAGGACAAATATATGTGACATTTTATTCTTGAACCAAATTATCAGAAACTCTTCATAGTACTCAATAAAAATTTGGAGGAATTAAACACAAATGGGAGGGGCTGGGGACATGGCTCAGTGGGTAAGAGCACTTGATGTGCAAAAATGAAGACCTGAGCTTGATCCCCTGCACCCATGTAGAAAGCCAGGAGGGGCTGTGCAAGCCAGTAACCCCAGTACTGAGGAGGGTAGAAACAGAATTGTTGGGGCTCCCTGGTCAGCCAGTCTAATTGAAAAACAGGGAGCTCCAGGTTCAGTATGAGATTGTCTCAGTGAAATAAGGTGGAAGAGTGATAGAGCAGGACACTTAGCATCTTCCTCAGTATCCACATGTGTGTATACAGGACACGTGTATCTGTACACACATGTTCATATACCACACACCACCACACACGCTGCATACATATCCAAAAGGGAGGTTAAACAAATGTGATCTTATCATTTTTCTAGCTCATACATTGTAGCATTTCTTTAAGGGAACTAACATACATGTGAGTTAATGTTTAATATGATCCATAAATAACAAATAAAAATGGTGTATTTTAAATTATATTGTATTTTTTTTTTTTTTGAGGTAGGGTTTTACTCTAGTCCAGGCTGACCTGGAATTCACTATGTAGTCTCAGGGTGGGGGTGGCCTCGAACTCATGGTGATCCTCCTACCTCTGTCTCCTGAGGGCTGGGAATAAAGGTGTGCGCCACCATGCCCAGCTCTTCTTTTTTTTTTTTTAAATTTTTTAAATTTTTATTTATTTACTTAAGAGAGACAGAATGAGAATGGGTGCACCAGGGCCTCTAGCAGCTGCAAACAAACACAGATGCACGTGCCACCTTGTGCATCTGGCTTACATAGGTCTTAGGGAATCAAATCTGGGTCCTCTGGCTTTGCAGGAAGTACCTTAACCACTAAGCCATCACTTTAGCCCTGTTTTGTATCTTTCCTTTTCTTTTTTTCTTCTTCTTTTTTTTTTTTTTTTTTTTTTTTGAGGTAGGGTTTCACTCTGGTCCAGGCTGACCTGGAATTAACTATGTAGTCTCAGGGTGGCCTCGAACTCACGGTGATCCTCCTACCTCTGCCTCCCAAGTACTGGGATTAAAGGCATGCGCCACCACGCCCCGGCTTATTTTGTATCTTTTCAAATTATACTTATTAAACTGATAAGTAATTAGGTCAGTTAGTAAATTCCATATAGTACCACATAAAATGAAGACAGATAAAAAGCCAAGAATTATGTAACATTATATATTAGAGAACTTAAACATTCAAGTATAAGGGGCAAGATGCAGATCCTTTACTTTTAATATTAAAAATGAAATTAATTTTAAAATTACTAAGTCAAATTTTACCAGTTGCTGCAGTGCCTGGTATATTCAGTTTGCTTAAGTGGTCTTTTTGTGCTTTTGCTAGGATGCATATCCTATGAAATTCTTCTTTTAGATCCCAGAAAGTCTTCTCTATAATATCTCTAAAAACAAATCAATATTTTAAAATGTAAGGCTGTAACTACAAATACTTTCTGATTTTAACTAAACATACACCACTGTTTTATACACCATAAATTACTGAAAACTTAAAAGCCAAAAATAAAATATAAATTTGTAGAAAATGTCCCCCCAACACAACTCTAATAATTGAAAAGCCAGGCACAAAGGAAGTGAAAAGTAAAGTTCCAACACAAGTGTACTGCAGGTTAGCATATCTATTCATGTTTCACATTGATGCTGGCTGCCTTGTTTTCAATATAAAAACTTCAATGCATTGGCTTTTGTTCTCTGTAAACATCATTAATAGAATATTAAATACTCTTCACTTTGGTAAGGTTCACATCAAGATTCATCCACACCAACTACTATGATTACAATATAGGATTTACACAAGTAATAGATCTTTAGAGAATTTAGCCTTTAGGTCTACTTCTATTATTAGCTATATGACTTATTTAAGAAATTTTTATACATAGGAACATTTCTACATGTGGGTCCATTCCAGCTCTAAAAGAAGCAACTATATTCTTGAAATTGTTAAAATTAAAAACATAAAATACCTGGGTATCGTGGCATATGCTTTTAATCCCAGCACTTGGGAGACAGAGGTAGAAGGATCGCTGTTGAGTTAGAGGCCACACTGAGACTACATAGTGAATTCCAGGTCAGCCTGGATTAGAGTGAGATTCTACTTCAAAAAAACCAAAACAACAACAACACAAACAAACAAACAAACAAAAACCACAAACAAAAACAAAAAAACCCAAACCAAAATAACCGTAAGTATAAAATGCTATATTTCAACATTTATAGTTTTTAGCTGTTAAGTGAAAGGAAACAACTACCTTTCATGGCATAAAGGAATGCCGAGACTCCTTGGTGAGGTTTCTTTTCTAGAAGAAATCTCTTGTCTTCTTACCTTAAAGATTAAAAAAAAAAAAAGAGTTATATTTTAAATTATATCCAATTCAAATGAGACTTAACAGAAAACACAATGGAAAATTCATTATCTTCTCTATTAGGAAACAAATCCAAGCCAGGCGCAGCGGCACACGCCTTTAATCCCAGCACTGGGCGGCAAAGGTAGGAGGATCGATGTGGGTACAAGGCCACTCTGAGACTACATAGTGAGTTCCAGGTCACCCTGGGCTAGAGTGAGATCCTACCTTGAAAAACCTAAAAAGAAACAAATCCAGGCAGCTTACATGCAACTTCTTTTTTTTTCCTGGTACAAACTCAGTAGTTTTATTGACATAGTATAGCTTATTATGGTAATTATGAGTGGGCATAATATATAAAAATTCCCAAATGATTTACCTAATTCCAATAAAAGTAACAGCAAAAATTCTGCATATGAGACGCACACTTACATATAAGATATACATTAATTTAAAAATTCAGGATAATATTTTTTCCAATTTTGGTTCTTTTTACAAAGGACATTTCTAATACACTAGTTGATTCATATTTTATGTATACTACCTCCTAAATTAAATTCTCAAAATATTCCATTAAAAAAATAAATACTCATTAAAAGTTACTCTCTGTTATCAGTTTTTCACTAACAAATATACATGCTCTTAATGGAGGTAAGGTTTAAGTATAAGCAAACTAGTTTTTTAAGTAGCTTTGACCAATCTCTGGACAGGGCAAGATGCCCTGTGCTTACCCCTGCATGCACAGCTCTTAGAATTTCTTTTTTTTTTTTTTAATTGACAACATGCAACTTCTTAATTACTATCTCCAGTACTGGTAATTCAAGAAATTTCTTATATTCACTTGGATCACCAAGCACCACCTCCTAATCTCAAGGGCTAAAATTTCTGAGTCTTTTGATTTTGATATTCTCTAATAATGGCCTTTACATATAGATCCTGTCTTTGTCATTTGTTATAGATTCTTTGCTAAAATGTGTAACTGCAATACAGAAAAACATTACTTAACAAGCATTTTAAAGGATGTAAAGATAATGCAATTTATGTATTTAGGCTGTTTCAACACAAGTTCTTGCCTTTCACTCCCACCTTGTGGCTTTCACTGGTAGTACACTTATTACATTTAAATTTAATCATCATAGAGCATGTTGTAATACACTGTAGATCATATTTAAAAGATCTTTAGGTTAGGCATGGTGGCACACACCTCTAATACTAGCACTTGGAAGGCAGAGGTAGAAGGATCACTGTGAGTTGGAGGCCAGCCTGGGACTACAGAGAGAATTCCAGGTTAGCCTGGGCTAGAGTGAGACCTTACCTCAACAACAACAACAACAAAACAAAACCAAACAAACAAACAAAAAAACCAACCACCCAAACCAAAAAGATCTTTATTAATATCTACACAGTTATTTGTCCTTTGTAAAGCTATAACTCACAAATTATGAAATTTTAAGAAGTCTTGCTATCATAATTGTCAACTATAATTCTGACAAATTATATAATTCTTAAATTCAAATTCAAACCAGAGAACATTTAGGGATTTAACTTAGTAACTTTTACAGTTTATCTTTAATATTGCTAGCTATTAGCAAAATATTTTGTTTCATTTTATCATCTAAGTGCATAACTCTTTGTATCTTACTTTCCAAAAGACTTCTTTTAATTTCTTAGGTTTCGTAAAAATTTATTTATTTCCCAGTTATTTACTTCTCCAACTTCCCACCTTTTCAAGTTAAATCTTCTAAAAAATAGAGTATTATTTTCACTAACTTGGAATGTCTTCTGGAGGGAAACTGCTTTACTGAGCTTCATAAAGCACTCACATAAGAAGACATTTTCACATTTAGTTTGAGGCCTAAAGGCCTCATTAGGTATAATTAGAACCTTCAATCAATGGATTTCAGTGTGCAAGAGGAAGAAAGGTAATAATTTAAAGCTAGCAAATCATTTTAGGACACAGTAAAACTTTTAAGAAGATTACATTGTTGAATGTGTATCGACAGTCAAAGAGGGAGATTATGAGAATAAAAACAGTTGAATTTAATGTTATACAAATATAATAAAGGATTGTATTAAATGAAATGACTTCCTTTTAAAAAATTAGTACTAGAAGTTGTCTATTTTATTAGGAGCTAGAAAGAACTCTAAAAAACTCTTAACCTACATAAACTACAGAAAGTGATAAAGACAATACCCTCATTTCTAAAGTCCTGATTTTGACATAAACTAGGAATGATCACTTCTGAGAGGCATTAATGGGAACTGGGAGAGATAAGGGTAAAAAATGATAAGCTTTTGTTTGTTTCAAAAAATGACGGGGGGGGGGGGCTGGAGAGATGGCTTAGTGGTTAAGGCGCTTACCTGTGAAGCCTAAGGACCCAGATTTGATTCTCCAGGTCCCATGTAAGCCAGATGCACATGGTGGCACATGCATATGGAGTTTGTTTGCAGTGGCTAGAGGCCCTAGGGTACCCATTCTCTTTCATTTTTCTCTCTCTGTCTCAAATAAATAAAAATAAATTAAAAAAAAAAATGATTGGGGCTGGAGAAATGGCTTAGTGGTTATGGCGTTTGCCTGTGAAGCCAAAGGTCCCGGTTTGATTCTCCAGGATCCATGTAAGCCAGATGCACAAGGGGCACATGCATTTGGAGTTCATTTGCAGCGGTTAGAGGCCCTGGTGTGCCCATTCTCTGTCTACCTCTCTTCTAATCTCTCTCTCTCCTTGAAAATAAATGAATAAATAAAAATTAAAAACACATGAATTGCCGGGCGTGGCGGCACATGCCTTTAATCCCAGCATTTGGGAGGCAGAGTAGGAGGACAGCCACGAGTTCGAGGCCATCCTGAGACTACATAGTGAATTCCAGGTCAGCCTGAGCTACAGTGAAACCCTACCTTGAAAAACAGACAAGAAAAAAAAAAACAAAAAGCCAAAAAATGATTGGTGGCAGCTTTCTTTTATGATGCTAGATCTGGTAAATGAGTGAAAACATTCTTTGAGTATACTGACGAGGGGAAAAGAAAATATATTCTTATTATTACTATTAAGAAAAGTATACTAAGCAATATGCTAAACCTACTATCACTCATACCAAAACTGTTAATATGTTTCTTTTTTTTTTAAAGTTTTTATTTATTTATTATTTATTATAGACACAGAGAGAAAGAGGCAGAGAGAGAAAGAGAGAGAGAGAGAAAGTAAGAATGGGCACGCCAGGGCCTCTAGCCACTGCAAACGAACTCCAGATGCATGTGCCACCATGTGCATCTGGCTTACGTGGGACCTGGAGAATTGAACCGGGGTCCTTAGGCTTCACAGGCATGTGCCTTTACCACTAAGTCATCTCTCCAGCCCAATATGTTTCTTTTAATTTATGTGCATTCTGTCTATTGAACCCAGGTCCTTGTGCTTGCACGGCAAATACTTTACTGACTGAGCTTTTTCTCCAGCCCAAGATTTTCTCTCTCTCTCTCTCTCTTTTTTTTATTTTTTTGAGGTAGGGTCTTACTCTAGTCCAGGCTGACCTGGAATTCACTCTTTGTTATCAGGCTGGCTTTGAACCCACAGTGATCTTCCTACCTCAGCCGCCCCAGTACTGGGATTTAAGGTGTATGCCACCATGCCTAAGATTTTTTTTTTCATTTATGAGACACAATCTCCCTGTGTACTGCAAGCTGGCACAGAACTCACTATGTAGCCCTGCCTGTCCTAGAACACGAGATCCCCTTTGCCTCCAGAGTGCTGAGATTTCAGATATGTACCATCATTCTAGTCCTTGAGTACAAACTTTGGAATTACTAGTATTCGATACATTTTCAAAATCAAAATGGACACCCCTAACATATTTGTTGGAAAATAAAAGGCTGAGTAGGTTTCTGATAGATGTTTTGAGGTAGGGTTTATTTAGAATGGGTATAACACACTGTTATGTTCCACTGTACCAGTCTGACACAACTTTCTGAAGATAATTCTTTGTTTTCAAGGAATTAGTATTGATGGAGTCAATGATAATTCCAACACTTTTCCCAACTCACACTTTCCAGTGTTTTCTTTGACAGAGGGTCAGTCTTGTTATGTAGCTTATAGGCTGGTCTTGAATTCCAGACTCTCCAGACCATTTCAGCGTCCTAAGTACTGGGATTATAAGCAAGTAATCACATATAGCCTTAATGTCATCTTACTTAATGAAGATTATTGTTTGCTGTGTATTGTAGCAGAAAGAGATAACTTGTATTTTTCTTTTTCTTTTTCGTTTTCTTTTTTTTTTTTTTTTTTTTTTTTTTGAGGTAGGGTCTCACTCTAGCCCAGGCTGATCTGGAATTCACTGTGAAGTCTCAGGATGGCCTTGAACTCACAGCAATCCTACCTCTGCCTCCCAAGTGCTGGAATTAAAGGCATGTACCACCACACCCATCTTGTTTTTCTTTTCCTTTTTTAAATGACTACTTGTGAAAAAGAGAAGGAGGAAGGGAGGGAAACAGAGTGGAGAAGAGTATATGGGCATGTCAGGGCCTCCTGACCCTTATAAAAGAACTCCAGACCCATGTGTCACTTTGTGCACTTGGCTTTATGTGGGTACTGGAAATCTAACCCAGGCCATCAGGCTTTGCAAGCAAATGCCTTTAACTGCCAAGCCATCTTTCTAGCCCTTATAATTTTCTCTCTATTCTCAAATAATATTCAAATAGATATTATACTATAGGAAGATGAAGTCATTGTAAGTTCAAATAAGAAAGCAAGAGAATTGTGAATCTTATTTTATGAGATTTTAAGTGTTAAATTATTCAATAAATAAAGCATTAAGTCATAGTTTGGAAATATGCTAAATAATTCTGTGTTATATACACTTTCCAGCATGAGGCTAAGGCCTCAAACTAAAGCCATTAAGATAAGCCCATGTGAAATAGTTGGGAGAGGTGAAATGTTTCCTTAAATTTCTTCTATATCAACGGGGAAAATTGTGATTTGGTGTGAACCAATTTAGGTTTCTCATTGGTAGGTATATAAAAATAGGTGATGTTCAAAGCTACTTAGACATTAAATATGACACTTAAGCAAAATAAAGAAAAGAAGTAGCTAATATTTTATTACTTCAAAATCCAGTTTATTCTTCACATATTGATAATGGAAAATTGGCCTGGGTTATTGGCTCAGTGGTAGAGCATTTCCTAAGCACACTCAAGGCCTTGGGTTGGTTTGCTAGCATCTCAGAAAAAAGAAGACAATGAAAATATTTTTTGTATTGCGTTTCAAATTAACAGATATCAACAAAAGAAGTATAAACTGAGAAATGCTTGTAATTTCAGCATTTGCGAATCTAGGGCAGGAGGACTTTGAGTTCAAGGCCAGCTTGGGCTACATAGAGACCCTGTTCCAAAAAAAAGTTAAGGGGCTGGAGAGATGGCTTAATGACTAACGCATTTGCCCGCAGAACCAAAGGACCCAGGTACAATTCTCCAGGACCCATGTAAGCCAGATGCACAAGGGTCACATGCATCTGGAGTTTGTCTGCAGTGGCTGGAGGCCCTGGTGTGCCCATTCTCTCTGTCTGTCTCTCTTCTATCTCACTCTCTGCTTGCAAATAAATAAAAATTATTTATTTTTTTCAAGGTAGGGTCTCATTCTAGCTCAGGCTAACCTGGAATTCACTATGTAGTCTCAGGGTGGCCTCGAAATTACAGCAATCCTCCTACCTCTGCCTCCTGAGTGCTGGGATTAAAGGCATGTGGCACCACACCTGGCTAAATAAAGATGATTTTTTTTTAAAAAAGGACTCTCTTTTCACTAGTCTTGTCTTTATTATAGTTGTATGAAAAATGAAATCATTTTCAATGAAATCATTGTTCTTTTTGTAATTTAAAAACCAGAAAAGTAATGAAACATTACCATTTAAAATCCCATTTTCCTTAATTTTAAATGATCAAAATCATTAAAGTGAAACTGCTGTATGAAACCTTTAAAGATGGTAATTGACTAAACTCATTACTATAAAATATATTCTCTCATATGTAAGGAATCTAAACTTAAAAAGACTAATTTTATTTTTACTTATTTATTTTTCATTGTTGGAGACTGTACTCATTCTCAAACATGCGAAGTAAACACTTTCCTAGGCTATATCTCCACAGCCCTTGAAGGATAATTTTAAATGGAGGAGTTAAATGTCAATCACATATAGAAATGACTATTACTTTATTCCAGAGCTCTCATCAAGTATTCCCTCTACACTCAAGTTGGGATCCTTGCATGCAAAAGTGATGTTTATTTTTAGGTGGATCAGGCAACTCAGTGAAGTCAATATTTAAATTCTGAATGAAGCTCAATAGAATTGAATGATCTCCTACCTCAGTCTCTTGAGCATAGGTATGTGTCACAGGTACGGGCAAGACTGATACTACGCAGAATGTAAACCAAGTCATAAGCCAGTGTATGATAGGATGTTTTGATAAAAGGATTATGAACTGTGAAGTTCCAAATACTTGCTTGATAAAATTCAGGACAGAAAAAAGGAAAATGAGTAGTGGAAAAAGAAATGGAAAACAGCTGGGGTGGTGGTGCATACTTTTAATCCCAGCACTAGGAGGCAGTGTTAGGATGATCACTGTGAGTTTAAGGCCATACTGAGACTACATAGTGAATGCCAGGTCAGCCTGGGCTAGAATGAAACCCCTACCTCAAAAACTAAGAAAAAAAAAATCCCCCCCAAACCCAAACAACAACACCAAAAATCATTTACTTTCACATATTTTTGAAACTTATGAATTAAATGTTAAAGGAAAAATTAAGTTGAGTATTTCCTTACTAGTTTTATGAAAATAAAAAAAAAATGTATGGTAAAATCAAGTATTGGATTTGACTGGATTAAAAAGTGGACAAAGGCAAAGTATAAGAGAGAAAATAAGATCAGTAAAATTAAAAAAAGAGATTTGATAAGACAGTAAAAAGCATTGTAGAGTTTTAAGACAAAAATACATGGAAATAGTAATTAGTCTGCACAAATTTATGTATGTGTGGCATCTTTGTTTCTTTCACCCTTGCGAACATTCCTGAAAATCCAGCATACAAGAAGAACAAAATCCTAGGAGCCTTGTCTGTTCTTCATGACAGTGTGCGAGGCAAACCCACTGCCAGTATGGGAACAACTCCAGGGCAAAATGGGATCCATCCCAGAGTTCTGGAGGAAGTGGCAAGAAAATAAACAATATAAAAATAAAATTAAACACCCCAATTACTTCCAAGTTCTTTACAGAGTTCTGATTTAATGTAAATCCTCCAAAAAATATCTATCAAATCAATGTTACAATAAAACATGTACTTGAAAAGAAGGTAAAGCCTTTACCAGTACTAGCTGAACTATTATAACTTCAAACCTATTAACATCACCTTGAGTAATATTAATGTTTTTTCTATTAACCTTTCTTCTACATCTTTCACTTTCCAATAGATATGTTCTATATATACCTTCCTAAATTTACTTTTTTACCAGGTGCAAATATTTAATTCTGGGGTAACTTTCACATAAAATAGAAATTGCATAATTTAAGTGACCATTTTAAATAGGTAAAGTTTCGCATATTTGGTTTCCCTAATACTACTTTTAAACTCATTTGGAAAAATCCTTTTCTATAACCACATATTAAGTGTATATATTACTGTGATGATTAATATTCATTGTCAACTTGATCAGGTTTAGAATCACAAGGGAACACAACTTTCCAAGAAAGTTTAACTAAGAAGGGAAAACACACCATGAGTGTGGGTAGCACTGTCCCATGGACTGGGGTACTGGACATAATAAAGAAAAGAAAGTGAACTAAGCACCGGCATTTATCTCTGTCAGACTGCTGATGCAATGTAACTAGAAAAGTTTAACTGAGCAGGGAAGACCAGCCCTGAATTGTGGGTGGCATAATACCATGGACTGAGATCCCAGACTGAATAAAAAGGAGAAAGAGAGTTGAGTATCTGCTTCCTGACTGTGCATTTATTATGGTCAGCTGCTACAGACTTGCTGACATGACTTCCCCACCATGATGGACTATGAGCCAAAATATACCCCTCCCTCCTTAAGTTGTTTTGTTAGGTAATTTGTCTCAGCAATGAGAAAAGTAACTAATACATTTACTGTGATAAAAATAGCTACTATTGGGCTGGAGAGATGGCTTAGGGGTTAAGGCGCCTGCCTCCTAAGCCTAAGAACACTGGATCCAATCTCCAGGTCCCACGTTTAGCCAGATGCAAAGTGACGCAAGGGCGCAATGCTGCACTTGACCACAAGGGGGCGCACACATCTGGATTTCGTTCGCAGCAGCTGAGACACTGCTGGCATGTCCATCTCTGTCTTCTCTCTCTCTCTCTCTCTGTCTCTTTCTGTGTCTCTCTCCAAAAAAAAAAAAGCTACTATTGAAGCAATTTGTATATATAAGCGAATTAACAATCCACATACTCTTCCATATCAAATGGCTAATTATATATTATTTATTTATTTATTTATTTATTTATTTATTTATTTATTTATTTGAGGGTGAGAGAACAAGAGAAAAAGGGAAAGAGGAAGAGAGGGAGGGAGACAGAATGAATGAATGAATGAGAATGAGTATGCCAGGACCTGTAGCCACTGCAAATGAACTTCAGATGCATGTACCACCTTGTGCATTTGGCTTTATGTGGTACTGGAAAACTGAACTGGGTCCTTTGGCTTTGCTGGCAAGTGCCTTAACCACTAAGCAATCTTTCTAGCCCCTAATTATGTATTAAACTTATTTTTTTAGACACACACACACACACACACACACACACACACACACACACAGAAAATTGGTGTACCAGGGCCTCAGCCACTGCAATAGAACTCCAGAATCATGCACCACCTAGTGGGCATGTGCGACCTTGTGCTTGCCTCACCTTTGTGTGTCTGGCTTATGTGGCATCTGGAGAGTTGAACCTGGGTCCTTTGCCTTTGCAGGCAAGTGCCTTAACCGCTAAGCCAGCTCTCCAGCCCCTGGTTATGTACTTTTTGTGACAGTTTCATGTAATGCATGCTGGCTGTGAACTCTTGATCTTTCTCTTCTACCTGAGTTCTGGGGTTATAAGCATGTACCATCACACCAGATTTATGCAGGGCTGGGAACCAAACCCATAGCTTCATGCATGCTATGCAAACGCTCTACCAAATGAATTATATCCTCAGTCCTTAATGATAGGTTTTAAGTTTGCTGAATCTTGGTTTGCTTTGGAGACATCAAATAATCTGCCTTTAGTCCAGTAGGTAGAGTAGCTGTGACTGGAACATAAGCCTGGTCTCATTTTCCTTCCTGGATCTTCTAACCAGAATGATAACAGGCTTTCTACTGAAATTTCAGCCACCACTACTCCTTCACTGCACCTATGGACACCGGACACTGTTAGGACAAAAACCACGAAATTAGAAATTCATCCTCCCATGAACTGACTCCCTTCCAAAATATGCACTTTGGTCTCCAAAGTTCTCTAAGAGTTGTTTCAACGTATGTTTTTTGGAGTTTGAACCTGGCATCTGTAGAGGATTGGCTTATAAGGTTCTCATTTCTCCACAATGCAAGTTCAATTCCTAAACTCTTTAGAATGTTTTGATTTTTCAGAGATTTCAGCATGACTTTTAAGGGATGTCTTATAAGTAACACATGCTAACTAACTGTGCCACTGTCTTAAAACACTAATCTGAAATACTTTTCTAAGTTCTTGTTCTGCTTAATTTGGCCTCTCATTTGGCAGCATTTGTACTGTTGACCAGCTCCTCAAACTTTTTTTGGCTACCAGAAGAATGTGAATTTTTTCAAGGTCTAGCCTAGGCTGACCTTGAACAAATATGAATGCTTTTTCTTAAGTTTTGTTTTTTTCATCAGTTTTTCTTCCTGGGTCATAAATGTACATATTATCTATGGTTGAAACCTGGATATATCACTCTTGTCTCATACCACACCTTTAGCTGTATCAGTCATTCATTCTCATGTCACCTCTACTGAACTCCTAAGGTCTGAGACAGGCTAGGAAAATACATTAGGCAGAGATTTATCACATTATTAAGGACAAATCCAGGGTTTATATGTGCTGAACAGCTCTTTCACTACTACGCTATATCCTTAGTCTTGAAACTTTTAACAAATTAGAATAAAAAATATAACAGATATGGAGCCAGGAGTGGTGGTGCCCAATTTTAATCCCAGCACTCGGGAGGCAGAGGTAGGAGGATTGCCATGAATTCGAGGCCACCCTGAGAATATAGAGTGAATTCCAGGTTAGCCTGGGCTAGAGTGAGACCCTACCTTGGAAAAAACAACATATATAATATATATGACAGACATGTATAAGTAACTGGGAATAACTTAACAATATCATAATTTAATGTACAATAATGTGAAGTAATTAATTATCCAATAAATGGGAAAAGGATTGGTGGTAAACAAGCATGACTTCATGCATTCACAAAGTTTTCTAAGGAGATGCTAAAGTATTTTCAGGGCAAGTATTTAGCTTACTAAGAAAAAGCAACAGAATTCTTTTAATAGGAAATTACAGCCTAATTAAACCAGTGGTTCTCAACACATGGTCCAGGATCTCGGGGGGCTCCCCCAATATCCTTTCAAGAGATTTTCAGATGGGAGAGGGAAGTCTGATATGAGCTCTGAATGTCCTTGCATATGTCAAGAGTACAAGGCTCTGTCTATTCTTTTTTTGTTTTTTTGGTTTTTCGAGGTAGGGTCTCACTCTGGCCTAGGCTGACCTGGAATTAACTATGTAGTCTCAGGGCCTCGAACTCACGGTGATC
This sequence comes from Orientallactaga sibirica, assembly GCA_036365145.1. Lineage (NCBI taxonomy): Eukaryota > Metazoa > Chordata > Mammalia > Rodentia > Dipodidae > Orientallactaga > Orientallactaga sibirica. The sequence goes on from JAEOAD010000004.1 coordinate 55,966,791, forward strand.
CTCCTACCTTCTGCCTCCCAAGTACTGGGATTAAAGGTGTGCGCCACCACACCCTCTGTGTATTCTTTATTTGGATATTTCTCAGGAAATTACAGATAGGAAACTTGAAAGAGCAGGTAATATCTTCCAAAGAACAAGCTTGCTTCCCTAATTCAATTTTCTTATCCTTTACTTTAAGCCACTGCATGTGCAAGCATCCATCCTGGTCTTCCTGTGTTATTCAGCACCCTCCAGGAGGAACAAGCTTGCTTTGCTTATTGCTTACTGTAAAGTAAAGGATTCCCTAAACTCAGTTTCTCTCTCTTTTATTTTATGCCACTGCATATAGAAGCATGCAGTTACCCCATACCGCCCAGGTGGGAATAAGGCAAATATATTCTTACTGCACAATGACAACATGTCTTTTTTCTCTAGTCTGTTTTATTTTAGCATCCACAAAGTTATTGATAATTTACTATTACATTGCTGCTATATATATTGTTATATATATTATGTATATATTATATTGCTTTATAGTAAGGAAGGCAGAACAAATACCAAGACTGACATCTTAATTAGCTCAACTATTTTCACAATACTATTAAGATGCCATTTGCATTTTTACTGTATTGACATTTGCACTGATAATGCAAAAGCAATGGCGAGTCAAGCTGCTGCTGCAAGAGCATGCTAGCTATTAACTGTTACTCTTCAACACCACAAGGAAGTGAAAAAGAAAAACCAACCAACAAAAACCCAGGCCATTTTCACCTAAGAATATCCTTGATATGGCAATAAAAGTTCTTTATTGTTTTCTTTTCAAGTCCACATCTTTTTACTGTTCCATGTGACAAGATGAGAAATATGCACAAGACATTGCTACTGCATACTGAAGTACACTGGTTCTCTTGGGAAAAAGAACTTGTACAACTGTTTGAGTTGCAAGCTGAACTAGTCACTTTTTTAGTAGAATGCCATTTTCACTTGAAAGAATGACTGACATGCAGGCTATGGTTATTCAGACATTTTCTCAAAAGCAAATGAAGTTAGCCTGTCAATTTAAGGAAAACAAGTGACAAGACTTGTTGCCAATGATAAAATTTGTGCTTTCAAGTGAGAATTAAAATTTTGGAAAACTTGTACCTGTCACAGAAAGCCTGACAGTTGCCCAATAGTTAAGACTTTTATTATGAGATCACTGATGATGTTAAATATGATTTTTAAATATTATACAAAGAACCAAGTCAACACTTGGATGATCTATAATCTGTACAATTCAGTAAACAAATATTTTCCAAATGATCAATTCATGATGTAAATAATACATAAGTAAAATATAATTCAGTCAAAATATAAGACAGATCAATGGCTTTTTATATAGCAGAGAAGTTCCCCGAGAGTTTCAGATGTCACACTGCAGCTAACATTTATGAAACCATCACTTACTAAGTTTTTGCATAGTATCAAAGAATATTTATAATTGCTAGAAAGGCTTCTCCTTTTTATTATCTGTATAAAGCTGCATTCTTAGCATAAAATTAACAAAAAGGAAACAAAACCCAACACACAAGAGATTAAATGTAGAAATACTTCGTATCACTGGAAAAAAAAATCTTTAAAACAAATATGGACAGCTTTTAGGATGAGAAATTACAATATAAGAGAAACTAGATTGCTATATAAAAAGCTATTCCATACCTACTGGGGTTGACAGCAAAACAGTCTTTCAAGTTCTGGCAAGAGAAAAGAAAGACTGGATAGAATATACTAACTCTATCTTTTATGGGGAGAGAGAGGGAGGGGGAGAGGGAGGGAGAAAGGGTAATATAAAAAAGGGGATTCCATGGAAAGGAGAAAAATCCAGCCACACAAGAGATATTTATTTACAAATGGGAGGAGAACTAGGAAAGATACCACTTTTCATTTTCTCTTTCCAAAAATGAGCTCCAGTATAATAAAGCAAAACCCCTGAAATGATGTACTAATTTAAAAAACATAGATCCACAGCAGGGAAGGGTTAAACTGAATTTATTAATATGCTTTACATATCAGTATTTTTCTTAGAATTTATAATGACTTTATTATGATATTTTGGGAAAAACTGAATTTTTTTTTTTTTTGGTTTTTCGAGGTAGGGTCTCACTCTAGCTCAGGCTGACCTGGAATTCACTCTGTAGTCTCAGGTGGCCTTGAACTCATGGTGATCCTCCTACCCCTGCCTCCCAAGTGCTGGGATTAAAGGCATGCGCCACCATTCCTGGCTGAAAAACTTAACTTTAATGAGTGAACTGGATACACAATTTATTTTTTCTTCCAGAGATCCTGTAAACAAAAACTAGTCTCTAAAAAGGAGTAATATATGGGCTGGGGGCTGGCTTAGCAGTTAAGGCACTTGTCTGCTAAGCCAAAGAACCCAAGTTTGATTCCCCAGTATCCACGTAAATCAGATGCACATGGTGGCGCATGCTTCTGGAGTTCATTTGCAGTGGCTGGAGGCCCTGGCACACTCATTCTCTTTCTCCCCCGCTCTGCCTCTTTCTGTTAAATAAATAAAAATAAAATAAAAGAAAGTGGAGTAATATAGAAGTGTTACATATGAAAAGAGGGTATATTTGATCTAGAAATAAAACCAGGGGAAATGCAGTATTTGTTTAACCTGAGAAGACAAGATACTCCCTGAGGTGCTACATACAAAGACATGTTTTTCTTCAGTTTTCTGAGAAAGAAAAATAGGTCTAGATTGGCATGTACCATTGTATAGTATGCACAATTATTATTTCTGTCTTATAAAAACAGAAAGAGGGCTGGAGAGATGGCTTAGTGGTTAAGGTGCATGCCTATGAAGCCTAAGGACCCCGGTTTGATTCTCTAGGTCCCACATAAGCCAGCTGCACATGGCACAAGCATCTGGAGTTCATTTGCAGTGGCTAGAGACCTTGGCGCACCTCTCACTCTTTCTCTCCTTTGCTCTGTCTCTAATAAATAAATAAAAATAAAAAGATTTAAAAAAAAACCAGAAAGAAGTAAGCATTAAAGGAATATACCTATTTTTTAAATGCTAAATAACAAATTTAGGTAGTCAACTTTATTTCAAGTTCCTCTCTTAGAAAATTTATGTATAGCATTATGTGTTTAGATGAAACAAATCAGATTTAACTTCCTAATGGAAATAAGTTAGAAGCTAAATATCTTGATTAAAGGCCAAATCTTCATTTTTTAAATTAAGTATATACTTTGTATGGACACATCATGTGTTGGTACACCATTCCCTCTTCCCTGCTCCCATTCCACTGAGGGAATCCTCAGTGTGATTGCTGGTATTCCCCATGGGGTTGTGGGTTATGAGTCGTGAGAGCAGCAGTCAGTCATTGTAATGGGGGGGGGGGTGCTTCTGAGTATTTCCTCCCACCCTGTGGCTCTTACATCTTTCCACCCCCTCTTCCATAAAATTCCCTGAGCCATGGTGGATGTGTCTTAAATCTACTTCAGTGTTGAGCTCTCAGGAGTTTCTGAATTTCTGTTTTGGTATGCTTTGAGTATCCTCACTCTCTCCTTTCCCTTGCATGCCATAGAAGCAGCACTCTTGTTCATCTCACCAAATTTAGTCAAATAATAATGTTTATCAGGGTTGGGTATGGTGTTGTACACCCAAAATCCCAGCAATGGGGAGACCAAAAAAGGAGGATCACTGTGAGTTCAAGACCAACCAGAGACTATGTAGTGAATTTCAGATCAGGCTGGGCTACAGCAAAATCCCACCTTGAAAACCAAACAAAAATCTCTCTTTCTCTCTCTCTTACACACACACACACACTCTCTCTCTCTCTCTCTCTCTCTCTCTCTCTCTCTCTCTATTAAAGCATTTATCAAGTACCTAGCAACTTAAACAAATAAATATAGTCTAAGAGATTTGCAACAGAAAGAAAAATGGCTAAAGTACCGAAAGAAGCTATGGGGTCCCAATTCAGATGGATAGCCTTAAGTGCGAGCTATCCCAGAAGTCCAGGGTACATAAAATAATAAACAGTGCAAGTATGATTGTGCAATCTAAGACTAGACCTGGTAGCCTGAGATTTTATAAGCCTCAGAAAGCAGAACAGTGATTAGGTTCACAATGCCTGCCAAACCTGTCACATGTAATAACTGAAGGAACACATCATATATAAATGCTAATCTTAATGAACTATTTATAGAGAAAAGCAACAAAGGTAGGGAACACTTTTTCCTATGAAGTCACTATTATGTCATTTAAAAATGGTTATGAGGAAGTATCATGGGATATTGTCTACAATTAAAGAAGTTGTCAATTCAAAAATAAATAAATAAATAAATAAAAATTAAAAAAAATTGTTATGAGCCAGGCGTGGTGGTGCACGCCTTTAATCCCAGCACTTGAGGAAGGAGAATCGTTGAGTTCAAGGCCAGCCTTAAGACGACATAGTGAATTCCAGGTCAGCTGGGGCTAGAGTGAGACCCTACCTCAAAAACAAACAAACAAAAAAAGGGTTATGATAACTAAACTTCCTACTCAAACCTTCAGTTTTTGCCTTTTGCTTATTATATAATATCCTCTAAAGTAGCCTAGAATAATTTTGGTTCTTGTCCAGAAATTGTCATTTTCTTCCCCCAAAATCTAGTAGAAAATTCAAGTTTACATATCCATGCAAATATAAGCAAGATATAGTAAATAAGAACTCTTCTTTCTCCTACTTCAATTAAAATTCAAGCTTCTGCTCAAGTCTTCCAACAGCTTACTTTGTTAAGAAATTTTCTTCTCTTTTCTTAAGTAACCAGATCAGTTTTAGGTTTTGTAAATTTTTAAAATTAATGTTAGGTTAGCATAAACTGTTCATTTTAAATTAAGATCCTTTGAGTTTTATCTTGGCCATAAAATTATAGTTGGGATTTCATTTTTGTCACATAATTTGTTCTAATTATATATAGCAGGATCAAATAGGATTAAGTTATATGATAGGATTGTACTTCCTATTGAGTTGTTTCATCATGCTTGCTAGTTGTTTTAGGTCTTCAAATTTTGTTTTCTGCTATAGCTCCTTAAAGGGGACAGACTGCTGGCAATGACTAGCAAGGTTGGAGAAATATAAGTCTGATGAATACTTTTTGTCTAAGTGATTGAAAAGCAAATTTTTAGGCATTAGCTTTCTTCAAATATGCCAGGGCATCTACATTCACTTACAATTTCCAGATACAGCAAATCACAATTCCTGGATGATGGCAACTCCACAGCTACAGCATTTTCCCACTGTTCTAAAGCAAAAAATCTTCTTGTTCCTCAAAGATTCCATATATGCTGATTTAATCTATAAAGTAGCTACATTAGAAGTTTGCAAACTAACTGGTATCTTTCAGAAGCAACATTTACTCATCATTACTAGAGTGGGGTGTACGTGTGTGTGCGTATAGGCCAGAGGCAGACGCCGGGCTTCTTCCTCAGTTGCCCGTATTCTTAGAGATAGGATCTCTTCCTGAGTTGAGAGCCCACTGATTTGGCTATACTAGCCAGCCAGTGAGCTCCATGATTCTCTATCTCCATAACCAGATTTAAAAAATATATCAGGGGCTGGAGAGATAGCTTAGCGGTTAAACGCTTGCCTGTGAAGCCTAAGGACCCCGGTTCGAGGCTCAATTCCCCAGGACCCACGTAAGCCAGATGCACAAGGGGGCCACACGCATCTGGAGTTCGTTTGCAGTGGCTGGAGGCCCTTGGCATGCCCATTCCCTCTCTATCTGCCTCTTTCTCTCTCAGTCTGTCACTCTCAAATAAATAAATAAAAATAAACAAAAAAATTAAAAAAATATATATCAAGTATATAGCAGGAATTCAGAATTATTGAATGAATGCAGAAAAACAATTCACCAAAATCAAGCTTTTATATGTGCTCTATTTCATGGAACTCTACATAGGTCCTTGTATCAAAACCCTATAGAAATTTGTATAACTTCTTACAAAAAGTGGGGAAGACAAGGCAAACAATTTCTTTCAAATACTAGACATCTAAGGTAGTATTTACTAAGTTCAGCAATCAAACCACCTCCCAGAAGTAAATATTATAAAAATTTCAACACACACACACACACACACACACACACACACACACACACACACACACACGAAACAGAAGAAAAAATACTTTAAGAAGGGCTGGGAAAAAAAGCCAGGCATATGCCTTTAATCCCAGAACCTGGGTGGCTGAGGTAGGAGGATCACCCAGAGTTTGAGGCCAGTCTGGGCTACAGAGTGAGTTCCAGGCTAGCCTGGGCTAGTGTCAGATCCTACCTTGAAAAAAACAAAAATTTAAAAAAGGAAAAAAAGGTGGGGTCTAGGAAGATGGCTCAGTAGTTAAAGGTGCTTGCTTACAAGCCTGTGGACCTGAGTTCAATCCTCAATGACCAGACAAAAGCCAGATGCAAAGTAACACAGGCATTTTTAATCCCAATGTGCCTATGGCAATGGGAGATGGAGCTAGGAGACTCTGGAAGCTCACAGCAATAGCAGCAAGAGAGATCCTGTTTCAAAAGGTGGGAGGAGAAATAGCCTAAAGTTGTTCTTTGACCTCCATATGTGTGCTGTGATACACCTGTACACCCCCCTACATATACATACACACAAATAAGTAAATAATAACTGAAAACAACTTTTAAATAAACTCTCCTTTATGAGGATCATAAAAATGCTATAGTATGTTACAATCCTGGTTATAATAAATAATTACTAACAACATACAATAATTTATTGGTTCTCAAAGTACTTCCCAGCTATCACTTTCCTTCTGTAAAATCTCTATTCATATTACAATCTTTTAAACTGTTCTTAAGATGACAGGTTATGATACTTTCTTTTCTTCTGAGATTAATCATAAGAATTAGGAAGCTGAGTTTACCATTATCACCACCACCATTTGGTGATGGGGAATGAATCTAAGGGCCATTCCCCAGCCCTAAATTCACTATTCAGTTCTGTCAAGTTCCTTTACTTTTCATTACTATTTATCATAATGTGAATTAATACCCCTTATTGGTATTCTCTCTCTATTTTTTTGAAAGTCAGAGAGAGAGAGAGAGTGAGAGAGACAGAGAATGGGCACGCCAGCAGCCTCTCAGCCGCTGTGAACCAACTGCAGATGCATGCGCCCACTTGTGGGCAAGTGCGCCATTGCACCCTTGCGTCACTGGCATCTGGCTAAACATGGGACCTGGAGAACTGAATGGGAGTTCTTAGGCTTAGCGGGCAGGTGCCTTAACTGCTAAGCCATCTTTTCAGCCCTGGTATTCTCTTTTATACACTATAATCTACAATGCCTATGACACTTAAAATATATTTAAAACATCAATACTTCACTCTTTAAGAGATGGAGCCTTATTCATTGTTCCTGGGGAGCACTTAGAGATTTACTTCTAATGAACAGAATCTTGTGGAGGAGAAGGTATGTGACTTTAGAGACTAGGTTATAGAAAGCACCTTGCTCTCTCTTCTTGGATCCTTAACTTTGAGTAAAAGTTAGCTGCCAGGTTGTGATTAGAAGCCCATATGGCAAGGCCTTCTGCCAGCAGTCATGTGAGTGAGCCATCTTGGAAGTGGATCCTTCACTGGTTAAGCCTTCAGATGTCTTGCAATCTTTGCCACCTCCTGACTTCAACCATGAGAGATCCTGAACCAAAGCCACCCAGCTAAGTCACTCTTGGATTTATGACCAACAGAAACTGAGGAAATAAATAAATAAATATACATTTTTTGCATTAGCTTGGGGTAATTAGTTATATGACAATGCAAAAGATATGTAGTACACTGTGGTGTATAAGAGGTAAAACTCAGTTATTAAAGTTAAACTGAATATATTCTCTCATGTCTCCCAACTTATAAGTAGAATATATTAAAGGTCATTAATGATACAGCCTGTTTACTTGACCTCATTAGATCCCTTTATAAGAAAAATGACTCTTGGCTGTTTCTATGTAGTTATAATATGAATAGAAGCTGAACTATAAATTTCATATTTATTGACTGAAATGCTGCAGATGAAACATAGGGCTTCATGCATAGTAGGCAAGCACTCTTGCTCAGCACCCTTTCCTCACCCCAGCCAAGTTTCAGTTTCTTTCTTCCTTCGTTCCTTCCTTCCTTCTTTTTTTCTTTTCTTTCTTTCTTTCTTTTTTTTTCCCCCGAGGTAGGGTCTCACTCTGGTCCAGGCTGACCTGGAATTAAACTATGTAGTCTCAGGGTGGCCTCGAACTCACAGCAATCCTCCTACCTCTGCCTCCCAAGTGCTGGGATTAAAGGCGTGCGCCACCACGCCTGGCTTTTTTTCTTTTTTTGGTGTGTGTCTGTGTCTGTGCTCATGTGTGCAAGTGTGGGTCTATGGACAACCTCGAGTGTCAATCCTCACATTCCACCTTGTTGAACATTGTTCATTGCTGTTTACAAGGCTATCTGGTCTGCAAACTTTCAGAATATTCTACTGTCTCCCCCTCATATCTTGCTGTAGGAGCATTGCAATTACAGAGCTAGTGCCACCATGACCAGCTTTACATGGGTTCTGGGGTCCAAACTCAGTTACTCACACTTACATGACAAGTGCTTTATTCACTGAGCCATCTCTCCAGCCCAAGTTTCTTAAGTTAAACATCCAAAAAGAACTCTTTTTCATTATTTCTCCTTTCTTCCCTCTGTTTCATTTCCAAAGATAGTCACAACCACAATTTCTTTGTTCTCTTGAATATCTCAACAAAATTCTAAACAAACAGTCTAAAGAAAACAAATCGTTAAGCCACCCACCCAATGGATGAAAGAACTGTGGGTGTCCATTAGTAACTAACTTCCTTCTACTACTAATTAAAGGCATTTCTATTAATTTACTAATTCATTACAGAAGCTAGGCCAACTGATTGGGAACACAACTTCTAGGTTAGTCGGTTTTTGTTTCTTTCTTTCTTTTTGTTTTTGTTTTTTGAAGTAGGGTTTCACTCTAGCCCAGGCTGACCTGGAATTCACCATGTAGTCTCAGGGTGGTCTTGAACTCACAGCAATCCTCCTACCTCTGCCTCCTGAGTGCTGGGATTAAAGGCATGTACCACCATGCCCGGCTGGATTAACTTTATATATTTTTCAATACAGTATATTGCTTTAACCATTTCTTCATGTCTTCTGGTTCTCATCAACTTGGATGCATATTTTTACAAAACTAAAACTAAGTAATACAAATATTTTCACTTTGAAAAAAATAATACAATCAAATATTTCAAAGTTCAACAGGAAGATTTCTCATTTGTATTAGCTAAAAGTGAGTTTAATTATTACTAAGTATAATCAAACCTTATGCCCATTCTAAAAAAAATTTCAATTTTTCAAAGGCATGGTGGTGCACGCCTTTAATCCCAGCACTCAGAGGCAGAAGTAAGAGGAGGATGTCATGAGTTCGAAGCCACCCTGAGACTACATAGTGAATTCCAGGTCAGCCTGGACCAGAATGAGACCCTACCTTGAAAAACCAAAAAAAAAAAAAGATTTCTGTTGAATGGTTTCCTTTTAATACTTACTGGCTGAAAAATAAGCTTTAAAATGTTAATAAATAACAAAAGTCATCCAAATGTAAAATAAACTAAACTATTAATAATTTTAGAGCTTTGATAACATCCTGTCTGTTCTAAGTATTCCTATTAAAATGCTTTGTGTGTATGTATGTATGTGTATATATATCTTTAAATGTTTATTAATAAATAAAAATATATGTTTAAAAAGGGCTGGAGAGATGGCTTAGCAGTTAAGGCACTTGCCTGCAAAGCCAAAGGATGCAGGTTTGATTCCCTAGTGCCTATATAAGCCAGACATACAAGGTGGCGCATGTGTCTAGAGTTTGTTTGCAGCTGCTAGAGGCCCTGGCACACCCATTCTCTCTCTCTCTTCCTCTTTTCTCTCTCTCAAATAAATAAAAAGAAAAATAAATTTAAAGATTTATTTATTTAATTTGAGAGAGAGAGAAGGGGAGAGAGACACACACGCGGCAGGGGAGGGAATGGGCATACTAGGGCCCCCTGCCATTGCAAACAGACTCCAGACTCATGCACCACTTTATGCTTCTGACTCTATGAAGAGTACTAGGTAACTGAACCTCGGCCATTAGCTTTGCAAGCAAGTACCTTTAACCACTGAGTCATCTGTCAAGTCCACTTTGTATATATTTTGAACTGACAGTCTATTACCTTTAAAAGACAGTCTATCACCTTTAAAAATGCTATAAATGGAATAAATATAAGATTTTGATTATTAAAAATTATCAGAAGTTTTTGACATAGGAAAACTCATTATAGACAATTTGCTTAAGCACTAAGTATAGGTCAACATTTATAGCAGTTCAATGATTTTACAATATACTGTAACAGTACTACCAACAAAACTGTATTCCAAAAGTCAATGATTGTTACCTAATATCCTTTCTTGTAAAATAAATAGACATGTCCCAATGATGCTGGTTTTCCAAGTGGTTTGTCAGAATTTTTAGTAAATGGAATTGGAATGGAGTAAAGAAAATGGAATGACTCAAATAAAAAATGGCTTTATGTCAAAATCATGTGAAAGATAATATAATTTCTCATTCTAATTTTTTTCAATATTTTAAAATATTTTATTTATTTATTTATTTGAGAGAAAGAGGCAGAGAGAAAGAGAGAGAGACAGAATGGGTACACCAGGGCCCCCAGCCACTGCAAACGAACTCCAGATGCATGTGCCCCCTTGTGCATCTGGCTTACGTGAGTCCTGGAGAATCGAACCAGGATCCTTTGGTTTTGCAGGCAAATGCTTTAACTGCTAAACCATCTCTCCAGCCCTCATTATAAAATTTGTATTTATCAAGATGGTCTGAGCTGGACAGATGGCTCAGAGCTAAGGTTCTTGCCTACAAAGCTTAATGATGCAGGTTTAAAAAAATGTCTGAGGCTATGGGAGATTAAAGGTGTGCGCCACCACGCCTGGCCTCTTAAAAAAATCAAAAGAAAAAGTTCTTAATATTGGATTTCTCAGATTTGATATTAAATAACAAGTTAATATAGTCTTAGTTGTGAAATCTGTAACTCAACATACCTGATAAACAAAACTAAAACCTCTTACTTTGAAAAAAAAGTTATTTATTTGTTTTCGAGATAGGGTCTTAGTCTAGCCTAGGCTGACATGGCACTCACTCTGTAGTCCCAGGCTGACCTCTAACTCAAGTCAATTCTCCTACCTCTGCTTCAAGCACTGGGATTAAAGGCATGTGTCACCACACCCAGCTCTATTTTCTTACTTTTAAGAGGAAAGATCTAAATATAGTACTTTTGACTGAATTGGTCTTGTTGATATTATTAGTCCTTATTAGCTATGAGTTCACAGATATTTTACCCTATAATGCCCAAATCATCTCGTAAAAAATTCCTGTTCACATTTAGAAAATTCCAATGACTCAGGAAACCATGGAGAAAATACAGTATTTATCTATGTGTCCACTACCCTGATTTAACAAGTGTTTAATGACATTATCACACAGGCTTCAGATCTTTTATGAAAATTATAGGTAAAAATGAAGTGTCCTTATTTCACTTGCAGATACATATCATCTCCCTTCTCTGCAGCTCTAGATCATCATTTTTCTTTTTTCCTCCCTTCCTTCCTTCCTTCCTTCTTTCCTTTCCTTTCCTTTCCTTTCCTTTCCTTTCCTTTCCTTTCCTTTCCTTTCCTTTCTTCCTTCCTTTCCTCCCTCCCTCCCTCTCTCTTTCTTCTTCTTCTTCTTTTTTTTTTCTTAAGGTAGAGTCTTGCTGTAGCCTAGGCTGACCTGGAATTCACTATGTACTCTCAGGCTAACGTCAAACTCACAACAATCCTTCTATGTCTGCCTCCTGAGCGCTGGGATCAAAGGCGTGCACCACCACACCTGGCTAGATGATCATTTTTCTAAAGAAATTATGCACCTTTTCTAGTCCTATCTTTATACTTTTGCCATATATTTGTCTGTTTACATTGCTGTTTTAAAAATTACAGAAATGATTCCCATTTTATCATTTTGTAATTTCCACTTTTTACTCAAAAAAATCTGAAATCTAGGTATGCTGATAATTTTTCTAAACTGCTTCTAAAAATGTACTATACTGAGCCTGGCGTGGTGGCACACGACTCGGGAGGCAGAGGTAGGAGGATCGCTGTGAGTTTGAGGCCACCCTGAGAGTACATAGTGAATTCCAGGTCAGCCTGAGCTAGAGTGAGACCGTACCTCAAAAAAAAAAAAAAAAAAAAAAAAAAAAAAAAAAAAACCCAAAATAAATAAATAAATAAAAAAATGTACTATTCTCCTCTTGACAGATGTTTAGGTTGCTTGTAATCAATATAGTGTAAATACCTATATATGTGCATATATACATATGTAGATATTATATTTTTCCATTGTTTCAATGAAGACTTTGTGAATCCAGTAAGGTGGATTAAAAAAAAAAACTAAACATAAAAAATTTCAGAAAAAAAAAGCCATTTTAAAATCTGGATCATTTGTGTCTTACTATCTACCTCAGCTAAAATTTCTTTTGTTTTTTTGAGGTAGGGTCTTACTCTGGTCCAGGCTGACCTGGAATTCGCTATGTAGTCTCAGAGTGGCCTCGAACTCATGGTGATCCTCCTACCTCTGCCTCCCAAGTGCTGGGATTAAAGGCGTGCGCCAGCACGCCTGGCTCTCAGCTAAATTTTTGTTTCTTTGTTAATCACTTACATATGGGTTAAATGCTTACACTATAGAACACTAAGAAACACGGAGACCTGAGTTTTATTTTAAAGATAAATAATTCTTCCATGTAGGAGGATGTATGTCATGTTTGCATATATAGAGCATCTGTTTAGAATTCCAGTGGTGGATCACCTCAGGAAAATAAAATGAGGAAGATGTATTGTGGATTGGCATGTAAATGCTGATTTTTGCAGAAGCAATGATAGAGTTTAAAAGAATCTTACCTACCTTCTCTTCATGTCTTGCTCACTCACACTGTGATTGCATACTGACTAAGTTCTATAAGTCTGTGGAATCTAATTTTCGCCAGAGAAGAAACCTGAATCAAAGTCTACCTTTGAGTGTTTATCTCTTGATGTTCCTGGTGTCAAAACTGTATCATGTAGTTGATCAAGAGTCAAATTCTTCCTTGTTTCACTGTCATCAAGCAAGGGAATATAGCCGTAACTGTTATCTGCAAGACAAAAATCTCTTGGTTATCAGCTGAAAGCCTTTATTGTTGGTTTCATCAAGAACTACAAAAAATAAAAAATAAAACCTTTGTAATTTGAAAAGAATACAATTTAAGGTCTAGCATAAAAAATATTTATATGGTAGGTACCTTGACAAATTGTTTATTAAGAATTTTTTTCCATCCCATTGAATATACCAAACCCTTATTCTACTGAAATAAATAGTAAAATACGTATAGTTTATAAAACAGAAATATACTCCTTGCATTTGACTTTTACCAACAATTAAATTTTTATATTGTATTTTGGATGTGCATTTTTTTTTTTTTTTTTGGTATTTTGAGGTAGGGTCTCACTCTAGTCCAGGCTGACCTGCAATTCACTATGTAGTCTCAGGGTGGCCTGAACTCATGGTGATCCTCCTACCTCTGCCTCCCGAATGCTGGGATTAAAGGCGTGCGCCACCACGCCCGGCTAGATATGCATTTCTTGCTTAAGATAATTACAAAACTCTATGCTTAATGTAGGAAAACAGAAAATGCAGACATGACATTAAGAAAGAAAAACCAAAGCTACATATAATTTCTATTACCTGTGAATGATTCCTATTAACATTTTTAGTTTTTTCCCTAAGCATATAAATTTAAATAAGAATGATATTTTTCTGCATAAATGAAATAACTGTAATTATTATTATATCTTACATTGTTTACTTTGCTACATATCATAAACATATTTCTTTCTAGTAAGTTGACATCTATTATCATTTTCTTGGCTGCATAGTTGTTCATGTGAATCATTGTAACTTAACTTTTGGAATTTCCCCTTTTTAAAAATAGTTTTTGGGAGCTGGAGAGATGGTTTAGTGGTTAAAGTGTTTGTCTGTGAAGTTTAAGGACCCAGGTTTGATTCCTCAGTACCTACGTAAAGCCAGATGTATAAGGTGGTGTATGTGTCTAGAGTTTGCAATGGCTAGAGGCCCTGGCACTTCCATTCTCTCTCTCTCTCAAATAAATAAAATATAAAAAAATTTAAAATAATTTTTGGATTGTTTACTGGTTTATTCAAAGGACACTTCAAAGGGACAATGAATGAGAAAAGGGCACGCAGCTTCCATGCCCTGTCTGGGAGCACCACCCTTCAGGATCCTCCAAATGTTCAGCTATCTGGAAGCTCAGATATTCCGTGTTTTTGAATTTTCATTAGTAGAAATTATGTTGTGATGAACAATCTACATATTCATTTTTAAGTACTTGCACATTTTTTTTTGAGGTAGGGTCTTGGTCTAGCCTAGGCTGACCTGGAACTTATTATGTAGTCTCAGGCTGGCCTTGAACTCATGGCAATCCTCCTACCTCAGCCTTCCAAGTGCTGGTATTAATGGTGTCACCACCACGCCCAGCACACATTTTTTCTTATGACATATTCTTTTCTCTAAAATGTCCAAGAAATACATTAAATACATTAAAAAAATAACATGAACATACCTTGACTGGAATTGACAAGAAGTAACTGTGATTGTAGCTTGTCAATGAGAGTTTGTTGAAGTAACAGCTGTTCCTGTTGCTCACGTATTCTCTGCTCATAGTTCTCAGTCTGCTGACATGAAAGCCAGTTAGTCTGATGTTTATTGATAGACACCAGCATATATTTAATATCCATTAATAAATAGGAGTTGTCCATACTGCCATTTCCCAGGTACTTCAAAATTTATTTAAGAGTTTCAAAACTGACTTCAGAAATGTACTTGTAATTGCTATAAATATAAGTGATATAAAACAAATAGAGCCCTGAAAGACTTTAAAAATATTTTACTCAAAGAAATTACAGTCAAGAGTTTAACATTATGGTTTCTTAGTCTTTCAGTTAGGATAAAAATGGTAACTTGAAAATTTAATCAATACAAAATTTTATGTTAAAATTAAATTTTGTGTTTTTCAATTAAACACTGAATTCATTTTTAGAATACAAAGCCACAAGAGAAGTAGCCAGAAGTAAGACTAAGAAAGTCAAAACAACAAACACAAATTATACAAATATACTAACCAGAAACAATATGAACACCATGGTAAATTTTTATTATATAAAATGTTATTTATATTCTAATATGGCATAATTGCTCTTATATTTTATCTTGCTATTATTTTGCTATTTTATTACAATGGCTGCAGAATTAAGCAAAAAAAAAAAAAATGACATAAGTATGTATTAATACAGATGTGCCAACCTCCCAGGAAATTTGAAAATATATCACAATCCTCAAATTAGTCAAGTCTTAAAAAACATATTAGGCAAACATAATATAGATTTCTTTGTCAATTCCTCCCATTGGAGGAACAAATAAATAAATGGCGAGACATATTTCCTTTAAATATAAAAGGGGTTCCAATAATCTTAGAGCATCCTTTGATTTATACTAGATATTTGATATTTTTTAAATGGACTCTGAGTTCACAATAAATGAGGTTCCATTATTTTCAGAGACGAGTAAACCTAAAATTCTTTATAAATTAAAGTTATTTCTAGATTCTTAAATATAAATCCAAGAAATTAAAGCAAAATAATACTACCTTTACCCAAATAAGTTGTGAACTTATATGGAAGACACTGCAAAGATGCATAAATGAGAGTTGAAGAGTACCAGTATAACCTAAGTGCCCTGTTGCCTTTGCATGTTACCTGAGGGCATTCTTACATAACTTGACACTCCCCATAGAACTTCACAAAGCATGTTAAATATATTGTTATAAACAGAAGAATGAATCTTGTGATTTTGGTGACCACAGTTTCAATAACATGTCCAGTGACTATGAGTCTCAGAACAAAGACCTAGATACACATGTCTAATCCACAGCCAAATTGTTCAGAAGACATTCCTACATAAGTTAACTTGCAAACTGTTAGAATGAGTGGATAAACTGATTGAAAGAAGGATGCAAATATTATAGCAAATTGGTCTCATGCTGGCCTTGAACTCACAATGATCCTCCTACCTCTGTCTGCCAAGTGCTAGGATTAAAGGTGTGTACCACCACACATGGCAAATTCTTATTACCTTACAATTACCTGAGCTACATATACTCTCTAGGGCTAAAGAATCAGCAAATATGTTTACCGTCTTCCCAATCTACTTTAGGTATTTAGAAATTTTCTAAGGAACTCACAAGGTCTAAACAAACAACTGATAATTTCAGTAATTACTTATTTTTTTTTACTATAATTGATAGGTACATACATCCTAACTGTTCAAAGATTAAGTAACCAGTCCCCAAAAAACTTGCAAGTTAGAGAAAGGTTCAGAATAAATGTCTAAATGATTGAAGTCTTAGTAAAGTCATTACTATAGCGATATATAGATATACTGCTTACAACATATTATAATAAATGAATAATGATGAAGTGAATTCAATAGCTGGGAAAAATTAATAGATCAATACTATTTCAAGTAGAAATAGTCTTTACTTCTTAAATCACTTGATAATATATTATAAAGTTAAAGCAAATTATAGAAATCATTACTCTGAAAGTACAGCAGGACAAATAGGAGTGTTCCAAGTTCCCCTACTGTACTTTTCAATACACATGGCAATTGCAGTGTTCTAACAGTATTCTAGTCTGACTATATGACTGATTTTCCTATAAACTATCAATAGCTCATGGGAAGAAATGATTTTTTTCCTGTTATTTCTAGGGTATCACAGAATGCCTAGCACATATTGAAATTCTCAGTAAATATTAACTGAGTAAGCTAATTAAATTATTAATGAAATTATCAAAGAAACAGATATGTTTTCAAAAGTGACTTGAATAATGCAGGAAGAAATGCCTTTGCTTATGCATCTACAAGGAAAATGGGAAAAACAGAAACAAGGTCAGTAGGTGAATAAGACGAAGAAAAATGAAATGAGAAAAATGGATGCAAAAGATAGAAGCTAGGAAAGGAGGAAGCTTAGATTGTTAGGAATAAATGTGTGATTTGAGGAGAAAATACATATTCAGGAGAAATGTATCTAGATTTTGACCACTGGTTATTAAAGTCTAGAAAGGGATAGCAATTAAAATTTAAAACTATCCAGTAGAATTCAACTTATTTGGTATGCTTAGAAATTAAATAAACCAAGATTTGTGGGCTGGAGAGATGGCTTAGTGGTTAAGGCACATGCCTGCGAAGCCTAAAGACCCGGGTTTGATTCTCCAGGTCCTACGTAAGCCAGATGCACAAGGGAGCAGTGGCTAGAGGCCCTGGCGCACCCATTCTCACTCTCCCTCTCTCTTTTTCGCTGTCTCTAATAAATAAATAAATATGTAAATAAAAATAAAATCTTTAAAACAAGATTTGTTTCCCTTTTTAATCAAGTAACTGTATTTACCAGATAAGTCTGAACTAACAATATGAAGTTCTTTTAAAAGATCAGTTAATTGTTGCAGTCATAGTATTTTTAAGCACAATACAGTTACAAAGCAAGTGTATTTCAGTACTATCAAAGAACATATAAAACAGGAAAATCTCTAACAACCACATTGAAAATGTACAACAGCAATGTCTTGTCAACACTTCTGTACAGAGCACAGACATGACAGCTAAAACAGACAGAAGAGAAGATGCTTTTGACAGCCAGAGTGTGTGAGTGATTCTCTGAGTCAGATGGCAGCAACAAGTTACCAACTAGGAGATCTGCATGACAACTAACCATCCATCTGTATCAAACACCATCTGGCCAGGATGACTCTGGCTTCTGTGTATTTGACACTCCTTCTAATTCCAAAGACTTGCAAAACAAGTGGTCTACTAGCATCTAGAGAGGTAATCAGGTACTCAGAACTTGTCTTAAGTGATTTTGTGCTCTTTCTTAGTGTTCAACAGTAAAAAAACACAATAGAGGTCAAATGTATACATCTCAACTTTACTAAAAAATAGTTGTCCAAACATACTCTAAACCACCATAAATAAAGCAAAAATCTCATCTTAAGAACTGCCCTTTTATTAACATAAAATTTTAGTCTTTCCTTTTCAAAACTAAGTACCATATTTCCAAAAATTTTGGGCATGCAGCTGTTCATGTTTTCATGAGTTTCATAAATATTAAAATAGTTCCATAAATTGAATTTTTCCCATTGCATTATTTTTCATGTTCTCCAAAGTGCTTATTTCTTATATTTGGAAAAAAATTCAAGTGTCCTTATGTCATCTATAATAGTCTACCATTGGTCAAATATTATTTCTTCTGGTCTTCACAAACTAATCTCAATGGTCTGAAAACACTATGGCTTCCTTCCAGTGATTTTCACAAAGGAATTTAATAAATATTGAATGGATAAAACATAGTCTCAACTTAAAACCATTTCAAACTGCTCTGAGATATCAAAAAAATATGAAAGTTTTATTGAGAGATCTGTTTGGCTACAAATGCTCTCAACAGGAGCTTCATATTTCATGAAGGAAGATAAATATTAATTATCACAATACACAGAAATTTAAACAAAAGCCAATTAAGACATAATCTAACTAAAATCATGAAACTTTAGTAAACTAAATATCAACTTCATTTTTTTAAAAGTATGAGATTATATACCATGGCTTACATGTAATACTTTTTCAACTATTCTTTGCCTACTCTTTTATAAGCATCTACTGCCCCCCACCAGAACTTATCTAGAAAATATTTAGACAGATATCAGATTATCAATTTGATTATTACTCATAGCACTATCATTTTTTTCAGTATGTCAAGTGGTAAATTAGGACAAATTATTGTATGTATATATGTGTGGATGTATGGCTTTAGGTGTGCATGTACTTTGGCAGGCATGAGTGTCACAGTGCACATATAGAGGTCAGAGGTACCTTTGGGTGTCAGTTCTCATTTTTCACCTTTTTTGAGGTAAGGTCTCTTGTTCATCACTACATTCACCAGGTTAACTGGCATGTGAGCTTCTAGGCATGTTGGGATTCAGATGCTTCTAGTACAGTACCTGGTTTCACGTGGGTTCTAGGGATCTGAACTCAGGTACTCATGCTTGTGCAGCAAGTGTTTATCCACTGAGCCAATCCTCCTGCCCATAAACTGTTTTTATTTTACACAGGCTTTAATTGCTTTTTGCTTCTTCTTCTTCTTCTTCTTTTTTTAGGAAGGGATATTTATTGAAGCTTACAGATCCAGGGGAAGTTCCATAATGGCAGAAGAAGCTGGCTTACTTTCACAGGACCAAACACAGAGAGAAAAGCCACAAGCTAAAAGCCACACAACACAGCATACCTCAGGAACTCCAGCTCGGAACACTTTGCTTATCTTTAGATTGAAATCTCAAACCCACCACCATACCTTAAAATCCTTCCAGTGACACTGCCTCCAGCTAGGTGGCTGCAGATACAAACTACAAACTAATAAAACACTGAATATATTGGGGGACATCTATTCAAACTACCACAATACCTCAGTGACCTTCATGAAGTGATAGTTGTCTGTCTCTAGAATTTGTGAGGCTGCTGTTACATTTGCATTTGGAGATATATCAACACAGGTAGGTGTTTGTGAATGTTGCCATAAAGGAACTGCTAGAAAACAGGAATACTTATTATTTTATTTTAATTAATTAATTAATTAATTTATTTATTGTTTTTCGAGGTAGGGTTAACTCCAGTCCAGGCTGACCTGGAATTCACTCTGTAGTCCCAGGGTGTCCTTGAAATCATGGATGATCCCCCTACCTCTGCCTCCTTAGGACTGGGATTAAAGGCGTGTGCCACCACGCCTGGCTTTATTTTATTTTTTTGACAACTTCATACATGTCTAAAATGTATTTTGATCATATTCATCCTCCAAATACCCTCTCTTATTGCCCTCTCATCAAAGCTCTTCTGAACTAAAACCCCTTCCAATTTCCATTTCTGATTATTTTTTGGTGAGCAACTAAGTTAAATTAGCATTGCTTGCATGAACATGGGTAGGGTGTTGCGGACTGGTGTATAGGCAACTTACCAGTGGCTGCATCACTAAAGAATGTGACTCCACTCTCCTCATCAACCATTAACTACCAATAACTATTCTGGGATGGGAGGGGTCTCCTGAGCTCCTCCCTAACCCATGATGGAATGTTCATGGTTCAACCTTGCAAAACCACAGCTGCGATGAGTTCGTCAGTGGAACGGTACCATGTTATAGACAGAGACCTCATTCTAAAGCACTCTCTCCCTCCTCCATCTCTTACACTATTTCTGTTCTCTCTTCCAGAATGTTCCCGTCTTTGAAATGAAAATAATTTCTACCTGAAGGATTGAAAGTTATGGCAAATATAAGCAATCTTGCATATGTTTAGTCTTTGTAAATATTCCTTTCTTTCCTTTAGTAACAAAGTATCCACACATATTTAGAATTGTGGGAGCAAGCAAGGACCTCAAGAGTCCTCAATAGGCCATTGGGGTTTGGGCCATTGAAGAGAGCTCCTGCAAGGGTGATTCTCAGTGGAGATGTGGGAGCAGGGCAGCCACTTAGACCTCAAACTGACCAGTAAAGGGACCAGTGTGTAACTTCAGCTAGAGAGAGTCAAAGGCATGTTACTCCAAACTAGGAGAGCTGTATCCAGAAAAGCTGTGGACGAAGGGTTGCTGAGAGTCTTGGTTGCTCAACTTCTACCCTATCAAGATATGGACTCAAAGATAAATCTCAACTTTATGACTTCATATTTACCCAGCGGGGTTTTGGGCAGACCCCATTTTCTTCTTTCCCTTCCCTGTTCCCCTTTGGAATGGAATACTTATTCTCTGTCTCACCATTGTAGTTTTGAAGCACATGGCTTGTTTGATATTATAGGTTCAAAGCTGGAAATGAATTTGTTATAGAATTCATTGTACCTTGAGTTTCACATATCTAACTAACAGAGATACTTAAGTAAGACTTAATGACTTCAGGAAGCAGGGGAACAATGTTATGGTTAGAATGTGCCCTTGGGTAAATTTGTGTTGAGAAAGTTATTACGTCATCAGACTCTTTTCTTTTAAAATATTTTATTTTTATTTATTTACTTATTAGATACAGAGATAGGGAAAGAGAGAAAGGGAGAGTAAGAATGGGCAAGCCAGGACCTCTATCCAGTTCAAATGAACTCCTGATGCGTGCGCCCCCTTGTGCATCTGGCTTATGTAACACCTGGAGAATCAAACTGGGGTCCTTAGATTTCACAGGCAAACACCTTAACTGCTAAGCCATCTCTCTAGCCCTCGTTTCTTTTTCTTTATATTTTACTTTTATTTATTTATTTGAGAGAAAGAAAGAGAAAGGGAAAGGGGAGAGAGAGAATGGGTGTGCTAGGGTCTCCAGCTGCTGCAAACAAACTCTAGAATTGAACCTGGGTCCTTTGGCTTTGCAGGCAAGTACCTTAACTGCTAAGCCATATATCCAGCCTCAAGAGGAACTCTTGCTCATGTCTGGTTTAAAGCTTTCAACTGAGCTAAGCCCATTTTGTCCTTGTCACTTTTGTTATGCGAGGACATAGTGTTCATCAGTATGGAGGACTCAGGGGATCCTGGTCCCTTACCAGACACTCAGTCTGTTGGTACCTTAATCTTTAATCTTAGACTTCTCAGCTTCTAGAACTGTGAGAAATAAACTTCCATGATTTATATACCTAGCCTATGATATTTTGTTAGAGCAGCACAAATACTCATCAGACACAATGCTTACAGTGCATATATCTAGCAATAAAAAGTCTAATTATGGGCTGGAGAGATGGCTTAGCAGTTAAGTGCTTGTCTGTGAGGCCTAAGGACCCTGGTTCAAAGCTCGATTCCCCAATACCCACGTAAGCCAAATACACATGGTGATGCATGTATCTGGAGTTCGTTTGCAGTGGCTAGAGGCCTGGGCACACCATTCTCTCCCCCGCTTTGTCTCTAATAAATAAACAAAAATAAAAACTTTAAAAAAAAAAACCCAAATTAAAAACTTTTAAAAAAGGTCTAATTACCACTGAGTTATCACTAGATTCACTACACAATCGCTATTCTAAGTCAATTCTAGTTTTTCTAGTTTATTTTAACCTAGGACTCAGAAGGTTCTTTCTGAGAAAGACAAAATAAATAAAATTAGAAAATTAAAAAGTAGAAGAGAAAAAAAAATCAAACTCAATGTGGTACCATTGCTGACTTAACATTCTAGAAGCAAGAAACCTAACAAATTTTGGTTGTTCAAAGTTTACAAGAAACAAGGAAGACTAGAAATGACTAAACAATTTATGACTGCTAATTTACTACACATTTGCCAAAAAAAAAAAAAAAAAAATACAGACAGCAACAAAATGACCACCAAAACAAAAATGTACACACAAATCTGCACAGATGTATAAAGTAAGGAGGGACAGTACCTTCTGTTATTTCACCTTCCATTCCTCCTTGGGAATGCAACTTCAAACTTCAGTATGTGTGTGCATACCTTACTTTTTAAAAACAGTGAGATGGGCTGGAGAGAAAGCTTACCGATAAGGTATGCTTCCTGCACAAGCAGGAGAGCCTGGTGAGGGGTCTAAGACCACCAGAATTCCAATCACCAGATTCCATGTAAACATGGATGGCCGCATGTGTCTGTAATTCCAATCCTGCAGGGTATCAGAGAATCAACAGAGCCTGGCAAGCTCTGGCATCTGTAAAGAAACTCTGGCTCAAAACAAAGACTGACTGAGCAGAAGAGCGATGTGGCAGGCAGAACACCTGATGCTCTGCCTCAGCACAGTCGGCAGGTACTCCCCAGCAAAGAGGAGCCACACCACACACAAGTTAAAAACAAAGATGAGTGATATTCTGAAACCATTTTTTTTTCAATTCAGAAACATATCATCATGCAATCAAGTCTTTGGGTATATAGTAAATACCTAAACCTAAGTTTTATTTTCTTTATCACAAATGTCACATGTTCTCTCTCATATGTGGATCCTAGCTACAAATGTACAGACTTGTGTGTGAGCTGGAACCAAAAATTGGTAGCCGAGGGAAGTACTTAAGGGGATGGTATTGTATATAAGTAAGTAGAAGAACAGATTACAGGGAGGGGAAAGGCATAAGCAAGGCAAGGGGAAGAGAATGTGTAAAAGAAGGGTGTGTGGGGGGAAATCAATCAAAATTCAAGATATTCTGAATAAGACTTATATAAACCTACTTTTTTGAATAATGGCACATCCAGAAGCTATAGATTGTTACTAGAAATTTTTTAGTGCCTAGGATGGGATACCTTCCAGTGAGTTGTTGACCAGGGAGGTCCTTGTAGCCTCCAAAACGTTAAAGGCTATTGCCAAGGCCCTTGGTTTCCCTTGAGAAACAGATGGTAAGACCCTATTGCTGAAGACATCCCTTGCCTGAGCTGCAAGATCACTGAGAAAGCAAGCTGGTGCTGAGCAGAAAACCTTCTCCCTGTAGACCAGCCAACTGAAAGCTGGAAAAAGCTGCACTGCACGCAGCCATATGGGAGACAGAAATCATCAGTGGTGAAAACAGTGGACACTGGAAACCTCAAGTTTGGCCAGACAGGCCCAATGACCAAACGGGTGCAATAGTGGCATGTTTGCTCTTAGGGAAACCAACTGCTCCCTAACTGGACTGAAGGCCCGCTCTATGGGAGGGAATACATGCCTGGTACTGAAAAAAACTAATCAAAAGTCTACGGCAGGCTGGAGAGATGGCTTAGCGGTTAAGGCGCCTGCCTGCTAAGCCTAAGAACTCCGGTTCCAATTTCCAGGTCCCATGTTTAGCCAGATGCAAACTGATGCAAGGGAGCAATGCCACACTTGCCCACAAGGGGGCCCACACATCTGGAGTTCATTCACAGCTACTGAGAGGCTGCTGGCTGCCCATTCTCTATCTCTCTCCCTCTCCCTGTCTATCTCTCTGTCTCCAAAACAAACAAACAAACAAACAAACACACAAAACAATAGTCTATGGCAGGGGAGTTCCTGAGTCTTAGGGGTATAAAGCCTGCTCTTGTCTGGCTAAATGTATTTATTAGTTTCACCAAACTGCCCTGAAAGCACTACACTTATGTTCATGTTTACATATTAATGCTACTCTCACTTCTGGTTAGAGAAACTTCTCTTTTCAAATGGAGATGACCACTGGGAAGACCCAAAAGGCTGAGAAGAAGGGACGGAGGAGTGTCCAGCACTGAAACATCTCTATCACACCCTCCAAGGCTCAGGGTCCATTGCAGAAGAGGGGGCAGAAAGAATGTAAGAGCCAAAGGAAGGATATGACTCCTTATAATGCAACTGTCTAGAAAGAAATTGGCCTCAATATCCATGACCTCACAGTGCCTAGTAATACCTTCACAAGACCCTCATAATAGGAGAAAAAGATGATGACATCAAATTAAAAGAGAGACGAATGAAGAGAGGGCAGGGATATGATAGAGATTGGAGTTCTGAAGGGGAATGGGGGAGGGGAGGGAAACATCATGGTTTATTGTCTGTAAGTACAGAAGTTGTCAATAAAAAAAAATTTAAAAATCTTTGTATTTATTTATTTGAGAAAGAAGGGGGAGGGAGAGAGAGTATGGGCATGTCAGGGCCTCCTACTGCTGCAAATGACTCCAGATGCATGCACCATTTTGTGCATCTGGCTTAACATGGGTACTGAGGAATAAAACCCAGGTCATCAGGCTTTGCAGGCAAACACCTTTAATAACTGAAACATCTCTCCAGCCCTCTTTATCCTATTTAATCTTTAAACCAATCTTCCAAGGAGATTATTCTCACATTTTACAGATGAGAAAACTAAAGCTCAGTAAGGTACAGAATAAGCTGCCCAAAGTGTTCCAGTAGGTAGAAGAGCTAGGATTTGAATCCAAGTTTGCCTGACCACAAAAGCTTAACCTCTTATGCTATACGTAAGATTACACCTAGCTTTTTCAAGGTCTTCTTTTTTCTATGTACTCTTCTTAAAGGTCTCTTCATGTCAGTGGTTGGCTAATGACTGCTAAGTCCTTACAGTCTTGCTCCTGACTGTTCTCAGTGAACTATTCCCCATATACTTTCATATTCTTTTAGACTCATCTTTATAACATTGGCCCTTGTATTCTGAAAGTCCACAAGACCTGATCGTTCAAAACATACTTCATAAAAACGACCTCCTAGACTAGTCAAATTTTACTAGACATTCTAATAGATTATCTTTCTTTGTGAGATAAGAGTTGAAAAGCTACATCTGTAAGACTGTAACTAGTTTCTGCTTTGCTACTGACATGATCCCAGGAAGCAGGGAAGCATGTCTGCTCTATCACTGCAGATTCAGAAGTCAGTACATTTTCTGATGCACAATAGATACTCAATATATTTTTGAATACATGACATAATGTAAGTTTTTATTAAAAATTTAATTGGACATATATACATCTGTCTAAACGCTCTGACAAGGGCTGGAGAGATTGCTTAATGACTAAGGTGCTTACTGGAAAAGCCAAAGGACCCAGACTCAATCTCCCAGTACCCACATGAAACTGGATGCACAAGGCAGTGCATGCATCTGGAGTTCATTTTTGTAGTGGCTGGAGGCCTTGGCGCATCCATTCCTTCTTTCTCTTTCTGTGTCTGCCTCTTTCTCTCAAATAAATAAATAGGGCTGGAGAGATGGCTTGGCAGTTAAGGAGCCTGCCTGCCAAGCCCAAGAACACCCGTTTGATTCTCCAGGTCCCACATTTAGCCAGACACAAAAAGTGACACAGGGGTGCAATGCCGAGCTTGCCCACAAGGGGGCGCATACATCTGGAGTTCATTCACAGCAGCTGAGAGGCCGCTGGCATGCCCATTCTCTCTCTCTCTGAAAAAAAAAAAAAAGTAAGTAAAAGGTTAAAAAAAAAGTTGTCGCAAGATATTTCTGGGGATAGAATTTTGGAAGAAAAGATACAGATATTTTGTAAAAGAAATAAGGCTTTAATCAGAAACTATCAGAAATACCTTTCTTGTAATGCAGCTTCACTAAAAAGTAATCAGAAAGAAAGTTTTTTTTTTTTTTTCTTTCTTTTGAGGCAGGGTCTCATTCTAGCCCAGGCTGACCTGGAATTCACTATATAGTCTCAGGGTAGCCTTGAACTCATAATGATCCTCTTCTCTCTGCCTCCTAAGTGCTAGGATTAAAGCCCGGCATAAGAAATGTTTTATTGCTACATACTTGACACAGACAGTATGTTGTTGGGAAACAAAGAAAGGAGAAAAAAGAGTAGTAATCAATGAAGCATTCACATCTTGAATGAAAGTGAAGGCTTTTTTTTTAAAGTAGGACTCACAATAAAGTCATCTTATGCCTTTATCCTTTAGGTGCGTTAGAACTAGCTCTTGAAGTAAGCAGCCTGACAAAAGTCCTTGTTGGAAAAGTGTAAGAGTACTTGTAATAAAAAAATACAGGGCATAGGGCTGGAGAGATGGCTTAGCAGTTAAGGCGCCTGCCTCCTAAGCTTAAGAACGCCGGTTCCTATCTCCAGGTCCCACGTTTAGCCAGATACAAAGTGACGCAAAGGCGCAATGCTGCACTTGACTACAAGGGGGCGCATGCATCTGGGTTTTGTTTGCAGCAGCTGAGAGGCTGCTGGCGTGCCCATCTCTGTCTTCCTCTCTCTCTGTCTCTCTCCAAAAAAAAAAAACACAAAAAAAAACACAGTGCATAGCCAAATTTAATCTTTTACAAAATATTTCAATTCATTTATTTGAGAGAGAGAGAGAGAGAGGGAGGGGTGAGAGAATGGGTGTGCCAAAACCTCTAGCCACTGCAAATGAACTCTAGACACATGTGCCACCTTATCCATCTAGCTTATGTGGGTACTAGAGAATCAAACCTAGGTCCCTAGGCTTTGCAGGCAAGCACCTTAACCACTAATCCATCTCTTCAGCCTGACAAGTTTAATCTTATTTGAGACTTTTACTGGTTATTTAATAAAACCTGTTCTTAGAAAATTGGGTTGTTTTAAATACTATGTATTCTTTGTCTTCCTCATCAGAATAAAGAAAAAGTGCTGGGCGTGGTGGCGCACGTCTTTAATCCCAGCACTCGGGAGGCAGAGGTAGGAGGATCGCTGTGAGTTCAAGGACACCCTGAGACTACATAGTAAATTCCAGGTGAGCCTGAGCTAGAGTGAGACCCTACCTTGAAAAAAAAAAAAAGAAGAATAAAGAATAAAGGAAAACTAACTCCTGGCACAGCACCTGAACTATTCTATAATCAAGAAGATTGTTTTCATTTCCATTCAAGAATATCTGTTTTCTGGGCTGGAGAGATGGTTTAGCTGTTAAAGCACATGCCTGCAAAGCCTAAGGACCCAGGTTTGATTCTCCAGGTTCCATGTAAGCCAGATGCACATGGTGGCGTATGTGTATGGAGTTCATTTGCAGTGGCTAGAGGCCCTGGCATACCATTCTCACTGTCTCTAATAACTGAATAAAAAAAAAAAGTTAAAGTTGGGCTGGAGAGATGGCTTAGTGGTTAAGACACATGCCTGCGAAGCTTAAGGACCCCAGTTCAATTCTCCAGGTCCCACATAAGCCAGATGCACATGGTGGCACATGCATCTGGAGTTCGTTTGCAGTGGCTAGAGGCCCTGGCGTGCCCATTCTCACTCTTTCTCTCTCTTTCTCCCTCTCTCTGTCTCTAATAAATAAATTTTTAAAAACTATTAAAACAAAAGTTAAAGTTTTCTTTCTTTAATCAACACTGAATAATAAGAAGGGACAAATTTTATTCATATATTTCTTTTCAACAAAGAGATTAACTTTTGCATATACACTGCAAAGGATGTTTGGATAAGGAGAGGTCAGTTGCAGGAAATTTTCTATAACTTTAAAAATGTATGACTTGCCGGGCGTGGTGGCGCACGCCTTTAATCCCAGCACTCGGGAGGCAGAGGTAGGAGGATTGCCGAGAGTTCAAGGCCACCCTGAGACTACGTAGTTAATTCCAGGTCAGCCTGGGCCAGAGTGAGACCCTACCTCGAAAAAAAAAAAAAAAAAAAAAAAAAAAAAAAAAATGTATGACTTATTAATGGTAATAATAAGCTTTAAAAAATCCAGGTGTTTTATTTTATTACTGAATGTTCTTCTGGAAAGATAGATGGTCAAAGAGGCAGTGAAGTTACTTAAGTCTTTGCTAAATGTATTTGGGTTTTCACAGAACAGTGACAGAAATCAATGACAGGCAACTTTGTGTGAGTAATAAAATTGATTAAATATTTAATTCCACATTATGGAATCTTGTGATATGTGAAACTCTATGGCAACTTTGGCATAGTCAGCCAAGAGCTGTGCAAAAAGTCTGCTAAATATTTCCCATATCCACTTTCACATCTCTTTTTAGTAATATAGAATCTTCGCTGGGCACATATTCACCATGCTACAGTGCTACAGGATATATTTGTTAGGCTACTTTACTACTAGATGTGACCCTATCACTAAGATCTTGTTAAAAAGCTGTGAAAGCCAGGCGTGGTGGCGTATGCCTTTAATCCCAGCACTTGGGAGGCAGAGGTAGGAGGATCGCCGTGAGTTCGAGGACACCCTGAGACTACATAGTAAATTCCAGGTCAGCCTGAGCTAGAGTGGGACCCTACCTCAAAAAACAAAAACAAAAACAAACAAACAAACAAAAGCTGTGAAAAGAAGTGACCTTCACAAATAGGAATCTATATAAAACATCATTAAAAGACAGCTGTCCATTCTTTATTTCTTCCTCAATGGCAGGGAAATGCGTAAGTGGGGAAGTTACTGTGACTCAAGAGGGAAAGTACATTTTAAGAGTGGTAGTGCTAGCCGGGCGTGGTGGTGCACGCCTTTAATCCCAGCACTTGGGAGGCAGAGGTAGGAGGATTGCCCTGAGTTCGAGGCCACCCTGAGACTACATAGTGAATTCCAGGTCAGCCTGAGCTAGAGTGAGACCCTACCTCGAAAAACCAAAAAAAAAAAAAAAAAGGGTGGTAGTGCTGTCTCATTTAAGTCCTTGCATAGTCAATTTAGAACTGTAGCATGAAACAGAGGCAAAATTGTCTATTATTTAAGCAAGCATTATATTTCTTGGTCTCATAATAGCAGCTTATCTTATATAATAACTAATTCAGAGGTTAAGCCAACCCTAATACCCCCCAAAGCTCAGAGAACACTGTGTTTTTAGGCCTCCAGAAGTATATTTATAACTATCCATTAGATGTTTTCACCTATATGTCCCACAGGTAATTAAACCTATGAATCAAAGCCTAATTATGTAACTCATTTCCCTTTCCCCAAATCTGCACCCTCTTCTCCATTACGGATTTCAGTCATTAGTACCACATTAACCCAGACTCCTGGACATCATCTTAGCCTATTGCCATCATCCTCCCAAGTGCCTGCATTCAAATGTCACCTGCTTTCCATGTTATCTCAATAAAATTTAAATCTCCTTTTCAATCACCCCAAATAGCTTATTCAGTACTCATTTTTGAGTTTTTGGAGTAACTGTCATTAACTTTTTCCTTTTTCTAAATTGAGGTATGATATATAAGTACATATACTTTATAATACTCAATATATACTAATTTTTAACATACTACATTATCATATACCACACATAATTTTATATTAATGTGCAGAATGGAATGTATACAGTTTAACTGAAGGGTTGTCACATTCTTATATTTCTTATTCTTAGAACACTGTTTAGCATCAAACATGTTTAGTATGCTTGTTAAACTCTACCTCAGCGTCAGAAAGACTTTTCTAAAGTATATAATCTTTCAGTAAATCTTAACTGAATAAGGATACAGTACAAACTACTTAGTCATACTCCTTATGATTGGGCCATAATCTATCTTTACAGCTTCTTTTCCTGCAGTATCTTTTCATTCTTTATGAAGACATAGGATTACCATATGGCATGTGTAAGGTACCATACAGTCTCTCACTTCTTAGCTACACACACACACTGAGTATTAAGTAAAGGTACTGCTCCTCTTGCCTGCCATACTAATCTCCCCCAGCTCCCTAAACTCTTCCTAAAATTAGCCCAAACATCAACCCACATAGTGCTAATGTCTTTTGTTCAACCTTTAGTTCCACAAGGAATGAGTCAGATTGTGTTCATATATTATACTGCCTGATCTTTATTGTAGCATGTGGTACCCAAGGATGATTACTACTGATCATTTTTTTCTAGGTCTTATTTTGTAGTGAATATCTCTTTTATTTATTATCTACCTATCTATTTATTTATTTTTTGTTTTTGTTTTTTGAGGTAGGTTTCACTTTAGCTCAGGCTGACCTGGAATTCACTATGTAGTCTCAGGGTGGCCTAGAACTCATGGTGATCCTCCTACCTCTGCCGCCCAAGTACTGAGATTAAAGGCATGGCCGACCACGCCCGGTTATTTAAACTTTTAATAAGGGCATAGACTTTGTTTTACCTTAATAGTCTCAAGACTTTATCACAGGCCTAGTACATAGTAGGCACCCAATGTTTTCTTTGAGATAGGGTTTCACTCTAGCCCAGGCTGATCTGGAATTCACTATGTAGTCTCACAGTGGCCTTGAACTCACAGCGATCCTTCCACTTCTGCCTTCCAAGTGCTGGAATCCATTCAGATTTTTGTTTAAAATGGAAGACAATAGATCTTCTTTCATCCATTGGAGTATTTGACAAACTTCAACTTCAAAAAATATGTATTAAAAAGTTTACTTTTCATTGTTTGGGATTTATCCTAATACAAGCAAAAGCATCGTAGAAAGGGGTGAAAGTACCACTGTCCAGGGCAAGAAGAGGAGTTAAAGAAAATTCCTGTTTCTACCTTAACCTATGAATACAATAGTCTTCTTCCCTAGGCCTGTTTCCAGGCTTTTCTAGGATACAAATAGAAATGTCAAAAATTTGTTAATGAACCTAACTGAAAAATAGGATGAATAAAATCTGGGAAGTTTTGTTAAATTTTTATTCATTTCATTAATATTTGAAAGCTCTATCATAGCATGCCAAATTCTCTCTTAGCCACTAAAATGACAAGACAGAATTTTTGAGTCTACTTATATACTGGAGTAATCTTTTGAAAAACCAAGAGAAAAATCACAGAGAATACACATGGTTTCTGCAGGATACATTAAGGTATATAACAGTAGTTAACAGTACAGGTATCAACTAAAAAGGAAGAAATTCTGTAGTTGACATACTATATTTATGGGAGGATGATTTCCTGGCTGAAATATATCTTAAGACTTCAAAATTGAAGGAACCATTGTAAGATTCCCCAGCTTTCAACTGTCAACACAGGAATTAGTTAAAATTGTAGGCTGTTATCTTCACAAAGGTTTATTTGGAAAGTTGGTCCTTGGTCATTATCTGGGAAATTGGCTCTTCAAAGTCAATTTCCGGGCTGCAAAGATGCTTAGTGGTTAAGGCGCATGCCTGCGAAGCCTAACGACCCAGGTTTGATTCCCCAGTACCCACGTAAATCAGATGCACAGAGTGGTGCATACATTTGGAATTTGTTTGCAGTGGCTGGAAGCCCTGGTGTGCCCCATTCTCTCTCTGCCTTTCTCTCTCTTGTTCCCCAATAAATTAAAAAAAAAATTTAAAAAGTGAATTTCCCAAGTGATAAAGTTATGAGTGGTATGTGGGCCTAATTAGATTTACAAGATCATTTATGGTCATCTATTTCCCTTCTCAGTCTGGAATTTTGGTTTGCACATGTGGCTAGCTATGAATTTCAAAACAAAGCAAAACAAAACTGAAATAGAGTTCAAATGTGACCGAATCTGTGATGATGATGGAGGGAAAATACATAGGAAGACTGAATAAATTCTTCTAGATGCCTCCTGACATCTTTTTCTATTAATGTCTACTTATGAACTTTTGCCATGTCTAAATGATAAGTCTGACTGTATAATGAGCTGTGTGAGTTGTAGAGAATTACAGACAGTGTGGGTGGAATTAGGAATCTCTAAGTAATGATATTAAACAAGAAAACAACCTTTTTTATTTGACAGAAAAATCCTTTAATCAAACCAAGCTTACACATCAATACTTATGGCTTAGCTAAAATAAATTCTGTCCAACTTAAAACTGAAGACTTGTATATATATTGTACAGAGTTC